>JAPVLO010000343.1:0-1200000 GCA_027257055.1 Cephalopachus bancanus | reverse complement strand
AGAAGAGACGTTAAGCTCAAGGGAGCACACAGTCTCAGGAGTGCTGGCAGGGCTCCTGTGGTCCGAGATCTGACTGAAAGACTGTCAGGAGGCTGTAACTCTTCTCAAATGTGGAGATTGAGAGGCTGCACCTCAGCATAGGGTGGACCATTTGCTACAGACTCTCTAGGGAACAGAGCAGGATGCCTGTGCATGCCTGTGTGTGTGTGCACGCCTGTGTGTGTGTGTGCACACCTATGTGTGCGTGCATGTGTACCACCCCAAAATATCAGGCTTACCAGCTGTTGGGTCACCTTTCTTCCACCTTTCTTTGTGACCTTGGGCACTCTTTCATGGCAGAGAATTTCCTTTTCAAGTGCAGAATGCCCCTGATGGTAAGCTATTAGCTAATATCCTGGGCATACATTTACACATTCCCTGGGCTGAGTTGAAAGCAGAAAGGGGCAGAGATAGGTCAAAGCAGAGGACATGGGGCATGCCTGCAGCAAGAGTACACCTTGCCAGGATGGGGGAATGTTGTCCGTGGGCTGAGAGGATGTGTCAACAACTGTATGAACGTGTAGATCAGAGTTGCCCCAGATGGTGGAATTTCTGTGTTTTCTAAGTGCAAATGGCCTAAATCACTCTATAAGAACTGGTTTTTTTGAAGGGAGGGGCCTACATCTCTAGAATTTGGCACACAAGCTCTCTGTGTGGTTTGAATGGCTTAGAGGAGGGACCCTAGGCCACCGTAGCCCTGGCTCCTGCTCCATAGACATCCCACCAACTCCCTGGCCCAACTAAGAGTGGGCTTGAACAGGAGGTAAGAGCGCAATAACTGGACAGTAAGGGGAGCAGTTTGGTGGTGAGTGCTCAAGACATATTTGATGACACTTTACACACGCGTCTCCTTACAAATGCCCCTCCTTTGAGTCTCCTTCATTGCCTGGCCTTTAAGGCTTCAGGCTCTACCTCATCATCTTTGGTGAGGTGATGGAAAGGACCACGGAATTCAACTCAATATCACTTCCACAAATATGGGGGGGCATAGGGTTGTCAAGGAAAACTTTTGAACTCTTACTTTTTTTAAAAAAAGTTATTTTCCGCAGTTATGTTCATTCTGTTTTTCTGTTTTGTTTTGCTTTGTTTCTCCCTTCCGAATTCAAACCTTTCTTCAAAACCCAACCCAGAACTTAGTGTCTGAATGAAGTTTTTTACTTACTTACAGTCTGAGAAGCACATGCAATCACCCAACCCTCCACTGGAGTTGTTTTTTGCCTGACTGGTGCAATGACAAACATGTCCTTCCCACTCACGCAATGCAGTGTGGACAGTGAGCAAATGGCAGGGTATAAAATACTTGAAGACAGATTTGATTACCACAATCCAGTTGAGTCTTTTATCCAGAATCGAGAAGGATCTCTCTGGGGAGAAGCAGAGGACCTTGAGAAGAAACAGCCACTGTTTGCAAAGAATTTCCCAAGGAAATAGACATCAATTACTTACACCCAGCTGTCCTAGGCACCTTGGGGACGTATAAAGAAAATGTTGAGTGCAGCTTCTGCTGTGAGACTCATATTTTTGGAGAAACAGAGGCTCATGGAAAAAGCCAGAACAACAGGACAACATGTTTTAGACCATAATTGCCAAATTGTATGGAGGAACACAAGGAAAAGTTTCTCCCTCTTCTCTTCTGTCTCTGGGTCTCTCTTATCAATAAAGAAATTTTAATTTCCTTTTCTTCTTCCTGTTGCTTTAGCTGACTCTCACCCCTTCGCTCACCTTGATTTAATGCCATGACCTCCCCATCCCCTCCTCCCTGTCTCCCTCTCTCCCCTGCCAGGAGCACACTTAATGTATTTTGATTCTCAGAGTGGATCGTTTTTCAACACCCTCCTTGTCTATACAATAAATTATTTTTAGACATAATCACATGTAATCAGCTGGAATGTTTATTTTCTTGATTTGTTCTTTAGAGTCAAAGTAAGTGACATTTTAAAAAGAAGAATAAATTTTAATTTTAATGATACTATTGAAGTTCAAGGAGGTAGTTCATGTATGAATAAAAATGTATAATTTCCAAACATTATATCTCCACAGATTTGCTGTTTCACTGTTGTAAGTTTTAAATACAAATTAAGAACTCCAAGTGGTTATATAGAAATAAAGAAACTCAAGCTTCATGTCTTCACCTTTGTGATCCATGTGCTATGATGGTTTATCCTAAATCTACTAGTGAAATGCAGGGGCTGGAGATATGAAGCAGAGGATCTTGAGAAGAAACAGACCTTCCAAAGCAAACTAGAAGGTTCTGAACTATTATAAACCTGCCCATTGGGTCAGGGGCCCACTTTGTAACAGGTGGTTCTCCAAAGTAACTTCCATGCAAGAGGAATGCTTAATCAAGAATGAAGAGAAAGAGTGTGCTTGCCTGAAATTTATATATATATTATTATTAAAAGTCAGCAGTAACCACAGCAATTGTTGGAACAAAAGATCTTTCTTCAGTAAGGGTCTTTAAAATCATTGCCAGTATTTGAATTGCAGGTGCATGGTGGTGACAAAAACATGGTCCCTTTGTGTTGGCGTTATTCGTACTTGTGAATTCTGCACAAATGATGCACTTATCCTATGAAGAAGAGGTTGGGGGTGGGGGGCATTCCCACAGCTGGCTCATGTCCACTCACCTGACTGCCACAACTCACCTTCTGAAGTTCGTCTGGGAGCGTTCAAGAAACCACAATGGCACTATTACCTGTCCCATCAAGCCCTGATTTCTTAGCTCAAAGTCAAGAATCGTCGCTCTGAACACACCTCTTGCCATTTCCCACCCTGAACTCCTCTCCCCCAGTGGAGTCTGTTTATTTGGTGTCTCCCATATACACCAGACCTATTCTCCTCTTTCTCTGAAATTTTCCCAATTTCTACCTTGTCTTGAGAGAACATCTGTCCTCGTCCTTCCACTGAGGAGTTCTGCTCTCTTGGTTTTGTTGATAATCACTTTGATGAGTGATTACATATCTCATATTCCATCTATAGTGCAGGTACATGCATACAAGTGGGTAGGAACCACAGATATTTATTTTCAAGGATTCACATAACCAAGCACAGTTCAAGATACAAAATAGATACTTAGAGAAATTTAATGCAATATTTTGAAAAAAAAGGCTTTCAAAGAGAGTACATCATTTGGGGAAAATATCACCTCTTCGTTTGACTTCTGCCTCTGGGTGGTCCATCTCAAAGCACCTAACCTCATGGTACCTCAGCTTCCCTCTTCCAAAAATGGGCATGATAATATTTATTTCCCAGGGCTTAATTAATATTTGCAAGTCACTTTGATATCCTGAGATGAAAGAAGATACAGTAGGCAGAACACCATCAGCGTTTGCTAATCTATCATTACAGTTATTGCTGTCGTTTATCAAGATTATTATTATCACCAGTCATCATCATCATCAGAGGGCTGTTGCAGGATTTTTTTCATTTGATCCTGGATACCTCTGACCCCAGACTGAAGGTTTAGAGACTAAGCAAATCACAGATTCACCCAGCGCTGTATGTGAGCAGGGAGGTGTGCATCTCCCTGGCACACAGTACATAGAAAAGGATGTCTTAAATGCTACCTTGTCATTTTATTCTCCAGCTAGAAATCTTTGATGGGGTTCCTTCAGGATGCCCAAGAGAAGCCCACAGAGAAGGAGGCCCTGCACTTCAGATCAGTCCAGCCTGGCCCAAAGTCCAAAGTCCTGCCACTCCCCAGGTATGCTGTCTCATCACCTCTCTGTGACTCAGTCTGCTTGTCTACAAAATGTTCACCTTGTGAGGCGGTGAGGGAATCAGCTGTACGCAAATCATACATTAAGTTATAAAATGATAGAAAAAGACAAATGATGCACAAACCCTGGAACATACTAATGAAAGGCATAAAAGTCCAATGTCATTGGCATTTTAATAGGAATGGCCAGAGTCTGAAGCCCGCTCAGTGACTGTTGGATGAATGGCAGTGTGGAAAGCCCTTAAACTGCCCATGTCTCACCTGTGAACAGGAATGATAATAGTGCCTGCTTCATAAAATGACCTCATGCATGAAAAATGCTTCTAACGGTGCCTGGCATGTTTAAGTACTCATAAGTGGTGTTGCTGTTGCTGCTTTTATTGTTATCATTATCTTCATCACATGGGGTTTAGTATAGGCTGTGACACATAGTCATTAGGCAACAAGTAGTAACTATTACTAATGAAAGTTAAACATCTCATTTTTATGCTGGTACCAAGCTGTTTTAATTTCTGTGGCTTTGTAACATACTTTATAGTCAGGTAGTATAATGCCCTCAGTTTTGTTCTTTTTCTGTACAAGATTGTTTAGGCTATTTAGAGTTTTTTGTGGTTTCATATGCATTTTAGGATTTTTTTGTTTCTATAAAAAATGTCATTGGAATTTTGATAGGAATTGCGTTGAATCTGTAGATAGCTTTGGGTAGTATGGACGTTTTAATAATACCAGTTCCTCCAGTCCATGAACACAGAATATCTTTCTATTTATTTGTGTCTTCTTTGATTTCTTTTTTCAAAGTTTTGTCATTTTCAGTGTATGAATCTCTCGCCTCCTTTGTTAAGTATATTCTAAGTATTTTAATTTTTTTTGCAGTTACCAAAACAGGATTGTTTTCTTGTTTTATTTTTCAGGTAGTTTGTTGTTAGTGAATAGAAACACCAGGCCAGGCTTGGTGGCTCAGCCTGTAATCCCAGCACTTTGGGAGGCTGAGGAGAGTGGATTGCCTGAGCCTGTGGGTTTGAGACTCACCTGGACAACTTGGTGAGACCTCATCTCTACAATAAAACAAAAATTAGCTGAGCATGGTAGTGCACGTCTGTAGTTCCGACTACTTTAAAGGCTGAGGCGGAAGGATTGCCGGAGCCTAGCAGGTGGAGGCTGCGGTGGCCGGGAGTGTACCAGTCTGGGTGACAGAGTGAGACTCCAACTCAAAAGAAAAAAAAAGAAACACCAGTGATTTTGTGTGTAGATTTCGCTTTCTGAAACTCTACTGTATTTATGTATTAATTCTAACAGTTTTTGTGTGGATCTATGATTTTCTACATATAAAATCATGTTGTCTGCAAATAAGGATAATTTGACTTTTTTATTTCCAATTTGAATGTCCCTTATTCATGCCTGATTGCTCCTGCTAGAACTTCTAGTATTGTATTGAAAAGAAGTGATGAGAGTGGGCATCGTTGTCTTGTTCCTGATCTTAAAGGGAATGCTTTCTGTTAGCTGTAGCCTTGTTATATATAATCCTTATTGTGTTGAGAAACATTCTTTCTGTATAAAAATAGACACATCTTCTAGTGGAAGAGAATAGAGAGCCCCAAAATGAACCCATGAATTTATGATCAATTAATTTTCAACAAAGGTGCCAAGAATACAGTCTCTTGAACAGAAGCTGTTGGAGAAACAATGGCCACATGTAGACAAATGAAATTGAACCCTTATATCTCACTAAATAAAAAATCAACTCAAGATGCATTAAAGATTTAGGTGTAAGACTGGAAACTCTAAAACAACTAGAAGAAAACATGGGGGGGACTATATAGCATTGGTCTTGGCAATTTTTTTTGGATTTGAACCCCAAAGCTCAGGCAACAAAAACACAAATAGACCAATTGGAGTATATCAAATTTAAAAACTTCTGCAGCAAAGGAAATAATTAACAGAGTCAAGACACCTACAGAATGGGAGAAAATATTTGCAAGCTATGTATTCAATAAGGGATTAATATCCAAAATATGTTAGGAACTCAAACTATTCAATAGCAAGAAAAGAAATAACACCATTAAAAATTGGGCAGAGAAACCGAATAAACATTTCTTAAAAGAAGACATACAAATGGCCAACAGATACATGAAAAAAAAATGCTCACCATTACTAATCATTAGTAAAATACAAATTAAAACCAGGAGATAGCACCTCACACCTATTAGAATGACTGTTATCAAAAAAAAAAAAAGAAAAGTAACTGTTGGTGAGAAGGTGGAGATAAAGGAACTCTTTATTGGTAGGAATATAAATTATTACAGTCATTATGAAAAGCAGCAAGGAGTTTCCTCAAAAAACTAAAAATTAAACTACCACATGATCCAGCAATCCCACTTTGGGGCATATATCCAAGGGAAATGAAATCAGTGCAATGAAGATACATCTACATTCCCATGTTCATTACAGCACTGTTCACAGTAGCTAAGTTAGGAAGTCAACGCAAGTGTCTTTCACTGAATGAATGGATAAAGAAAATGTGGCCTATATACACAATGGAGTAATATTCAGCCTTTAAAAAAGAGGGAGCTATGTCATTTGTGACATCATCAAAACCTGGAGGACATTGTGCTATGTGAAGTAAATCAGGCACAGAAAGACAAATACCTCATGTTCTCACTCATATGCGGAAGCCAACAAAGTAGAACACATAGAAGCAGAGAGTAGAATGTTGACTATCAGAGCCTGGAAAGGAGGGGAATGGGAGATGTCAGTCAAATGGTTTGAAGTTTTAGTTAGACCAGAAGGAATCAATGATAAGTATTTGAGGTGAAGGATATGCTAATTAGCTTGATTCAATCATTCTATATTATATACGCATATCATAGCATCACTTTGTAGCATAGCATCGCTTTGTAGTGTAAGCAGATATAAGTATAATTTGTCATTATCCAATAAAAATAAATAAATAGTTGCACATACACACACACACACACACACACACATACAACTAAACATCCTACATCCTTAACTTGAGCTACTATTATTTGGCCCCAAAGAGCAGTGGCTTGGGAGCTAAATCTCTGAGTTCCAGCCTGCCTCTAATCTGGTCACCCTTGAGCAAAAGATCTAAATATGATTCAATCTATAAAGGTTAAGTAACCCTCAAATTCTGACGGCTGTTGCCTCATGGACTGTAAATTGTCCCTGATGTTTCTTTTACAAACACTTAAGCCATGGTGCAATCCCAACATTATCCCAACAAATTACATACATCATTGTCTGAGGCATTTGCTGATGGCCTGACACACTCTTCCTGTCCTTAGGGGCCTCACTACACCCTCTCCAGGTACATCAGATTCTTCCTTTAAGCCAGTTTTTCCTGCTTCCCTCTGGTCTTCCTTTAGGACCCCACCTCCAATGCTTGCATCATTTATAGGTTTGTAGGTTTCCCCACCATCTCCTTCTCCTGTCCTTACACTTGATCTACCCATCCTGGTGTTCCTGATTCATGATCTCCTTAACATAAGCAAAGAGATTGCCTGTGACCCACAGTCCTGAATATGCAGTGGGCAATTAACACTCAAGTGCTTCTGCCTGTAATTAATTCTATTCCTATTGTCCACCTGGGAAACACCAATTCTTTCTTCAAGACCCACTTCAAATGGTGTTTCTTTCTGAAACCTTCTCTTATCTCAGCTGCAAGAGTAAACTCATCTGTGTGCCTGAGTCATTCTCACCTATTACCGGACATACCATGTTCAGTAACACTAATATGGATGCACACAAGGAAGTAGGTGCTGACTCAGACAACCACACTCTCAAATGTCTTTAATTTGGTAGGTTCTCAGCAATTCTGCTCCCACAAATGAAATGGGGGTGGGAGTAGTGAGTAAAATGTTTCCTTAGTAGGCTCTTTAAATTAAAAGGAAAGTCTTAACAGTTTATACTTCTTTGCCTGACTGTTACTTGTTCATGGGCTATGAACAGGTGAACACTGTAACCATGGATAGTAGTCCCTTTAAGATCCCAGATCCTAGGCTTGAGGCTTGAAAGGCCTCTGAAAGCTTCTCCCAGACCACAGTCCTGGTTTCTCAAGTGAGAAGAGTAAGGGCCAATAGATCACACTGGAAGCTGGATGATGCTTCATTTCTACACTCTGGACATCAAGTTTTAAAGGCAACTTCTGCAAATGCACACCTATCAGGTCCACTAGATCCAGAAAGTGTCACATATTTAGGATGAGGTTTTGTTACCAGCACTCCACAAGATTTGAACTATCTTATAGAACACTTTAAAGATCTTGCATTTGCTATGAGGGCAAATGCCAACTTCTAATTTTCTTTTATACAGAAAGTATGCATCTGAGAATAAATGCGCATTTCAGAAAGCTAATTCAGGGCTTCTAAAAAGGTGTTTTGCTGAACAGAGTAATTATACAGTTCTGGAGCCTTTGAACTTCTGCGGGGTCTTTCATCAGTTTATGTGCAATAATACAGTGAACGGTAGCATGTCCTCTGGGGTAGATAGTATCACCACTCCCACAGCTGGGCAAAGGGAGACCATAGAGGAGATGATTTGGCAGATGGGGTGGAGGTGAGTGAGCTGAGATGCCGGAATCACAGTTATTCAGCCAAGAGCTCATTCTGGACAAAAGTGTCCTCAGTGTTATGTCCACCTCCTTCACAAGCCCAGCTTTCATCTTCTTGTCTGGGGCCCTGGGTCCTCCCATGCTAGGAGGTAGCATGTTTATACTAATGATGGATGCTTTAAAGTGAGTCAGACTTAGGTTTGGTCTAATTCTGCATATTTCCCAGCTTCAGGATTTTGGCATGTTACCTACCTTCACTAAGCCTTATTTCCTCCATCTGTAAAACAAAGTTGATGATAACTATTTCAAATTAAAATTAAGGGTTATGTGAAGTAACACACCTCGTGTAGTATTCCACATACAGTAAGAACTCAACAAGGAACCCAATAAATGCTGTTTAGAATGACAACAATGACAAAATCAGCACTCTGTCTACTCCACTCAAAGCTTTTCTGAAAGAATCTCATACTAGTGACACATCCTGGCTACATCTCCGGAGAGTGCTGCTGGGTGAAGAGCTAACTCCTTTATGAGTTAATCCATGTTGAGGGACTCATGGAGAATAATGGCACAGCATGTCCACAATGCCAGGTAGCCTTTGTCATCCCATGAAAGACTTCCTAGGATCACAAGGCACCCTGGATTTTGTATCACAACTAGTGTTTTGTATCACAACTAGTTGTGCTGAGAACACTTTCCTATTTGTCTGTGGTGGGCAAAGGGCAATGGGAGGTCAAACACCTCTAGCAGCAGCATTTGAGGATTCTGCAGGCTCAGTGACCAGTCGGTGTTTTTTGAGTCCCCTCAAGAAAGAAAGGAAGGAGGGAGGGAGGGAGGGAGGGAGGAAAGAAAAAAACTGGGAAGGTCTAAGTGATAGAATTATTGCCTCATATAATATTCCATCGGCATATATCTGTAGATGGTGGAGTTCTTAGCCTCGTACCTTGCTCCTGGGAAGAGACAAATTCTGATGAGAACGTGGAGACCTGAGCCCCACTCTTTCCTGCCTGGTTGTGACCTTTCTCCTCCAGTTATACATTTGGACATCCTCATCCTCCCTTTCTACCCAGTGCATTGGTGGCAGTGGGCCTTTTCCCCACACCCTCCAGGGATAGTTAGCTGAGTGAGGAGAGTGGCCTTTGCTTCTCTCTCTTGCTGCCCTTTCAGACACTGTGCAGGTTGACTTCAGAGACCCCCCCACAGTTGCCAATGGCTGATTCTCTTTGACCTTCACAAAAGGCCTTCCTCTGAAGTGGGAAGCACAGCCCTCTCCCCCATTGTATTGAAAGCAGTCCCTTTTCTAATGGGCTCTTACTTCTCCTAACTCTTTAATAGGTCTGCATTCAGCAAGAATTAGAGGGGGTGCTTGGGGAAAGAGTGGTCTCTAAGCCCTCCCGGAACCCTTCAAACCTGGAAGGACAAGCCCAAAGCACTGAGCAAAGAAGCCACCCCTAACCACCTCCTTACGAGGCCACTTCTGCCAAAGCCTTGAGGGTTTCTCCCTTCTGTACAACGAGCGGCGGGTCTTGGAAGATTCAACCTTGCTGGGAAATTACAGCATTGGGTCCAGCGTTGGGTGGACATACCCCTTTCCTGCCTTGGATCTGGCCTTGGGTGGACATACCTCTTTCCAACCTTGGATTCAGCCTAGGGTGGACATACCCTTGGAAAAGGACACACTGCTATCTGCAGAGCCTCTCATAGAGAGACAGACCCTTAGGTTTTGCAAATCTGTCTCAAAACCAGTAGGGGTTCTGATGTCTTCCAAGCTAGCAAGGGTGCTGTCTTCCTCCCAGGTTCATGGAGGCTATGCACAGGGGGTTTGCAAGCTGGCTCTGTGCCCTGACCTTGCCATGAGGAGGACAGCCAATGAGGACAGAAATGCTGCTTGTGCACAATGGTGACCCAAATCCAGGGAGGAGAGTCCTTCTGAGGTCTCTACCCACTAGAGCCCACATGGCCACACAGATCAGTACAACGCCAATCCTCAAGGGACTTAGAGGGGAAGGAAGGTGGAAAGAGAACATACACATCTTACCCAAATGAGTATGTCATCATCAGTGCCAAATATTTTAGAGCTTAGTGACTTCGAGACTATGCCCTGGAATCAGACAGCTAAGTCCAATCCTCTCAGAGCATGACCTTAGATAGGTTACTCAACCATACTGAACCTTGGTTTCCCAAAAATCTGTAAAATGGGGAACCCATTAGTCGTTACGAGGACTAATTGAAAGAAGTGAATGAGCATAGTGCTCAACCAGTGCATAGTAAGTCCTCAGTAAACAGTTGCTGTACTTTATTATCAGCAAATTTGCACACATTTTCTTTGCTAGACTCTATAGCTTATCTTCAAATTTCCTTCTCAGAAGGCCCTGCCACTTCCAGGTCATTTCTTAAATCATCATTGTTCTTCAAGTTGAAAAGAAACATATTTTCTGCGAAGATGTCTACACCTACCCGGTTCCCAGTATTCTCTCTTTTCTGTGAAGTCCTAGAATACCCCTTGTTTTCAATCATTACATGATCTCTAAGATATTATCTTCTATTGAGATCTGTGGGCTTATCTATATTCTAGATCAGTGCTGTCCAATACACATGTAAGAGTAGTTACAAATATAAGCTATGTATGATAGATATTTTCTAGTAGCCACATCTCTAAAAGTAGAAAAAACTAGATGTAATTAATTTTAGTAATATTTTTTAACTGAACAATTCAAGAGATTACCTTTCAACAAATGATCAACATTAAAAATTCTTGATGATATAGTTTATATTCTTTTTCTTTTACTAAGTCTCAAAATTCATGACAGCAAGTCCCAGTTTAGACTGGTTATGTGCTCAGTGGCCCCTGGGGCAGGCAGTGGCCACACTGGGGAGTGCAGCTCTAGACTGGAACAATCTCAGAAAAGACAAAAATGCACTCTCACATGATGATCTCACATGATAGGACTTGAAAGCACTTTCTAAATAAAATGTGATAAATTACTCATTAAGTACTTTGTTACATGTTTTCCTAATGCCTGATAGTTTGTGTTACATTTGTACCACTTCACATTTCATACTTAATGACACTGATTTTACAAGAATGCTATTCAAAATCAAGACTGCATCCCTTTCTTGTTTTTATGCTGTGCGCTTTAGAGAGCCCACCTTTAGACTCCAAGCAACTTCGGAGACTTGTGTTATCATGGCCTGTCCCCAATGCTACATGCAATCGTGTCCTGAGCTCTTAAGGTACCAGAGCTGCACTCAATCAGCACACGTTAGCTAAGAGTTAAATGTGTGCAGGAGACCATAGAGAATAATACAGTGCACGTGAGATTACCTCTTCTCAGTAACCGGAATGAACAAAATGGATGCCTGCTAATCTCACTGAACATCATTTCTAAGCGGCAAACATTCTAACTGCTCTACTTTCAAGTGTAAAATATATTTTAAACAGTCCAAGAAGCCTAACAGAGTCTTTTGTGAGTGAGATGTAAAAACACGTTTTGCAGAAAAGGCTGGTGCACAAATTAACCTCAGCATGTTTCAGTTCCATGTTAGTTTATTTTAAGTCTTAAAGAAAGACACAACAAACTGGATTTTCAAGTCTCCGAGGGGATTTCAAAGGCAAAAATCCTGAATTGCCCCACAGAGTAGATGTCTGGTTGATTTGTAAATTGTTGGTTATTTCAGAGGCAATAGAACACATCTATAAACTCATGTCAAAAAAATAGTATCACACCAAGGAAGACTCTGATATTAGGGACATTAAATAATCCACAGTTATGAAATGCTTTGGTGCTTTCCTATTAATCAGGAAATTTGCACCTCTTAGTCATAAATATTGTCAACACGCTCCTTCAATGAACGTCATGTAAACTTATGCTCTTTGATAATGTTTTCAAAAATATACAGCGGATATTTCTGTATTTGATTGCTGTCTGAAAGCTTAAGGCATTTTATAATGAAAGAGTTATGATTTCAAAAATTCCCCAAATTATAAATAGAGTATCCTGCCTCCTACTTCAGCCTTAGAAGGGGAGACAGCCGCCTCACCTCAACACACCCCCTGAAGCAGCCCCACCAGGCCTCACTGTGGCGGAGAAAGAAGGAAATATTTAAAGACGAGAGGTACAGAATAAGATGGTCAATGTTTATCTGGAGGAGAAAAACCTGGACCCTACAGACCCAAGTACATGGATGCTAGAAAGATGTTCTCCATTGCAGGGGAGTTATCTTGCAGACTCGGTACCTTAGGTGGAAATATCACTCCACAGTCTCTGGTTTTCTTTGTGCAGGCTCTCTAAGCAAGTACCTAATCTGACCATACCTTTCCAGGAAGAAGGTGCCCTGGGTACCTAGAAAGGGACGTAGCTCCCTTTTACTGTCGGTATTTAAACTGGTTTTTGACTCGTCTGCACCCTAAAGTTCATCACGTCTGGAATGTGCTACCTCAGAGTGAATGGATTGAGTGGAGCTTTTCAGCTTGCCAAGGCAAGAGAACCAGGCCTTCTAGCTCTTTCCCTCTCCCCTTTGGGGCTGAGCTACCTCCTGCTGACCAGTCTCAACAGTGATTGTCCTGCCCTGTTTTGAAGAGGAGATATCAAAGGAATGGAGAGGAAGGATAGTTCTCTCCTCCTCCTTCCCCATTCCCCACCTGCCCAACTAGAACAAATCCAGGTTTAGTGAAATCAGGTCATATTTTAAAGGACTCTTGCAAAAGACAAAAAGAACTATTGCAGTCAGGGTATAATCTGACCATAGGGTCTACAAGCATCTCTGGAGTTGGGCAAAGAAAATCTTTTTCTTGTTTTATAGGAGGGAGTGAACACAGCTAGAAAGCACTGAGTATGGAAAGGTAGGATGAAGGGTGACTGTAATCAGATAGTAGGTCAGAGAAGGTTTGAACGTGAGGCTGCCTGTGCCCAAGGTGGTAGTCCCCTGCCTCTGGGTGGGGGCGACCAGGGTTCAGGGATGCAGGTTACGGGTGAGGGGAGAGGAGAGAAGCTAAACCAGCATTTGTTAAGAAGCATTTTTTTGGTAATAGATCAGAGGAGACAAGAGGGTCAACTAATATTGATGAACTAGAGAGAGAAAATTTGAAGAGTCTGTGCCTGGCCTTGTCCTAAGCAGACAAGGGAGTGTCATGAGTCTCACAGAAGTCATGTGAGGGATGTTCCTTGCCTTGAGTGGTTTCCCAGAACACAGGGGTGAGAGATTTATTGCCTATTGTGATTTTCTAGGACCACAGGGCTTCAGTAAAATCAACAATGTTACCCCCAGGACACTGACAACCAAAAAAGGCAGGAATGTACACGAAGGGCAAATGTACATGAAGACCCTCAGGACAATCTTGATGGGACACTAGCAGTTGCTGCTGTGAATGGAACGGCCAGAGCAGCCCGCGAAAGGGAGATTTGATAGCATTTCTGAAGGATGAAAAAGATGGTTTGAAGAAGAGAAAGAAGCAGGGAGCTTTAGACTGAGGAATCGTGTGAGTAAGATTCTCCCTACATAATCTGAAATCACAACCAAAGAGTAGATGGTCCAAACACCCCTGATGGTGGTATAGGTGATCATGGAACAGATCTCCAGAGGCAGCACAGGACTGATGCCCCAAAAGAAAATTTACAAATTCAGAAGGCTTTTGTGATTTATGAAGGCTGCAGGGAGGAAGCAATGGGCCAGAAGAAGATGTTATTTGTAGAGCAGCGGACGATGTCATGGGCATTTGTGGATGTGGCAGAAAGGACAGAGGAAAGGCTGATTTGGTTGGGGCAGGAAAATAGCACCAGGCTGCAGGAGATGAGCTGAGAAGTTTGGGGGTCTTACCCCACATGCAGTGGGTAGCCACTGTAGCTCTTGGAAGGGACTATGATGTGATGACACCAGTGTTTAAAGAATATTAATTCGATAACAATAAATAAGGCTCACCCAGCAGTTTAATCTCTTTGAATGTACTGCATTTCTCCGCCTAGATGATGGAACAGTCAAACCTTCAGTGGCTGAGCATTGGGTAGCCATAAGGTGTGTTTGTGATTTCTTGGAAGTTTTGCTCCTCTGGTTTATGGGCTATTGTTCCCTTCCACATGAAACAGTCTGACCTCAAATGCCTTCTTGTCTAAGTCCTATCCCTCTTTTAAGACCAGCTCAAGACCTGCCTTGTAAAGCCTTCCCTACTGTCTTGTCGTTCCCTGACCTGTCCCTCCCCACCTCCCATGTCTCTAGGACTTATATCAGAGGTACTTAAAAGAAGCCACACACTCACTAAGCACAAAGCGCAGTATAAACAAAATTAAAGGTCGCATTGAATGGGACATGTCAAAAACAAAAGTGCAGCCTCGGAATCCCTTTGCTTTTCCAAGATGGGCAGTGAGATTGGCAAGACCTCAAAATCTGCTGTAGGCCATGAAAAGACCTGCACAGGGAGGCTCTACAAAGAGCAGGCCCAGAAGAGCCTGCGGTTTTTCCTTTTTCCTATGGATAACACCGAGGCTTTTGCCAGGGGAATCATCAGTCAAAGTAGGAAGAAACTCAGGTAAAAGGTAGGTGACTGAGCCTGCAGGCTAGCTCCATGGGAGAGACCCTAGAGCAGGCACAGGGCAGGTGGCACACTGTGTTCTTGCTACCTTCACATTTGTGGTTTGAGGTTTCTTTTCCCTTTAAAACAGGAGTAGATAAATAAATAAATAAATTTGATATATTGTATATGCATAATGAAATATTTCTACTATTGTGCATATTTATGTATAATGAAATACATATATTTTAAGACTGAACACTCAAATTTAAAAATGCAGGAGATCCTGCCATCTGCAATTGAATGGACGGACCTGGAGGACGTTATGCTAAGTAAAATAAGCCAAACACAGAAAGACAGACACCCTATGATCTCACTTACAGGTAAAGTCTTTAAAAAAACAAAGAATAAATAGAAACAGAGAGTAGAATGGTGATTATCAGGGCTGAGGAGAAGGAAGAAATGGTGAGGTTTAGGTTAAAGGGTATAAATTTGCAGTGAGGTAGAGTGAATGAGTCTAGAGTACTCACTAATGTACAGTAGGAAGACTACAGATAATATGGTATTGAGTACAGGAAGTTTGCCAAGAGAGTAGATGCCAGGGTTCTCACTACACGCATACAAAAGGGTCACTATGGAAGGTGATGAATGGGTTAATCTGTCTGACTGTAGTAATCATTTCACTATGTATACGTACATCAAAACATCATGTTGCACACCTTAAATATACAGAATACAAATCAATTAAAAAGCATACATTTAACAAATTTTTTAAAAAGTAAAGCACTATGGGAAGACTAGAAAATAAAGGAGAGGCACACAGCTACTAGGGCCCATGTTGAGACGTGGGGGGATGGACAAGCTGCCACATAAGAGGCTCTGCCCTGATGGCGTGAAGACCCAGGCTGGGTCTGTGACAGAAGAGAAGGTGGGCACAGAACTCAGGCTGCGCACAGCTCTTCTCTCCCCCAGACAGACCTGGGTGGGGATTTTCTGGAGTAGCTCCTGGGCCACATAGGACAGTGGGCAGGAAGCATGGGAGGAAGGAGAGAAGGACAGAAAGGGCTGGGTGGGCACCCCCAGGCCTGCGGAAGAGACAGGGACCAGCCCCAATGTCCTCCATGCAGAGTCTGGGGGCAGGAGGTACTCTGTGAAGTCCGATCTGCGGCACGCTGTCGTAGTGAGACATCTAAGCCTTGTCAATACTGTCAATTGCGTGTTCTCTGGAAGAACTTCCCGCAGAACAGAAATAGCAGGAGGGTTAAAATTATTTAAGAGAGGACGTGGGAGAGACGAATGACTTTGAGAACTTAAAAAACACAGAAATGACATTCTAGTATGACTTTTTTATTGTAATAAATCACATCTGCCCTAATTATTATGGAAATAATTCTATATTGTTATCACCCTGGTTACTGTAAGAACGACGCATGTGAAGAGATGAGAAAATACCAACTGCATAATAGTGATGAGTGCCCTGGCCCCAGGCAGTCCCTCTGGCCGCGGATGTCGCTGGCGGAGATATCAGGGTGCAATCCGACGCCAACCAAGCTCCTGATGTAGTCTGTCCCTGCTGTTGTCTGCCAGGGCCACTTCAATCAAGAGCCTCTGAAAAGACACTTAAGGCTCACTGGTGATTGCCAGGATTTTGTGCACTGAAATAGATTTTCTTTGTCACATTTCAGGGAGAGGGGAAAGAGAATTGAAAGCGGGCAGTGAAAAACCATCAGAGTCAGTGCCATACCTGCCACCTCATTACTTTTTCTCATTTTCTCCATTCTCAGTTATCCAATTGCCCATCTTCCCTCGATTGCCCCTCTTCCCTCTTACAGACAGGCAACCTGATTCTTTCATGACAGACTGGTCCAGCATCCTCTGTTCTTCTCTCAGCTGACTTCTGTGTTGATCCTAGACTGACACAGTTGTAGCTGAAGACCAGTGCCCCCCCAGACAGTGCCACTGCCAGGCTTTCTGATTCAAGGATCAGTCTGGGCTTTGTTCTGTAAAGAGATTGACAATGAGTGACTGGAGGCTCACCAGCTCACCTCTGGATCTCAAACTTTCTTTCTCTCATTTTTCCATGTTGCATGTTTGTGTGTTTGCTGTGAGTGTGGGAATGTGTGTGCGTTCACCTGAGGTGGCAATTCAGTCTTTGCTGTGGACGGCTCCATTCACAATGCTCAGAGCAGTGTCTGGCTCATAAGAGGTGCTCAGTAAGCATTTACGGAATGGATGAACAGTTGTTGAGTGATTCTAGGAAATGCAGGCTGAAGCCAGGTCTCTTCCATGATAATGGAGCTGGCTGACACTTCCCACAGGGCTCTCAGGGGCCCAGGGTCTTCGATGTGGCAGCACATGCTCCATGAATCTCATCACAGACCATGTGACTGTGTGGCCAGCTCTGTTCCATGAATTGTATTATCACTGACCATGTGGCTGTGTAGCCAGCCCTGTTCCATGAATCTCATCATCACAGACCACATGACTGTGTGACCAACTCCAAGAATGCATTTACAACCTACTTCAGCTCTTCCTTCCTGCCCTGCAGCCCAAGACGCCTGCGTTGCTGTTGGGCATTCCTGAGGACCTCAGGTGCAGGGCCTTTCGTGGTCATCCAAGTCAAGTCACACTGAGACTCAGGACTCAAAGCCCTGGGGTTATGTAGTGGACAGAGCTGTTAGCCAAAGACTCTCTCTGAAGGCTGTTTCCAGAAGATGCTTCTGTCGGGACTACTTTCCTCCTGAAATCCGAACAGAGCGCACCTGCCAGCCCTGAAAACGGCTCGTTACCACACCAGGACACCCAAAACACTGCCACCTTTGATTTTGTTGGGATGTGCAAGTGGAATCAGAAAGCTGAGAGTGGGTCCAGCAGAAAAGGGGAGCGATGAGGAGCAACGATCAGGGGTTGAGTGCACCCTGGAATGGGAGCAGGGGTTCTAGCCAGTTCAACCGGAAACTTGAAGTATGGCCCACACAACTGCAGACAGCTGACTCATGAGTGGGACAGCTGAGCCCAGGCTCTCTGAGTGACGAGCAGAGGTTTCCAGAAATATGAGAAGAATGGGGACATAAGTGAAGACCCCGCTCCAGGTCAGCCTTGACCACCCTGTGCAGAGGCAGCTGGGATGGTCCCCCAACATGCCATCCATCCCAACTGGCCACAATGGCCATCACTGAAGTTGTTAAATTCCCTTTCTTAGCCTTGAAGGGAAGGAATAATTTCTCAAACCACAGAGAAATCTTGAACACCTAAGAGACACTCCCAGGACTTTTCTTCAGGGAGAGTAGATTTGGAGAGAAGCATGAGCTGGGTGGGGAGCTAGGTGTCACCTCTATACGGAAGCTGGACTCAAGCTGCTCCTGTGATGGCTCCCACCTGGCTGGAGCAGGGGCCCCAGGCACGCAGATGGCAGGGCCTGAGCATGTGCGCTCTGTGAAGGTCTCTTATTTGCTTCTCTGGACAATCTTACCACTCCAGACTTCGAAGTATGACTTGGACACTCCCCACTGTCTTGAGGCCTACACCCTGCATGGACCCTGAAGATGGAACCTGACAACACGCCACACCCAGCTGGTGAGCCCTGCCCCTAAGCTGCATCAGGCTGGGTGTGGGGGCCATTTCTGGGTACCCTCTGAACTAGTCATGACCTTGAATATCCTCACTGTCTGTGGAACTGAAATGACGAAGCTTAGATATCAGGGTGCAAGTCACCCTCCCGCTGCCTCAGTCACAGATATCAGAGCTTCCTTTCCATGTACCTCTTGACCCAACCCCTCTCTGCTTCATTCATTCATTCAGAAACAGCCTGGTTGGATGATCTGGCTGTATCTCAGAAAGGTGTGATGGAGAGGGAGGTAGAAGACAGCCACATGCTAGGCACTATCCTAGGACTGTTGTGAATACTCAGTAAATGTTGGTTTAAATGTTGATGATTGCTGGGCAAAGCAGCTTAGCCTATAATCCTAGCACTTTGGAAGGCCAATACAAGAAGATAGCTTGAGACCCAGAGTTCAAGACCACCGTAGGCAGCATAGTGAGACCTCGTCTCTCCAAAAAAAAAAAAAAGTTAGGCATGGATGGCACATATGCCTATGGTTCCAGCTACTTAGGAGGCTAAAGAGGAATGCTAGCCTGAGCCCAGGAGGTTGCGGCTGTGATGAACTATGATTATGCCACTGCATTCCAGCCTGGGCAGCAGAGTGAGACTCCTGACTCAAAAATAAACAAACAACTCAGTGGTCATTCAGAGAATACATTTTATCGCATCTCTGGTGCATGCCAGGTACCGGGGTCATCACGGAAACAAAATCTTGTCTCCTCAAGACTCACAGGGCAGCACGCAGGGTGCACACAGAAGTAGAGTCCTGCAAAGAAAAGGGAGACGGGTTCTGTGAAAAGGAAGCCTGGGGCATGCTGAGAGCACAGCAGGGAAATTACCAGTCTCAGGGGGAGGGAAGAGGAGTCATCACAGGTCAGGGTCACACAGCCTAAGCAAGGCTGGATTCAGGTTTAAAAATTGAAGTTCCCAAATCTAGAAACTAGACAATGCACCGCTCCAGTTCTCAATCAACTGAGGATCTAGTGGGGGACATGAACCAGGCACGGGGAGCTCTGTCAGCATAATCTGGTGGGGAGGATGGGTAACACGGGTCCCAGGAGAGGAGGGACTGTCTTCATCACGGCTGAGGAGGCCGCATCTGAGCCAGCCACAAAGGGTACATGGCTTCAGAGACAGAAATGATTTGACTGAGAAGACTGAGGCATGTCAGGAGCACTTCTAACCATTGTTCCTAGAGGCGAGGTGGATGACTGAGCTTCAAGGAACGTCCTCCACACGTGTCCCTCTTGGTACCTCTGTTGCACTTCTGCATCCATGCCTCCAACTCATGCCTCCAGGCAGGATGACCACAACAAGGCCTGGCTCCCCCCTGAGGGCTCGTGGACCAGGGAAACCACAGGACAGCCCTCGACTCCTGCCCCTGAGCTCCTGCCCCTGAGCTCTCTCCCAAGATAAAGCTGTGGAACCAACAGTCAAATGAAGTATTGACTTGATAAGCTATTAAATTTTAAAAAATTTTGTGAGTAAGGAAAGTAGAAAGTTTGGTTTATTCATTCTTTAAAAAAAATCATACTCTTCCCCAAAGAAGATATACAGGCAATTATTTAAAAAGTCAAAAAACAGCAGGTGCTGGTGCAGCTCAGAGAAAAGGGAATGCTTCTGCACTGCTGTTGGGAGTACAAGCTAGTTCAACCTTTGTGGAAAGCAGTGTGACGTTTTCTCAAAGAATGTACCCAGAGAAACTGAAATCACTCTACCCAAAAGATACCTGTGCACATATGTTCATTGCAGCACTATCACAACAGCAAAAATATGGAACCAACTCAGATGCCCATTGAAAACGGACTGCATAAAGAAAATGTGGTACATATATGTGATGGAATATTATGCAGCCATAAAGAACAACAAAACCATGGCTTTTGCAGCAACATGAATGCTGCTGGAGACCAACATACTAAAGTGAACTATCACAGAAACAAAGAACTGAATTCTGCATGTTCTCTCTTATGAGTGAGCCCTGATCGCTGGTCACACAAGCACAAGGGTGATCAGCAGAAACTGGGCACTGCTAGAGAAAGGAAAGAGAGAGGAGGGAGAGGGGAGAATGTGGCAACTCACTGTGTATCTGGTCCATTACTGGAGGAGAGAGGGTCATCAAGAAACCCAAACTTCACCTGCATGCAACTTACCTACATGTAGTAAATCGTCACTTGTACCCCACAGCTCTAAATTAAATAATAACAATAATACATTTAGTTTGTTCATGACATGGGAAGTTAAGTAAAGGGCAGGTTTTGCCACTGGTGGTGGGATCTTGTTGTTGCAGTATTCTGTGTCTTGCTCCATTTCAGATCTTAGTTTGCAAGAATGCATGGTGACACCTGAAATGGGCAGTGCTGGGCCCCCCAATTATAGGCTTTTACCTTGTCTTTCTCATTTCCTTTCCTTTTAGCACTCCATTCACATTCCAGCAGGTGGGATTGGCCCATGATGGATGACCTTTGGATCGCAAAGTTTCAACTGTCACCCACATACACTTGAAACAAATATTGTGCATTATGGCAAATGAACCGGTTTCCTGCTGAAATTTAATCAGTTAGTTTTGCCAAATTACCATTCTCTCAACAAAATCCAATCATGGACACATTTCAGTGCTCTATTCCAGGGCTTGGTCCACTTTTTCTATAAAGGGCCAGATATGTGTTAGGCTCTGTGGGCCACACAATCTCTGTCTTAATGACTGTCTGCTAAGGTAGCATCAAGATAATGTGTAAGTGAATGAGTATAGCTGTGTTCCAATAAAGCTTTATTTACAAAGATGGATAGGGGGCCAAACGTGGGCCTCAGGCTATAATTTGACTTTTTGTTCTTTCCTGAGTCTGATTAACATGGGACAAATCCAAGACTTTTGAAGTCCTTTAGCCCCATCCTTTCCTTTTACAAAGAGACAAAGTAATTTTCCCACATCGAATGTGTTTGTGAATGACTGAGTTGAGTCTGGAGTTCCCATCCACACCTCTAATCAGTCGTTTGACCCCCTTCTCCCTCACCATTGGTTAAGTCCAGTCAATGGGAAAGTAGGTCGGGACAGTCAGGGTGGCTGTGTCCCAATGACCTGGGCTAAGAGACACATCCATCACTCTGGGGTGAACTGGACTTGTGTTCTCGAAGCTCATCATGGCACCCAACTCCCCACAGTTTCAACTTGTGTTATGGACTGAATTGTGTCGCTCAGATTCATGAGTTACAGGTCCAAGACCTAGTACCACAAAATGTGACTGCATTTGGAGATAGGGTCTTTCAAGAGGTGATCAAGTTAAAAGGAGGTCATATGGGTGGACCTTAATCAATCTGACTGGTGTCCTGATAGGAGTAGGTAATTAGATGCCAAGCCCAGTGGCTTACACCTGGAATCCCAACACTTTGGGAGGCTGAGGCAGGAAGACTGCTTGAGCCCAGCAGTTTGAGACCAGCCTGAGAAACAGACTATGTCTCTGCAAAAAAAAAAAATTAGCAATTAGTTGGGTGTGGTGGCACATGTCTGCAATCCTAGCTACTCGGGAGGCTGAGGTGAGAGCATAACTGAGCCCAGGAGTTTGAGCTGTGATCATGTCACTGCATTCTAGCCTGGACAACAGAGTGAGACCCCCGATTAAAAAAAGGGTAAAGAAAAGAACAAGAAATTAAAACATAGGCATGGACAGAGAGACCATGTGAGGAAACAAGGGGAAAGCAGCCATCTGCAAGCCACAGCAAGAGCACTCAGAGGACCATTCCTTCCTACTCCTTGATCTTAGACTTTCAGCCTCCAGAACTATGAAAGAATACATTTTTGTTGTTTAAGTCCCAGTCTATACTCTTTATTATGGCAGCCCCAAGAAAAGAATGCAGCGTGCCTGCAGTGACTTGGTTGGACTGGTGTCATTGCTGAAAGGAAGTGAGGTCAAGATCTCCACCTTCCCTCAATAAGACAGTCATTTGGCCCTTCCTTGGGCCCCAGAGTCTCCACACCCTCACTCCACAAGCCCTTCTGGGAAGGTCATTTCATGTTCAAGGACATGGAATCAGAGATTGGAGACCCAAGGCTGAGGATGCATTTAGGGATCTGGGCAACGCTGCCAGGAGGAACGGGCTGAGGAGAGCCTCACGGGGGGTGCGATGTCTTCATATGATGGAGCCACAGAAATGCACACAGCCTGATGTGGCTGCAAGGTCTTTCCTGAGGTTAAATCCTCACAAGAGAAGAGTGTTCCCACAGCAGAACTCGGAGGGCTCCGGGGAATTCTGTCTCGTGGCAATCCAATAGCAACAATCCTCGTTTATTGAACGGAGCAGAAGATATTTCAGGCCTCCTGGAGGAGAGCTACTAAATTAAAGTAAGTGGTCAGAATGTCCTTGAAGACTTTAATCTTTCTAATTTTTTCCTATATCTTCTAAGATTATTTTCATTCTGAAATGAACCAAGAATGACACACCAGTTGGCAGCAATTTCTCTTCCCCCTCCACCCTGCAGGATGCAGGCCTGGATTGACAATGTCTCTTTAAGACTCCAACCCCAAATTTTGCTTTCGTGGTTTTCCAAATAAAAACATGTGATCAGTCCTTTGGATTTAAAAGAAATCATTTTTTAGAAGGACTAAGAAATATTTTACTCTATTGGGTCTGTCTCCATTCAGAACTGGACGAGAAATAGTAAAACAAATATCCTCTACAGGGAAAAAAAAGAAAGAAAACATTGCCAGAGGGAGAAAAATAAAATGATTTGACAGGTGCAAGGAGCCCCGAGGTGTGGGCTCGCGAGGCTCGTCCCTGCGATGCCATGCAGACCTGGAAATGAATAAAAATATTTCCCAAACACTCCAAGATGTTCTGTGTGCGCGTGTCAGGGAGACAATGCGGACAGACGCGATGGAGCCTCCGCGCCGTGGCCCTGTGCCAGCCTCGCAACAGCTGTGTGGTGCATAAGAATCACAGCAGCTGTATTTAAACTAGAAATTAAATCTCCTTTTATTTAATGTGCGCAGTCTTTTTAGTTATCAAAAAGGAAACATTAGCAATTAGGGAATGTGTATTTCGTGGCCGGTGTTGGATTTGCTGTTTTTGTTTGGATGTCTGTGATCTCTAATTCTAAGGCAGGGAAACGGCGGCAGCCAGGTCTCTTGAAAGGGAGGGAGCTTTCTACTACCTTTTCCTTTGTTAGCAGACAGGGAATTTCAGATGTGCCCTTATCCCCACTTTGAGAGAGGGCTGGGAAATGGCAGGACTTTTCTTCTTTATTGCGTTTGGTTTTGATTTGGAATACTAAGGTCTGGGGGGACAGAGGGGAGGGGAGGGGAGAGGGAGGGAAGAGGAAAGAAGAAAGAAGGGGGAAACGAGGAGAGGGAAGACGAGGGGCAAAGGGAAGAGAGATCGAGAAGGAGGAGAGAAAAAGAAGAGCATGAACACAGGTGCTTAGACCCACATGGAGGCCCATAAGAGGCATGTTTATGTTTCATGGGGAAAAGGGAGCATGTCTTTCCAGAAGCATCTCTGAAGACCTCTGCAGACCTGTTTGTTAATGGAAGGGCTGCATCACTGTTCAGCCCTGAGCACGTGGTGAGAGGGAGAGGGGAAGGAGTGTGGTTCCTCTGTTGGCCTTTGGCACATCCTAACTGGGGAGGTCTGTACAAGAGGGAGGGAGAGGGGAGGATATGGGAAAGAAGGGAGGAGAGAGGAGAAGAAGGCGGGGGCATTATTCTGAGAAGAAGAGGAGAAGAAGATTGGAGGGGAATTCTTCTGAGAAGAAAACTGAGAAGGGGCTCCTTCCTTCCTTGTTCTCTATTCAGATCTGGCTCTTGGTGACACTGACTTTCAAGCTAGAACCAACTGGTTATACCAGGCAGCACACGTCTTTCCTGGTTATTTGTTATAACAATGACCATTTCTTTGGTAGCTGCTTCTTTTACGCTAGCTTTAACTTCTCAAAATGTGTTTGTGTTCATTGGAGTATAGGTCTTTATAAAAACCTTGTGAGCAGGACAGCTCTGATCACCACTCAATACATGAAGAAACCAAATGGAGGTCAACTCAGGAAAACAGAAGCACTCCAGCTCTTTCAACAGGAAAATGGATAAAGGAAGTTTCTCATAAAGTCCAGACAAGTGCAGAGAGGGCAAATGGGATGGGGAAGCAAACCCAAGATTGGGAACCACTAACCCCCTCAGCGTTTTTAGAGCTTCAGCATCCTTAGAGCTGAGATGGAAGAATGAAAGGCTCGGGGGAGCCATGGGCAGCAGGGAGGGAGAAGGAAGAAGTGGCAGGAACTTTCCTCCTCTCCACCCTTCAGTATATCTGTGGCTTCTGTTGGCCAAACCTACACGAGGCCAGAGGGCAGAAGCACCCAGGAAAGATAGGTCCTTGTGGTGAGGACCACAGCAGAAAAGACAGAACAATAAATCTGAGAGTAATGGGAAACTGATAGGGTGAGCTCTGTCGCCTAAACTTACTAGTTGTCAGAACTCTGGCTTTCTAACCTCTGTGCCATGCTCTCTCTTCTACAAGATGTTCTTCCAGCATGACAAAGAACTCTTGCAACGTCAGCACCGGAAGAAATGGGAAGCATCCCAGTCTGGTTTGAGTAGATTGAATGGCTCAATGCCCTGTAGGAGCAGAACATTCTTGAGATGTCAGAGATGGAAAGAGCCATCCCTGGGTATCTGTAGGATCATGGAGGTGAAAAAGTAGGCCATAGGGGAGCCTGAAACTTGCTACCCTATTTCTCCTTTTGAGACTTACTGGTTCCCAAATGAATCCCCCAAGCTCCCAAAATGTTACAACCTTTCCCCTAGTGATGGAGACACCTGGTCAAAGGTAATTTGGAAGCCAAGACTGACTTTAGCCTCCCAAATTTAGATTTTCTTTTAAAAATGGAGACTACTTTACAGTGATATGTGCTTATTTCAAGGATTTTCCCATTGGTAGTTAAGAATTTCCGAATTGCCCTTTTAGGGATTATCTTCAGAGACACCGTTTATAGCCACATCCAATATTTAATCCCAAATGAAGTCACCCAACTCATTTCCCAGCCATATTCACAAGTGTTGCCTCCTAACAATTTTTCACAATTTCCAAAAATTAAACCTAGATTTAAAGGATCAATATTTCCTCCTGTGAAAATTTAAATGAATGTGCTACACACACTGAAGCCAGCATTATAAAGGACTTCTCAAAAGGACTGTGAGCAAAGACAGTGGCATTAGAATAAGAAAGCAGCTTTACAGACTTCTTCAAACTGGCAGCACCCTTGCCTGGATCAGTGGTTCCTATGCATTGGCTAAAACCTCATTCTTGCTACTATATGATCTCACCTTGTTCCCTTGTACTACAGACCTGCAGGATGGGCCACTTTGGAGTTGCTATCAGGCACTGGGAATAATCTCAATGACCATGGGACACTGAGGCACAGACAAGTAACCTGAGTATGCTCAGAACATGATTCCTGGAGGTGGGGACAGCTGCGCTCTGTTTTGGGAGATATTCATGCCAGGAGAAGACAAGGGGAGGAAGGAAAAGTGGAGGAGAAGCATAAAGAAAATGCAGATACATGAGAGGGATTTAGAATGACAGGGGCAAACAGGGAGGGATCAGAGTAGAGAAATAAAGGATTGTTGCTTGATACTGAAAACCATGGGGTGGTGCAGAAGGGTCTAAATGGGGAAGTGACGGGGTTAGATGCCAACTTTTTGCAGAACAGTGGGAGGAGGTGGGAAGCAGATTGGACAAAAGCCCAGAAGAGAGGCAGGGAGACTGGACAGTCGAGTCCGGGGAAGAAACAAGCATCCACGGGGAGGAGGAGGACAGCAAGGAGCTCGGGGAGCAGGAGCAAAGGCAACCTGGGAAAGCGGCAGGACCTGAAGGGGATGAAAGACCCCAGAAGAGGAGGGTGGGCAGCCAGAATAGATTCTTCAAGGAATAGGGAACCCCACGCCTTTCTACCACCAACCCTGTCCTACAGTTTCCCTCCTTTTGTAAAAGGCACTTTTAAATCCTCCAAAATATATGGCAATTTACCTCTCTTCATATAACACACACAATACTTCTATGAGCAACTCATGCTGTAGGTAATACATTTTACATTCAAAGTTGACAAAGAGGATGAAAGCTTCTAAAGAAAGGAATTGGCAGTAGTGAGAAACTGCCAGGACAGAGTGGGGGACACGCCTTATCACAAGGGTCCCTGCATAATGAGCATTTGTATACCTAACCCTGAATTGTACTCTATACATTTAAAAGAAAAAAAATTTAGATAATAAAGACCAGCTTAAGTACATTCGATTGTAAAATGTCTACTCGTGGAAGACATGCATTTCAATTAAACACTCTGACTCAGTTGTCAGATGTTGGCAAAGGAAGAACCAGCAGAAAGGCATGTCACAAAGCCTGGTATCTTCCCTGACGCTCAGGCGAGTCATTTCTCCCACTCTCCTCTGTACCTGTGGTCATATCTCTCCATGCCAGGAGAGGCAAGAGTGAGGCCAGCCCCCATGGGCTGACCACCTCTTGAGGGAAGCCTGCCAAGTTTCCACTGTGCCCCTTGTGCTGGTAGTGAGACCCAGGCCAGTTTCTGGGAGGAGTCCCTGGCTAACTAAAGACCACCACACTCCTCCTCCTCAGCTATAGTAAACATCTGCCAGAGCATTTCATTCAACTCAAAGCTAAACTTGCTCAGGTAAACTTTATTCCACAAAGTGAGATAAAATATCCCCCCATGGCCTTTCTGGAAAGTTCAAATTTTAGTTTATATTCAGTCAAGAGCTTGCCTCTTTAGCAAAGATAAGAGAGGGATTTCTCTGCCTTTCAAATAGCAATCAAACCCTGGGGGCTCTGCAGGTGAAGTTCTGTTGGCATGGGAAGCTTTCTGAACCCAATCAGCTGGTAATGGGACTCACCCTAGGTGTGCACAGAAGGAAGGATGAGGCCCCCCACACACCGTCTGAGAGCTGATGCTGGAAATTTTCAACAACATCCCTTTCTCTCTGATCCTGCTTTGAATGCATATGCTCTGGGATAGGTAACAATTTAAGGTGTGGTCAGTTTTTTATATCTTGCTTGGAATAGAGGAATTTACAAAATGAAGCAGAATCACTGTACGCTTGTTTTGTTGGTGGGGTACAAAGCATGAGGAGGAAAGACTCTGGGTGTGTCTCAAAAGACTCTGGGTGTGGTTGTGGGTGTGGGCATGCCCAAGTCCAGTGCCCCTGCTGGGCACTGCCAAGCTCATAAAGCCTTAACCTGGGTTTGTGTGTCACTGAAGCCCAGCCCTTACATAGAGGTGAAGAGGCAGTCACTCTCCAAGAATGACAGACATGTGAAGCTATGACCAAAGTCCTTTTAATCCAAGGTATCTTCCCAAGCACTCTATCAGCATTTCAAAGATTCTCATGACAGAATGTTCTTCCCTTGGGTTAAAGCATGGATATTTCTAGAAACTTCTGTTTACAAGTGTAAGGTCACATAGGAAGAAGCACATTAAATATTCATGTGAATAATTTTATCAGAAATCAGCAAGTCAGTTCCCTATTAAAACTCCAAGGAAAAGCCGGGCTCGGTGGCTCAGCCTGTAATCCCGTGCCTTTGGGAGGCTGAGGTGAGTGGATTGCCGGAGCCCGCGGGTTTGAGACCTGCCTGGGCAGTGAGACCTCATCTCTACAATAAATCAAAAAATCAGCCGGGCGTGGTAGCGCGTGCTTATAATTCCGGCTAATCGGAAGGCTGAGGCGGAAGGATGGCCGGAGCCCAGCAGGTCGAGGCTGCGGTGGCCGGGAGCGGCCACTGCACTCCAGTCTGGGTGACAGAGTGAGACTCCAACTCAAAAAAAAAAAAAAACTCCAAGGAAGCAATGTAGAGAAGGTTACTTTCAATGCCTGGCTGACATTCCTCAGCCAGAGGGCATGGGCCCTTCAAGACCAAAATAGTGGAGTAGTTGAGAAAGGAGTAGAAATAGAAGGTGTGAACGTTTACAGAGTTTTTATGAAGACAACCTTCAGCCAACTGCTGGCCTCTTGCTCTGAAGAAAAGCATGACTTTAAAACACTGACTGCTGTCATCAGAATTTTGTAAAATGCCACAGTTAGACCTCAGAGGATGTAGAACATATTTCCAACATGACTGACTGACTCAAAAAATGTAGTATTGTGGGCTGGCGTTGGTCTTCTAGTGGCACGAATGTTCACATAGCATCTCTGAGTTTACTGAAATCTCCATGCTTCCATTAGGGTGGTATTAGCATTTGAAGACATGGTAACATCTGCTTCATGGCCACCTTCAATGACACTGGTAAGACTTACATTGGGGGTTTAAGATTCCATAAGTGATTCAATTTATAGGATGTCAACATCAAAAGAAAGCCAGTTCCTTGCAACCAGAGCTTTACTGGATCTCCAAGTCTATCATCCTTTAGGCATGAGCAACATGATGGAGTCCAGGTGACAGAGGAGTGGGACAGTTAATTGCCCACCCTCCACAATACAGAAGCAAATTTTGCTTTTAGAGTCAGAAGGTAGAAGGCAGAGTGAATGCAGAGCAAACTTGTTTTTATAAAAGCAGACACAAATTGTACCTACAGATACTTCTGCCCAAAGCTCCCTGTTCTCTCCTAACCATCTAACCTCTAACTGCATGTTTTCTTTAAAGGGGAAGTTAGACAGCCTCACAAAGATATGCCCAGGGGGGCCAGATCACTCTCCTTCTTTTCCAATATTTCCATGTGTGGTTATTTATGGAGTCGTTACATTTTTCTGCCTTAGCAAGGGCAAGACCTAACCATTGGCAACTCATTAGGTTCCTTACTATATGTCCAATTTAAAGAGAGAATCACTCATCACAATGACTCATGAACTTTCTTGAGGTGAAGAACGATGCACACTTTTCTGTCTCCCTGGTTCCTCACAGCTCCAAATATTCAGCAGAAACATCTGAAAGCCAGTCCTAATTGAGCCATTTTCTGAACGCTGGCCTTGAATGGGTGGCTGGGTAAGAACCAGGCAGGGTGGAGTGTGAGCTGTGTCATTAGTGGGAATGACAGCTCTCCTGGAAGACGTGATTGAGATGTATTGAGAGTGCAGTTGAAGACATGTAATTTGCTATAGGTCTGCATTATGTTTGGCCCTCAGACTATTTAGTAGTAAGCTGAGATTGAGAGGAGTTAAAACACAAGGGAAGGCTAAAATAGAAATAGCCATAATTATAATATATACAGGCCAAGGAACACCATCACAGTGGAGCTGATTTTCACATTTAAAATCACCTTTAAAAGACACATATTGGACACAAAACAAGATTAATGTAAGGTGATTTCTGTCTCTTTTTACCTGTCTTCTACATGTCACCACCTATAAAAACTTACTGAATATCTGAAACTCCCCCATAGAGATGAATGAAGTCACTGGGTTGCAAAGAAATAATTTTCCCTCATGGTGGTTTTCACGGGGATTGCAAAAAGCTTCCTAAAGAAGTAAGTTCTCTTGGACAGAAGCTGTGCTTGGTTTTAAGACATATGAAGCCATTTGCACGAGGGTCACTTCTAAGTTCACTTCTTTGATCCTATGAAGTTATATGTAAGGTACCTTTTTTATTCTCCTTTTCAGCTGTGGGGACTAAAGCCCAAGGTCACATGATTGGAACAGTTAAAGTCAGTATTAGAAATTAGCTCCCTCACTTTAGATAGGGGACTTGGTCAGCCATGCATCCTACCACGCACAAACATGCACGGTGGCTTAAGAAATGGTTTATGAATTTGACTATGATGTTTTCTTCTAAGAAGCCTCCCATTGCAAAAATCAGCCATATTTCTAGAAAAGGACATTACATTTTGTGTCTTCTTTATGCAAAGGGTGACAATTTCATATTAACTGACTCCAGGTCATTTTCAATTACTAAATTAAAAAACACTAAAATTACCACATGGAAGTTGAATAAAGATTTGACAAATGTGTGATGTTAATGTTATTTAAACTATTTCAGGCCATAGAAAATTTATTTCATAAAAGTAGCATGACTTGTCAGGCTTGGTGGCTCAGCCTGTAATCCTGAGCCTTGAGAGGCTGAGGTGAGTGGATTGCCTGAGCCCGCGGGTTCAAGACCCACCTGGGCAACTTGGCAAGATCTCATCTCTACAATACAAATAAAAAATTAGCTGGGTGTGGTAGTGCACGCCTGTAGTTCCAGTTACTTGGAAGGCTGAGGCGAAAGGATCGCCGGAGCCCAGCAGGTTGAGAATGCGGTGGCTGAGAGCGGCCACTGCACTCCAGTCTGGGTGACGGAGTGAGACTCCAACTCAAAAAAAAAAAAAAAGGTAGCATGACTTTTAATATAAAAAAGACATTATAAAAATTATAGACTAATCTCACTTTAAAATATAAGTGCCAAAATTATAAATATAATATTTGTATTTTATTAAGAAAATTATACACCGTGACCAAGTAAATGCTAGAAAAGCCTATCAATATAATCCATTGCTTCAACAAACTTATAATATAGGTACTTAAAGATATTTGAAAAATGCAGCCATAATTCCTAGTAAAAACTTTATGTAAAAAACAAAAAAGAAAAAGACTTATCAATTTATCAATATCAAATAACAAAAACCAAAAACAATGCCAAAATATTAAATCTTAAATAGCAAAATATTAAAACTATTGAAATTGAAATTAAAATCAGTAGCTGGAAAGATTTGCCTAAAATACCATCATACTTTAATATTGTCAGAGAAAAATAGTCCCATTAAAAAATGGGCAAAAGACATGAATAGACACTTCTCAAAAGAAAATATACGGGCAGCCAACAGACACATGAAAATCAAGTGCTCAGCCTCATTAGTTATCAGAGAAATGCAAATCAAAACCACATTGAGATACCACCTAACTCCAGTAAGACTGTCTATCATTAATAAAACCAACAACAACAGATGCTGTCAAGGATGTGGAGCAAAAGAATGCTTCTGCACTGCAGATGGAAAGGCAAATTAATGTAACCTCTTTGGAAAACAGTGTGGCAATTTCTAAAAAAACTAGACATTCACCTTCCATATGACCCAACAATCCCTCTACTGAGAATATACCTGGAGGAACTCAAATTTTTCTACAAAAAGATACCTGCACACATATGTTTATTGCAGCTATTATTTACAATAGTAAAAAGATGGAACCAACCATGTTGACCATCAAAGCTGATCTGGATTTTAAAAATGTGATACATATACACAATGGAATATTATGCAGCTATAAAGAAAGACAAACATATGAACTTCGTAGCAACTTGGATGGATTTAGAGTCTATTATACTCAGTGATCTATCACAGAAACAAAGAACAGCATACCACATGTTCTCACTCATAAGAGGACCCTAAACATTTACCATAATATGATAAGAAAGGGATTTGTAGCAGCAGGATACTGCTGGGGGCAGGGGGATGCAATATCAATAAGAGTACCTGACCTCATACCAAGCAAAGTGGGGACAAAGGGAGGTCCAAACTTTACCTGTACAATAACCACTTGTAAACCTAATCCTGAATTGTATCCCACATCTTTAAAATAAAAAAAAAAACTATCTTAGGGATTTTTAGTAAATTCAATAAGGCAAGAAAGTGAATTAACTTGTATAACATTGGGAAGAAATAAACCATATTTGGTTGCTCAGGATTGATTGCATACTGGAAACACAAAGAAGTTATGTTAAAATAAAAGGCTGCTAGAATTAATTTAAAAACTTAGTAAGTTGATATGCATATGTTAAACATATCAAAATTAATTGCTTTCTTCCACTATTATAAGAACCTAAAATTGGAAATGAAAGAAAAAGAGAGAAAACCATATTCACAATAGTGATAGATGCTATAAGATCCTTAGGAATAAATTTAGTAATACATGTACAATACCTAAAAGACAAATTTATAAAATCTTACAAAAGTACATAAAACAAAGTCTGGACCAATTTAACAGCAGTCATATTCTTAGAGGACAAGGTTATTATCATAAAAATGGCAATTCTTCCCAAATTAATGTAATACAAATTTAAAGTAATGTCAAGTAAAATTGAAGTGTTAATTGAATGAAATGACACTAAAGTTTATATATAAAACAAGTGCCCAAGAACACTCAGGAAAATGATGAAAAATAAGAATAGCAAGAGGGTCTTTGCATTGCTGAATATTGGAACATAATATGAAGCCAATGAAATGAAATCACCATGGTATTAGTGTATAAACAGACAAAGAGAACAGTGGAAATGAATAGTGAATCCAGAAATTCATCACAGTATATGTGAGACTCTAAAGTGACATAGTTGATAATTTATCAGTGAAGAAATATCGGACTGTTTATTTAATAAATGACATTGACACAAATGTTATCCATCTGAAAAATTACACACTCCATTTTATCCCATAAAAAATAAATTCTAGAAGAGCTAAAAAAGTAAATGTAAGAAAATCTAGGCTACAACATAAAATCTAGAAGTGGGATATTAGAAAGGTATTGGAGTCCCTGGTGTGATTCCATCCTGCATGGCTGTTCTATGGAGCAGTGGTCGTTTACCTCCGTCCACATTCTCTCCTATCTAAGTGCACGCCACCATCCCATGGAAAGTTTGATGGACATGGACATGAGCCCCCTGAGGTCCCAGAACTATTTTTTCGGTTGTGAACTAACGGCCGACAAAGATTATCACTTTAAGGTGGATAATGATGAAAATGAACACCAGTTATCTTTAAGAACGCTCAGTTTAGGGGCTGGGGCAAAGGATGAATTGCATATTGTTGAAGCAGATGAAATGAATTATGACAGCAGCCTAATAAAATTAACACTGGCAACCTTGAAAATGTCTGTGCAGCCAACGGTTTCCCTGGGGGGCTCTGAAATAACACCACCTGTGGTCTTATGGTTGAAGTGTGGTTCAGGGCCTGTGCATATTAGTGGGCAGCACTTAGTAGCTGTGGAAGATGCAGAGTTGGAAGACGAAGAGGCTGAGGATGTAAAACTCTTAAGTATATCTGGAAAGAAATCTGCTCCTGGATGTGGCAGCAAGATTCCTCAGAAAAAAAGTAAAGCTTGCTGCTGCTGAAGATGATGATGATGATGATTTTGATGAGGAGGAAACTGAACAAAAAGCTCCAGTGAAGAAATCTGTACGAGATACTCCCACCAAAAGTGCACAAAAATCAAACCAGAATGGAAACGACTCAAAACCATCAACGCCAAGTTCAAAAGGAAAAGAATCCATAAAAAAAAAAAACCAGGAAAAACTCCTAAAACACCAAAAGGACCTACCTCTGTAGAAGACATTAAGGCAAAAGTGCAAGTGTAGAAAAAGGTGGTTCTCTTCCCAAGGTGGAAGCCAAGTTCATCAGTTATGTGAAGAGTTGCTTCCGGATGACTGACCAGGAGGCTATTCAAGATCTCTGGCCGTGGAGGAAATCTCTTTCAGAAAACAGTTTAAACAGTTTGTTGAAGTTTGCAATCTTATTTCTGTAACAGTTAATATCTGACTGTCCTTTTTAGAATGCGAAGCGAGAACTCTTCCTACCATGTTTGACAAGTGTTGTCCAGGTTCCATTGCCAAGAATGTGTTGTCCAAAATGCCTGTTTAGTTTTTAAAGATGAAACTTCACCCTTTGCTTGGTTTTAAGAATGTATGGAATGTTACGATAGGGCATAATAGTAGTCGTGGTCAGACATGGAAATGGTGGGGAGACAAAAATATTCATGTGAAGTAAACTCAGTATTTTAATGAAGTAAAAAAAAAAAGGAAAGGTATTGGAAAGACTGGAAACTCAGAATCTAAGAAAAAGCATCATAACTAGTCATAATTTTACATATGCATATATAATTAAAAAGCTCAAAATTTATCAAAAATAGACATAATAGATTTGAAAAAATATATTTGTATCTCATATGATAGTGAGTCAATATCCATAATATAAAATAAAATATGATGTTAAAAGTTAAATAAAATATATATCATCAGTGAGCGTAACTGCACAAGGAATATTTGTATACCTAACCCTGAATTGTACCACACAATTTCAAAATAAAAATTAAAAGGGAGGGCCGGGCTTGGTGGCTCAGCCTGTAATCCCAGCGCTTTGGGATGCCAAGATGAGTGGATTGACTGAGCCCGCGGTTTGGAGACCTGCCCGGGCAACTTGACAAGACCTCATCTCTATAATAAATAAAAAATTAGCCGGGCATGGTAGCACACGCCTGTAATTCCAGCTACTTGGAAGGCTGAGGTGGAAGGATAGCCAGAGCCAGGTCAAGGCTGCAGTGGCTGGGAGCGTGCCACTGCACTCTTGGCTGGGCGACAGAGTGAGACTTCAGCTCAAAAAAAAAATTAAAAGAGAGAAAAAAACAAAGTTGATTCTTCCAAAAATAAATAAATAAATAAAACTTAAATAAAAAATAAAGACAAACCAATAATAAAATGTTTAAAAGTATAAATAATTTACAGAATACCATATTCAAGTGACCAGAAGGACAAAAAAATATTAAAATGCATTAATGGTGAGAAAATTCTAATTTAAAATAACAATAAATATTCCTTTAAACCTACTAAACTAGTAATAACTTTTAAAATCTTGAAAGTTAAAAAAATAAAAATTAGCAGTGATATAGATAGAAGAATACTCACACTCAAGTTCCCTGCCTGCTTGTTCTAGTGGGTGTGTCTTAACGAATGTCTCTAAAGAAATATGTTGACAAATCACACAATAGACACCATGCCACTAAAGTTTTAAGGATACTAAGATCATTATAAAGAATTATAAAATAATACAGTTTTTTTGGAGGGAACAATGGGGACAATATGGCAACATATAATAAAAATATATTACTATTTTACCTGGAAGTTTTTTCCCTGGCAACCTCTCACAGAATAAAATATTTGATATGTAAGAACATATATTCCAGAATGTTTATTACAGTCTCTTCATGGCAGAAAAAAAAATTTTAGAAACAAAGAAAATGTCTAGGAGTAGAAGAATTGTTAAATTAGGGATAGCGCACAGCCCATGAGATATAAAGCAACTGCTAAATATGTTAAACTAAAGCTAAGCAAGGTTATTTAAGGAGTCATTTAGTGATACAGAAAGGAGGATAATGTAATCCAGTCTTTGTACAACAATGATCACCTGCCAGTTGTGATCATCAGAGTTCAGAATGAAGGTTGTAAGAGTGCCTACCTGGTTATCAACAATTACTGAAGGAAGGTAAAGTGTGATGAGTAGAGGGAAATGAGGAGGAGCCAAGCTTAAAAAAAGGAAAAAGAAACCATCATAAAGAAAAGGATATACAAGGATATACAAGGCAATCACATTTCTGCATTCACAAAAATTATATATTATACATACATGTATGTATGCATAATAAAATAGAAATTAAATTTAAAAGTTATAAAAACAGTGGCAAAATCTCAGTTGATATGCTATCTCCATTTGGATGTCTAATAGCCATCTACTTGAAACAAAACATGTCAAAAATTGAATTTTTTATTTTCCATGCTAGTATGCCCTTCTTGAGTTGCCACCATCTCAGGAATTGGCACCACCTTTTTTCAGTGCCTATAGCCAAAATTCCAGGAATAATTTTTGCTTTCACTCTTTCCTTCACACCCTACATCCAGCAAGCTTGTGAATTGTTGTGCCAAAACTTATCTGATATCATTCCATTTGTCTTCCTTTTTCATACTACAACCACCCTAATCTTCCTGTGCAATTCCAGTAGCCTTCTCAATGTTTTTCAGCTTCCAAATTTCTTCCTTTCTAAGCCACTCTCCAAACAGGATTGTGAATAACCTTTTAAAACTGCCCAGATCACATTTTTCATTTGCTTAAATATTAAATATTAATATGTTTAATTAAATATTAATATGTTCACACTGTACAGAGTTTTTTCTTGTTTATTTTGGATAGTTTTATTAAAGTTTTATTAAATTTAATTAATAAATATATTATTTAAATATAGTTTTATTAAAGTATGTATGTAAACACAGTTTTTTAATATACAGATCAGTAAATTTTTCGAGTTATCAGATCTGTGTAACTAGCATTGGGATCCAGATATAGGGCATTACAACACCCCACTTTCAAGATGCCATACCACTGTCTTCTGGGTTCCATAATTTTCATTGAAAAGTCAGCAGTTTCGTAATAGTGTTTGCTAGAAGGCAATGCTTATTTTCTCTTCCTTGTATTTAAAGTTATTTTTGTTCAAGTTTTTCAATCGTTTTCTATAATGTACCTAGTGTAGTTGTCTTATTTTTTCCTACTAAAAGTTTTTAGGGCTTCATGAATCTGCGACTTGTTATCCAAAAAATTTTGGAAAATTATCGGCTAGTCTCTTTTCAAATACTGTTTCTTCTCATATTCTTTTCTTAACCTTCCACAACTCTAGTTACTTATATATTATACCTTTTTGTCAGCCTCTCTGGCAGCCATAGAGGTGTGTTTCTTGAATCTCCTTTCACATTTTTAAATGAGTGTATTTAGTTGATAGCCTCTAGCTTAATGTCTCCAGAATCCACCTTGACTTTCAATTCAGCATCATACTCTTCCCTGTTAGTCCTCTTCTGATGACTGGTGATTTCTACCTAATGCAGGATTCCTTTATAGGGCTGTTTGTATTTGAGTGCTCCATTTTGGGCTGGCCAAGACTTTGATGGGTCTGCAGGTCTTCAGATCTTCCTGTGAAAATTCTTACAAGACCCACCCCACTCTCTTTTATGAGATTCAGATATGCATAATAGCCCTATTCTTTCTCCTCCCCCATTTGCATTTCATGGTAATTATCTTTTAAAACTTCTTACATTACCAATTGTGTTTCAGTGCTAGCTTCCTGAAGGACCTAATTGAAACAATGTCTATCCTTTGTGTTAATAATTAGCAAGTTTCCTGAGGAGAAATAGTATGGAAAATGTAGTGCTCACCTTAACTTTATTTTATTTTTTAAGATTAATCAAGTGAAGCAGTGGAAGTAGAAAAGAAACAAAGAAATCTGTAACTGGTTGTGATCAATTTGTTGTAAATACCACTGCACTCGGACTAGCCTAGGATCCACCTCAATTTTATTTAACATCTTTGAGAATGTTGACTCTTTGTCTTGTCTACCTTTATTGTTCCCTGATGCCTGCCTACAGATTATTTCATGTGTACACATTGTATAGTTGTTCTTAGTGGGAAGATAATCTAAAACCAGCTATTCTACCACATCTAGCGGTGAAAACTCTCCTACTAGGCTTTGAGACTTCTTCTTGGTAATTTTAAGTTGACATTTAGGTAGTTTATCTTAGGAAGTCTACTCTTAAATTGATATTGGAACTTTTTAAAAAGATATTCCTGTAGTCCATGGCAGTTGAAAAAATGTTAGGTAGATGTTAGACCTTCCCAAAAGGAAGGCTTCAATCAACACAGCTATGTATGTTTATTTATTTTAGAGCTCAAATTCCTCATCCATTAAATTATTTTCTCTAAATCCCAGGGATCTTTTTCTCCACCGAACTTTCACCCATTAACTCATTTTATTCAGCACTATGGCCTGAATGTCTTTGTCTCCCCAAAATTAATAAGTTGAAACCTAATCATAAATTTGCTGCTGTTAGAAGGTGGAGCCTTTGGGAGGTGATTAGGTCATGAAGGTGGAGCCCCATGAATGGAATTGGTGCCCGTATACAGAGACTCCAGAGAGTTTCCTCACTCCTTATGTCATGTGTGGGCACAGAAAAAAGATGCTGTCTATGAGCCAGAAAACAAATTTTCAAATTGCCTTGATCTTGGACTTCTCAGTTTCCAGAACTGTGAAAAATAAATTTTTGCTGCATATATGCCACCCAGTTTATAGTATTTTATTATAGCTGCAGGAACAGACTAGGGCACTCAGGAGATACTTACTTAGTATCTACCCTGACTCAGAACTCTCCAGTGGAAAAGATAAAAGACTCATGGGTAGGTCCTTGTCTTGAGGAACTCACAGTCTAATGTGAGAACCATAAAAATTAAAAATAGATGTCATGACACACAAAATACTGGAATAAAGATAAGGGTCACCAATACATTTCCTTCTGCTGCTGTGGAATGGAAGTGGGGCATCTGGGAAACTGAGGACCACTTAAGTGCAATGCTCATTACATGGGTCAGTACTGTTAATTACAAACATTCCAAATATAAACTGGGAGATCACAAAAGGTGGGTATCTTCTGTACTATTCAACCCATAAGATTCATGTCTGTATGTGAGCCTGAGATTTCCCAGCACATGTGTGACTCTGGGTAGTGGGCTTCCTCATGTTGCAGGCTTGCCTCCTGGTGCATTGTGCCCTGGGATGCGCTCCAGCAACTCTGTCATCTTCAGCAGGATGTTGGACTTTAACAAGGTAACACTGGCAGCATCTGAAACTTGATCTTTATAAAACATATTCTTTTGCTTACAATTCCCCTTTAAAGGAGAGGCACAGATAGTTAAACCAGAGAGACCAGAATTATTTTCTTTTATACTGGAATTCATTGTTCTTCAGATAAAAAGAAATGGTCCTTTGGATATTAACAAAGCTGTTTACCATATTATAATTGCAAGCAGAGTCTAGTCAGATTACCTGGGTCAGATTCCAGATTCTACCACTTCCTAGCCATGTGGCTTTGGGCAAATCACCTTGCTCCCATATCTCAGTTTTCTCACCTACAAAATTGAGTTATTAATAGTACTTATCTTAGAGAGTTGTCATGAAGATTAAATTAAGTTATTAAATTAAGTTGTTATAACACAGCAGTTAGAACAAGGCCTGGCACATATAAGCACAGAATAGATGATTGATCCTGTTAGAACTATTATTAATATTACTAAGAAAGAGCATTTATGTGCTTAAAGACTGCTGATATGCTTGTGATAATAACCACTTCTAATTAATAATCACTGATAAAAACTCTCCAGTGATAGAATTATCTTAGAAGCATATGGTCTTTTCTATTAAGAAAAAGTTTGATTTGAGCAATAGGACATTATATAATGCCTGAAATGCCTCGAAAGACACCTGTAAATGTCATTTTGCTGAACCATGTCCTCATCCACTCACTCCACTGGCTGTGTGTTCTGCTTCAATGATCTAGGGAGCACGTACTAAGAACACAGCATCAGGTAGATAGCCACAGAAAACCTAGCAGTACAATGATATCGTGAAAGATTTTTGGAAAGGTCATCCTTTAAGTTCACTGGAAAACTACTAAAAGAAGAACATTCAGAAGTCTCTTAGAAGACAGAAGGCTCAAAAGATGCTTTAGACAAAAGGGACTCAACACTTATCCTGAGACCCAGCAGGGTGGAAGTTTCATCCTCAGTCCCCAAGAAAATAATGAACGTTGGAGTATCAGAATATCACTCCTTAGAGGAACTCTTATAAGGAATTCCCACATATGAAACAGGTAACAACAGAGCCCTCAGGTTGAAGCAGGGTAGAATACTTAGAATTCTTCCCTGTAGTCTACCTGTAGCCCCCTAACTTCAAGGCTTTCCTGTAAAACCCCTTGGACATTCCGGGATACATTCTGAAAACCATGGAGATAACTATTTAAAAACCTTTCATCAACTATAAAATACCACTCAACATAAGGTCTTCTGAGTTATAAATCATTGCAGTTATCTTACCAGTGGTACTGTTATCTAATGTTATACAATTAATGCCATAGACATATTTTTAAATGGCATAATTTTGACTATGTTAATTATCAAATGAATAGTCACTGGAGGTAGTAAATCATCCAGCATGACAGCTTCATCCAGCCCATGAGTTTCATGTCTGAAAAAAATTGCTTGGTGTATGCCTATGGTGCCCAATCTTCTGCCTCAGTCTCTCAGCTGCAGCCAACATCTTCACTGTTTTAACTCAGTGAAAGAATGAGTATGCATTCTGTCAGTATTGTTTTCTTCCGGGAAATAAGACAGGAGTCTGTCTAGCAGATATTCTAGGCAAATAGAAAGCTTCCCAGAAATAACACTTTAGGACTAGGGATTTCTCTGCTCAGATCTATGGATTAGATATCTGGGTAGAGACAGAGTAGATAATTTTGAAGTCTGTCTATCATGAATAGAAAAAAAAAATCACAATTCCAGAAATGATGTTACTGATTTTTTCAAAAGCAATTCAAATCATATGTCATAAGACATGCTCACTAATAATGAGTGCCCAGAATATACAACCTTTGCTACTACAGCTGGCCTTGAGGTTGCTACATACACCCATTGTATCCCCTCACCCTTGGCTGGTCTATGTGGCTTACCTATTGGAAGAAAACCAGATTCTCTTCTCTGATTATTAAGTTCTTTTTAGGTGGTACCTGCTGCACTTACCCATTTACCATCAAAGCTAGGCAGAGTTCCAAGAGATGTTCCAGTGAGTCTTCTGCATGCCAAAAGTGTTCTCTATCAGGTCGATGATTTCTGAAATGGACCATCGACAGCCATGGTTTTGTGTCTACTGCTTTCTTTGATGAAATGTAGGTTCTTTTATCAAAAGAGATTTATACCATGTTCTTTATTAATGGGTCAAACCTTATGTGAGCCTGCAGGTTGGGAAGATGATCTCATATTCTTGGCATTCCTGTCAAGAAGAATCACTATCCCTTTCCACTGGAAGGGGGTCAGTGCAAAAAACTCAACACTGAATGACTGGTAAATCTCCAGAGATGATTCTGGATTGGGGTTGCAGCATTGGTTTCTGTTGCTGACATGTTGGACATTTGGTTTCTGGCATGTTGACCATGATAGAAGTTATGTTAGCCTTGGAGAGAGATGTTCATGTCTGTGAACCATGGATGACTCCCACCCCTGACATCAGGACTACCATGTACATGTGCCATTGGGCCAGCATTGTGGTGACCAACAAGAGAGGTGGCTGACATTACCAGGTCAAAGTTTTATGTCTTTTTAGGTTTTAGTGCCTCTGCTCTGATGGGTGATATTTGTTGGATGTTAATATTCTGTGAAAAGACATCTGTACTTTGGTTCCATTCCCATATGTCCAGCTATAAGCCAAGATTTTCTTTTTCTTAATATACCAATCTTTTTCCTTCTAAGCTCATGACTAACCATCCAGGTTGTTTGCCATTGCCCAAGTGTCTTTCTATCTTCTCAAAAATTTGTTCTCACCATAAGCCACTTCTTGTTCTACATCAAGTAGATGGTTGGGTGGACCACCTGAATCCTCACCCTTTGGAACAACTTCCTTGCCATGCTCATTCAGTACCACTCAGGAATAAGGCTGCAGTGCAGTGACCACCCATTTTGGGGTGACACCCCCATACCATGCCAACTCTTCCACCAGCCAAGTGCTTAGGCCTTTTCTTTCTTATTTGGTTGTATATGATCCTCCACGTGGCTGTAGGTATGAGACGAGAGTGATGCTGTTATAACAATGGTGAATATCACGGGGTCTGGGCTGCCTGCTCATGCAGGCTTTTGGTTCTGTTTGTGCATGATCCAGATGATATATTACTAGGTTCATGCAAATCTTTGATGTGGTGGTTCTGGAAGGACCCAACTTGTGATAGGTAGTTGTGGCTGCAGGGTCACTTTGTGTCCAATAGCCAGTTGCTCTGCTTCTATCAGAACCCAGTAGAACACCACGACTTGTTTTTACCACAGGCATATCATTCTCTACCGCAGATGGCATGGCTTTCTTGGAATACCAGAGGATTGCATGAAATTCTTCCATTGTACCTTTTCCCAGCAATGACACCCCTAATGCCATAGGATCTGCAAGGCTCCATGGCCCAAGTGGCAGGGCTGCCTGTGCCACAGCCTGAACATGCGAAACAACCCTTTCCTGCTCTGGTCTCTGCAGAAGACTGGTAGCTGGAGCAGTACTCATCGGTACAATCTTGGCTGCCTGCAGAACCTAATGAGGCCTACTGGGCAGTAATGGGTAGTATACTTGCTTCTTTGTAGCATGATAGAATTTTTTTAACTTTAGACGGGGATGTTCAGCATGCCCTTGACTATTGAAACCCCCAAACATTTTACACTGTGGTAGGAATGTAAATCTTTACACAGTTTATCTTCCACGCTCTGGAACTTGTGTCCTCACCAGACCTCCAAGGTGCCACCTACTTCCTACTCATTAGATCTGTTTAATACCAGATCCTCAAACCCATAGGTCAATGGTATGATCTTCAAGCTTTCCAGACAAATCTGAACTCTTCCTGATACATGATGACAGAAGGCAGGGCAGAACTTACATGGTGCTGGGCGAAGTTGCAACTGTCTAATGCTCACAAGTTCATGTGCGTTTCAACAATTTCCCAATTGATGGTTGCATGCACTGTTTCTGAGGCTGTGTCCTTCTGCCTTAGCAAAGATCCTGCCTCTGACCCAGCAACTGCAAAGGAGCCACAACTCAGCAAGGTCTGTGGCCATCTGTTGTCAGTTTCCAGCATCTATCTGGGTTTTGCAGAAAGCAAACTGGAGAATTAAATGGAGACAAGATGGGGCCATCAGCCTTGCCACATTTACGTCTTTAAGCAGCACCGATTCTTACCATCTTCACTGGGAAACAATATTACTTTTATTTACTGCGTGGCTGGGGTGGGCAGTCAATGAAGATTTCAGAGTCTACTGCCTGGCGTTCCCATAGGAGAGCAAAACCCTGCCAAGACTGCCTGGTCCAACTGTACAGCAAGGTTGGGAATGTGGCCACAAGGCAGGCCTGCGTACCCCAGCAACCCACTGTGAGCTAGTCCTTAGCCACGGCATCATTTATGACCTCACCCCCAGCCATCTGCCCTGACACAGGCCATGATGACACTTCAAGTCTCTGGACACAAGACGTCTCCTCTGGCCTGTACCTAGCAATCCTCGATGTCCTCAGTATTCCTCTTTCTTTGGTATACAGTAGCCTGAGTAAATGGCGGTAGAGCCCTCTTTTTCAGTCAGTGGGTCTGACTCTGGGTCTGAGAACTAGCTCAGGTCCAGAAACCAGGAAAGAAACCATAACGCTTTGATTGGAGTACCTTCTCCCAGCCACCCTGGATTTCTTTTGATGGTACAAATTGTGTAGTACCTTGTCCCCATTTATTTTCTATTTAAATATTTTACTTGTTTTTTTAGATTTTTATATATTTAAGGGGGACATGTGCATATTTCTTACGTTCACATATTGTGTAGTGGCGAAGTCTGGACTCTTAGTGTACCCCGTACCTGAATAGTAAACAGCCATTTTTCATCCCTCACCACCCTCCCAATTTTTGTAATCTCAGATGTCTATTATTCCACTCTTTATATCCATGTGTATCCATTATTCAACTCCCACTTATAAGTAAGAACATGCAGTATTTTACTTTCTGCTTCTAAATTACTTAACTTAGGATAAACATAATATTTATTTTTAAATTAAAATGGTTTCCTAAAAGTATGCTCTGCAGTTCAGGTCCTGGGCTGCCCTGTAAACTGGCCACTCATGACAAGAATTGCATCCACTGAACTTCTGATTTCTAAGTGCCCATGGTCTCGGTTGTTGCAAGATTCCATCGTTTCTATTGCAATCAACTAGTCTAGTTCTGTGACAGACTTTCCTTCCATTGACAAACTTCTCAGAAATCCTGATGCCTCTCCAAAAGTACATTCCTTACAGTAATTTGTGTTTGTTCAAGGACTTTGTTCCTGTCACCATATGCTGTTAAGTTTATTGGCATAAACCTTTCCATAATATTCCCTCTTTATCCTTTTAATTCCCTGGGACCTGAAGTGATAATCTTTCTTTTGTTCCTGATATTGGGAATTTATGTTTTGCTCTCTTTATTATCGATCAGTGTAGCGAGGGGTTTGTCAATGTCGTTTATCTTTGCTAAACTCTGCCTTATCCAACTTCATGTCCTGTACTTTCCTTTGATCTGGAACCCTCGGGATCCAAGTCTATGAATCCTTTTCCAGCCTCTGCTGGCACCACTGACTGAGCTCTCAGCTAAGTCGGTGGGTCGACCATTTTCTACCTTAAAAGGCCCAGTTGCTCAATGGCTGGGATATGTTGAGTCTTGGCCCTAATTTCTGATCTGGAGGCAGGAAGACTCAGGAGGGATGATAGTTTCTAGAGGGTGTTTTACAACTGGAGGGAGATAAGATCCTCTCCCAAGAGGCATTAGAGCATTCACACTTCACTTTAAACTGGTGATTATTCACCTCTAGCTTTTTGTTGTCCATCTCTAGTACCTCTGTAACTCCCAACAAAAGTCATTCAATTTCATGCTCCTTGTAATTACTACCACTCCAGAACCACTCAAATGCCTGAGATATTGCATCCAAGATTCTCTTCTATAATATGTCATCCCAGGTCACCTCAGTGAAAGTGTTGACAGTGTTACCCTTGCATGTCAGTGCATCAGCATTTTACTCACTCTGATGGCACATTCTTTTTCCAGCTGGCCAGCAGGGGAGCCCAATGCAAAATTCCTTTTCAGAGTCTGCGTCCTATGACCACCTTCACATAAACTGTTCAATCAGTCTCCCAGGAAACAGACTCTGAGATGGAGATGTGTGTGTGGAGTGCTCTCAGTAATGGCACATTTAAGAAAGTAGAAGAAGCAGAATTGGGCCGAGAAAGGAGTCAAACAGTGGTGCTCCAGTCGGTCTTGGGTCTTGGTGCTCCATATCTGGGATGAGATGCAGAGTTCTCCAAATCCAGATGTGTGCGGGGGGGGTTGAGCCCTTGCATTAGCCAGTCGGTGAATGTGGGGTGCCTACAGGCAGAGGTCACAGTCTTGGTGAGGCAGCTCCTTCAGCTGGAGACAGTTTCTGAAGAAGGAGTGCTTTAGAACCCCGCAGGCTGGAGCTGAGCGTCTTGCGTGGAAGGGGTCTGGGTGGGACCACAGCAGCCACTCCACCCTGCCTCAGTGATCTCCTTCAAAGGCTAGAGTTCAAATACAGAGACTGCTGTTTATTCATGTATTTTCCATATTTATTTCATGCTTTTTGGAATGAAACTGTCTCAAGGAAAAGCTAGACCTGTCACTTACTACTTGGGTGATCTTTTAAAATTGCCCTTTCAATTAAATGTAGATGACAATAGAATCTATTATAAATGATAATGATAGAATCTATAGTAAATCACAGCATTTTTCCAAGGATGAATGAGATGACGCACACAAAACCTTTCACACAGTGCCTGGTACCTCATAAGAACAGTTTCATCTAAATTTCTCTCAGATGTATTTCAAAATGATGTATAATTACTGTACCCTCCTGTGCCCTTTGTATAAGTGCAGTTATACGCTAGAGTCTCGTCACCCAGAAATCCAATGGGCATCTTTTATCCCCGGATCTCATATCATCACAGGAGTTTTTTCTCTGAAATGGCTGCATCTGGACCTATGGGGCTATAGTTTGAAAAGCAATTTGGGAACAAAGATGGGCAGGGAAGGACAGGCAGAGCTGGATCCAGCTTGGAGTGGTCGCCTAGGGTCCTCCACATCACCTTGTCGGTTTCCAGGACAGGTCCTCTAACCTCAGCTGCCTAGCGTGTCTATTTCCAGCAGTGCCTAGGTGGCTAGAGAGAAAAACTCCCACAAAAGGTCGAGAGACAGTGTAGGGTGAGGACATCTCACAATGGAGAATCCAGAAATTGTTTTTTTACCCCCTTTAGTATAATGGCTCAGAGAGCACTCTGTTTAGACAATTCAAAATAAGTCATTTTCCATATCTGTGAGAGGCTGTTTGCAACAGCTAACTTTGCCTTTTGGGGAAAGTTGAATTCCTTCCCTCTTGCTTCTGTATGAATAGTCAGCTGTAGCCTCATCAGAATATATTCTACAGAACCAATTTATTTTCACTGGTTTTACCACCAAGATATTAGCAAGAAGACCCCACTAGGAATTTCCTGATGGATGTGGTAAATCACTGTTTGAAGTGTTAAGTAATTAGGTCACTTAGTAAATATACTGTCACGTGGTGTGAGCTGTATTCAGAAACCTCCGGGGAAGGCAAATAAACATGGCTAATTGTGCCCACCTTCAACGCAAGGGAAACGGAAATGGAAAAAAAAACTTTGTATCTGAAGCAAAAGCAAAGTTTCTCTCTATCAGTTATCCTTGAAGTAAGATGTACCCGGATCTAACAACCCTCATTTGCAGCAGGCTGACGACTCTACTTGTCAAAATTGGTTGGATATTCAAATTAACTTGAAGTTAATCCACCCCCCAAAGGCCTATAAGAATCAGATCACAAGTCTACATAATAAATTCCTTGTATGCCAGGAAATAGGAATTAAATTGTTTTAAAGCAATAATGTTTAGGTAAGTAAAGGGGGGAAAAAAGGCTTCCTACTGAGAGATATTTTCTGAGCAAAATTAAATATTATAAAACCATATTATTAAATTCTGTCAAAAAGGTATTAACCTTGTTACTTTGGCATGGAAGCCTTGGTTCTCCATAATTATGAATCACTGTAAACTTGACCTTTTCTGTTATCTTGCAGCCAACATGGAGTGTAAGTTTGGAAAGAGTAAAAGAGTAAACAAATCAGAACAAGTAGATTGTGGCTGCATTGTGAGTTTGACCATTCTCAAACCTAAACTATATTATGGACTTAGGTTTCTGCTTAAAGAAATTTTGGAAACCACAGTAAAGGCAAGTATATGTCCTCAAGCACATGTGTACACACACACACACACACACACACACACACACACCACGCACACACACGCACACATTCCACATTTTCTTTTCTTTTTGTTTCTTTTCATCTGAAACCTGTTCAAAACATGTGACAAGAAAATAGCCCTTTTATGGGTTTGTGTGTCACCTGTTTTATATGTGAAAGCTCATATTTCTTGATGCTGAAGGAAGTCCATGTTCTACTAGGATTTCCTTTGCGGAAATCTCCTGCAAGGTCAAATGTCATTAGAGATAATGATTTCTTAAAATCTAATAAAAATGAGTCGTAAGCTGAAAATAAGCTAATATTTTTCCCTCACTCTGCACCAGTTGCAGTACAAAGAACTGTTAATCTCATAAAAAGCCTGTAAGGTCATACTATTGCTGCATACATTCTGTCGAGGAGGAAACTGAGGCCTGCGAGTGGGTCTAAGGTTTCAGTCTCACCCAGAGACCACACTTACCACCATGACGCTGAGTGACCTTGGCCAGTGCCTAAGACTATGGCCTGCATCCAGCAAAAGCTCAGAGACTGGGGAAGCTTCTTCTCACTTCTTTCAAATCAAGACTCCTCATTTAGAGGCCTTCTCCTTATCTCTCTTCATTCCCTCTCTCTTGCTCCGACCCTTTCCCTGTTGGCCAGCTTCTTTCTCAGTTTCTCTTTCTTTCTCCTCCAAATGGTTCCGAAGGCAACAGATCACTACAAATGAGAAATGAAATCCACCTATTTTTCCTGATCATGACCCAAAATGGAAGCATAGAACCATTTCTCCCACTGAGGGAAGGGGGCATAATTTACAAGAAATCAAACAAACATTGAGAACATCATGCTCTTAAATAAAATGTTGTCATAAGTAGGATTTACTCTCTGTTTAAAATGGATGGGTGAATTTGTTTACTGTGACTGCTATGACAAACTGCCACAAAGTGGCTTCAGACAACACAAACTTATTATTTCACAGTTCTGGAGGTCAGAAGTCTAACACAGGCCAGCAGGACTGGTTTCTTCTGCAGGGTCCAGAGGGAAAGGTCTCACCTTTCCCAGATTCTCAAGGTTGCCTGTGTTCTTTAGCTAGTAGTCTCTTCACAGTTCCTCTCTGGACTCCGCTCCCAGTTGTGTGCTGGTGATTACTGATCAATTCTCCGGGTCTTACAATTATCAACATTGCTAATTACTAATACAACTTAAGTCAGCTGGCAATTATACCGCCTCAACATCAGCAAGTGTATACCAGCTCTTTAGAGGGTGCTACCCTTGGGAGGAAGCAAGATGTTACACTTCCGTCCCCTTTGGACTTAGTATATAGCTTAGGATACAGGACACATTTAAATAGAAAAAATAATAACACAAGTTACAAATGCTAAGTGCCTTCTCATGGTTGTATGCATTAAGTTACATATTGTATCCTGTAGAAACTTGAATTTGCAGTGGTGACAAGGAATTACTTGTTTCACTCATGAAAATCCTGGGAGGTTTAATTTCCACTCTCCAAGTAGGAAGACAGGAGACAGTTGTATGGTACGTCATACCATGTATCATGACATCTGTCCAGGTCTTCTTGTAAAAGAATTGTGTGACAAGGAAAACCTTTAAACTCTGGGTGCCTTTGTTTCTCCCTCTGCAAAAAAAACATGTCGATAAGAACTGCTCTGTCTCCATCCCTAAGATGTTCTAGATTAAGCAAAACTAAAAAATACTAGCAACCATTATTGCCTAAGCAACATGAGATTGCGCTGTGTTCCTCCAGCAGTCCTGCAGTGGCAGCCCTGTGTCCTGCTGCATGGAGACATGTGGGAGGGTCTCCACCTCATCCCTGGGCTGAGACACAGGGTCTTTCTGTCCTGGAGACTGTTTTCAGCCCTTGAAACAGAGCCTGCAGCATGGTCACGATTCAAGTTGACTGAAAGCAGGAATGAATGAAATAGTGCTGCAGGACACCCGGGGAGTCCATCAGATACATACTGTGCAAAAACTTAGAACGAGAGGCAGTCTTTTTCTAAAGCACAAATTATTGCTCTCTAATCTGCTTTTAGTTTACGTTTTCTTCCTTGGCATGCCCATGATTTATTAGCTCTCAGCCTCTCCTGCATGTGCCCATCAGGGTTCCCTACGCTTAATTGAATCCACATATGTCTCATTTTATTATTTCTGTCAGTGACTCAAGCTGGACTTACCATAAGGTGACTCATTAAACACAGGTGCCAATTCAATCTCCCAGGATCCCAAGGAGTCAGATAGAGGTGCTCACGGGTCCTCAGTTCACCTGCTACACACTGGAATCGGAATTGCCCAGGTCAGGTCAAGTCTTATGGTTTTTCAAGGAAGTATGTATTCTTGCTCTTAAAGGGACCAGAGTTTAGATTTTTTTTTTCAATATAGATTTGAAGTCTGGGCTCTAATGACCATAAGATCTTTACTTGAGAAAATAGTTATACTATCAGTGATAAATAATTTACATATCACGCTTCACTTGAAGACATCGCAGGAGAAATAAGGATGCTTATCTGCAGCCAGTCACAAGAAGATGGTATAAAGAGGAACTATGAACAAAAGAAGAAGGGATTTATTTTAAATTAAGAAAATATGCGTTGAGAGAACTAAAGAGAAAATTAAGACAGAGAAGCTAAAGAGAAGGAAGGAAGGGAGGGAGGGAGGGAGGAAGAAAGGAAGGAAAAAGAAGCAAGGAAGGGAGAGAGGAAGGAAGAAAGGGAGAAGGAAGAAAGGAAGGAAAAAGAAGCAAGGAAGGGAGAGAGGAAGGAAGAAAGGGAGAAGGAAGAAAGGAAGGAAAGAAAGGGGAGGGAGGGAGGGAGGGAGGGAGAAAGGGAACGGGAGGGAAGGAGGAAAGAAGGGAGGAAGGAAGGGAGGGAAGAAGCAGGCCTAATGGGGAACAAAGCATGGTCAGAGTGGATACTCTACACTTGACCCCACTATGCTACCACCTAGATCTCCCCCAGGAATGGAGCAAGCTCTAGGTCCCCAGCCTTTGGAGTTGTTGCTCAAGGAAGTCCTCGTGGTCACTTCTTTGGAACTTTTCCCAGGTGAAGAAAACGTGCCTTACTCAAGCCCACACCTGCTTCCAGGAGCAGACTGCTACATCCTAGACTGATCTGCCTGGGGTCTTTGTATGACCTGTCCCTTCCTTGGCCTCAGGACAACTCAGAGGAGCCTCCCAGTTCCACTTATCCTGGGTGCTGGTGAAGTTACTCCCCTTCTCCCTTTGCCTCATCCTGTTCTCCTCGGCTTCCTCTTGTGGATGTTGGCCCAGCCACCCTTCTCCATCCCAGAGCTAGTTCAGAGCCGTCTAACCTAAGGCATCTCCCCGTTGCGTCCCTTTTAGACACCTGTATGTTAGAGTTGTATTTCTCAAAGGATAATTTCTAAACTCATCCAAGTTCTTACAAAAATGAACAGTTCTGGACCACCCAGATCTTTTGGATCAGATTCTTCAAAGTCCTAAGCATCTCTATTTTTAACAACTTCTTTTGATAATTTTGATAATTTTGCAAACTAAATTCAAGAACTGCTGTTTTAAAAGGTACAGAGTGAAAAAGACTGGAGGGAGAAATTAAATGGGGTCTTAATTCCTCACTATGTCAACTGCAAAAGATACCAGGTACTTTATCAAATGTTGGATGCTAATTACTGCTGTTGAGCGCTCATCCCATTTCATAAAGGAGGTTCCTAGGTCTTCACCCTGCCTGCCTCATTGGTTATGGACAAATTAGACACAATTCATTTCCAAGGTTTGTCTATATGTGTTTGTTACTTTCTCTCTTTACTCTAGTGAGCCATCTGGGGCTGGTTGAGTGGGGCTTGTCCTTCCTGCTACCTCTTGGGAGAAGGCAGGGATCGGTTGTCACTTGAGAATATGCCTTCATCTGTTTTGGTAGCATGCAGACGGCATACTGAGTCCTATAATGAATGTCAAGTGACTTATAAAACTGAGTGATGTCATATAGCTAATACATGGTCCTGGGCCACAGCAATGTGATTCCACCAAGTTCTCTACATGCTTGCTATAGCCCTGGCAGCCCTGGCTGCATGAGGCTTGTCCCTAACCCTTTTCTTTTCTGCAGCTCATCTACACAGGTCCCTAGTTGCTGCCTTAAACTATTCTTTAGGGACCAAGGGTTGCTGTTCCTTTATTGTCCTTTATTGGGCAAAAGCGGATGCCAGAGATCTGTGAATGAACCCCTGGATTTCAGTTTTTTCTGATGCCACTTACTAGGACTGGCTTGCAGGTGGGTGAGCCACTCTCAGTTCTGTGACTTTTGTCATTTGTACTTGAGTGTTGACAGCAGGTTCCACCACCATGCCTGGAAGCAACACTTTTCAGGCCACTGCAATGTCAAAATAGCAGAATCAATCCTCAGGGCCATCTTCTGGCCTGGGTGAAACACCAAGCTGTGTCTTAGATTGTTCAAGTTCCCCCCGCCCACACCTCATTTTGATTCTACTTCAGGACTTGCAATGGGCTCAGTGGCCTCATGTGTTAGTTTTTCTGTGAAGAATGCATAAAAATATTTCCTTAATGACAAGACAGTGTAGTCACTCTCCCCCAAGATGGGTTATTTGAGAAGACAAGGCAATGGGGCGTGGGGCTGGTTGAGTCATGAGGTAGTGCCTATTTTGCTTCCTGCAGCTTGCCTGGCTAGTTGAGGGGAATGGGATCTTGGGTCTCTCTCTTCATCATGGAGTAGCTCTGTTCTGAGGTTGGCAACTGGCCCCACAGTGACATTTATTTGCTCAGGCATATTTTGATATGTTGGTGAGCTGTGGAGTTATAAATAGAAAATGGTGGTTTTTCCTCTAGCCAACCCAAAATTGTTAAAAGGAGAATTTCCTCAAACTTTCCAGAAGAGTCAAAAACAAGACAGCAAATCTCTGGGGACCAAGAACAACTTTAGAGAGCTTTTGTCTTGTGGGAAGCTAATCCAGAATGTAATATAGAAGAGGAAATAAAGGACAAATGATCCCAATGTGGCTTATTAACTAGAAAAATAATGTGGGCAAGTGAATAAAATCTAGATATTTTAGATCAAAATCAAGTGTCTACTTGAAATATTCAGATAGTTTAGGGAGAAGGATAAGAACTATTTGGCTTTAATTAACTGAATCTAACTAGAGGATGTTAAGCCTCAAGAATTTCCAAAGAATATATAGGAACACTATATCTATTTGTCCTTGGGTGCTACCTGATTCTAAAACAAACAGTGTACTAAATCCCTTCCTATTGAGTTGTCTCTAGAAAATGTTTGTTATGCATTTGAGGCCAAAGAGCAAAAATAAACATGGGCATATTAATTCACAGTGGGAATGTAGGGCTTCTGACATGCAAAAGATGAAAGGCTGCACTTTTTTCCCCCTCACCTTTTATCCTGGAGTTAACACCTTCAGGAAGCTGGCTTAAAGAGATGCTGATATTTAAGAAATAAACTAGAGGCCTGTTATTACACAACTTGTTTTTACATGGATGTTGCATAGATCAAATCATGCCCTTCAGAACATCACAACACCGCACTGTTAGAGTCAGAAATAACAGATTTAGTATAACCTGAGTTCTACAATATATCTTGACACCATCAGTAGCACAGGCAGTGGTGTGCTGGTAAGCAGTAATCTTGGGGTAGGAGGAGGCCCCGATTTGTAGCATGTCTTGCTTCCTATGGTGTAAATATTCCTGAATATTTTACCATAGGGTCTCACAACCCACTTTGAGGCAGCTCCATGCATCACTGGATGCTGTGGAAATGCTGAAGTGACCTTGTCACTTGGATAGTCAACAAACATTTGTTAATAATTTATTACATACATCTACTCAACAGGCCCGGCCTCATCTTTATCCTCTGGCAAGACCAAAGGGGGTTTCTGGAATTCCCCAGTGAGCAGTACCTTGTCCCTGACTGCACTTTGGGCTCCCGATTGTGACAGTCCAGTGAGCACTCACCAAATGCCAGGGACCTTTCCAGGCTTCTGACATGTCCTGAACAAATCAGATCCTTGCTTTTCTCAAGCTTAGATCCTAGCCACTTCAGGTGTAGATTCCAATAAGAATTTTTAGGATCTTATAAAAAGGAAAGAAAAAGCATCGAACCCTCATGGGAATAAAAAATTGTTGGGTTAGTCACAATGGGGATGAATCTGTGGAATGTCTACTCTACTCCAAGACAGAGATGGCCAGAAGCCTCTCCCTCACCTGGTTAATACCAAAACAAAATCCACTGTCTTGCAAGTTACCACAATGAGCAGATTTTCATAGGTAGCTTCTAACTGTCTGAAATGTCACTTAAAAGAGGCCAAGGGCAACAATAAGGAAAACAACATATGTGGCCTCTGCAGATGTCTGAACAACATCCGCCAGCCCCAGCCCTCCAGGAAGGCGGGCGTGGCCACTCTGGGCAGCTCCCTCAGGGGCAGCAGGCCCCAGCCCAGCCCTCTTCCACCCACCCAGCATCACTCTCCCGTGAGTGAGACCTTGTTATGAGTCAGTCACGGGCAACTTAGCTCCAAATAGTGAATCAGATCAAGCCTGAGAGGAGAGACTTCTAGGGGATGAATGCCTAGGATCTGGCTTTTGATGGGAAGTATCACTTTGGCGGGGCCCACAGAAAAAGAAGAAATGACAAATTCCAAAAATGAAAATATAGAAGAGTCAGCTATCATGTTATATTGAGAAGAAGGAATTCTTATTTTTCCCCCATGGGCACAGTGCTTTGTAAATGAAAGAAGGTTGATGTTTCTGATGGTGTTTTATGAACCCTGGGGGCAGTCTGCCTGCCTCCATAGGCTCTCCAGCAGCCAGAACAGCCCTGACCACATACAGTAGATGCTGTGTGACACAAGATTAGTTCCCCTCTTCCCAGTCTTCTCTCCTATGGAACGTTCTGCCATCTTCTGAGTTCCTCTCTCTCATCAGATTTCTGTGGTCTGTGGAACCAAGGATCTGCCAAGATCAAAGTGGTGCCTGGCTGGCATGTCTATCCAGCCTGACCACATGGATTTGTCTTCAGAGAAGTGTCAGAGGGCTCTGGAGACACAGATTTGCTTCTCTGTATTCTGCTCCCCGTCTCCCCCTACCCTCTTACACCCCCCTCCCCTGCTGGCTGAACAGAATTTACTTAATTAATGCTTTTCATGGGAGTGTCTCACTGTTCCCATATATTTACTGAACTATTTGCCACTGCAAAGGAAAATGATTGTTTTTATTTATTTGGACTTATGAATATATTCCATTGTCTGTCTTAGTATTAAAAATTCCAGCACTTTGCCAGTCTTATGACAGGAGAGTTGAAAATCTATGTATATTCATAATTTTATCAAATAATTGTTTACTAGGATTATTTTGGTCTGAAATCATTTCTTTGTTTCCCCCTGTGAAGCATACAGTGCTCAAACTCTTGCTCACTTCTCAGGAAGGGAAAAGCATAACACAAGTTATCCTTCAGAGATCAAAGGAAAATATTGATGTAGGTCTGCACACCATTCTCTAAAATGCTACTTAATTTGTGTCCCTGTTGATCCCTAGGATGTAAAACTCTACTTAGTGTCTAGGACCAGCACGGTTGGCTGTGGGAAGTTACCCTTCTGACGTTTGACGTCTGGAGGTCAGGCAGGTAAAATGCTTCTTTGAGTTCTTGAACATTCTAGGTCTGGAAACACAGGCAGGAAAGTGTCCCAGAAAGAGAGAATTTGGGGAAACCAAAAGCAACCCTGGGTGGCATCTCCATTCTTGCTAGAGCACTATCATGTCATCTCCTGATGGAAAGGAAAAAGGGGAAAAAATCATGCTGCAAAACCTATCAAGGCAGTGCTTCATAGGGGAGAGGTAGAACTGAGACAAGGAGAAAAGTTTTCAACCCATGGTAGAATGGCTGCTCTAGTGCATGGTTTTTGGTTTGTTTTACCTTATGTTTGCTGAGGTTGGATGAGTGCTGGAGAGAAGTGAGACACTTCTTCCAGATTCATTCGCAATCAAGGCCCATTGGGTGGCCTTGTCCATGGGCACATAAGGCAGTTTTCTGGAAGCCTGAAGGGTACATTGCTTTCTCTCTTGAAAAAGAGAGAGCCCAAGTAAGGCCTGTCTGCTCAGGTGAGATTTGTTATCAAAGGAGGTTGGACCGGTCCATTCTGTGCTGCTGTAAAGAAATACCTGAGGGTGGGTAATTTATAAAGAAAAGAGGCCTATTTGGCTCATGGTTCTGCAGTCCGTTCAAGAAGCATGGTGCCCATATTTGCTTCTGCTGGGGACTTCAGGAGGCTTTTACTCCTGGCAAAAGGTGAGGGAGAGCAGACATATCACATGGTGAGAGGAGAAGCGAGAGAGAGAGAGAGAGAGAGAAGAAAGTCAGGCTCTTTTAAACAACCAGCTCTCCTGTAAACTAATAAATCAGTAACTCACTCATCACCATGGAGAGGGCATCAAGCTATTCAAACCAAAAACCATGTACTAGGGCAGGCATTCTACCATGGGTTGAAAACTCTTCTCCTTGTCTCAGTTCTACCTCTCCCCCAGGAAGCACACTGCCTTGATAGGTTTTACAGCATGATTTTTTTCCCTTTTTCTTTTCCATCAAGAGATGACATGATAGTGCTCTAGCAAGGATCTACCCCTATGATCCAAACACACCCCCATCTCCAACATTAAAGATCACATTTCAACATGAGATTTGGAAAAGACAACATTCAAACTATATCAGTGGGGTTTCGGGAATCATCCTTGTCTCCTCTGTGGAATCGTTATACCTTACTTAAAGACCTGATTGATTCAAAGTTTCTTTTCTTTTCTCTTCTTTTTTTTAAAGATGTTGGGTATGATTCAGAGTTCAGTATACAAATGGTCATTTCACAGGCAAAGTTTGGGCCTCACTTTGGTCTCCACTTCACCTGGTTTGAGACCAGGTACCCTTGTTGATGAAGTGTGGCCCCCCTCTCTCTCCTGGCAGTTTCCTACTACTGCTGATATCATTCTTATAGTATTATAATAATTGCTCATGGTCCGCTTAAGAGAGAATATGTAGTACTCAGTTCTTTGTTTCTGTGTTAGATCACTGAGTATGATAGACTCTAAGTCCATCCAAGTTGTTGCAAAGCTCATGATTTTGTCCTTCTTTATGGCTGCATAATATTCCACAGTGTATATTTACTACCTTTTAAAATCCAGTCTGCTTTCAATAGGTAGCATGGTTGGTTTCACGTTTTTGCTATTCTGAATAGTGCTACAATAAACATGCATGTACAGGAATCTTTTTTGTAGAATGATTTGAGTTCCTCCATGTATATTCCCAGAAGGGAGATTGCCGGGTGATATGGAAGGTCAATTTTTAGATCTTTTAGGAATTGCCATACTCTTTTCCAGAGGGTGTACTAGTTTACACTCCACCAACAGTGTAGAAATGTTCCCTTTTCCCTGCATCCTCTTCAGCATCTGTTGTTGTTTTTGAGTTATTGATGATGGCCATCCCGACTGGAGTTAGGTGGTATCTCAGTATGGTTTTAATTTGCATTTCATCAATTATTAGTGAAGTTGAGTATTTTTTCATGTATCTGTTGGCTGCTTGTATGTCTTCTTTTGAGAAGTGTCTATTCATATTTTTGCCCACTTTTTAATAGAGCTGTTTGTTTTTTTCTTTTCCGCACATTTGAGTTCCTTGTAGATCTTCTAAATGGTTCAAAGACCTAAATGTAAGACCTCAAACTATAAGAATCTTAGAAAATGCAAGAGACACCCTTATGGAAATTGGAACTGGCAACCAATTCCTGATCAAAACCTCAAATGTCCTTGCCATAATTCTGCAAAGCAAAAGAAACCATCAAGAGAGTGGGGAGACAGCCCACAGAATGGGAAAAAATATTTGTCAACTGTATATCTGATTCAAAGGTTCTTGACCCCCTCCCTTCTTACCTGGGGTCACATAACCTAATTAATTTCAACCCTTAACGCATTCTATAAGCTTTACTCACTCAAACCCACGTCTATCGTGATATAATAATTGTCAGTGGTTTTTTAAAAAAGTGAACCAAGAAATATTTTTTCAAATAGTCCATCAATAGAAACATCCCTATCTGTAGAAACAACAGAAATATAGGGAACTTAATAAGTTGGCAGACTCATGTCCGGGCTATCAAAAACTATATCAGGGCAGGACAGAATGACCACCTACAAGTCTGGCCCTGATATTCTTCCACCAGCTGAGAATCGTGGTACTAGCCATCACTGTGTCGTCTCAGGTTCCTGAGCCCCCCCATCACCTGAATGCTGTGCTACAAACCATTACTGTGTCATCTCAGGTGCCTCCGAGCCCTTCCATCACCTGAGCACTATGTTACTAACCATCACTATGTCTTTTCAGGTACCTGAGCCCTTCTATCACCTGAGCACCATGCTACTAACCATCACTGTCATTTCAGGTACCTGAGCCCTTTCATCATCTGAGCACCATACTACTAACTATTCTTATGCCTCCAGATCCCACCCTGCCTTAAATGTGACATGAAACAAAGAATACTACATTTTCCCACTGGCAGATCGTAAAAGTAGACCCTGGTACATGCACAACTAAAAGGTAAGGCCTCTGAGTAAATGCTGAATAAGCTCTTGTTTCCCTAATGTGAATTGACCTCAGAAGTCCTTTTCACCAATGCAGCCCAAGTTTTTGCAAATAGCTCCCAGTTCGTGTGGAATTCAATACTGAGTGGGTTTCCTAGTAGAATGAGTCATGTATGTTAACTGCCTGGTCTGTCAGTTGAGATTACTTTCTTCCATCACCATGAATCTTCTGCATTTCTATGCAGGGTCTATCACCCTCATGTCTTCTGGTGATGTCCCCTAACAGCCTCTCCCTTTGGTTCCCAGCCCTTTATACTCTGGGCAACCCTTGATTTCATCTTTTCCAACTCCCTCAACTCAAACAGACCCAGAGCATGTTTAAAACTGCTTCAAAGTTTCAGAGAACTATACAAAAATCAAGCTAACAAAAAGTCACATAAATCCTAGAAGAAATAAAGAAGACAGTTGAAAGATATTTTCTAAGGCTCCAATAAAGGGACCAAATTACTTAAGAGAGTCAAAGCATGCAAAGAATCAGGTTGGATCAGTATTCTATCTCAAAGGACAATTTAGTTGTACTTAAATAGATGTCCAAGGTCCATTCATTATGGCTGTTTCTTTCCAACATGTGGAATCTAAAAAGTACAGAGAAACTTCTGGTTCAGTCATCTGTGGTACTAAACCCACACTTTACAAGCAAAGAGTTGATTCAGACCATTCCAAGTAATCAGTTTAAATAATTTGGTTCCAAATTTATTTTTCTTCTTCAACAAAAGAGTCTTTATTGCTTAAACAGTCAATTTTAACGCACCTTGTCTAGAATCTTAATTTTTTATCTCTGCATTTATCTTCTAAAAGCAAGGCAATTTCTCTCATTAATGCAAATGCTGAGAATACAGAGACAGTCATCGTCAGAGCCATAGATGTCTGTGGTTTCCGTCATGACTGGCAAGACAGTCTTCAGGAGAAGGGTTGTTGTTTGGGAAGTCCACTGCACTGTTTAAAGAGGGATGATACTTTCCCCACTCACCTCTTCAGACTTCCACCTCACTCACTGACCCTATGTTGGCTAATCACAGTATACAAGTAATCCGGGGTTCTTCTTCTTCTTTTTCTTCTTCTTCTTATTATTATTACTATTATTATTATTTGGAGTTGGAGTCTCACTCTGTTGCCCACGCTAGAGTGCAGTGGCACACTCACAGCCACCGCAGCCTCGACTTACTGGACTCAGGTGATCCTTCTGCTTCAGCCTTTCAGGTGATCCTTCTGCTTCAGCCTTCCAAGTAGCCAGAACTACAGGCACGCGCCGCCACGCCCAGCTAATTTTTTGATTTATTGTAGAGATGAGGTCTCTCTAAGATGTCCAGACTGGTCACGAACCCCTGGACTCAGGTAATCCTCTTGCCTGTGCCTTCCAAAGTGCTGGGATTATAGGCTTGAGCTGACGCACCTGATCTAGGGTTCACATTATAGCAACAACATAACAGACAGAATTGTGAAGGCCCAGACAGATTCAAATAAAGGCAAAATAGTGGCTGCCTGTATGATCTAACGTCACCCCTGTTTCTAAATTCTTCTCCTACCAGGTCAATAAGATTTGAAATTTTGCTAGCTAAGGACAGGGTTTGTTTTGTTTTGTTTCCACCATAATTAGAGAGGGCTTAAAGAAAAAACACTCCATGTGAGAGTGGACATATGAATAACCATTTTACTCTCCATGTAGTAAAAAGTTGTCATCAAATTATTCCTTACCTGAAGGTTATCATGAAAAGGGAAAGGGAAAAAGTCACTAGAAAAGTAGACTATCACCCTAATGGAAGACGTCCTCAATTTTCTGGTTTTATTCCAGGCCAATTGGCTGGGCTTTCTGGAGTGTGGGTTGAACAAACTTGACATTTGTTATGTTTCTCTAGAAGATTGCACAGAGAGGCAAAAGCCACATTGCCCTCTGTGTGCACCTCCTCAGGACGGGGATCACCTGGGTCCCTCCCTTGGCCTTTTCTTCCCTTCTGTTGTTCCCCATGACATCCTGATTGCAAAGATGGCAACACACAGAAGTGTTACATGTGGTTCTCCACCTGGGGGAGATGACATATCTGGATCCTCCCACTGACCTCCTCAGGCAAGAGTGTCATTCATTTATGACCAGAGGCACATGGAATCCTCCAGTCCAGTCATCTCTGTACTTTCCTTCAGTAGCAAGACTTCATAATGAGCATGAAAATCTGGGTTTGTATGAAAGAAGACAGTGGTGCAATGGCAGTCATCCCTCCCTTGAACATCCTCTTATGGCGACTGATTTTCCTTCAATGAAGCCTCTGATCTTGTTTTGGTAACACAAGTCATGAGGGAGGAAGGGGTGAGGACTGTCTCATGGCTAAATCTACTGCAAAACTCTCAGAATTTTGCTTCCTGTCCCTACAATGATGAGCTCTAACTAGAGCCCAAGAGTTTGATGTTGAAGAGAGAAATTATCTTCCATGGTGCATGATTCTTTTTCTCCACTGATTTGGGAACTGAGCCTGCCACTAGACCATGAAGGTGATTAAAGGTAACAGGGGTGATTTTATTATTGATTTAAAAAATAGAAAAACAAGATGTCTACCTCAAAATAGAAGAGAGGTGTACAGTGGAATATGGGAACCCAAGGGAGTATCTCCTTGTAGTATCATGTTCCACAGTAAAGAAAAAGGAAAGTGGCCGAGTACGGTGGCTCAAGCCTATAATCCCAGCACTTTGGGAGGCCGAGGCAGGAGAATTGCTTGAGTCCAGGAGTTAGAGACCAGCCTGGGCAACAAAATAAGATCTCATCTCTGATAAAAAAAATTTTTTTGAAGCAAAAAAACGAAGTGATGTGGTATGCACCTGTATTCCCAGCTACTTGGGAGGCTGAGGCGGGAGGATTGCTTGAGCTCAGGAGGTTGAGGTTACACTGAGCTGGAATCATGCCATTTCACTCCAGCCTGGGTGAAAGAGCAAGATCCTTTCTCAAAAAAAATTTAAAAAGATAATGGACAGCACCAGAGCCCTATATAGGAAGAACTGCCAAGACTCAGATACTACAGGAATAAATGCTTGGGTCAATCTGCTAAGCAAAGTATCCTAGTCCACAGAAAGAAATGTAGAAATGGAGCAGGGTGAGGATGGACGCAGTAGATACCAGCTACACCCTGGTAAACAGCAGTTAGGCATACTGATTTTGTTTTACTTCCCTTGCTAGTTTATACAATTAAAAACAATTTCCCTTTTCTCCCTTCTATTTAAAATATATTGTGTATTGATGTTGGCAACATTTACTGTGTAATCCTTAGGTTGCCAACTACTAAGGCAGGATCCCGTTGGAATTACAGCAGAATGCCCATCAGTCAGAGATCCTTGGGTCGGAGAGCCAGGACTCCATGGCACCAAGTGTGGGTGAGATGGTTGTATATAACCTTGGGTTTTTCTCCAAGGGCTGAGAAAGTGAGTGCATTTGTAGTTGTGAGCAGCTGAGCTTCATTATGTGGCAGGGGGTGGGGGCAGGTGGGGGAGACAGCAGCACAAAGAGGAGAGTGTTGGTGGACCTTACCGTGACTGTGGCTTTAGTCTTCTCAGCAACTCTTCCTGGCCTTATTCAGGTAACAAATCCTGCTTCTTGGCCACAGGGTAGGCGTGTGCAACTCATTAGGTTGGTCATAGCAGCTTACATTCCTGGTCAAGTAGGAGGTCCACTGGGAAAGCACCAGAGGAAACTAGACAGTGGCATTCTCTCCTGGGACTTGTCAGTTGAGTATAGATATATAGAATAGAGTTAGTGCCAGCACATCTGATGGTGGAACCCAGAGAGAAGTCCTGTGAGCTCCCACTAAGAAATTCCCAGGGCTGCCCTAACCCCCTCCTTTCCTGATGATCAGTTACTCAGATTTTCTCTAGTTTTTAATAGGCTAGTCAGAGTCTATTTCTGTGACTTGCAAAACACACAGGATCCCACTCTCTGGACTGACAAGCAATTGCCTTAACATTCTTCAGAGAGAGATTTCCTGAGGAATGGATCTTCCATCCTTGGAACAGGTTGACGAATACAGGCAGTTCATGGTGATCTTAATTCCTTGGCTGTACCAAGGAGGACCTGATAGGGATCCAGTGAAGCCCATTTGTAGTGGGCCATACAAAAGCCTAAATAGGACCATCAGCATCTTCCCAGAGTCCCGAAATATAAACCATCGACTTCCAGATTTCAAATTCGTTCTTTCGGGCATGGGCACTTCACCTTCTCTGTATCAGTGGCAAAGGGAACGAGCCCAGAATACAGGCAGAAAAGATGACGTGGGAGGCTCATGTAGACCTGGTGAAAGAGTAATTTGGGGGGGGGTTCTATTTTCATCTGAGGTTCAGCTGATGTAGGCCCATAGTGCACATTGGGTTTAGCAAAGGCGTTTATTTCCTGTAGAATTCACAACAGAGAAGTAGGGGCCAAGGGAAAACGGTCTACTTCACAGCCTTGGTGACAAGCTTCCATCTGATGGTGATGGATATTGATTTTTTCCTCCTCTTCTTGGCCTGTAATGTCCTAAATCACTTCCTTTGTGCAATTGCCCAAACTGCTACCCTGGCTCCCACAGTGAGGGACCTGAAGGTTAAGGCTCCAAGGGGTGGGGTGTCTGCATTAGGAGCAGCTACGAGAATCCAGCCAAGACGAGCAGATGGCGCTGAGACAGAACCCCCGTCCTGGGCAGCTTTCTCCATAATGGAATCCACATTAAAAATGATATTATCTTCACTTTTAAAGGCCCTAATGGACGATATTTATGTCTGTGAAATATGTTCCTGACCGAACCATACATAGTATATGAAGAACACGCCATTGGGAGAACACTGCTTCAGAGCCAAGAAAACAGTTGTGGATAAATTTCTTTTCCAACCAGCCAATCAGTAAAATATGTTTTAATACATGACAAAAAGTATAGTTTGTTCGTTTTCCCCACAGAGTATGGCGAGTAGTTGAGCTTTAATGTGATTTGACAGCCTTGTGATACTTTCTGCCATCCTTGTTCTTAGCAAAGTGCTCTAAAAATGCATCCATAATTTATTTATGGGACCTGTCAGTTAACTCATGAATAACCAGAATGTTGCAGAGGGCATTAAGACTTGATTCTTCCTCCTTTTTCAGGGAAACACTGCCGTCTGGATCACAGGAAAGTTAAGTGATGGCTTACTATGCCTTTTGTGCCAGAGAGAGAAACGGAAGAAGACACAAGCCAAATTACCCATAGAACAGCCCCGACTTCAAATATTAAATCAAACACATCAGTGAAGTTTATTTAAAATCCCAGAATCTTCAGCTTCTTTTCATTAATGACTTAATATTTACAAAAAAGGAAAATTTCCAATTGAAGACCAAACTAATAGCATTTAACATCAGGACACCTCTAATACCCTAACTGTAAGCAAAAAAAAAAAAAAAAAATCACACTCTCAGAAATCTGAATGTTTGACTCTAGAGTTGAATTCCTGGCACCATGCACCTGAATTAAGCATAACACATTAACTTCACTAGATATAGCATTTTACACAATAAGATCAAGAAAACTTGACAAAACCACAGAATATTTTTATTTTTAAGTAACAAAAAAGGTCATACTTTGCTCTTATTTTTGTCTAGCTCTATCTACACTCACCAGAGAAAGAAGACAAGAAGCCATTCTTCAATGATTCTGGCCATAGTCAATAATAAAACCAGATCATCACAGGTAAATGAAGTTTCGTTACTGCCAATCTGCCCAGAGGTCCAGGACAGCTCCCCAGTTGCCCCTACATGCTTGTTGGTGGTAGACCAGGGATCTAGGCACTGGGGTGTGAGTTTGACACCTGCTTGGTATGTTCACAGTTAGGAATCTAAAGCTGCATGTGTCTTCAAACTTTAGACTTGTTGCTATAAATATCATATGCATAAGCACAATGGTGGTACTACATATGGGTATCCCTAAAATAGTCCTTCATTGGCTAGAATATTTCCATCCCAGTTACCAGTTAAGGTGATGGTAGTCATAGACACAGCACATAAAGGTAATGAATCTCAAATTTACATCATATTTACCCTTCATTCACAAATGCCAAGCATTTTATTCATATTTTATCAGAAAAAACATTCAATATTCTAGGAAAAAACTCTCCTCACATGTGAGATGAGGGAAATGGCATTTAATTGAACAACAGAAATAAAGACTTTTACTACTTTTACTATGTGTTTTTGAAATTTAAGCCGGGTTCGGTGGTTCAGCCTGTAATCCCACGCTTTTGGGAGGCTGAGGTGAGTGGATTCCCTGAGCCTGCGGGTTCGAGACCCACCTGGGCAGCGAGACCTCATCTCTACAATAAATCAAAAAATCAGTCGGGTGTGGTAGCACATGCCTGTAATTCTGGCTACTTGGAAGGCTGAGGCGGAAGGATCGCCGGAGCCCAGCAGGTCGAGGCTGCGGTGGCCGGAAGCGGCCACTGCACTCCAGTCTGGGCGACAGAGTGAGACTCCAACTCAAAAAAAAAAAAAAAAAAAAAAAAGAAATTTAGTATACCAATCAAAACGTCTCTTTACATTCTAGCCCTACGTGTTTTAAAAATGATGATTTAAAATCATTAATAAATTAGCATCTGCTAATCATCCTGCAATGGTCAATTTCAGCCTTGGTCAAATTAGGCGTCTGCCATATTTTTCTGCCACATTATGAAATAACATATTTTAGGAAGCCCATACCCCATCCTCGACCAGCAAAGACTTTCTGATGATGCTGATAATGATGGTAATGACAACCAGGGGCAGTGGGCTCTTACCTGAGCTCCTGCTTTTATCCTTACAACAACCCAGGCATGATACCATTAGGACCTTTATTTTACAAATGAGGAAACTGACACTTAGAGAAGTTACATAACTTGTCTTACTTGACACCACAGTTTGTAAGTGACAGGGAAGGACATGAGCCCAGGCACTTTGCTTCTGAACCTACTCTCTTAATAATTGCTATGTTATGGTCTCTGGGTCCCATGTTAGTAGTGTATGTAACTGATCATTAGGTGAGAAAATTCACACATGAATGGCAAGCAGATTTTCATGGGGGTAGGGTGCATGCTCATTATAAGGAAAAGAGATGCCACAGTGAACACAAGATTTTTGGCAAGTGCTATAATAAGACTGCACAGATGAGGCAGTTGAGTTTCAAGTTTTGATGATCAATAGTTGTACATGCTGAAATGCTTCCATGACAGTTGCAAATCCTGAATATATTGAAAAGCCTGCAATGATTTCTTGAGAGTGTGGTAACCTGCCTACTTCTTGATATTTACTCACATCATCAAAAAAATCTTCCCTAGCACCTAAGTTTCTATAGCAAGAACTCTCCCCAGTCAGGCATCAAGGCATCCCCAGTTTTTCTTCTACTAGTGCTTGGGTAAATCTGTCTGTCTGACGCTTTGAAGTCTATCACATCATTGGTCTTGCTCTCCCATGCATTCTACTAGCCTGAATACTGCTCTTCTATCAACGTTTGCCTCAATAAATAATAAAATATATAAATCATGATAGTTGATTCTATCATTATCTGGACATGGAGGATGGCAAAGAATAATCTGCCAAGTTGATAAAAAAAGACCTAGGAATTGTACCTTGGTCAACCTAAATGCATAGCCAATGATGTACCCATTGCTACACCGGCCCCATATAGAGCTTCCTCCTCCCATGAGGCATTCCAAGACCTTTCAGCTTCCATTTACTTCTCTCTCTGAGTTCATAACCAAGACTAATGTAGCAAATGCCCCTAATGTCTCCTGTAGCATAGTATCTGTCACAAGAAGATGGTTGATTGTTAACCATGCTTCTTGGTGCTTCTGCATAGGCTGGCTTAGAAGCTCCATGAGGTAGAGCCTCCGTGATTATTATCTTATGTCCTCCACAGAGCACCTAAGAGATCCTGCTGACTCAAAGGTGTAGGCACAGATGTTGTACATGGAATCAAAAAACTTGCCCAAGCACAGATTTCAGTTACAAGTCAATTTTTTTAGTCATGAAAAAATAATTTGCAACTTCCAAGATTTACCCTGAAAGCCAATGTTTCAAGTTTCCGTTTTCAACCCAACACGCTGAGGCTGGGTGTCCCCTGAAGTTTTGGTTTAGTGATGTCTGAGACCCTTGAAGAACTAGCAAAATGTTGGAGAGACAGGCTCAAGCAGTTGGCAGGGCCTAAGAGTGATGATGTTGGGTCTGGTATATGTTTCTGTGGGTAGGAGGGGAGTTTCTGGGTCTGGGTTTGGTGGGATGGGCTCCCATTCCTTCTCCCCATAGCAGAAGCTCATGATGAGGATAAGTTGGAAAACATGAACGAGGTTCTCATTCCAGCTGCCACTGCTGGGTCGTGGAGGAGCAGGAGAAGGGTAAAAAGATTTTGGATCTGAAATGTCCTGTGAAATCTAGACACATGATATGCAGCTTAGACCTTCCAGCACTGACACTCTCCTTGTTTGAGAGCAACCATCATCATGGAATCTGTCAAAATCTGGAAGCGCTCAGAAACTATTTATTTTGGAAGTAAAAAGTGTTTTCTGATTAAAATTCAAGGGAAACTCACTTGTGAAAATGACTTATTTGGACTTTGGTGGGGTTGAGGGGGAGTGCGTTGCTAGCAAAAGGACCAGGAAAACCTGAAATCTGTGCTTGACTGGAATTAATTCATCATGTGATCTTAGACAAGTCATTTAATCTTTCTGCTTCCATGTCATCTGCAAATGATTATAATAGATAGCTACTCTATCCATTTCATAGAGATGTGAGATGGTCCAATGATCTAACCGTTACATAAGTGCCTTAAAATACAAAGATCTTTGGAAATGCTAGGTGGGATTGGCATGGTCCTTACCATCGTTGGTGCTTTTTCATTCATTTCCTTGGTAATGTTGACCATAAGTCAAAAAGTTAGAGTCATTTTTGCTAATTCAGTCAGCATATCTGTTTGGATATTATATATATAAAGACTATGTAGTGGCTTCAGTTAAATTGCTCACCAATTTGATCAATGCCTCCTTAAATTTAAGATTTAGGGAGGTCCCACTGGTGTGTGAAGCTGGCTTGAGAGAGTGAGTGCTAAATATGCAGGAATTTGGAGAGCCAGTTGTTAGCTGAAATTGGTCTTGGTGGGAGTATTTGCAACTTGGAAATCAACAAATGATACAAACAAAGGTCCTACCCTCCTGCCTCCAGCCATGCCCAGCTCCTGCAATAGTGTTTGCAGGTCTCCTCTGTGTCTTGCCAGAGTTCTTCTGAGTGTCTACTGCTGTGGTAGGAGTGGACTGGCCTTTGCCAAAATGATCCTAAGAGCTGGCATGGTGGAGAACACACTAGAATCCCAGACAGAAGACCTGGGTATAACACCGGTTCCACCACCAGTTGCATAACTACGAACAGGTTACAGGGTCCTCTCATCCCCAGGCCCTTAGATGCAACATACAGCCCCGTTCACAACCCCTCGCCCCAAACCCAACCTCAAGCCCAAGATGCTCTAAGCACCGAACATTTTTCTCACTCATTTGGTGGGCGAATCCTGTCCTGAACTGACACAAGACTATTTTTAATCTTTATTTATTCCACTTAATGTGAATATTCATGTTTCGTTGCAGAAGTGTCCATGTGCTTGAATCCTGATTCTCTGGTTTTGTTGCATAATATTCTGTACATGCACTTCATGACCTTTCTAAAATCTGAGCCATTCTGAATTCCAAAACACATCTGATCCCAAGGGTTTCAAAAAAAGGACGGAAGAGCAGATCCCACTGGAGGATGCTTTCCCTCATATGGAGAACGGGTTTCCTTCATATGAGGCTCTGCTTCTCTGAGTCCCCTGAATGCATTCCCACCTGCAGATGTGCCCCGTGAAATGCAAGTCCTGATTCCCCTATGTTCAGCCTCTGAGCTCCTTCAGTTGTGAAGGTTCAGACAAAATGAGGAATCATCAAAGGATTAAAACGTTCACGAATGAACTTCATGCTTACAAACTTTCCTCTCTACTACTCTGTTCACAAGGTCAGTCTCCCTTAACAAGTTAGTCAGTGAGGGTCTGATGCTGCAAACATCCAGGAATACAGGACAAATGCAACACAAGTAAGTTCCTAGGAGACGTTAAAAATGTGATAGACTTCAAGTTAGTTAGTAAAAGAGATGTAGGAGAATGTTAGGATCACACTCCCAGCGGGGCCTCCAGCATGTTAGGTCAGGCCTGCTGGGGGTGTGGGGTGTCTGGTGTGTCATCCGATGCCACATGAAAGTTGCAAAGAATTGCACAGAAGTTAGATTAGAAAATATAGTTTATTTAGAAAGTAAATTAGAGTGAGAGAGAAAGAGGAAGTTCACCTCTCCAAAGTAGGGAAGGAGGTCAAAGCCAGGAAACATGGAGCCAGCCATAGCTCAAAGAGCACATGGCCACACCATAGCTTAGCAAGGCAACGGCCACAGTGGCCTGGCAATGACCTGGCAATGGCTGCTTTGTGGTTGAATCATTTTTACCATTTCCCTTGCATGGGGGAAGGTCATTAAGGTGATTGGGAGGTGATCTGCTCAACATCATCACGAAGGGGTGGGTAAACGCAGGTACTGAAGTCAGGTGATGGACAGCAGGCAGATGGGTGGGTTAGTCACATGATTGCTGCCATGATAGTCTTGTGTCAGTTCAGGACAGGGAGACAAGGGGAATGGCTTTTCCTGCAAGAGACTTGTCAGACATTTGCAATCCACAAACACCTTGACCAAAAGGTGGTCTGTTATCATTTCTATGGCTCTGTCCTTGTCTTGCATCAGATGGAGATTTGCCAAAGTGGTAGGGTAAGCTGCAGCTTGGCCTGCAGTAGACTGTCTGAACGTTTCCGAAAACCTGCCTATTGGAAATTTATCTATGTCTAATCTGTGCTAGAATCAAAGCATGTCAGGGGTAAAGTCTAAGCAAAAATGGCTATGCTGAAGCAAAAAGACTAAACTAAGTTTATTTTAATTTTCTATAGGTACCTCCTTTCAGAGAACTGTCCGCATGCCAAGCAAATTGACGTGTGTCACAAATGAGGATATGGCAGAATCTGAACTATGAACTGGAAAGAAGAAAATTTAAAAGATGGTGGCATAACATGTACTCAGAAGGGAATGATTTTTTATGTAAATAGATTTTATAGTATAAAATACTACACAATGAACTTTCTTGACATTTACTAACAAAAATGCACTTTGAGAATAATAAAGCCCTTTAGACATCTGGATAATTATTTAAAATAGCAGAGCCAACCATCTTGAATGAGCTAGACTGGCCATTTGGCTTGAGACACCTTCGGTTTCTGGGATTTTGCATGCCTTTGAAGGAAATAAGACAGCTAAGTTAAATAAATATATTCAATGACTACTTTCTTAGAAGTAATCCTGATTGTACATTAGAGTGGTGTCAGGGCTGAATAAAATTAAAAGCAAAAAAAGAGATCTTCAGTGTTAAATCATTTAAAGTAGATTCTATGTGAAGGACCTACTGAGGTTAAGAAAATGATTTTAATATGAACTTTTAAAATAATCTCTTGGAAAAGTGATGCTACTTTTGATTTTTTTTTTTTTTTATTGCTTGAGGCTAGGAGTTCGACACCAGTCTGGGAAACATAGTGATTCCATGTCTCTAGAAATATATTTTTTTAATTAGCTAGGTGTGATGGCATGCATTATAGTCTCACCTATTCAGGTGACTGAGGTGGGAGGACCAGCTGAGCACAAGGATTCAAGGCTGCAGTGAGCTGTGATCACGCTACTGCACTCCAGCCTGAACAACATGGCAAGACGCTGTCTCTAAAAGAGAAAAAAAAGACTGGGCATGGTGGCTCAGCCTGTAATCTCAGCACTTTGGGAGGCCGAAGCAGGGAGATTGTTTGAGCCCAGGAGTTCAAGACCAGCCTGGGCAACATAGTGACAATTTGTCTCTGTGAAAAATTTAAAAATTATCTGGATGTGGTGGTATGCACCTGCAGTGGCTCAAGTTTAGCACCCTGCAGCCTCCAACTCTTGGTCTAATGTGATTCTCCCCCTTCAGCCTTCCAGTAGATGAGACTACAGGCACATGTCACTGTACCCAGCTAATTTTAAATTTTTTTAATTTATTTTATTTTTTATTAGAAACAAGATCTCACTGTGTTGCCCAGCTACTCGGGAGGCTGAGATGGAAGAATCGCCTGAACTCAGGAAGTCAAGGCTGTGGTGAGTCATAACCTCACCACTGCACTCTAGCCTGGGTGACAGAGTAAGACTCTGACTCAAAATAATAATAAATAAATAAATAGGAAAAAAATTCTCTTTTGATGGTGTTATGAAATTCATATGTGAAGTAGAGGAACCACCGCCTGACTCCTCCATCTAGTCACAGTCTAGTTTGTTGATGTTTCTCCTAAGATGTGATAGCCAGAAGTGATAACCTTTTTCTGAGTTGGAGTCTAGCTCTGTCGCCCAGGCTGGGGTACAGTGCCTCAACCATAGTTCACTGCAGTTTCTTTTTTTAAAATGTTTTAGTTTTTTTATTTTAAAGATGTGGGGTACAATTCAGGATTAGGTATACAAATGTTCATTATGCACATACCCTTGCTGATAAGGTGTGCCCCCTCACCGGCTCCAGCAGATTCCCACTACTGTCAATCCTGCATCCCTTCCTTCCCACCCCCTGGCAGTTTCCCGCTACTGCCAATATTTTTTTATAGTATTATGATAATTGTTCAAAGTCCGCTTATGAGTGAGAACATGTGATACTTAGTTTTTGTTTCTGTGACAGATCACTCAGTATTATAGACTCTAAGTCCATCTAGGTAGCTGTGAAGTTCATGATTTTGTCCTTCTTTATTGCTGTGTAATATAATATTCCATCGTGTACATGTACCACATTTTTTATCCAGTCCTTGTTCCATGGGCAGCATGGTTGGTTCCATGGTCTTGCTATTGTGAACAATGCTGCAATAAGCATACGTGTGCAGACATCTTTTTCATAGAGTGATTTGAGTTCCTCTGGGTATATTCCCAGTAAACGGATTGCGGGATCATATGGAAGGTTGATTTTTGGAATCGCCACACTGTTTTCCACAGAGGCTGTACTAGTTTACACTTCCACCAACAGTGTAGAAGTGTTTCCTTTTCGCTGCATCCTCTCCAGCATCTGTTGTTTTTTGAGTTATTGATACCAGAAGCAAAACCTAAATTTCTCAACCAACTCATGTGCGACAAAGCCTCCACCAACAACCACTGGGGAGAGGAGAACCTATTCAGTAAATGGTGCTGAGTAAACTGGCTGACCACATGCAGAAGATTAAAACAAGGCCCCTATCTATCACCATACACAAAAATCAACTCTAAGTGGATCAAAGACCTAAATGTAAAACCTCAAACTAAAAGATTCTTAGAAAATGTAGGAGACACTCTTATGGAAATTGCAACTGGCAACCAATTTCTGATCAAAACCCCAAGTTTCCACGATATAAGAGATAAGATAGACAACTGGGACCTCATCAAACTGACAGGTCTCTGCAAAGCCAAAGAAACCATTAAGAGAGCAGGGAGACAGCCCACAGACTGGGAAATAATATTTGCCATCTGTATGTCTGACAAAAGCCTAACATCTAGGATCTACAAGGAAATCAAATGTGCCGAAAAGAAAAAAACAAACAGTCCTGTTACAAAGTGGGCAAAAAATATGAATAAACACTTCTCAAAAGAAGACATATGAGCAGCTAACAGATACATGAAAAATGCTCAGTCTCACTAGTCATTAAAGAAAGGCAAGTTAAAACTACAGTGAGATACCACCTAACTCCAGTCAGGATGGCCATCACTGCAGTTTCTAACTGTTGGTCTCATGTGATACTCCTGCCTCAGCTTCCCTAGTAGCTGACCACAGGCACGTGTCACTGTGCCCAGCTAACTTTTTTTTAATCATTTTTTTTGTAATGATGCGGTCTCACTATATTGCCCAGGCTGGTCTTGAGTTCCTTGGGCTCAAGAGATTCTCCCACTTCAACCCTTCAACCTGCTGAGATTACAGGCATTGTGCCCGGCCTAAAATTCTTCAGGTATGTTCCCAACTGCCTTGGTCACATAAAACAGCAATATTTTAAAAACTATTCCTGGGGAGCTTAAGTCTCATTGACAACTTTGAGACTAACAAAGCAAAATTCCTCAAAAATGATTTTTTGAAACTATTTTTCTATCTCTTTTTGAAACAAAGTTTATTTTTTGGACCCAACATATGGAATATTATGTGAACTCGTCTTCCATTTCTTCTTGTTACAGTTCAGTCATTGTCATAGACTGCTGAGAAATTTTAATAGTTTCCCTTTGTTTTTAAGTAGGAATTTTTAAATTAGAGAAAAGTATAATCAAGGAAATAAAATGGTCCATAATATCCCACCTAGTAAGAACTCCCTCATTACTGTGATGTGTTTTTCTAGACTTCTATTTCTGTCATTCTTTTTCTCTCTCTCAAGTATAAGCACACAAAATATACAATAGATATACTATACAAGATATTTACTTGATAATATACTGTGAATATTTTCTCACACAAATATTCTCGTTTAAAAGAATATATACTATTTTGTTTTACAGCTCTATCACAATTTATTTAACCAAATTCTTATTGTTGGACATTTAGGTTGTTTCTAATCTTTACATAGTATTAATTAATCTATAGTGAACACCTCAGTTCATAAATCACTGTGTGCATCTCTGATTATTTTCTTAGTATAAACTGCTCAAAGAGAAATTCTTGCATAAAGACCTGGTAATTTTTAAAGCCCTTGCAATCTTGTTGAAATTGTATTAAATATGCAACATGTTAATTTTGTATATTTACATGATTGATAAGTATCCTCCAACTAAGTGTCCAAAAAAGCATAGCATTGTGGCAAATCAGTAGCATCTGATTTTATAATTTTATTGGGATTTTTTTTCTCTTTTATCCTCAAATTTTAGCAACTATATATATACTGAGCAAGTGCTCAACATATATATTAGACTATGCTTAAGGTTTTGCATATCTCACTTGACTGGGTCCTTTCAGTAACTCTGAGTGTCCAGAATTATTCTCCCCAATTTTTAGTTGAAACTCTGAAAGTCATAAAGTACCTCAAGATCACGTAGTTTGAGATTAACAGAAGCAGGCTGACTGAGGCTTATCATACTCGCAGTGCTCAACTCGTTGCATATCCCGATGAAGACACACACTTAAGTCTCTAGGAGATGAACTCCATTTATGACAAGTCTATCCAGGACTTCTGAGTTACTGGATATAATGCAGGCTCCTTTGGGTGGTACCTTTATTGCCGTATCAGCAGATCAACAGTTGTCCAGCCAGGGGTGGTGGTGGTGGTGCATGTTCTCTGACGCATCCCGGGTAAGGCCTCACAGGAAGAAAGCCATCCCCAGTGCCCCCTCTCCATCTATATGAATCAAAAGCAAGGAAATCCTTGGGCTCCATTCTTCCCATGGGCCACTGCATCTTCTTCCAGGAGAGTCCTCCCTCTGTCCCAATGAGACCCAGGACTTCTGACTCTCTGATTTCACCTTGGTTTCGCTAACTCGTACTTTCAATCTAACGCAGATTTGCCATCCTCTCTGTCACCTTGAGACTTGTATTTCAGTCTTCACTCTCTGCCCATCCTTTTCAATAGAGAACAGAGACTTCTGGAAGTTCTTCCACCTTTTAAACACCAGGCCAACTTACACTGGTGAGTTTCCAAATGAACAATAGCAGCACCCGCTTCACAGGCCTCGGACGGTCCACTCGTCCTCCAGAGAAGCTGGAGGTGGTGGTGGTGGTGTTTTCAACAATTTCCTAAAATTATTTCTTTCACAAACCACAACTGATGGGGCAAACAATTTGTTGTTCCCATGTACTCACCTCTGGGCCCCTGAAGACTCTGCATTCAAACTGCCTGGCCTCTGCATGCTCCCTCCTCACCAAGTGAGTTAACGGATTGTGGCTGCAGCAATTAAGGTGGTTCCTGATTCAGGCTCCAGCAGAGAACAAGGAAAACTCAGGAAAAAGGGGAGACTTGTCTTCACGTATTTCTAGGACTTTTTCCTGGTCTTCTTTGTGTAGTAAACTTGAGAGATAATAGACATACGGGAGAGGGAATTGAGGAAATGCTAAGAAAAAAGTATGCTGACAGAGTTATCCCACACACGGCATACTGCTTCCAGAGGCTGTGAACACAGCTAATAGATGCTCAGGAAGGTGAACAGCTCCCAGGGGTGCCATGAAGACGGTCTCGTACCAGGTAGGATTTGGGACTCCATGACAACTTGATTTTTTTTTTTAAGAAAGACATGTTGTGAAAGGGATATAATGTCTCCAGAATAGGACAGGCTGCCCCAGTACATTGCTGCAAGCTAGTCTGAATTAAAGCCCAGTGCTTCGGTTCTCTTCAGAAGTGACTCCGCAGACCATCCGGGCACTCATCTTCTTCCTGCAGGCATCTCCTTCCTTGCCTCTGCTGTTCCTCTGGCAGAACCCCTCCCTCCTCCTCTCAAATGCTGGCATCTGGAGCCACAGTGCACTCAGGTCTGTGGCAGGGGCGTCATGGTCATGAGGCAAATGGATCCGGCTCCCTCCACCTTGCACCTCAGGCCCTGGTGCCTCCATCACCAGCAAGGCCTTCATGGACTTCCCCATGACAGTAACAATATGAGGATCAGTGATGCCTCCCTGGGAGGCATCGTATACTGGGGCTATTAACTGCAAAGAATGGGATAAAATTGAGACACTTTCATTTCTGTGATGCTTTCCATTAATCACAATTAACAACTAAAGACTGTCGAAACGACAAGTGATGTGTACCCTGAGAACTACTCCTAAGATCAGAGCTTTGACATTTCAATCTCAGCAATTTCAGTTGCTGGAGAAATGAGGCCAGGGCAACCTAGAATTCATAAATGCACATGCACACATGGTATATATGATACACACTATGTGTATAACGACACACGCACACATGGCTGTGTGATGAGACACATGCATGGTGTGTACAGTACATGTTCACAGCACATAAAACACACATGTACCCATGGTGTACAAAAAACTGTGTTTATATAACAATTCTTTGAAGTTAGAATGGGCAGAAGATACTGCCATGGAGAATAGGACTAGGCCACCCACTGGAGGCTGTTCCATGTGCTGGAAATATATGTATTTTTATACTTTCTAGAGTCGCATAATGTCTTGAAGCTATTAGTTATTGGTATCCAGATGATTTTTAAAATGAAAGGCATTTTAGGGTTCAGAGAAGGTTACCATGCAAGGGAATTCTAGCACAAGCTGGAAGTTGCTGAGTTTGTAAAAGCATTACTTGACTCATAAGAGTTTTTTATATTAACTAGATCTGTTCAGTGTGCATGAATCCCATGGTTTATGCATCCTCTAAACAACTTTGAAATGCTGGGACCCACCTTGCTGAGATCGTCCTGGTAAAGGAAACACCTGGATTGATCATTTTTTCTGCTTTAATGTTGGTATTGACTTTGGCTTAAAAATGACAGGTCTAAGGACTGTCATTAGTCTAAATTACAAACAGAGTATATGTTGATATAATAAATGTTTTACCTTTAATTTTTGTTTTAGTGTCTTTTTATAAATGGGTATTAAACCTTGTTGAACCCATTTATTAAGGCTTTCCTCTGAAAGATGCTTTGGTTGCAAAAGAAAATCTCCTTTCTTTATCAGAGGCCACAGGGAGGGCTCCCTTAGCTGGAGTGGGGTTTGGGGTCTGGACAGGGCAACCCCACTTGCTAGCCACACATCATGTACTGTCCTATCCTACTGATTTTGTTCCTATTACCTATTGCTCCACAAACATTACTTCCTCCTCCTGCCTGTAAAAATCTCCTTTTTGTTAAGCCTAGTATTTGGAGCAGAATTGTATCTTACCTCCTTCCCCTAAATTCCTATGTTATAGCCCTAACTCCCAACACCCCAGAATGTGACTGCACTTGGACAGTCTTTATAGAGGTGATTCAGTTAAAATGGAATCATTAGGATGGGTCTTAATTCTATGTGACTTGTGTCCTTATAAGAAGAGGAAATTAGGACACACACAAACAGAGATGATCATGTGAAGACACAGCGCCTACAAGCCAAGGAGAATGACCTCAGAGTGTACCAGCCCTGCTGACATCCTGATCTTGGCCTTGTGGCCTCCAGGACTAGAGAGAAAGAATCTCTGTTGTTAAAGTGCTGTCCAGCTGGCAGAACTTGGTCTTGACAATCCTAGCAGACTCACACACCTAGCCGATGATACTCTCCATGTGTTCATCCCAGAGAAGAGCCTGCTCCAAGCACAATGATGCTCTCGAACAACGTGTTTCTCCCTATATAAGGTTTCCTTGATTACCAGAATCTCCTCCTTAAGACAGATACTTCTTGTCTCTGGTTACAAAGCTTAGTGCCTTGCACACAAATAGCACTCAAGACTTACTGGGTGATGGAATGACTGGGCTCCATTCTCACTTCCATTTGGAGATTAGCATCCTCTACCCTTCACCTGGAGCCACACAATGGGTGCCACCTAAAAGTTACCTGGCAGACCCCAAAAGTATTGCTCTGGCTCAAGTCTCATCTTCCTTTGCAGTGGAGCAAACATGACATATGAGCAAAAAAGGAGAAAGCACAGTAGGTCAGAGCCACCCCACCTTTTGTCCTTTGGATTCCTCTCTGTGAATGGTTTGCCTCTGTTTGTCCAACAGGTTAGATCCACAGGACCTGGGACACTTGAGGCAAGAGGAGGAGGCAGAATTCTTCCAGCTTCTGACATACTGGAGAATGCTAAGACAAAAAATGCTAAGACAATAAAATAATCAGACACTCTTCCTATGAAAAAGCAACAATTCACCAAGTGAACCCACAGAATATAGGTTCCAGAGGAAGCATAAGGGCGTGTTTGGCCAGTTTTAACTGTAGGGAAAGGGTCAGTTCAGCCTATTGTAATACGACTTTCCTAAGTGCTGAGCAAAAACTTAAGCTACATTAAAAGTCCAATCACAGCTCAAGTCTGTAAATCGATAAAATGACTGTCCACTGCTCAACCACAGAGTAATAAAGAGTAACTTGGACATAAAGTTACGTTATGGAACCAGGGGTTAGAGTCCCTAACATCTCACAGGGTGTAATTTGTTGATTTGTCACACTTACATGAAATTTGTAGTTTTTCTTGATTTCAATGTACTAAGAGGTCCCATTTAGGATAATAGCTATGAATTTTTAAAAGTAGACTTGTTCTCTAGAAAACTGATTTGCAGATACACCTGTGTTTCTGACTCTGCATTTGTCTTTAATTGTAACAGTGAGGTGTTCAATTGTGTTGTGACTGCTCTTCAATTTGGGGTGATGCCAACGCTATCCAGAAAATCACAGGAGGTGCTACGATGCTCAGTGCTGGTTTCAGGAACACTGGCGTAATCATTGATTAGTGTCATGTGATAATTCTGACAGAAAACAGCACAGGTTGATAACAACCATTTTCTTTTGCATTTTCACTTTCTTTTCTCTCTTTTTTCTCCTCTCTTCTGTGTCTTTGTCTCTCATGATCTCTGTGCCTTTGTCTTTGTCTCTGTCTTTCTCAATCTCTGTCTTTGTCTCCTGTCAGTCTCTGTCTCTGTGTCTCTCTCTGTCTCTGAATCTTTTTATATCTCTGTTTGTCTCTCTGACTCTGTCTCTCTACATCTCTGTATCTTTCTTGGTCTCTTTCTGCCTTTGTCTCTCTGCTTCATCTGTCTCTGTGTCTCTCTGTCTGTATCTCTCTCTGTGTCTCTCTCTTTCTCTCACACTCTCTATTCCATACACACAATTGTTTTCATTGGATGAAAAGTAGGCTAATCTATTCACAGGGGAAGACTAACTCCCAATGTCTAAAGCAAAGTTGTTATCAGTGAAAAATTTGCTTTCCAGTGTTTTCCAGAACGTAAGGAACAGGACCCTTCCTGACTAGCACCTGAGCTCTGACCTTTGTTGACTGGTGTGTACCACAATAACAATGCATCCACCCTACCACCAGGTTCATTATTTACTCTTTACTGAGCAGTAATAGTGTCAGCCTGGAGCCAGAGAAGGTATTGATGCCTTTCCCAGGGGAGACCAGCCAATGGAGCCAAGCAGTGGCGCTCAACACTGGCACAAAACTGATGGAAGATACCTGGGTATCTCAGAAACAAGAGGTTCCCAGCCTTCTAGAAGATTAGGAGGCAGACTCTAGCCAGCATGAGTACTCAGGCAACTTTCTAGCCAATGATTTTCACTGGAAAATGAGCAGGTTTGCATGGAAAGTCATTAATTATCTCCCATTTAATCATCCATTTTAAGAGTTTCTGTGGGTTGGATAATTAAAGATATAGGATTTTATGGGGATTACTAGGGTACATAAAATCCCCAGCCATGTGCCAAAGCTGATAGCATTTGTCTCAAAACATTTAGAACCTGTCTCTGACGGTGATGAGATATTTCTGGGCTTTCTCTGAGGCCATAGGGCTGCCAGATTCATACTTCTCTAGTTCCCTGCTGCCTTCCAACCACTCATGGACCGAGAAAGGCTGGCAGAATGTTCCCTGAGTATCTGCTCGTATGAGAGGGTTTCAAAGCAAATGCAAAGAGTAACCTGCTCCTCCCTTGCCAAGACCAAATGAAGACTGCTGAAGGACCAGGAATTGTGGTGGTGTTTCTCTCTTCCTCTGAGGGGCAAAATGCAGGCAGATCTTTGTTGTGTTACACAGCTTTCAAAGATGGTCTTCAATTACCCCACCCTCTTCTATTCACATCTTCATGGAATCTCCTTTAAAATTTGGGCAGCACATAGTGACTTCCTTTCAACACATAAAATAAGGCAAAATTAATGGGCTGTCTCTTCTGTGATTAGGTTGCAAAAGACTATAACTGCCATCCTGGTGGCATTTGCTCTCTCCCTTGACTTCTTAACCAGCATGCTTTGATGAAACAAGCTGCTATGTTGGAGAAGCCCTCTTAGAAAAAACCCAAGGGCAGCCTCTGGCCAACAGCCAGTGAGGAACCGACTTCTGCTAACAATACTGTGAGTGAGCTTGAAAGCAGATCCTCCCCCAGCCAAACTTCAGATGAGACTGCAACCCCAGCTGACATCTTGACTATAGCCTCATGAACTCAGAAGCAGGAGTTAAGTCACACCTTTTACTCCTGGTCTTCAGAAATAGTGTGATAACAGTGCTGTTCTTTCAAGCCACTACATTTGTGGTCATTTGTAATGTAGTTATAGATTACTAATCCACTCAAACTAGTTAAATGAAGTTTATGACTGCATGAATCTTTACATTTTCAACACAATTATTTTTCAGAAGGAGAGATCTTAAGCATTAAAGTCATGTGCTCAGGAATTAATATTGAGATGCATTTTCTGTAAGTTGACAAAGAGGAGAACATCATATTGAAACCAAGACATTGGCCAGGCTCGGTGTCTCAGCCTGTAATCCCAGCACTGTGGGAGGTCGAGGCAAGTGGATTGCCTGAGCCCATGGGTTCGAGACCCGCCTGGGCAACTTGGCGAGAACTTGTCTCTACAATAATCAAAAATTAGCAGGGCATAGTAGCATGTGCCTGTAGTTCTGGCTACTTGGAAGGCTGAGGTGGAAGGATCGCCAGAGCCTAACAGGTTGAGGCTGTGGTGGCCGGGAGCGTACCACCGTACTTCAATCTGGGCAACAGAGTCAGACTCCAACTAAAAAATAAAAGAAAAAGAAAACCAAGGCATTTATCTTCCTTTTGTAATTTTAGTAGGTGAAACAATCTTGTACACTACTGGAATTGATCATTTGCTTTATGAGCCATTCAATTTCTTGTAGTCTTCCTGTGTTACCTGGTACTTGCAAATAGGTAACTTCTTACCTTGTTTTACCATCAGAGTCAAAGAAAGGAGAAAAAGCTCAGCTCAAACTTTCCATATCTAGTAGAAATTCTGTGAGGCTTACATATTTATGTGGAATATTAGGAAAACAGTGGCCAGTAAAACACATGACAAAGGTAACTGGTGCATCCTTTAAAAGGCAGGAGCTTTATCAAGAGGGTGAAGCAAGAAAAAGAGAAAGTAGGTAAACAGTATCAAAGAAAATCTGCCTACATCATGAACTCACTGAGCACTGGTCCTGACTGCAGTCTTTGAAAAGTGATTCCCCCCACCTCTTTTTGTAAACCTGGGGTTCCATTGCCATGGCTCTTTAAGCTCAGTTGAATAACAAAAATGCACTAGCCGGAAAGAGGAAGAAGAGAAGATGGCAACAGTTAGGCACCCCTCATCTCCATACCATGAAACTTCAGGCTACATAAGAACATGTCTCAGAAGTTAGCTTGAAACTCACATAAAAATAATAACAGTTAAGCAAAAGCTTATTCATTTTCAAGTGCTCATATTGAAGGAATTCCAAGGGTCAATGATCTCTACACAGTTGTCTAAACAGAATCATCCTTAGAGGCCCATCAACAGCAGAAATGTGTGCTGCATAATCTAAATCATGGAAGGCAATCCTCCAGAAGGAGAAAAGAGGGGGAAAAAAGCACGCACAATTTTACAACATGCCTGGCTTTTTTAGTAGAGTGCTTTGTTTTTACTCCAACTTTTTGTTTTTTATCTCTTCTTAAAACCATGGTCAATATATTTTCTTCCCTCAGCTACCCTCCAAGACTACAGAAAAGAACAGGCCACTGTAAGGTGTGAGTTATAAGTATGGGAAGGATCCCTGAGGTATTACACATGTGATGGGTTTATCTTCCTTTTATTTTCATTTCTGTTTGAAAAGAAACTGTCAGCAGAGGTCTCCTGTTTCTGTGAGTTTACGTGGACCATTCCTCAGACTCTCATTCTGTTTTCTGAAATTCCATGAGTATACAGAAGACACCACAAAGACACCTTCTGTGGGCCCTTGTTGAGGTTCCACGTGAGATTGCAAAGCACCACGTTACTTATGGTAGGTAGGCTCATTCTCTCAGAGTGTGGCTCATGACATCACATGTCCCAGAAAAGTAAAAAGACCAAGTTATTCCATGCCATCACTGAGGGTCTACGTGAGAAGTATGATGTTCTGCTCATAAGATGCAATAGGAAAGTAGACCTGGGAAGAATCAGGAGACAAGATCTAGCTCAAGAGCTCGAACTAAGGTGGAAATAGCTAAAAGAGCAGACAGTGTTACAGAATCCAGAGATGTGAATAGGATAATGTCCAGGAGAATCACGGACAGTCACATACATCCCTGGAAATGGCTCTCCCAAGCCAGAGGAGGAATGAGATTTGGAGGGGTCCCAGGAGTACAGGAAGGGTGCAGGAAGGAACAGTGGATACTGGCATCTTGGTTTGTCAGAAGTGATGGAGAAGTACGAGTAAGTCAGAAACCAAGTCTGGATTTGATAAACTAAGTGGACTTGGCCTTTGGCTCCCATGACCTCTCAGGCTGTGGAGGGCAGAGAACAGTGCTCAAGATGAGCCCAAGATGTGTGGTTTAAGAGAAACTCTGTCCGTAAACCTTCACTGTCCTTAGCAAAGGACTCCAGATGAAGTGTTTAGGAAAAATACCTCCTCAGGGACTGGAAGTTTTCCATCTTGAGTAGAAGAGGCAAAAATATCTCTTGTGAGTTTTCAAAGCTAAAATCTGTTCTCATGCAAGTTTGTCTTTTAAATTTGCATTATTTAGCAAAATTTCAAGCCAAGATTTTGGTTTATGGTGATCTGGGTTTAGTAGGATACCCAGGCATTTGCAAAAGCAAATGAAAATTCTCTCCAGAGGAACCTAACTTCAAACCAGGACTCGGAAACTCTCCATAGCTAACATGCCTATAGATGTGAACTCCCATTTAAAAATAAAAGTACACAAGAAAATAAGTCACCATGAACAAAAGACAGCAGAAACGATCCACATGTAATTGAATCTGAACAGACTTCAGTTACAGAGTTATCAGATACATGTTGTCTCATTTTGTATGAATGGGTTGGACACTCTGGGAGTGTTAACAAATAGCTAGATTCTGGATATACTTTGAAGGTAGAGCTGTCAAGAATTGCACACATATGAGGTATGAAAGACAGAAGTCACGGATAAGTTTAAGAGTCTAAACCTGAACAATATGAAGAATGGACTTGCATCATTCCAAAGGCTCTAGTCCATCACTGACACTTCCAGGACTCCTTGACCAATGGTCATCCCCAGGGTATGCACTCCTTTCCAGATCCAGCCCAAATGTGATCACAGTTGCAAGAACTGCATTCTTCCAGTGACTCAGATCCACATTCCAAGTGAGAGAGACAGAAGAAGGAGGGTAGCGAAGAGGTGGGGATCAAGCTTCTGCTCTGTCAAGTTTGCAGTGGCTATTAGACATACAAATGATGACACAAGGTACGCAGATAATATGTGACTCTAGATTTCAGGGTAGACATGTAGGCTCAAAATGTGATTTTGCTTATCTTTGGTATTAGTTATATAGCCCCCAGGCCTAATGAAGCCCCCATTAGTAATATAACTCCCATTCACTAAGAGAATGAAGGTACACAGAGAAGAGGCATGGATTCAAAGACTGAGGCCTAGGAGAAGACAGTTTTAGGAACCAAAAGATGAACAGAAACCACTAAAGAAATTGAGAAGAAAGAACAAATGAAGTAGTAAGTAGAAGGAAGAGCAAAGAGAAGTTCATAACCTGGAGGCCAAATATATACATGTATTTTGTAGATTTTTGCTACAAGTGGGAGCTAGAAAAGGTGGCACTTGAAGTTAATGGTCATGAATGCAAAGCAAGACCTCAATCAGCATGGACTAGGAGCTAAAGGCACTTGAGAAGCTAGTAAGGAACAAAATCATCACAGACCAGAAGCCATATTGGAAACAGCACAGAGGAGATAAGACACTTCTGTGAACACAGTGAGGGATACAGAGAAATGGAAATGAGATAGAACTTCTGCCTGGAGCTGAAAAGAGAGAGACAAAATGTTAGATTTGAAATATAGACAAAGGAAATCTTTTGACACACATCCATTGGTAACTCTGAAGAGAACTGAAATAATGGGACATAAAAATATTTCAAGAAATAAGTTTTTAAAAACTTTCTAGAAATAAAAATAAATCTACAGGCATAAAGAGCGTACCAAAGCAAAACACACAGTGATAAAATGTAAAAGATCATAAAAAAAGAAGTAATAAACAGCCAAAGTTTGACATATTTCTTGGGCTTCTATAACAAAATACTTTAGACTGGATCATTAAAAAATAATAGAAATGCAACTCTTACAGTTCTGGAGATGGGGGAGTCCAAGAACAAGGTTCCAGTAGATTCAATGTCCAGTGAGGACCTGTTCCTCCCAGATGGCACCTTCTATCTGTCCTAAAATGGCAGGAAAGCAAAAGAGGACAAAAGACATTACTTCCACTCACAAGGACTCCACCTTCATGGCCTAATCACCTCCAAAGGCCCCACCACTTAATATCAACACACTGGGGATTTGATTTCAACATATAAATGTTGGAGGGGCACAAACATTAAGACTGTAACAACATAACATGTGGATCAGCATTATAACCAAAAATCCATTAGTTAAGAAATACACATATTATAAACTCCCATATTTAAAGAAAAAGATCAGGCAAGATACAGTATCACACCATGGCAGAAGCGTGTCTAAACAGTGACTCAGAAATTTTGAAAGTAAAAGAATGTGCAAAAAAAAAAAAAAAAATACCCGGCAAATTCAGTTTCTCAGTTTCTCTCTCTCTCTCTCTCTCACACACACACACACACACACACACACACACACACACACACACACACAAAGGGAAGGAAAGAAAACCTGCAAAAATTACCAGGACAACTCTGCAGAAGGGAAATGAATGGGAACTAATCAAGCTATAATTATTAAACTGTGTTATATTGGGACATGAATAGATAAATAAATCAATGTAGCAGAATAGAAAATCCATTAAAATGGCCAAATATATAGAGATTTTCATGTGCAATAAAAGCAGAATTTCAAATCAATTTAGGGAAAGATGAATGATCTAATAAATAGTGTTGTAACAATTAGGTTGTCATCTGGGAAAAAAAATGATATAGTTCTGCTCACTTCTTCAAAAATGATCAACTTTATAATGACAAAATTTTACACATAAACCCCAAATATAAGAGTATTATAAAAGAGATGATTTAAAAAAATTGTTACAGTATGAAAGATGCAAAATTCAGAAGCCATAAAAACTGATGTTATACTCAACAAATATAAAAAAAATTATCTTTATAAGGAAAATGAGGTAAATATAGTCAAAAGACAAACACTAACTAGGAAAATAGAAAACAGTTGCAGAATATGTCATAGAAAAGAGATACTTTTCTATCTATGAGAGTTTTTACAAATCAGCAAAAAAGTACAATAGAAAAATGACCAATGTTTATAAACATGCAGTTCATAGAAAAAGAAATCCAAATAGCTCTTATGCACATAAAAAGAAACTATCACTCAGAATAAGGAAAGTATAAATTAAAAATATAATGAAGCCAGGCTTGGTGGCTCAGCCTGTAATTGTGCGCTTTGGGAGGCCAAAGTGAGTGGATTGCCTGAGCCCGCGGGTTTGAGACCTGCCTGGGCAACTTGGTGAGACCTCATCTCTACAATAAATCAAAAAATTAACCGGGCGTAGTAGCTCGCGCCTGTAGTTCCAGCTACCTGGAAGGCTGAGGCGGAAGGATCGCCGGAGTCCAGCAGGTCGAGGCTGCAGTGACCGGGAGCAGCCACTCACTGCACTTCAGTCTGGGCGACAGAGTGAGACTCCAACTCAAAAAAAAAAAAAAAAAATATATATATATATATATATATATATATATATATATAATGAAATAATTATTAAAAACTGTCAATTGAACAAAGATCAAAGCACTTGACATATTACAGTGGTGAGAGCTGGAGAACAGTCTTTACAGTACAGTGATAGTGTAAATAGATAAAGCTTCTAGAGGAGAAAACCTGATAATAAAAATTAAAATCTCTCATACACTTGACTCAGAAATTCCACTTCTAGGAATTTATCTTACACATGAGAATGGCATTTATACAAAACAGACTCAATATGGCACTGGTTTTAATTTCAGAAGAATGAGAACAACATAGGAAACAGGTTAAACAATTTATGTTATGGCTATGTAATGAAATACTATGCAGGTGTTAAGAAGAATAAGACAGTTTTAGATGTTTTTTATATGAAAAAGCATTCCAGTAGAATTGTTCATTGTTAGTGTAGGACATGTCGGTAGAGCACTACGTATGAGAGGGGACCAAAAAAACCCAGAATTGTGGCAACTGTATATTTATTCTTACATGTTTAAACTTCAGTCACCTTCAAAGCACTCTCCGTCCGATGCAGTACACCTATTGAGAAGCTCTTTCCACTGCCTTAAACAGTTTGTGAACTCGTCAATTTTGACACATTTTAGTGCTTTTGCTGGTTTTTGTTTCACCTCTTCAACGTCGGCAAAACGTTTCCCTTTGAGAACTTGTTTCATCCAGGGAAACAAAAACAAAGGTCACTTGGGCATGATTGGTTGAATAGGGAGGATGGGGTATGGGGGACATGCCATTTTGGGTGAGAAACTGCTGAACACTCAGTAGACAGGTGCACTCATAAATCACCCATCATGAAATGGGCAAACACATTGAAAGAATCTCCAAAAAATAATTTACTGAAACCGAACGCAGCCTCCCAACAACAGTGCTAACTGGTACATGTGTAACTCACCCTGGAGGAGCCCAGCAACCCAACTCTGTGTAGGGAGCCAGATGGCAATGGGACAGGAGTGGGAAGGAAAATTCTTTTTCGCTCTATATTCTTCATAATTTTTGAATTTTTTTACATATGCATATGTTACTCAAAAAAACCCTCAAAATATAAATTGTTATTTTTTTAAAAAAGAAATGGATCTTTCATTATCTCTGGTAGCAGGAAGTTTTGAATTCTGACTGGGCAGGAGATTATGGACTGATACAGTCTAATTAAACTACTGTCCCACAGGAAATAAGAACCCTTGGACTGTATTTTAGTAGTTTCCCGTAAGTCCCATCGGCATAGCTATTCCACAAAATGGCAGTTGCCTGTATATAATCAAGAGCTTTTACCCACTTTAGAAGACTAACAAATAGGTCGGCTTCAATTCTACCCTTTTCTGGCCTATATTCTGTAAAATTTAGGGCAAATCTCTGAGCAGAATTCTATCTCAGTGGTGGGACAGGTTACAATTTTTATAACTTACCTCCCTTTGCTATTCCATTATCTGCCTCTTAAGCCAAATCAATTGCATTTTTATTGTGAGAACGCTGGATATACTCTACTTTGTAGTGCCGCTTAGGAAGTTTTTCTCCTTTATCTTCCAGATATATGCCTCTTAAACCAAATAGATGTCCAGTTTTAGGGAAAGAGCATTCACTGTGGCTTACCTGATTAATAACCCTTAGGCAGTCTCTTCCTTACCTCTTGTTTTCAGTCTCAGACTAGGTAGCAGATGAATTAGACAATCACACCGAAAAATACAACACTTCTTGGTCCTTTCGTGATTGCTTTGAGGTAGCTTTCAAGTCTAGTAAAAACATGGGTACATTAAGCCTTCTTAATTTACCCTAACTGTTCATAGTGGGAAAGTCTAAAACTAGAAATTGGCTCAATGGAACTCAAGTATTCATGACATCATCATGGGTTGGACCTGGAGAACAAACAAACGTTGCAGGGGCGAGTGTGGTTTGGAGTCAGGAGTCGTGGACGCCATGTAAGATTGGCATAGCACTTTGGGCTCAAGATCAGGAAACCCAGCTTTGGCCAAGTCCTGCCTCCAGCTGACTGTGACTTGGGACAAGTTTTTCCACCCCATCTGTTCTTCTAAGTGTTTTGCTTTTATCTCCCTATTAAGTTAAAAGCCCAAAGGCCTGGCTATGTCTTTGTTTTCCTCTTAGAGAATTCCTTTGGCTGGAAGTCGCAGGTTCTTTTGTGGGGGGTATCAGAAATCACCCTGCACACCCACCTGGATGACTGTGTGAGGATTATGAGGATGTGTTGCAGCATATCTCTGCGTCGTCCTGTGTCCCCTTCTAAGCACTGAGGTGCTCTGAGATCCACCTCCATAACATTTTCTGTACTTTGCAACTGGTGTGACTATAGCTTGCAACAAAGATGAACTTTGCAAAATGTCACAACTCCTGTTTTATTCTGGCTACTAATACAATCAGAATGAAATCTATTGCTCATCTTAAAAACTGCTTAAGACCTTATAGCACATATTTTTGTGTTCCATTTAACCTTTTTGTCTCAACTGTTAATTCCGAACATTTTTCCTTGGCACTATGTGTGTGTGTGTGTGTGTGTGTGTGTGTGTGTGTGTGTGAGTGTGTGTGTGTGTGTGTGTGTGTGTGTGTGTGTGTGTGTGTATGTGTGTGTGTGTGCGTGCACAGACAACACATACATTTCTTTTTTTAATTTTAAAGATGTGGGGTTCAATTCAGAATTATGTACATAAGTGGTCATCATACAGGTGAAGTTTGGGCCTCCCATTGGTCAACACGTACATTTCTTAAGATACTGTTACATTTTTAATTAATTGTGATATGCTTATTTTTAATTGAATTATGATATGTCCTTTTTGAAAACACATGGGGCTTAAATTACATGAATACACGAAGACACACTCTCTTGTTCCCAGTCGCATCTTCTGGTTATACCCCATACTGTAAAGTATGGGTATCATCATGGGAGAGATGATGTCCAGCATCCCCCTTAGAGCTCTGACTTTCCATGACACCCAGAACTCGGCCAGGTGCCATCTGTGGTTCAGGCAAAGGGAAAAGTCCACACAGCCCAGGCAGGAGCTGCAGAGCTGGTTGTGCCTTCTAGGCACCTTTCCTAGGGCTGTGCACCTGAATGCAAATGCACATCCCCTGTCTGTGGCTGGGCTGCGGGGATGAAATCAGGAGGAGCAGATGCTGTCATCTGACAAGGTGGCTGTTCTTGCTGAGTCTGAAGAATCCCTTCAAGAGCCAGTAATGAGAGGAGCTGAAGCTTGCGTTGATTACAGACTGCACCAGAATGTCAACGACAAGGGCAGCACGTGGGAAGCGGCACATTCCAACCACAAAGCAAATGGGGAAGAAAAGAAGTGGAGCAGGGGAGGGGGGTTCTCCTCCGAGGTCCTTTCCGAATGGATGTGTCCCACTGCTGGCAGGGTTCAAATCACACAGGACAGGTCTGCAAGAAAACCCAGGCCTCGTGATGCAGGTGTGGGAGGGAGGGAGCAGCCTGCAGACCTTGTAGGTGGATGCAGACTGGAAGGTTCAGCCACCACAGCCAGGACTCATGTGGCGACTGCCAGAGGACAGGAAAGGAAAACAGGGGTCTGCTTCCTGGAGATGTTGCTTAGGCAAGAAAGTCAGGTCCTGGTGAAACTTGGAGGACACTGCCAGAGAGTATTCTGGGCAGAAGGCAAAGAGAACAGGAGATGGTTGGACAGAGGCAGGGGTCACAGCAGGTGGAACTTTGGGCGAGAGGGGTCACAGGAAGTGGGATGAAAGTTCTCTGCCTCCCACAAATGTCTGTCTACTATGACAACTTCCAGGATGACTCTAGAATTCAATAAACACAATAGAAGCAGAACGTGCTTCCACCAGTTCTGATATGTGAGTTGTGGTCTTTCTCCCTGCCCTGCAATGCTGGAACACTAATATTAAAACTGATGTTAGTACTGATGCCAATAGTAATGCCAACCTAATAGTAACACTAAAGCTAATACTAATAGCAGTAGCAATGCTAATGCTAATAGTAACACTAATGGCAATGCTAATGCTAATACTATGCCAATATTAATACTAATGCTAATCATAATACTAATTCCAATGCTAATACCAATACTAGTAATAATAATATGCGAATGCTAATAGTAACACTAATGCCAATATCAATAATAATGCTATGGTAGTGATAGTAGTAATGCTAATGCTAATAGTACCATTCATATTAATACTAGCGCTAATACTGACACTAATGCAAATACTGATGCTAATTTTCATACCAGCAGTAACGCTAACATTAACACTAATATTAGCAGTCATGCTAATACTAACACTAATAGTAACATTAATACTAACACCAGTAGTAATATTTATCCTAGTACTGGTGATAATACTAATGCTAATACTGATACTAATGCTAATGCCAATAGTAATGTTAATAGTAATAGTTCTAATGCTAATAATACTACTAATGCTGGTGCTTATGCTTCTGCTGATATTAGGAATGGTGAAGACTCTCATAGCCCTTGCTATGTGCCCAAGCACTGTGTCCTGTGTGCCTTACAAGCATGAAGCATACCAACCCTATGGTGTTATCAGCCCTCTTTTACAGATGAGCAAAGTAAGGCATGGAGCACACATCCAGCAACTGGACTCCATGTGTTATCTCACATCGCTGTGGTGAGGAGCCCTGACCAGCTTGACTGCAGGAAATCAGACCCTGGTACCCAGTGGGGAGGGGGTCCTTACTACACTTACTGGACCACTGCTCTGGAAACTCACCAAGCTCTGTGTGGTCACTGTATCAAGAGAGAGTAGGATGCATTTCCTGCATATTATTCAGCTGCAATGTGGAAAGGGGTCTCATAGGTGATGTAGTGGATAGCGTCATAGCTGAGCTCCTCTCTCTGCCTCTCTCCCTCTCTCCTTTTTAGGGCACGGCTTTTCTACTTTGAACCTCGGTGGTGGGCAGGGTCCCAGCCTTTTCCTAAGATGTCCTAATCTCATAAAAACCAGAAGTCACATGTGGAGAGAGACATGCCACCAAAAGACCCTCACATAAAGCATCTGAGCTCCAGCCCCTGCTACCTCACTGGTTACCCAATGAACAGAGACTCACACATCCAGGCTAGTAAGATCCTCATTCTGAATACCCAGTTCCCAAATGACCAGTGTATCTGGGTATCTTTTTGCACATAAGTGAACATGTAATTGTGTTAACTTGTATTTACAAGTTTATAAAGCTAAAAAATAAAAAGGTAACCAGAAATAAAAATTATTGTAGCAAGTGCAGAAAGATCATTCAAAATGTCTTATTTTTTCATGGTTTTTAATGCATTCTCCTTTTCTTTTGACATCTTAATGTGTAAACATACCAGAAAAATTAGTGGCTTAGGGATACACTATTCCATGGACTAGAACTGCAGGTAGTCCAATCTGGTTCAGGTAGGACAACAGAGAGCTGAGGCAGGCAGTGAGGACCAGGGAGCCTTTGCTGCCCTTTGAAATATTATCACCTAGACAGCCACGTACATAGGACCAATCCAGAATCCAACTGCCCCTTCCCCCCTCCCCTACTTACCTTCTACTTGGTGCTTGACCCTTTAGCATTGGAGATTAATTCCTAATATGGGTGTTTCAGATCAAATATACATTTCCTTGATAGGAGTGATGTATGAAACCATTATCCACTGTGGTTGTTTGAGGGCTGGTGGCATTAGCTCCTACTGCCACAGAGCTCTGACGCAGGGCTGGTAAGCCCTGACTGGGAGGGAGAGAAAGCGAAAATTATGGAGAACATGGCAAGTGCCTTCACTTCTATGAGCTTATATCCTCATCTGCTAAAAAAAAAAAGCTTGGATTTCTGACAGGTCTCCTGTTCTCCACGGAGTGCTGTAATGCCCAGGGCTGCAGGGGCCTTGTGGACGGAGGCCAAGAGAGTAGCTGAAATGGAAGGGGGTGGAAGGAAGATTGTGCCTACGTCAAACCCACCAGGTGAAGACACAAAACAAAACTGAAACTCTCATTTTGCTTTAAGAGTAACAAAAAAATTAATGGAGACGATGCTCCTATTTTTTTTTCTTGGAGACAGGGTCTTGCTCTGTCGCCCAGGCTGGAGTGCAGTGGTGTGATCATAGCTCACTGCAGCCTCTGACTGCTGGGTTCAAGTGAGCCTCCTGCCTCAGCCTTCCAGTAGTTGTTCCCATTTTTTTTTTAACAGATCCCAAACATCCTAGCCTTCTGTTTGGGGAGATGAATAAAAGAGACAAGTGCCAAAATCTCCTTGAACTCTGTTAACTTAGAGGCAGGTAGGTGACCAGTGCTGAGCACAGGATGACACGAATTACAATAGTGTTTTCCTAACTGCTGCTTTGCATTCTCTGGGCTTAATACTACATGAAATTTTGCCAATTTGATAAACTAGAAGCCCTCTATAAGGACATGAGTCCTGGGCATTGTCAGTTATCCTATCAAGAATGTGACAGATTCAAAGCCGACAAGGCCACAGCCCAGCACCCCCTACCCCCACCTGCTCTGCGTGAGCAGCCGTCTGCAGCGCTGACGCCCGTCTGTGTGGCGCGCCTTGCCCCAGAACTGCTGGAGCCTCTGAGCCAGATTCTCCGCAGATGTTGGAGAGACCAGGTGGCCCATGGAGGCGGGCAATTTTAGAATCATCCCTCCCAGGCCCGGAGCTTCCGTCAACATCCCTTACAGTGGCAGAGACATCAACCTTGACACCCGAGTGTCCTTAGTTGTCCTCAGACACTCAGCCACCTGGATGTTCAGGGTAAGGAAGAGCTGGAAGGGCAGAGGCGCTCAGAGACACGGGCCATTCCACTATGACTGCTTTTAGGTGTCAGTTGAATGTCCGAACCCCTTTCATTTGGAGACGTGACATAGTTAATGCCAATAAGGTGATGTGGGGCTCCGTGCAATGAGACTGTGGATCCTGAGAGATGCCACAGCAAGTGAAACACACACACACACACACACACACACACACACACACACACACACCACACGGGGCTGCCGAGAGAGGGAAATTCTGTCCTCACTGCATTCAGTGCAGCTTCTGCCCGGGCACCATGCCACCTGGCCAGACCTGGGGGAGACATCATACTCTGTGGGCTCCCTCAATGTGTCAGCATTTCACTAGGGAATTTGTCACTGGACCTGAATGTTGCAGTCATATTTCATCCTCCTATTGAAAATTTAAATAGAACTAATCAAGACACCACTGTACCACTTTAATGCTGAAGCCTTCAAAAGAATGCATGACTCTCTCACTGTGTGTGATGGGTCTCCTGTATTGTATATGTCTGTGTGGGGGAGGCTGTGGGGTTTGTGGTATTTGGTGTGTGTGTTGTAGTATGTGGTATGTTTTGTGTGTTGTGTGCTTGTGATGGTATATGGTATATTTTTGTGTGTTTTGTGTATGATGTTGCATGTGTTGTGTTGTGTGCTGCATGTTATATGTGGTGTATGTGTGCATGGTGTGTGTCTTCATGTATGATGTGTGTTGTGTGTTGCATAGGATATGTGTACATGTGTGTGTACATGCCTGGTGTGCATATGTAGGGTCTGTGTTGTATATGGTCTGTGTTGTGTGTTGTGGCTATGGTGTGTGTGAAGTGGTGTGGTATGTGTGTGTGTGCATGGTCTGTGTTGTGTGTCATGGGCATGGATGTGTGAGGTGTGGTGTCATGTGTGTGTGCTGTGTGTGCCAGGTGTGTACTATGTGCACAGGGTGTGTAACGGGCACATTTGATGAGGGTGGACAGATAGAAGGCTTCTGGGCAACCATCAGCAACAGCTGTGCTCTTGGACCTTCCTCAGAGACCTGCCAGGTGGGAACAGCCCCTCTGCACAGCAAAGAGGCCAGGGTCCAGCCCTGATCGTCTATGAAAAACCCAACCACAGACAAAACAGAAAGCTCTGGATCATCTCCCTTTTTTGATTCTGTAGCAGCACAGCTTTTATGAACCCTGTTCCCTGAAAGTTTTTGTGGCAAGAAAATCACTGTTTCACTTTTCCTGAGGCAAAGGAGTTCATTTTAGGTGATAAACGCAGCCTAGCCTAATCCGAGGAAGCGATAACTGTGATGGTGCAGACAAGGTACTATTTTTCTCAGTCATGATTTAGGTCACAGCTTCCTCAGATTGGCTATTGCCATAGCAACCAGAGCTTCTGCCTTTGTACAGGGACTTGTAATACTATTCCTCAAGGTAAAGGAAACATCCAGAATCCTATAAAAGATGCCTACCTGACACCCAGAACACACTGCCCCTCTACCTACACTCACCCCTCAAAAGTCAATATAGTCTCCTTTTTTTCAGAACCCACTCATTTTCTTTAAGATAAAAATGTTGACAGCCATTGCTTTCAGGGAGGCCTTCTGGAACTAAATATAACCAGTGTTCTGTAAGGTCTTGGAAAAATCAAATTATTGTAAGATTATCAAGACTCAGAACACCCATGTCTCCCGCAGTGCAGTGAGGTCACTGAGCAAACGTGACGCCCACGCTCCAGCCTCACACTGCACTGCACCCACCTCTGCATGCCCAGCTCTGAGGTCTCCTTCTGCATTCTGCTTGTTGTGACAGAGTGCCGATCTTTGTCAGGAAATGTCATGTTTGTCATATACGATGCACTCTTTTGAGACCTCTTGTGCATTCAAATACACTACATTTGAAAGAGCCTCAGATAACTTACTGGCACCTGGAAGATTTACCAGTGCATTTGCAATAGCCCTGGGGGTTGAGCTGAGCACAATCCAGGACATTCCAGGAGTATGTCTCAACTGCGACAGTATATGCCCACCTGTGCCCTTGTCATTGAGAATCTAAAATAAGAGTAGACCAGATCCCTTATCCTGAGGTGAGTGCATCACAGCCAAAATATTGTGTTTGGTTTAGAGAACCTTGAACAGGTTAAAGGCTTTTCAAGGAATAGTGTGCAGAGATGTGTGAAAGGTCTCAGGCGTGGCCTACAGAAATGCCCTGGAAGACCTGGCGGTTGACTTCAAATACGAGAGTGTCTGACTTGGTGAGGGATCAGCCTCATTCATGTGACTCTAATCCAGTGCAACATTAGAAACACACTAATGTTTATCACATGCTAAGCATGCTGTAGTCTGTTGCATGAGAATCCTTATAACAGCTCTGCAGGGAAGGTACTGTTATCTTCGCCTCTGTCTGAGAAGCAGATGAGTCAACTGCAATACTAACTGAATGGAACCACAGTCTCCAGAGGTCATCAGTCCTAAAGGTAGATGTGCTAGGAAGCTTCTGGGATGATCCAAGATTCCTGCTCCAGGGGTATGTACCTGTGTAGCCCCCCTCCTCCAGGGTGGAGAGACTCATGTATAGGTTAGGCAGTACTCTTGAGATCAGGTTATGTCTACAGCAAAGGCAAAGAGATTTTGCAGGTGTAACTAAGATCTCCGAACAGCTGACTTGGAGTTAATCTAAAGGGAACTTGCCCTGGGTGAACCTGACCTGAACAGTGAGCCAGGTCTTCCCTGAAAGGTGAAATTAGAAGTCAGGATTCACCTACTGGCCTTCAAGGAACAAACCGCCATGAGTTCTGCCTGAATTCTGGCAACAAGCACATGAGCTTGGACGAGGACTCCAGCCCTGGCCATGCCCTTGATTGTACTCCTTATGAGATCCCATGCAGAGGAGCTAGCTCACCTGAGCCCAATCCACTGACCCACAGAAATGGTGATATCACACGTGTATTGTTTTCAACTGCTGAGTTTGTGGTCATCTATTGCACTGCAATAGAAACCTAACACACTGGGCCTGACAACTCACTCTAGAATGAGGATAAACTGCGTCCCTCAGAGTAGAATTTTCAACAAATTTGAGTTGTCCTAAGATGAAACTGTCTGCATTGCCACGTGTCATTGAAAATAGCTAAGCAAGCCGGGCTCGGTGGCTCAGCCTGTAATCCCGCGCCTTTGGGAGGCTGAGGTGAGCGGATTGCCTGAGCCCGTGGGTTCGAGACCCACCTGGGCAGCGAGACCTCATCTCTACAATAAAACAAAAAATCAGCCGGGCGTGGTAGCACGCGCCTGTAATTCCGGCTACTCGGAAGGCTGAGGTGGAAGGATCGCCAGAGCCCAGTGGGTTCGGCTGCAGTGGCCGGGAGCGGCCACTGCACTCCAGTCTGGGCGATGGAGTGAAACTCCAACTCAAAAAAAAAAAAAGAAAATAGATAAGCAGAGGCTGGACAACCTACTGGACTTCTGTAGGAATAACTTAGCATGAGGAGGATAGATTACCTTCAGATCCCATTTAATTAAGATTTCATGACACTTTTGAGAAGTATCATAATAATAGGACTTTATTCATTTGAGAAGCTTAAAATAAATTTATGGATCTAAATCTTCCTATAATATTTAAAGTCATTCTAAAACGTAGCAGCTAAGGTAATGGAAAGCTCAAAAGATAGATAAATGTATACTCTTTAGTACTTAAATTAGTCTGCTTTGTTGTAATAACAAACAATCTCCCATCCCAGTGACTTGTCAGAACCAACATTTATTGCTTGCTTGTATGGTGTGCTGGCTGCTGTGACTCTTCTACATGCCTTTTCATTCTGGAATTCAACCTGGGGATGGGTGGTTCTAATGACATAGAGAAGAGCCAGACGGGCAATCCTGGCACACCCCTGCCGATATCCTATCGCACAGTGGGGTAGAGAGGTTTATTTAATCTACAGAAAGATCCTACAGATCTCATGGGAATATCCAATTCTCTAACAAGAAGTGAAATGCAGTGGCTTGGGAACCACACTGCTGAAAAAGGTGCTGATGGGATTACCTGTATCATTGAGTGACTAGACTTTCCTAATATCATTTTTAAATCAATTACAAATATTCCTAAGCTATCTTTCTGTAACTTCTTTTTTTTATTAATCAATATTTTTTATTATGGTTTTGTGGGGTACAGTTAAGGGTTAGGTGTACAATTACATTTCATTCAGGCACCCTGTTGATAAGAGGTGTTTCCCCGTCCCCAGACAGATATTTGCTACTGTTAATCCCATCCCCCCCCATAGTTTCCCAGTACCATAAGTCATTTTCTTACACTATTACATTGGATATTCAAGGTCCATTATATGAGTGAGAACATGTGATACTCAGATCTTTGCTTCAGTGAGAGGTCACTCAATATTATAGATTCTGGTTCCATCCAGGTTGCTGCGAAATTCATGATTTTGTTCTTTTTTATGGCTGCGTAGTATTCCATCGTGTATATGTACCACATTTTTTTAATCCAGTCCTCTTTTGATGGGCAGCATGGTTGTTTCCAGGTTCTTGCTATTGTGAACAATGCTGCGATAAACATACGTGTGCAGGTATCTTTTTTATAGAGTGATTTGTGTTCTTCAGGTTATATTCCCAGTAGGGGGATTGCAGGGTCATATGGAAGGCCAATTTTTAGAGCTTTTAGGAATCGCCACACTGCTTTGCACAGAGGTTGCACTAGATATACTCCCACCAACAGTGTAGAAGTGTTCCCTTTTCACCATACCCTCTCCAGCAGCTGTTATTTTTTGAGTTGTTGATAATTGCCATTCTGACTGGGGTTAGGTGGTATCTCAGTGTGGTTTTGATTTGCATCTCCCTGATGATTAGTGAGGCTGAGCATTTCTTCATGTGTTTGTTGGCTGTTCAGATGTCTTCTTTTGTGAAGTGTCTGTTCATATCTTTTGCCCATTTTATAATGGGGTTGTTTGTTTTCTTCTTTTCAGTACGTTTCAGTTCCTTGTAGATCCAGGATGTTAAGCCTTTGTCAGACCTAGAGTTGGCAAATACTTTTTCCCAGTCTGTAGGCTGTCTCCCTGCTCTCTTGATGGTTTCTTTGGCTTTGCAGAAGCTTGTCAGTTTAATAAGGTCCCATTTGTCTATCTTCTTTCTTATGTCCTGTGGGTTTCGGGTTTTATACAGGAATTGGATGCCAGTTCCGATTTCCATGAGAGTATTTCCTTCCTTTTCTAAGGTTCTTATGGTTTGAGGTGTTACATTTAGGTCTCTGATCCATTTGGAGTCAACCTTTGTGCATGGGGATAGATAGGGGTCCTGTTTCAATCTTCTGCATGTGGTCAGCCAGTTTTCCCAGCACCATTTACTGAATAGGTTCTCCTCTCCCCATTGGTAGGTGGTGGGAGCTTTGTCGAAGATGAGTTGGTTGAGAAATTGAGGTTTTGCTTCTGGAATCTCAATTCTGTTCCATTGATCTATATGCCTGTTTCTGTACCAATACCAAGCTGTTTTGATGATTGTAGCTTTATAGTAAAGTTTGAAGTCTGGTATTGTGATACCACCTGCTTTGTTTTTGTTTTTCTTGTTTTGTTTTGTTTTGTTTTTGCTGAGGATTGTTCTGGCTATTCTTGGACGTTTGTATTTCCATATGAATTCCTGTGTTGTTTTTTCTAGGTCTGAGAAGAATGTTGTTGGTAATTTAATGGGTATTGCATTGAATTTGTAGATTGCCTTAGGTAAGATGGACATCTTCACAATGTTGATTCTTCTGATCCATGAGCATGGGATATTTTTCCACTTGTTCGTGTCAGCTTTGATTTCTTTGAGCAGTGTTTTGTAATTTTCATTGTAAAGGTCTTTCATGTCTCTGGTTAGGAAGATGCCAAGGTATTTCATTTTTTTTGTGGTTATTGTGAATGGAATTGTGTTTTTTATTTGGGTTTCTGTTTGTTTATTATTGGTGTAGAGAAATGCGATTGTCTTTTGTACATTTATTTTGTATCCTGAGACTTTGCCAAAGGCCTTTATCAATGTAAAGAGACCTTTGAGAGATTCTCTTGGGTTTTCAAGGTACACAATCATATCATCTGCATAGAGAGATAACTTGACTTCCTCTTTTCCTATTTGAATACCTCTGATTGCCTCCTCTTCTCTGATTGCTCTAGCCAGGACTTCCAATACTATGTTGAACAGGAGGGGAGAGAGGGGCATCCTTGTCTAGTTCCAGTTTTCAGGGGAATTGGTTCCAATTTTTGTCCATTTAGGAGTATGCTGGCTGTGGATTTCTCGTAGATGGCTTTTACTATTTTGAGGTATGTTCCCCATATGCCTAGATGTTCAAGGTTTTTATCAAGAAGGGGTGCTAGATTTTATCAAAAGCTTTTTCTGCATCTAATGATATGATCATGTGGTTTTTGTTTTGACATCTGTTGATGTATTTAATTACATTTATGGTTTTACGAATGTTGAACCAGCCTTGCATCCCAGGAATGAAGCCTACTTGGTCATGGTGGATGATTTTTGAGATGTATTGCTGAATCCGGTTTGCTAGGATCTTGTTGAGAATTTTAGCATCTATGTTCGTCAAAGATATTGGCCTGTAGTTCTCTTTCTTTGTTGGATCTTTACCTGGCTTGGGTATCAATGTGATGTTGACTTCGTAAAATGATTTGGGGAGAGTTCCATCTTTTTCAATTGCCTGGAATACCTTCAGTAGGATTGGCATCAGCTCCTCCTTGAATGTCTTGTAGAATTCTGCTGGAAAACCATCTGGACCAGGGCTTTTTTTTGTAGGAAGTTTTCTTATTATGTAGTCGATTTCCTTGATTGTTATTGGTCTATTTAGGGTCTCAATTTCTTCTCTGTAACTTCTATTCATAACTATTTCCATGGATTAAATTAAGGTTAATTTAGAATATTAGATTCCTACTTCTGCTTTTATTTACCTTTTATATTCCCCAAGTCTTGGAAACATCCAGGGATTCCTTATAACTGTAACATGGCCATAACACCCTTTTGAAAGTTTAAGGACAATTACTCTACAATAATATCCCATTCATTTAGAGGACTACTATCAAGGAAACCCGGCTATCTAAAGTCACTGGGAATTCCAAGGTAAGTGAAGATAGCTTCTGAGCAAACTAAGCTGGGATCGTAAAGGTCCCACTCTAGATTCACTCATTGAGCTCAGAAGAGACATTGTCAGAGGACTTTATTTAGATCCTAAGGGAATTCATTTTGTTGAGAAATACAACAAGGTTTCTTATCTTGTTTTCTACATTACAAAGAATAAGAATAAGTTGCAAAAAGAGGAAGACAGGGCTGCTGGACACAGGGTATAAAACAGACTGTCTACTGACAGATAAGTAGGAAGAGAAGAGAAAAAAACCCATAAAAAGTAGATTCAATAACTCAAAAGGCAAAGCAATCTGAGAGTATTTGATATGTAACAATAACCTTCTCATGACAGTGGTCCTTAAAGCTTTTATTGTTTCTCAGCAAACATTTATTGAGCACTTAGCCTGTGCCAATCCTTAATGACATAAAAATGAAGAACACCTCAATGTCTGCCTTCTAGCAGGTCAAATCCAATGAGAAAAACTGGTCATGAGCTCTGTGAGGTAAGCACTACTAACATTACAGACCTCCATGTCTCTAGGAAATTGGGAAAACAATGACCTTATCCATAGAATTTTAAGACAGAAAAAAACAAGTAAACAAAAAAGCAAAAGCAAACAAAGGCAGCTAGACATCCAGGCTATAAGACTGAACCAAGGTCTTGAAAAAAGGTAAAACACCATGTTGAAAAAATGGGACATTTGGGCAAAAAGGAAGAACTTTTTTTTTTTTTTGAGTTCGAGTCTCACTCTGTCGCCCAGACTGGAGTGCAATGGCCACTCCCAGCCACCGCAGCCTTGACCTGCTGGGCTCCGGCGATCCTTCCACCTCAGCCTTCCAAGTAGCTGGAACTACTGGCGCACGCTACCACGCCCGGCTGATATTTTATTTATTTATTTATTGTAGAGATGATGTCTCGCCTGCCCAGGCGGGTCCCGAACCCACGGGCTCAGGCAATCCACTCACCTCAGCCTCCCAAAGGCATGGGATTACAGGCTAAGCCACCGAGCCCGGCAGGAAGAACTTTTTGAAGACAGTAAGAGGAGCTGGGCTCGGTGGCTCAGCCTGTAATCCCAGTGCTTTGGGAGGCTAAGGTGAGTGGATTGCCTGAGCCCGGGGGTTCGAGACCCACCTGGGCAACTTGGTAAGACCTCATCTCTACAGTAAATCAAAAATTAGCCAGGTGTGGTAGCATGTGCCTGTAGTTCCAGCTACTTAGAAGGCTGAGGCAGAAGGATCGCCAGAGCCCAGCAGGTCGAGGCTGCAGTAGCAGGGAGCAGCCACTGCACTCCAGTCTGGGCGACAGAGTGAGACTCCAACTCAAAGAAAAAGACAGTAAGAGGGCAAGGAGCAGGAGAATGTCAGCTAGCTCCATGATTCTAGAGAATGAAGAAGGCAGAGGGACATTGTAAAGGGCCTCTTGTCAAAGGCAGGGAGTTTTTATTGCATTCTATAGACATTTGGGATCCAGCAGAGGCTTTCAGTGTAAGGATAACATAACCACATATATATCCTTTTTAGAAAAACATATTTATATTCTTAAAAGATAGTTCCATGATTAGAGTCATGGGTAAACCAGAGAGTTAGACAAATTGGAAGCCACTGAAGCACCCTTGGAATGGCATGATGGCCATGCGGTGGACAGAAATGAACCCGGGAGGTGTGTCACAGTAGAATCAACAGGCTTCTGTAGGAGAGGATAGAAAAGAGAGAGGAGAAAAATCTTACCTGAGATTTCTTGTGGGACCAGACAGAGTAAAGTCTTGAACCATCATTGAGACCCAGGAAGACCACAAGATGTGTGAAGAAAGACAGGGAGTTCAGATTTAAAGTTGTAATACTTTGAGATGCCTGTGGGACATTCATGCTGATATTTCCCATAGAAAGAACACTCAAATTTGGAATTCAGGAGAGCTACCATTTCAAAAATCATCAATGTGTAGATATTTGACTGGATCAGATTATTCAGAGGGCACTTGAAGAAAAAAGATGAAGAGAAACTGATAGTTGTGTAGGGATCTGAGTTAGTGGCCAGTGTCTATTCTGTCATATTTGGCTTTGCAGTGTTTTAAACTCAGAGGGACTATGTTTTAGTTCTGATATACTGTGTAATTTTTGTGTACAGGGAGAAGGCAGGACTGTGTTAGTAAAAATGCTGCTTTGTCATCAGACATATTGATGACCTATCCAAAGACGCCTTTTGCATAAACTTCAAAGACAGGCTTTATCCCAGAAACAGGGAGCCACAAAGATTTTCTCCACCTAGAATTGGATCATTTCAGTGAAGGAGGGCTAGATAAGCTAGGAAGAGTCATGTGGCTATTATAAATGCAACAGACAAAAAGTTCAAGTCCAGGGGACTCAGAAATTCAATCCAATTAAGTTACTAAAACATACAAATGTAAGGCTCTAAATCAGGAATTGTGGAGACACAGTGATGTGTGTGAGACAGTCCCCACCTCCAAAAAAACAGGAGTGCCTGAAAAGGCAGATGTATGGGGAAAGCACTCCAGTGGAAAAGCAAACGAGGTCAGTGCTGCAGCAGTCACTGTAGCTGAGGAAATCAATGAGTGGGAAAGGGAAGATGTTGTTCTGAGGAAAGTTGGAGAATTCCTGGGAAAGTGTCTAAAAAATGAGTGTTTTAGCTTGAACTGCAATAGCCAGACATGAGCACTTTATTTCAAAGCAAAGCCAGACGTTCTACAGGCAGAGATGATGGTGAGGAGATGAGGCTGGCAGGAGGAAACGTCGGCACCAAGGCACAACTGGAAGGATGGCAGGCAGGCTTGGGGCTGTATGTGGAGCTGTCAGCTGTCCCTGGAACACATGTCATGGAAGACAGCAGAGTGGAGAAACAAACTGCACTGAAGTTCAGCTGGTAACTCGGCACACAGGCTATCTTGCTCTCCTGGAGCTGCCACAACAAAGTACCACCAACTGGTGACTGAACCAACAGAAAGGTATTGTCCCACAGCTGTGGAGGCTAGAAGTCCATGATCAGGGTGTCAGCAGGGCTGGTTCCTTCTGAGGCCAGCATCTGGCGCAGCACCCCCAGCTTCTGCAGGTTGCTGGCAATCTTTGGAGTTCCTTGGTTCGTGGAAGCATTGCCTCATAGAAGCATCACCCCCATTTCTGCCTTCATCTCCTTGTGTACCTATTGGTGTCCAAATTTCCCCTTTTTATAAGAACAGCAGTCATATTGGGTTAGCCCATGTTAATGACCTCATTTTAACTAATTACATTTACAATGACCCTATTTTCAAATAAGGGCACATTCTGAGGTGCTGGGGTTAGGACTACAGTATATACATTTTGGGAGATGCAATTCAATCCATAGCAAAGTTTCAAAAGTAACATCTGTTACCACGGCATACCCCATGCTCACTTTCTATGAGAAATATTTGCTTTTTGCTTACCTCCCTATTAATATCCTGAACTAAAATTTTAAAATAATTAAATCTACCTATATATAAAGCTTTTAAATATTAATTGTATTCTCTGGTTTTATTTTACTTATTTAGTTTTTATTTTAAAGATGTGGGGTGCAATTCAGGATCAGGTAGATAAGTGATCATTTTACAGATAAACTTTGGCTCTCCCTTTGGTCCCCTCTTCACCTGGTTTGAGATCAGGTACCTTTATTGATGTTATGTGACCCTCCCATGCTGGCAGTTTCCTGCTACTGCCAATTCCTTTCTTATAGTATTATGATAAATGTTCAGGGTCCGCTTATGAGTGAGAAAATGTGGTACTCAGCTTTTTGTTTCTGTGATCTATCACTGAGTGTTACAGACTCTAAATCAATCCAAGTTGCTGCAAAGTCCATAATTTTATTATTCTTTATGGCTGCATAGTATTCCATTGTGTGTATGGACCATATTTTTTAATCTAGTCCACTTTCACATGATTATACCATTAGACATAGAAAAAGTTTTCAATAAAATCCAGCATCCCTTCTTGATAAAAACCATTGAACACCTAGGCATAGAAAAAACATACCTCAAAATAGGAAGAGCCATCTACAATAAACCCACAGCCAACATATTACTAAATGGACAGAAACTGAAAGCATTTCCCCTGAAAACCGGAACAAGACAAGGCTAACCCCTCTCACTTCATCCCTCCTGTTCAACATAGTGCAGAAAGTCCTAGCCAGAGCAATCAGACAAGAGAAGAAAATCAAGTGTATCCAAATAGGAAAAGAAGAAGTTAAGCTATTCCTCTTTGCAAACGATATGATCCTATACCTCAAAGATCCAAAAGAATCTGTGAAAAACCTCCTTGCACTGATAAAGGACTTTGGCAAAGTCTAAGGGTATGAAATAAACATACAAAGACAGTCGCATTTTTTGTACAACAACAACAAACCAGGCAGAGAACCAAATAAAAAGCACAATCCCATTCGCAATAACCACAAATAAATAAATAAAGTGAAATATCTTGGCATCTTCCTGACCAGAGAGGTGAAAGATCTTTACAATGAGAACTAGAAAACACTGCTCAAAGAAATCAAAGAAGACACAAACGAAAAAATGTTCCATGCTCATGGATTAGAAGAATCAACATTGTTAAGATGTCCCCTATCAAAGGCAATCTACAAGTTCAATGCAAAAGAAACAAAGTGGGGGAATCACATTTCAAGACTTTAAAATTTACTGTAAGGCTAAAATAATCAAAACAGCCTGATATTGGTACAAGAATAGGCATATAGACCAATGGAACAGGATAGAGATTCTGGAAGCATAGCCTCAATTTCTCAGCCAACTTTTCTTTGACAAAGTCACCACCAACAACCACTGGGGAGAGGAGAACCTATTCAGTAAATGGAGCTGAGAGAACTGGCTGACCACATGCAGAAGATTGAAACACGACCCCTACCTGTCATCATACCCAAAAATCAACTCTAAATGGATCAAAGACCTAAACCTCAAACTACAAGAATCTTAGAAAACACAGGAGATACCTTATGGAAATTGGAATAGGCAACCAATTCCTGATCAAAATCACAAATGCCCATGCCATAAAAGATAAGATAGACAAGTGGAATCTCCTCAAATTGAAAAGCTTCTGCAAAGCTTCTCCCTGTCAAGAGAGTGGGGAGAATATTTGCCAACTGTATATCTGACAAAGCCCTAACATCTAGAATCTACAAATATGTCTGAAGGGAAAAAACAAACAGCCCTATTAAAATGTGGGCAAAAGATATGAATAGACACTTCTCAAAAGAAGACATATGAGCAGCTAACAGATACATAAAAAAAGTTCAGCCTCACTAATCATCAACAAAATGTAAATTAAAACCACACTGAGATACCAACTAACTCCAGTCAAGATGGCCATTATCAGTAACTCAAAAAACAACAAGAGAGGATGTGGGAAAAAGGAGTGTAAACTAGTACAACCTCTGTGGAAAACAGTGTGGCAATTCCTCAAAAATCTAAACATTGGCCTTCCATATGACCCCGCAATCTCCTTCCTGGGGATATACCCAGAGGGATTCAAATTATTTTATAAAAAAGATACCTACACACGCATGTTTATTGCAGCACTATTCGCAATAGCAAATATATCCTCTAATTTTAATATAAAATACAAGAATTACATTAAAATACGTATTTTATTCTGTAAATGTTTGGACATGCCAGGCAATAGAAAATTTATAGACTGATCAGACATTCTCACCTGCTTAAATAATGACATAGTTTAATGCAAGAAAAGTAAAATATAAAACAATCAAATAAAAAACAACAACAAAAACCCTCTGCTTATAAGAAGTACAGGAAACCAAAGAGCAGAAAAATATAGGTGGATGCAAAAATAAAAACCATTAGGACAAATAACAATTGACAAGACCTATTTGTGAGAAGAAAAGAGGGGAATTTTAAAATAAGACAAGTTACAGGCTGCCAAACAAGAGAAAATTTGGAAGCACAATGCTCTTGTCAGTGATGTGGGCTTCTCTGCAAACGTGTCAGATCCCTTGTAACAGGACAGGAGACATATTTGGAATGTATATGCCACAGAAAACATACTTTCTATCTTGAAATCCAAGGAACATGGGGGTCTGGGAGCCAGGCAGAGCACCTGGAAGTCAGGGGACACAGGTGGGACAGAGTTTCTCGGTATGAGCTGTCCAGTCCTCAGCAGGAGGGATCCCGCCCACCACATCCAGAAGTGTGCCCATCATTGTGACCACCCAGATCACCTTCCAACATTTCCAGACTGTCCCCAGGAGCTCTTCCCTCACCCTCAGCTGAGAACACTGGCCTGGTCCTCCAGTGTACAGGAAGGGGTGCTGATGAGAACCGCACCCGGGTGCAAGGTTGCTCCTGGTGGAGCCTTTCTGGGCATCTGCATGGATGTGTTTAACCCAGGGAGGGATAGGTGCAGTTGACCCCAAACCAGCAGAGTCTAGGTTCTCTTGATTTCTTCTGTTCCTGACTTGGTTCTATTTGAATGATGTATTTTTCTTTTACACAATTTTCTTTATTGAGATATAAATCATATACCATAAAATTCACCCTTTTGGAGTATATGATTCAATCGATTTTTGTGTATTCACCAAGTTTTGCAACCATTACCACCATCTAATTACAAAACATTGTCATTATCTTCCCTAAAACCCCACACCCATTAGAACTCCCAACTTCCCCTCAATCCCCTATCCCCTGGCAACAAGTAATCTACTCTCTGTTTCTATGGATTTCCCTTCTCTTGGAAACTTTCTAGAAAGTTCATATAAGTGAATACAATATGTGACTTTTGTGCCTGGCTTCTTCCACTCAACATCACATTCTCGTAGCTCATCCATGTCGTACCAGGTACCAGTACTTCATTTTTTTCCCCTGGTGGAATTATATTCCATTGTATGAATAGACCACATTGTGTTTATCCATTCATCAGATACTAGACATTTGGTTTGTTTCTGCTTTCTGACTATTATGAATAATGCTACTGTGAACATTCATCTTCAACTCTTTATATGAACATATTATTTCAGTTCTCTTAAGTATATACCCAAGAGTGTAACTGTTACAATTTTCAGCCACTGTCATTATTATTAAGAAAGTATGCTAGACACAGTAATCCCAGAAGTTTGGGAGGCCAAGGCAGGAGCCTTGCTTGAGCCCAGGAACTTGAGACCAGCCAAGGCAACATAGTGAGATGTCATTTCTACAAAAAAAAATTTTAAAATAAGCTAGGTGTGGTGACACGTGCCTGAAATTCCAGTTACTTGAAGCCTGAGACAGAAGGATCGCCTGAGCCTGGGCAACAGAGTGAAGTCCCCAGTATGGGTGGCAGAGTGAGATCCCCACTCAAAAAAATTAAATTAAATTTAAAATGTTACACATGCTTGTAGGAAACAGTCAGACGACACATCAGAGAACCAAGTAGAAAGTGTAAGGATCCAACCAAATTGCTCTTCTACTGGGATGGCTACTCTTAATAGGTTAGGATACATTCTTTGTATAGTTTTTTATATGCACATATTTATTTATTTTAAAATATAATTATTCTATACATATTGTCCTGCAACTTGCTTTTATAACTCTACCTATATCACAGCCATATTCAGGACACACAGATCTACCATATTCTTTTTAATAGCTACCTAGTGTTGTAGATGTAGGTTGTAGATGTACCACAAGTCTTTAACCAGTCCCTTATTAATGTATATATAAGTTGATTTTACTTTTTCACTATTACAAAGAATGTGCAAATAATATTTGTCTGTGTGTGTATGTCTTTTCCACCTATTTCTGTGTGTATTTCTATCCTACAAAATTCTTTAAATGGACCTGCTAGGTCAAAGTATTGTAAATGTTTAACTCACTTGTATAAAAACATGTCAATACATACTGGACAACAAAATTTGCAATGAAAAAATGAAAAGTAATAGTCAACCTCTGCCACTACTTTCCTCCCAACTCCTACCCAAACCTCCTGGAGTTCTTCCATTCCCTCCTAACCTGTACCCTGACTCCTAAGTCGCTCCCCTACTCAGTAACCTGACTTGGCTTCCAAGTATTGACCACAAGAAATCTAAATTTATGAACCCTTCCCCATCTGCTTCTTCTTTTACCTCCACATTATAGTTCCTAGAAATGTACATATGAGGAACTAAGAACTATCAGTGTTTCCATTATCTTCCAAGAAGGCTTGACCTTTATGACAGAAGCCCTACAGCAATTGGTGAGTTCTCAGCCAACAGCAGTATTTAGTAGCTGTGGGTGAGGGGAGGATGTATAAGAGAGGTTTTAGCCACTGAGATAAGAAAAGAGGATCTGCAGGGTATCACTCTGCCAAACCCGTGCAGTCACTGAAATGGCGGTGCCCAGTGCTCTGGTGGCTAGAGGCCTTGGAAACGGTAAGATAAGGCAGGGGTTAGGCTTTCATGAGAACCACCGTGTGTGCGCAGGCAATGGATGGGCCTCTTATGATACTGGAATTTCTATCAGTGAAAAACACATCCAATAACAATTTGGAAAACAGAAATTTAAAATATCCTAACAAAGCCAATCTGTTCTTATCAAAATAAGAAATGCATCCGTGGCTTGCTCTGGTTCCCAAATCTCTGCTGGTCCCACGAGTGGAGAAGCAAGCTTTTGTTGATCTGTTGAGGCAGCTTCAAAAGCTCGAGGATCATAATAGAGGTGATTGATATTCATGTGCTGCCGTGCTGACTTCTGGTTCATTCGGTTTTGTTCTGTGAAAGCTAACCAGCACTTAGATTTCTATTCAAGTAAAAATTACAAGTGCATCCATATCAGAATTGGAGATGCAGAATGAGGAATCCCTGTGCAATCGCCATCTGAGGTGTGTTATCTGGAAGTCAGAAATTATGAACATTTCAAAATAAGAAGCTGAGCATGTAAGGATATTGGCCGGTGGGGCAAGTCCACTCTCATCATGTATTTTGCTCAGAGCTAGGAGACAGCAAAGCTCAAGGGTTCCAAGAAATGGGAATCTGTGCCATGGCTCAGGCAATTAGACCATAGTCCTCCAGCAAGAACAAAATCAAGACCTAAACCATGGTATTTTCTGCTGCCCTGGTACCAGTGACAACCCCTAACTAGCACCTGAACATCGATGCCCTCAGCGGCTAATTGAGAAAAACGTCTGCCCTGTTTGTTCACTTTGCCACTTTCATGAGGTTCATCTCCCATCCTGATAGAGAGCACATTGGTACAGGTGTCATTAGGAACACGTTCCACACAGCTACGCTTCTCTGCCCTGCATCTGAATCAAAGGCTGCAGCACATGGAGGAGGTGCAAAGATCTCCAGGAATTCTGAGGGTACTTCCGTCATGCTATCAGGCCAGAGGGCTTCAGACCACAGGGGTCCTCCCAGGGCAAGCTGATTTAGCTAACTGAGGCCAAGAGTTCAGGCCGCGGTAGATTCTTCTGTGGTGTACCCTGTGGCCCCTGGCACAGCACTTGAGCATGCCTGGGCATACTGCATATGGATGAATTAGGACATAATATCCAGATAGAGAAACCTAGAAAGTGGTGAGAAATCCAAGATGAGCAACAAAGGAGAAAAATATCAAAGGTACAAGACAGCGGGTCAATTCCCGGCTCTGCCTCCTCTTGGTGGCTGTGGAGCCTTGGGCTGTGGAACTTCTCTGGTTCTCAGTTTCTCCACCTGTACCACGGGAAAAGGGAACTCACTGATTTCTGAGGTTCCCGTGAATCCCAGTGACAAATACAGGCAGGCCAACAGGCAAAGTTTTAGTGAAGGAAGCTCATATACAGCTGTTTCCATGGAAATCCTGTCAGATTGGGGTCATGGTGCCTGGAAATTTGGCAATGGTGTAAGTAACTTATACCTAAATGCATGCATCCTAATCGATTGAGATAGATATACAACTAGGGCACAGGAGAAGATGATGACCATAGCTAGTTGAGTTTCACTTCTGCACAGGAAACTTGGAGTTCCTTTAAAAAATAGAATTTTCAGCCTTAGGAGCTCAATTATGCAAGCAAATGGAATTGTTATCTCTGAAATCATACTGGGTCAACAGAGAGCAAACAGGGGCTCGTTTTCTAGTTCTGAGGGATTTGGAGGACACCTGACATTTCGAAGATGAGTGCAAAGGAAACTCTTTCCATCCGTTAGGTACATTTTTGGCTACTAATAGTGGAATGCTCAAGTAACTGTCCTAAATGATGATGGTATTTAATGCTCCAACAGAATGAGAGGAAGGGAGACAGGAACATCCACTGCCTGTTCAACAGCTCGGCATCTCTCAGAGCATCACCCGTGGATGGAGTAACTCCAAATGTCAAGTTCTTACAAAAGCATCTTAAGTCAGAAGGAGGAGCAGGAGTAGATTTGCTGTTCATTTTTGCTCAGAAGAACAGATTTCCCCAAAGTCTCTTAGTTGACTCCTTCATTGGGCCTCCCAGCTCTAGGGAGAACAGGAGAACAAGTATTTGGTGATTGGGAGGGTCTTAGACCACTTTGGACTACCAGTTTTTAAGTATGGGCAACTTGGAGCTGGACTCTTTGGGAGCAACTTTTGGTTGCCACAATTAGGAGAGGAATGCTGTTGGCATCTAGTGGGTGGAGGCCAGGGATGCTTCTCAGCACTCTGCACTACACAGAGCAGGCCCCTCAACAAACAATGACCATTCCTAGATGCTGATGAAGCCAAGACTTAGAAACCCTGGCGTAGACCAATCACAATTTATCTCGTGGCAATGATGAAGACCAAGGGATATCCACCAGCTCTTGACAAATGTCCACATCTGTTACTGGGAAGAGAGATGGCACAACCATCAAGTGGCTTACAAAGTGTGCCTGGCACACCTAACTTTCCAAAGCAGTTGTTAGGCTTAGGGAATATGATATCCGAAAAGATGACCACTTGGAAACACAAATAAGTATTTCCTTAACTTTCCAAAAGAAGAAGCAAAGCAATTTGTGAGAGGAAGTAAGATCTCTCTAGAGACACACCTGGATTCCAATGGGAAAGTTAGAACAGGTATCAGATTCGTTATTGAAAAAATGTCTTAGAGAGGAAAGATGGAGGAGTCATGAGAGGAAGTTATAGCATGATAACAATAGATAAGATGCTTGCAAACAGCACGCATCATGCAACAGATCCTGTTTTAAATGCTCTACAAATATTAACTCAATTAATCCTTACCACAATCCAATGAGAGGAGCTCTGTTAGTATCCAAATTTTACAGTTGAAGAAATCAAGTCTCAGAGATCCTAAGTTGCCCAAGGTCATTGGTGAGGTAGAACTTTGAAACCAGCTAGTTTTGCAGCTTCTGTGATAAAAACGAAAGTTCTGGAACGTTAATATTGTTTTTCTTGAGCATGGATATGTCTCTGATATCCTAGAGTATATTTTCCCCAATTACATTACAATATGTGCATAAAAAAAGACTTTTTAACGGCAATGTCTACTCCCTTACTCTTGTCTTCTTTCCTGTGGTGTAAACTCACTGAGGATGTGGCCACAGTGCCCAGAGGCCATGGTCTGAACTTTTATGTCCTCTCAAAAATTCATATGCTGAATCCTAACCCCCAATATAATGGTATTAGGAGGTGGAACCTTTGTAAAACAGGATTTGTGTTTTAGACAAGACCCTGAATGCTCATTGTTCATATTCCTTCTCGTCCTTCTTGCCACGTAAGGACACAGAAAAAAGGCAGCCATCCACAAGACAACAGCCCTCTCCTCACCAGGTACCAAATCTGCCAACACCTTATTTTGAACTCCCAGCATCCAAACTGTGAGAAATTAATTTCTATTGTTTATAAGCCACCCTATCTGGAGTATTCTATTATAGCTGTCTGAACAAGTAAGACACCAGATGACAGTTTTAGAAATGGTCATGCTAACCAATCACCCAGCATCAGAGCTCCTGTGGTTCACCTGAGGCCTTGTGGTAGCTTCCCAAGTTCAATGCCTTTCTCTGCCCAATTCTGCTGGCTCCCTCCCCCCAGGTTTTGAGCTTTTCATATACTCCCTGCTTGCCAATCTCTCACTTTGGGCTTTCTGGGGAGCCCACTTCTTGATAGACACTGTCCCTAGCCTTGTCTCCTCCTCCTCACATCTCTCACACTCAGATAGTGGGAAGAAAATTTAGTTTTGCATTCTGCATTATGTAGTGGCCCAGAAAACACATCTTCGTTATTTTTCTCTTGTCAACCTTCTTAACACAGCACTTAGCATAGCTATAAATATTTATTGTTGATTTTGATCTGTAGAAAAGCATATTTTACCTTCATTATGGGGATCTCAAAAGATTAAAAATGGTTTTTTGATCATCCTTGATTTCCCCTTAATAGTTAATTTGGAAGTGATTGTCAACAAATTTATGTAAAACGCTCCTTGAACTTGTTTTCATCTGGTCTCAACTGTGGTGAGTGACTGTGTTGTTGTCCTCTTTCATAGGCTCCTTTTAGTGTCTCTCATTGCGATGCATTTCCTGACAATTTTCTCCCTGACCTTGACATGCATATATCAAGCAACTCAAAAAATTCAAAAATGCAGTATGTAAGCCAGATCTTTTAACATTAAAATGTTTATGAAGATATTTCTGTTTTATAATGTTTTTGGTTTTGTTGTTGTTCAAAGTAAGCAAAACTTTGTAACAGTCAAAGCTAATCACTAACAGAGTGGACAAGAGACACATCTCCTGTCTTTGAAGATAATGCAAGTAGAGACCAGACAAACAGATGACAGGATGTTATCAATGGGACTTAGTACAACAAGCATTTACCAGATGACTGTCAAAACCAATTTTGACCTTAAGAGTCCTGATGTATGGTTAATTTGCGTTTGTGTTTTCTGAGGATGAGTACTTAGTCTAATTTCCTAGAAATGGTTAACAACATTCTTTATAAGCAGCAGCATAAAAACTTTTACCTAACAAATTGACAAAAGTTAAAAAATTGTTACGTTAGTATTCAACACTAACAAGAACATGGGGCAAAATACTCTATCAAGCACTGTGGGTGGAATATAATAGTTTATATTCAAATAGTCTTGTGAAGGGAAGTTTAACATTATTTATAAAATCTAAAATGTGCAAGGTATTGGACCCAATATTTTCATCACTAAGAATTTAGCCTACAGATAGGATCACACAAATAGGCAAAGGTGTGTGTGTTTCAGGCTATTGCAGCATTATATATAATAACAAAATATTGGAAACAAATGTTTTCTATAGGGTACTGGCTAAATAATCTACGATTTGGTCACACAATGGAATGTCTGAATGGATGAGGCACATCTATGAATACTTCATGCAAAGATATTCAAGGGGTCTCATAAACCAAAGAAAGCAAGTTTCAGAATAATGTTTATATTCTATGCTTAGAAAAAAGATTTTGCACACATGCAAAGGACTTAAGGACTGTCTAAGCCACACCTGTGTATTACTCATCATTGACACCATTAGGATGGAGATGACAATAAGGACTCCATGTTGAGATTTTTTTTCTTTTTTTAATTTCTTATGTTAAAGATGTGGGGTACAATTCAGAGTTAGGAATACAAATGTTCATTATGCAGGTACCCTTGTTGATGCGGTGTGCAACCCCTCCCCCAGCAGATTCCCACTACTGCCAAACCTGCCTGTGTGAGATTTTTTAAAGGAACAGGTCCGTGTAATATTGCATTGTATATATGCACCACATTTAAAAAATCCAGTCCACTATTTAGAATCTATAATACTCAGTGAACTATCACAGAAACAAAGAACTGAGTATACCACATGTTCTCACTCATAAGTAGACCCTGAACAATTATCATAATACTTTAAGGAAGGGATTGGCAATAGTGGGAAACTACCAGGGCAGGGAAAGGGGCACACTTCATCAATAAAGGTACCTGATCTCAAAGCAGGTGAAGTGGGGGCCAAAGGAAGGCCCAAACTTTACCTACCCAATGACCATTTGTATACCTAACCCTGAATTGTACTCATCTTTAAAAAAAATAAAAATAAAAAAATAAAGGAGCAGGTCTTAGAATAGTTTGGTTCTGAGACAAGTGAATATGGATACAAATTTAAAAAGAAGTTTTTAAAGAGATGGCTGGTAAGCATGTGTTTCTCAAATTCCATTGAAATGACAAAAGAAATTTTAAAAATAAGTGCAGGAAGATTTCTATCAGTAAACCTGGCAAGTAAAGAATCACTGGAAGATACCTAATGAATGGAACCAGTTTGAGGATGAAAACCAACAAGACATCAGCAATCCCATCCAGGCAAAAGAAGGAACCTTCAAAAAAGTGACATTTCCCAGCAGAACTCAGAATAGATGCAAAATCTGAGGAATCAAGTGTTGGAAGGAGGCCAAGGGGGTCAAGATGAAAGAGGTTCACTAAAAAAAGGAGCGCACAACCAGATGAGTTTCTGCTCCCAGACAAGCCGGCCCTGGCATTTTCATTTAGGTAAGGGCTGCAGATATAGTTTTACAAAGTGTGAATTCTGTGCCCAGGCAAAGCCACAGCCATCATGAAGATGGAGCCTGCATCCAGGAGACTGACGACATCTTCAATGGACACTTACCAAGCCATGTCCATCCTGGTCTCACTCATCCTTCTAAACCAGAGCAAAGGCCTTGCACTGTCTACAGGAGAACAAACTCCCAGTTGGCTGGGGAAATACACTCCCATACTCACATTTGTTCAATCCAAACCCAAGTTCAGAAAGCCTTATCTACAACAAGGGAAAGAATCATTCGTTGTTTAAGAAAACCCATGATGAGAAGGAAGATGCCAAACTCAATATTAAAAAGTATTTTCAAAAAAAAATTTATGGCTAATGAAAGTGAAATAAAATATTGGCAATTAATGCATTCAGAGAGATTGGAGACGATATCTTATGCATACAAATATGAAAAATAATGTATCAGCTATCTTATGAATTGAAAGCATGATTGTTAAAACAAAGTCTCAGTAGAAGATTACAATAGCAGAGGGAACCAGATAAAAATGGGTTAGTAAATACAGCTATTATGAAAAAGAGCACAGAGGTTCTCCAAAAAACTAAAAATAGAATTGCCAAATGATCCAACAATCCTACTTCTGGGTATATAACCAAAGGAATTGAAATTGGCATGCAGAAAAGATGCATGCACTCCCATGTTCACTGCGGAATTATTCATAGTAGTCAAGATATGGAATCAACTCAAGTGCTCAGCAAGGGGTAAATGGCTAAAGAAAATGTGGTCTATATACACAGTGTAATGCTATTCAACCATAAAAAAGAAGAAAAAATCTGCCATTTGAAAACATCAATGAACTTGGAGAATATTATGCTCAGAGAATTAATCCAAGCACAGAAAGGCAAATACTGCATGATCTTACTTACATCTGGAACCTAAAAGAGTTGAACTTATAGAAGTATACAGTAGGATGGTGGTTACCAGAGGATGAAGTGGGGTGGAGGAATTGGATGGGCAAATGAGAGATGTTGGCCAAAGGGTACACTTAGGAGGAGTAGGCTGCAGTGATTTATTGCACAGAACAGCAATTCTAATAATAATGTATTATGTATTTTAAAATTGCTTAAAGAGTAGATTTCAAATGTTTTCACCACCAACAAAGTATGTAAGGTGATGGATTTGTTGATTAACATAATCATTCTACTGTGTAAACATATATCAAAACATTACATGGCACTCACAAATGCATGCAATTATTATTTGTCAACTTAAAATAAAATGAATAAGAAACAAAGAACTATAGATATAGATTAAATATACTCTTTAAAACATTCAAACGTGAACTTGTCATATTATCAAATGCTGAGAACTATGACTAAAACATGCTTGAAAATGAAAGAAACAATAATAATTAAGAAAATAAAGTTGAAATAGCTTGTGCAAAAAAAAATGGGTTAGTAAACTGAAAGCTAAAGCTAAGTTGTTTTCACAGAGGGCAATGCAAAAACCAGAAGAAAATGAGATAAAGTTTAAGGAAAGTAGGAGATAGAGCCATACACATTCACAACTGTGGCATAGGGGATGGTATGATCAGAGAAATGACAGAAGATTTGTTATAGACCCAAAGACTGAAAACATCACATGGAAAAGAGCCCACAGGGTGCCAGAAATGCCCACAACTTGACACTACTTTCAAAGATTTCTGATTGCCAGTGTTCCAGAAAAACTATAGACTCAGGAAGAAACCAGCTTACCTACAAAGGTGTCATGATCAGACTGGTGTGAAATTAGATATTTACAGTATTATGCAGACTGAAATAGCATTTTTAGGTTTTATTAGAAAAATTATTTGATGCCTAGTTAAAATTTGATACAAGTACAGACAAGATAAAGACTGTATTTTCAGATTTTGAAAATATACCAGTAATTAAATATTTCTAAAGAAATGCATAGTGAATAGAATTCAGAAATCAAAATCAAAGACAGAAATGAAGGCAGAAATGCAAATATGGAATATAGAAAATAGCCCAGAAAACCTCAGAATACACACTTGTATGCATAGCTGAAAAAGTGAAGGCAATCATTAAGAAGCACGTTGGGAGGCTGAGGAGAGAGGATTGCTTCAGGGGTTCGAGACCAGCCTGGGCAACTTGGCAAGACCTTGTCTCTACAATAAATCAAAAATTAGCCAGGCATGTTAGCACATACCTGTAGTTCCAGCTACTTGGAAGGATGAAGTGGAAGTTTCGCCTGAACCCAGTGGGTAGAAGATGTGGTGGCCATGAGCATGCCACTACACTCCAGCCTGGGCGACAGAGTAAGACTCCAACACACACACACACACACACACACACACACACACACACACACACACACACACATACACACACACACACAATAAGCTATTCTTAAGGAAATAAATGCATAATGTAAAAAACAAAACAAAAAACAAAACAAACAAGCCAACAAAAACACCTTGAAGCTAAAATTCCCGATAATTTTTAACAAACAGAGTAGACCGGAGGGAATAAAGAAAAGATTCTAAAATCCACTAGTAGAGAAAACAGTCACAAGCAAAGTATCCCGAATCAAACTTCTCAATAGCAACCCTAGAAATAGAAGTAAATGAGGCAACCCTAGAAATAAAAGTCTTTGAAATATTGGAGGAAATATATTATCAAATGAAAACTTTTGAACAATCAAGTATGAGAAAAAATAGAGACTTGTATGTTAAGGCACAAAGGTCCTCAAGAAATAAACTTCTTCTCAGAAAGACGCTTGAGAATGTGCTCCCTCAATACAAGAGAGTAATCTATGAAAGGAAAGCCCCATGGACGTCAGGAAGCAGAAAGTTCAACTCAAATGAGGGGAAGGGAATTTTCAGAATACTGATGGATGTGAGTTCAGTGGAGTATTAGACCCTACTGGAGTGGACACAGAGATCCAGAAGAGAGAGGTGCAAGTAGATTTCCTAACATATTAATTATATTGACAGTGTTATAGCTGATAGAAAGTTTGAAAATGAATTAAAGTCGGGGGGCTGAAGGTCAGCTAGAGGTAAGAACACCTAGGATTTGTGAAGCCAAAGAAGCTGCCCACATGAAGGCATAGTCAGGGATAAGAAAAGACGTCCTGGAGGTAGTGACAAAATTTTCATTTAATATGTGGAGAAACTGGACATACGTCAGGCCAGAGCAACAGAATTGATAGGGAGCACTTTGGCCAGAGGTTGATCTCAAGGGAGAGACTTTTTTTGCTGAAAGTAGTAAAAGCAATGTTTGGTGGAACGGAGAAGAAATTCTTGACAAATAGTGCTTAGGAATGATAGTAATATGCCTATATAAAGAAAACAAAAGGGTGCCAAGTTTTTAAAATTAAATTATACATAATAAGGAGTTATATACATAATGCATACATTTGTGCATAGTAAAGAACTAGTGTCTTTAACCTCTAAAGGATTCAGAAGATTCAGAAATTCTCCTCCCCAAAAACCTATCTACCTCTTCTCCGTTGAAGCAAACTGTGGAATAAAATGTGACTGTATCAATCTTGAAGTTCAGAGGATTTTTTTTAAAAGTTAGTGATGCCATGATCTTAACTTTACTATTTTTCCCAGTAGCAATTGTATTGCAGTTGCATTTTCAGTTTAAATCTTCCTTGTGGGTTAGTCTAGGAACCTCATCACCATTTATAATATTGTTTTTAATGAGAAAATGTATCTAAATTAAAGTAATTGAATAAAGTGTTAGATGAAAATCATTGTTAATAAAAGATTTCATGTTTATGCAAATAAAAGCATCTACACAGTTTTTAGCCAATAGCTAATAAATAATGCTTACACTGAAATGTTCTGTCGGTTGAATGGTCCGTATTCATCTCTTTGTGACTTAGAGCTCAAACAGTTATTCCCCAGCAGGTGGTGGGCAGAGAGTGAAATGAGATGCCACCAGGGTGACTTTAGTTAGGTAAGACTCAGGCCAGCCCATGTCTAAAAGGTAGGAATAAAATTAAAATGATTTTCATGTGAGTCAACCACTTTTCAAATTCTACCGGTGATCATAACGGGGTGGCTAGAAACTTCTAAAATTGTAGCTGGTCTAACCCAGCACCCCTCCACATTATCACATGTTAACGATGTCACTTGTATACCAAATCCTGAATTGTACCCTACTTCTTTAAAGTAAAATATATATTTTTTAAAAACTCCTTAGTAGTCCCATGCCTAAATATCTCTCTTGATTTTAATGATGGAAGCAGTGGAGACCATTTAAGGGAAAATAAAATAATTAATGGAGCACACATTAGATTAACGATTCCAATATTGATCATGGGATTGAGGCATCAACAAGTTCATTGTCATACTCTATACTCAATTATTCTTTTTACTCCTCTTTTATTTCCTCTTTGATGTTTCATAGCAAACTAAATAACTAAAAAAGTTTCAAATGTAGAACAGCACATAATTCTTATTATTATGGTTAATTAAATAACACGTTATGGTAATTACGCCTTCCCCTCACTCTTCTCTTCCTGTTAATTTAGTTCCTAAATTTATTTCTGAACTGTGGACTTTAATAGATAGTTGTTTTAATGAGGTCTTTAAAAATGCAAGGATTGTTGATAAGCTTGTTCTTAAGATTTGTCTTCAGAGTGACATAGATTTCAGGTAATTTAAAGGTAATATAATGGAAAGCTCAACATTTCTTGGGAAATAATTAAGAAAGTAATAAAACTATTTAGTAGTGATCAAAGCTTCAGCAATGTCCTTTAAATATTGGTTTCTATTCTATTGCTTTCTTATTTTATGTGACTTGATTTTTTGTCATTAGTCTGATCCATCAGCTATGATTCAATGCCCTGTAAGTTATAAATTTACCTTGTCTTGGGAATATAGCCCAGGGCAGGGAAAGACCACACTGGCAAATGACCCCAGGACAAATTGAGGACATCAGTGAAGTGTCTTTTTCTTAGGCTGCCCACAGACTCCACATTCACTCTTTATGTACTTCCACTGCTTTTACCCCCCACTCAGGGGACCAGCTTGCTTGATTTCACTTTCCCTGACTGACCCCATACTATCCCCCCAACAAGAAGATCTGAGCCATTAACATTAGAATATAATCAGGTGAGAATTAAAATGGTACCTCACAGGCGGGTCAGTGGCTCACACCTACAATCCCAGCACTTTGGGAGACCAAGGTGAGAGGATTGCCTACGTCCACAGGGTCAGACCAGCCTGGGCAACTTGGTGAGACCTCATCTCTAATAAATCAAAAAATTAGCCAAGTGCGGTAGCACATGCCTGTACTTCCCGCTACTTGGAAGGCTGAGGCAGAAGGATCACCTGAGCCCAGGTGGTGGAAGCTGCTGTGGCCGTGAGCGTGCCACTGCACTCCAGCCTGGGTGACAGTGAGACTCCAACTCAAAAAAAAAATAAAAATAAAATAAAATAAAAATTAAAAACAAATGGCACTTCTTCCAAGACAAAGAACACCACAAAATTTTACAGACCTGTTTTTGTTTTGTTTTTGCTTTTGTTTTGTTTTTTTTAACCTCATCTAAGAAAAGAAAAATATATATTTCAATTCAGGAGGAAACAAGGGAGTTATTTTGGCATAGGTTTTACATATCCAAGAAGAAAGACACTAAAATCACATTTCAATATTTGTGACTGAAAATCTCTAACCCTGGACCAATGCAGTACACGTTCATGAATGTTGTTGTCACCCTTCACATTATGTAGGCATGAGGCTATCCCTCCATCCAGTCTTCAGGGAATCAATCAGCAAATTCTACTGGTTCTTTTTCTTCTTCCTATTTGTCCATTAGTCTCCATCCCTACTTCCAGATTCCATCCAAGGCTTCTCAGAATATTGCCTCAATCGCCCCAAATACTTTCATTATGTTGCCCTTGTTGATGAAAAAAGCCAAACTCTGTAAAATACTTAAAAAGGTTTATTTTGAGTCAATATGAGTGACTATGGGTCAGGGCACAGTCTCAAGAAGAGAAGGACTTGCCCTAGGTGGTCAAGTTACAGCTTGGCATTATACATTTTATGGAGACAAGAATTATAAGCAAAGGCATAAATCAATACTTGGGAAGTATACGTTAGTTCAGTCTAAAGAGGCAGGATATTTTGAAGCACTGGGGAGAATGGTTTGACCCAAGCACAGAGTCCAACCTCCTTTGACTCCACCAACCAAGATGCTCACTCTTCTTGGTATTAGTTTAGCTTAAAACTAAACGTTTGCGCAAATCTCCAGCATGCAGTTCAGTGAGTTGCACGTGTGTCCACACCCAAGTCACTGTGATCTAAACCAGATCTGGAGCATTTCCAACAGCCAAAAGCCTCCCTAGTACCTCCTTCCTTACAGTGACCCCCGCCCCGGGTAGCAACCACCATGCCATAGGTCATGAGCATGTAATTTGCTTTAGGTTATTAGTGGTTCTGAAACCCTTGCAGTGCCTCACATAGAATGGATATTGAGGCACATCACTCTGTAAAGGGAGGAAAGATGGAACATATGTCATTTTCCATGAAATGTCAACATCCAAATGCAAGTCATTAAAAATTCCATTTCAAGCCTTCATCTGATCGAGTCCAGAGATTTTTGTTTCTATGAAAGTCTTTTGTATCTATCTTTTGAGTTTTTTTAATCTCATTTTTAGATAGTAGTTTAAAGCAAGCTAATTTATACCACTGTTCATTAGAAATTAAATCACTTGTACCAGATTACAAATATACCTTTTCATTCATTAGTCACCTCAAAGAGTGAGATGACATGCATTTCAGTTATACAGGTAGCTTCCATTAACACATTCTGTTTAGTCAAAAAGAAGAAGCTGAGTAATACCAAATGTAATTCAGAATTTACCAGTAATCAGTGAAATCACAGTTCTACGTGATTGTTTATTTCACCTTTATAGCTAAAAGTAAAGGAAAAAAATATAGGCTTCTCTATACCTGTAATCATCTATCTAATGAAGTTTTGGAGGTTAGAATACCTGTATTATAATCTTTGTATAAGCAATAGTGCCTAATTCAGTATCCTAGGCAGATACTGCTTGCTGGCTGATAGCAAAGAGGGTAACCGCAAATGTAACTACCTCCCCCTTGCAAAAGACCTGGAAGAGGTACACGAAGCCAGAAATCATGTTTTATCATTTCTTACTTATTTTACCCTAACTGTCATGGAATCCATCAGCTAAGATTCAAAGGAAGATAAGTGGCCAGACAGAATTCTTAATCCGGGTCTCCCTCACTCTTGAGCAGTTAAATACTTTTGCTATATTTTTCCAATTTGGGGTGGCACAGAAGGTTTGCAGACATCCAGTTTTCTAAGCAGAATGTGTGTTTATTTTGCCATTACCTTTTAAAGGAAAGGTCTAGGGTAATGCCTCAAGTAAAGTTAACAAAAGTCATGAGTTACAGAGATAGTCAGTGGCTGGACCAGTGTTAGAAAATGGTCAGTTCCAGAGCATTCATGTTTTATGTGGGCCATATCCTCTCCTGGCTTCAGGTATGAATTTATCCTCATCAAGATAACTCAATACATATTTATGAAAACATGCTTTTGTCTGAATGATCTAGGTAGTAAGTGGAAAGCTATATCTTTTGTATGAATTAATATTCAAAAACGAACTACACTGCCCTGATTCACAGAGTGATTGCTTATTTTGTTCTTGGGAATCCTGTGTATACAATCAAAACCAACCTCATAATTTGTCCCATTCTATTCATATGGCTGTTGGTCAATTCTCCCATTACTTTTATGATATCTTGAATTAAAATGAATCCTAGCAGGAAGTAATATCAGTCTTACTTCAGCTTTGAGAACTCATGAGGAGGCATCAGCACTGTTTTTCAGAGAAGGTGTGTTCCATCTAGAGAGGAAAACCATCCCTGCCATTATTCTTTTCACCTACATACTAAACTCTGCAAAATCTCAAGCTGATTTTGACTCAACATATTTCCTTGTAACCACATCACTCTGAAGGACAGTGTCATTGGTCAGAACCTCACGGTGTAAATTAACGAGATAATAATCACTTTGCACAAACTTGTGGCTAAAGTTCACATTCCAGCTCTAAGCTGTCTTAACTATGTGTACATGAGCACATGATTTTACATTTTGGTTCCCCATGTTTTTCATCTATAAAATAAGGCTAACATTAGGGCTTAACCACATCGATTTTTGAGTGAATCAATGAGCTCACAAATGAGAAATGCTTTAAGCAACAGCAACCTTGGTATATAGTAAGCACTCAAGAAATGTCAGTTACTGTCATTTATTGACTACATAGAAATACAAAATCTACAGACAATATTGCATTTCAATGGGCCAATCATGTCAAATTTAAACCTAGTTGCCCCTGGGCAGATTTTGTACATAAAATATTCCAACCAACTCCTGAACTTGCTGCACTAGGGTGCTCTGTGCTATTTTCAAATAATAATTTAATGAAACAGCTGTTCTTAATATCTTTTCTGTTCTGATCAGTTTTCTGCATTCTTACCAAAAAGAATCCACATAGAGACTGAGTGTATTCCAAAAGTCATACCCATGATCCTTTCGCCCTCAAATTAGTTAATGCCATAGAAAGCTAAGACAAGTGTTTACTATTTTCATTTGTCAAATTCTATAGGCTGAGAGGTGAATATAAAAATAAGACTTAGAAAGGAAAAGAATGGGAGAAAGTGAAGGGTGGGGAAGAGAAAAAAGAATGGTGTCTGTGACAAAGACATACTAGCTGTTCTTGGATTTCTTCTCCTTTCTTCTCTTCTAAACACTAACTCAACTGACCTCTACCACACAGGCTACAAATGTGACATTAAAGTACTTGTTGGTCTTTCCCCAGATTAGAAGTTCTGCTGTGCTCAGAACATAACCCATTCTGCTTACTTTATTTTTGTTTTACATTTGTGATTTAAACAATGTTTAGAATTTCACAATTTGAAATTACTCAGTAAATGGCAGCTATAAGATAGTTTGAGCTGACCACATATTTTCTTGTGCATAGATTAACCTGTATGTACAAATGTGTTCAGACATGTCAATTCCAATAGCATTCCAAAGAATTTTTCCCTTTCAGAGACATTATGTGGTTTATGTTGTGTTCCTAAGGCTCTGGTCTTTCAGTGGGCTATTGCAGGGTAAAAACGTGATAAACCTTTTCCATTGATCTTTTTATTCTACAACCCATAAAAGAAAATGCTGGACTCTTCCATTATTTCCTTTCTCCCTCTCCCATCCCTCCTCCCCATCTGTCCCTGGCCTCTCATGCATGGTCATTAGAAGCAAACAGAGGACCACACTTCTGCCTTTTAATTGGGTGTTTAACGGGACAGTGTTTGAAAGCAATTAATGGGGAAAAACATTTTTGTCCTGTTTTATCAATTGGTCTTCAGGAAAAATGCGTACCCAAGGTAATGATTCTGTGTGAGCCAGGAAACTGTTGTCCTTTTCAGTTTTTCCCATGTCACAATTTATTCATTTAATTCAATTCTCCAAAATTACCGCAGCGCCAATTATCTCTCTGTGTGTGGAAAATGAGTTCGGCCTCCTTCAGCTTTTCCTTCATCTGATGCCTGCTTTTGGCTTTTCTTCTGTGCCTGAGTAATGTGCGATGTGAAAAAAAGGAGAGGATCTTCAAAAATATGTGAAGTGGCTAGAGTGGCTTCTTGGTACCTGTGAAGAGTCCCCTCGAAGCAGCTTAGGGAACAATGGCAGATTGCGTCTGGCTGGGGTTTATTTTGTCCACATGATCCATTTCACACGCAACCAAGCAACTGATGAATAGAGGATTAACACAAGTTTTCACCTTATTGAAATGAGTAATTCAAAGCAAACAAATAGGGCTAACTAGTTAGAATATGAAATTAAAGATTCTCTAAGTCCCTTTGTTGTCCTACAAGTCACATTCTCACTCAACCAAAAAATATGCAGATAGACACACAAACACCAGGTCACACGATTGCCTCCAGGTTGGTTTGATCCACTTGGGCTACATGTTGGAAACACTAAAAGCAAATTTTTTGGCATCACGTAGTATATACTCTTGCTCATTGAGAAATAATTAGCTTCTTTATCATCAGAACTTGAATAAAAAATGTAATCAATAAGTGTATTGAAAAACATTAAGATAATGACTTGCTTTTAGATTATTCTGTCTTAGGGTTAAATTTAACCATCACAATTATTGTAAAATCTATTTAGGTATCATGTAGAACAAATTCAAATGAATACTGAAACCATGATGTCTTCAGTTTGATATGCTGTAGCTTTGTTGGTTGCAAGAATTTCTTTATGACTAGAAACTAACTCATCCCATTGGAATCACTGTGGTAATTAACAATGATGTACAGAAAGATCGCGCGCGCACACACACACACACACACACACACACACACACACACACACACCCCTACAATCAGAGTCCTTGAATTCACTTTGTGAAGGGATTAGATTTCATAGTATTTGAAGGCAGCATGAAAAGTAACCAACTTGATGAGTACTTCATTTTCAATAGTTTTAGTTTTATATAGTCATAGTCACATCTGTTTTTAATAACTTAAATAGCTTATTTATTTCTAAGCATGCTTCTCAAACATAACCAGAATATGGACTCAATTTCCTACCCCAACCCAATATTATCAGGCATTGCTAAAATAAAAGAAAATAAATTCTAAGAGGAAAATTGACAGGATTTTTGATATGATTTTTTATAGACATTGAATGTTTTCAGGTACATACAATTCTATTTTCACTAATCTATTTATTTTGGGACACCCAAAAGATGCACATCATGTGGCTATTTAGGAAAGAAAAAAAATAAGAAGAAATAATACCTAACTTTTATGAACTCATGACCTAATGAGAGAGAACAGATATGCAAATTCAAAAGAAAAATCATGAAGTTTATCCTAAGTATCAAACTATTGGTGTTGACATTTAGGGATAAAAAGAGTAGATAAAGTTTGTAGAAATACAGGATTCTTGTTTGAGAGAAGTGGAAGACAAGATTATAAAGACAGGTTTGCAGGAGGATGACTGACACACTTGCTCTGTGCCTAGGAAGGAATTCATAAATAGAGTAACAGGAAGACAGGACCTTTGAGGAGGCCATCTGGCACTAGGGTGCAGATGAATTGTACTAGGAAGAGAAGGTTTGCAGTGAAGTGCCTCAGCAGCTGTTTCATAAGCCTGGAGTAATCAGAATGTGGCCATGGACACTGCATGGAAGTGAAGTGATGCATGTCAGACTTCACCAAAGAAATGACTGGTTGGATAATGAGAGGTAGAGTAAAGAGATATGAAAACCCAAGCTACTCAGAGCTCCTGAGCCTCTGCAACTTGGATAAATGATAAGACCACCAAGATGTAAAGAGATCTCAGCAGATAGACCTGAGCTTAGAGGAAAATAAAGTCAGTCTGAAAACGTGGAGCATGTATTGATGGGAAATCTAAGCTGGACAGTCAGAGTGGAGTTGATGGGGAGGTTGGAAGCAGAGACATAGATTGAGAAGTCAGTCCACAAGAAAGTACTGTGAGTTACCAGGAAATCCAAGCAGACAGTGTGTGGACACCGAGCACTGTGTGTTTTGCTAAGTCTTGGGGATGGGAGGAGGCACAGGGAGGAAAAGAGTTAAAGGAGTCAGGGCAACACAGTGATCTGGGAATGCACACGGTTTGGATTTGGAAAGATGCATAGATGTGATGGGCAGTTCACTGCATGCACAGTGGGGTTATCGTAGCCATCCCAGGGAGAAGAGACTTCCAGGAGTACCCTACTGCCCGTGACACTGACCTGCCCACATCATGAGCCCAACTTCTTCACCAATACGCTCAGCTCCACAAATTCTACAGAAAAGTAAATAGAGAGGCAACTAGCTTTTCCTTAAAATGAGCAAAATAAATGATCCGCAGTACAAAATTTGTATATATATTTCTTTGGCTTGTAACATGCACAATAGGTAATAATCACATTCTGCTGAGAAAGAGCAACTTTGAGGATATCCAAAGCCAGGAAAATTCTATTATTTGAGAATATGTGTTTGCTATCAGCAGTGAAACTTTAGAAAAAAAATTTTGGTTAAATGACACTGGGTTTAGTTTGTATTGTAGTAATCATCATCATTTTTATATTACATTTCAAGTAGATAAAAATTTTAAAAATATGTAATGAACACATCACATAAATACATATATATATTAATAACTGGCTACTTTGTATGTTCTAATATGATGTCTGACTCACAATTCTTTGTTTCTAATAAAGAATGACAAATACACTTGGCCTGTTTTTTCCTCACCAGGAGTAGATACTTCCACAAAACCAATGTTCATCATTCCCATGTGCAGTTTTATTCTTTATCTACTTTTTTGTGTATCTATAAATATTGCAGAATATGAATTCACAGGGTTTTTTCCAATGCTTTTATAATATATTAACCCTTGTGAGAAATTTGCATGATCACCCCAGACAAAGCCACAGCAAAATCTGGACTTCACTATGATCCCATCTCCCATTCCCTGTCTGCACCAGCAGCATTGGCCTTTGCAGCCCCAGCTTTCTTCATTCTGTTCTTGTGCTCCTTTCACTGTTTCCCTGAGCTCTTTTTCTTCTCATACAGCCGTGTATTGAAAGTCTGTGTTTAAACGGTCACAAGGATGAAAGCAGCAGACACAGGGGCACTCCCAAAGGAAGAAGTATGAAGGAGGGTAAGGGGCAAAAAATTATCCACCAAGTATATGACTACCACCTCAGTGATGGGCTTATTAGAAGCCCACGCCTCACCATCATGCATTATACCTATGTCACAAACCTGCACAAATACCCCTTGAATTTATAAAAACCATCATCATCATAAGAAAGCCTATGTTTAGATTCATTTTTCTTCACATAATCCAAGGGACCCTAAACCATGTCAAAGTCAGTTGTCTTGCCACCACCAAAACATGTTTTGAATTCAAATACAAAGGTGACATCCACTGTGATCTTGTACATTTTGGCTAGTTTCTCCCAAATTTCTGCCTTCCCGGGGTGTAGGACATTTATGACAATTTGTTTCCACTGGCTGAGTTGGTTGGTCATAAACTTCCTGGTATGGATAGTTATTGTGTTGTTCATGACTGCAGTCGATCCTTAGGCAGCCAAGGAGCAAAAAAGTAGATTTACAGGTTTTCAAGTTTGTATAAATCCCATCATGCTGTAGGTTAGTGTTTTCAACTCAGTAAATTTTTAAAAATTTATTCATATTCATAGATGGAATTCTAGTTTATTCATTCTAACAATTACAGAGTAGTCAATTATATGAATAAGCCACGATTTGTTGGTTTTGCTCTTGTTAAGCTACCTTTAGATAGTTTTAAATTTTGCCATAATGAACAAGCTACAGTAAATACTTTAATATATGTCTCCTTGTGCATAAAGACCAGCGTTTCTATTGGATGCACATTTTTATTTCTCTATAGATTATTTTTCAGGAAAAAAATCACTGTATGCCGTAGGTAAAAGTCAGTTCTATTTTAAAATCCAGAGTTTAGAAAAAAAAATAAAAGCATTACTAGAAAGAAAAGACACATTCAAGAAAGAACACAGGTGCCTTAAAGAAAAGGCCACGTGCCTACCTTTGACAAGAAGCTTTGTATAATTTTACAACGATGCTTAAGCAAACTTTTACATGAGCTAAGGGTGGAGGACTGCAGGTATCTAGTCGTTAGTGTTGACTACCAGCTCTCAACCTTTTAAGATTACAAGGACCTTCTAAATAATGAAAGTTACTGCTTATGTGGATTTGGACTTTTTTTTTTTTTAGAACATCAAGTCTTTGTAATGAGGGTAACTCTCTATTGTTTTTGTGACTTACTGCAATAACAGTTTCACATGCCAACCCACAAGGTGGTCAGGTCTGATATGCCTGGTTGGTCGGGGGAAGGTCATGTAACAATAAAAAAGATGTCTGAACACTTACCTGTTTTAAATTAGACTTGCCTACAAGAAACTCATCTATCTATGTCAGTATCAACATTTTATATTCATCCTTTAGTTTATATTTTGTTTATTTAAAGATCAGGGAATTAATTTTTCTTCAAGAATAATATGTTTGGTGTGATTGATGTCAATTAATGTCTCCAATAAACTTGGATTCACAAGAATAGTTACTTCTCTTATAGTGAAGATTCATACTCAGCAGACACTGGGGCAAGACAATAGTTTGCTTCTACAAACTGAAATGATGCAACGATTGAAACATAATGCATCCATTTGCCTACCATCAAAATTAATACAACTTGAAATTTTAAAAATCACATTTAATCTAAGATATTTGCCCCCAGATTAAGGAAGCATTTTGGTGTGCCAGAATGAGCCTAGGATCAAGAACCAAGACCCCCAAGTTCTGGTACTGGTTCAACAACTGACTGGCAGTGATGGTGAGTGAGTAGCTTCCCCTGGTGTTTGTCTTCCATCTCTGAGGGAGGGAAGCCCACCAAAAGTTGGCTCCCAAGACAGCACTCCTCACCCTAGGCTGTGACAGACACTGCTAATCGCTCCAGTCGACACTCGTTTATCCCAAACGTGTCTCAACACTGCGTTCACATTAGTCACTAAATAACACATGAGATGAAACCCATTTTCTATGCCAGATCTACATACTCTCAGAGGACTCTTCCAACTTCATCACTCCACGATTCTATGAAGGGATATATATGGAACACTCAACAGCCTGTGGAACAAAACAAGCTGTTAGAAGAGACCCCCCCATCCCATTTCATCACCTCTTAAGACAGACAATCCTCTTTGCCTGCCTCTGCTCCTTTGTGCTGCCCCAAATCCACAATTAATTGAAATAATTGGCTCGCGAGTTGTTACCATTAATTTTGTTTCATTTCACTTACATTTATTAAGTGTTGTGTTTCTTTTTCTCCTTGGAAAAAGTCTCATACTACAATGTGGACTTACGAAACGTTGGTGTAAATTTAAATAGGGAACTTATTGGTCATAAAGAATGTAGTGGCAGTTTCAAAACCATCAGTCACATTACCAGCTTTTATTTCAGTAGTATTAGATTCATGAAAACAAGTTTGGGCACCTATAAATTTCCCAGGATATGTGATTCTAAAGCCTTTTTTAGTAGACCAGTCTATTGAAGGGAATTTAAATGGTTAATTGTGTCTTTGAAAAGCAATTTATACAAGAGGTGTTTAAATGTCTGCACCACTTTAAAGGGAAATTTAAAAAACAATATATGACCTATTACACACTAATCATCAGAAATTATCTTAAAATTGACTAAAGTATTGATTACTTAAGTACTGTTGACCTATTTTCATTCAAGCCTGTCATCTATATCTCGAGATATACAGTTTATAAGGAAACAATTTGGACACTAGAAACTTCTTCCTAGAGAACAATGACCATCCTCAATAACTTATCACTAGATCATAAGCTAGTGCCTACAGCTGGTGATATAAAACAGAAAAAGATATTTTTTACTTGATATGGGAAAAATGTAGAACTTTCAAATTTCCAGCTTGGAGCTGACTCTTGAATTAATTTCAAGTTCTGGGCATATGTTTGAAAGTGAAGTTTTTAATGATCCATGGGTTCTAACATTTAAGCCAACAAATCCAATTCAATGCTAACCTGTAACTATGTTTTATTTGCTATCTTTATTATGTCATGTTTTCTCGTTATGAAAAGGCCTGGGTTATTTCTAAATCTTAACCAACTGTGATGGGCAATTTTAGATGTCAACTTGACTGGATTAAAGAAATACCTAGAAATCTGGCAGAGCATTATTTTTAGGTATGTCTGTGAGAGTGTTTCCAGAGGAGATTAGCATGTAAGTCTAAGTGGACAAAGTAGAGAAGATCCACCCTCAATGTGGGTGAACACCATCCAATCTGCTGGCAGCCCAGAGATAAGAAAAACAGAGGAAGAAAGAATATGGTGACTCTCTGCTGGCATTGGGATACACTCTTCCTCTTCTGAACTTGGAGTAGCAACCCCAGGCACCCACAGCCTTTGGGTTCTAGGATTTACATTAGGGGACCATGGGTTCTCAAGCCTTTGGACTCAGACTGAGAATTGCATTATTGGCTTCCCTGGTTCTGAAGCTTTCAAAACAGACTGAGCAATGCTCCAGTTTTCAGATGGCCTGTCATGGGACTTCTTAGCCTCCCTAATCATGTGAGCCAATTTCTCTAATAAATCCTCCCCCCCCCTTTATCTCTCTCACCTATCTATCTATCTATCTATCTATCTATCTATCTATCTATCTATATCTATCTATCATCTCATTGAGCTGTCTCACTGAAGAACGCTGACTAAGACACCAGCTGAGCATTTTAAGGCAAATAACTTATTACACACATTACTAAGAGAAGAAATTGAGGTAGATAAGCGAATTCCAAACTGAGTTATACAGAGTTCTAGGCTTGTAAGTTTACCATTACCTCATCATTAGAAAAATGGAGAGAGACAGGAGAATTGAGGCAACCCATTTGTATGCAATGGAAGCATAGTACTTTTTCCTATTGTCTACATTAAGAATATGTATAAGATTTTGTTTGAACAGAATTGTTCTACTATTATAGTATTTTTAATTCACTAGACTACATTTGATTTTAGCTATTAGAGCAGGCAGACTAGATCTTCCGATAAAACTTCATGATAAGACTTCTAGAAATTCTTGATAACATGTAGTGAGCATCCTTTTAAAGTATAGCTAAAGTAACAAGAAAGTAAGAAATCCTCAGAGACCAAGGCAAGAGGGAACTAAAAGGCAGTGCGCTAAGCTAACTCTGATGCTGAGCTAAAAGAAGCACCTCATCCTCTAAAAAATGGGACCTCCACACAAAGCTGAGTGGGTTAATCAAGATCCTTTGCTGGTTAGAATTTTATTGTAAATTTAAGGAGAAAATTATGGGCAGAAAATTGAGGAAAATTGAAGGGCTGGCAACAGTAGGAAGCCCATGAGCAGAGGAGAGCTCTGTCAGAGTTGGAGCCACAGAAGGAACTCATCCAACAGAAATCACAGTGGATAAGGGGTGTGGAGGGAACAAGGTGAGAAATACTCTGAACTCTTTCTCCTCTTGCCCTCTACTCTCCCGCCCAGGGCTTCCAACAGTTAAATCCAACCAGGACCCAACCAGCCGGCAAGGGGTTCTGGGCGCCATGGCCATAGGTTGCTACATCCTCCTGGGGGAAAAGTGCTGTGTCCCCACATGGCAGAAGAAATTCCTCGGCCAAATCCTTTTTTAGGGGCATTTTAATCCTGTTCATAAAGGTGGAGCCTTCATGATTCAATTATCTCGTTGAGGTCAAACCTTCCAATACTTTTGCATTAGGGATTATGTTTCAACAAAGATTTTGGAGGGGACACAAGTATTCAACCCATAGCATTGATCTTACAACTTAAATATTTTTCATAATTTAATGAGTTCTTTTGTCAGATAATAAGAAAGATGTTTTTAAATTTTCAGTTATGGTTGTGACATTGACTCTTTGACACCATGTAATCTCCATGTCCGTTTGTGTTATAATTTAAGGCTATGCTAGAATCTTCTGGGTGAATTAAACATTTTTTATTACATAGCATTTCTGTTTATCACTAGTAACACTTCTTGATTTAATCTCTATTTTATATTACTATGATGACACTACTTTTTCTTTTTTTGATTTAGTTAAGAGGTTTCCAAATTTTCTCTGTTCATGGCAACCTTAGTACCTCAGTTATTCTGTCCATGTTTCCTTAAGCAAAAACTAAAACTCAATAATTCCATTAATTAAACATCTTACCCCCCAAAAAAGGGTCTAAATAAATGAGTTAAGCAAGCTTGCAAGATACAAAGACACAAACACTAGTGATGAACAATGAGAAATTAAAACCACTATAAGAACAACAAAAATATTAAATATTTAGAGACACATGTATGCACATATAATATATATACAAGACATGAACATTGATAATTGCAAAGTAGTACTGAGAGAAATTTTTAAGACCTAAATAAAGGAAAAGAGATACCATGTTTATGTTTCTATGTGGCAATTGACATGTTGTTTCAAAAACTTATACAGAACTGCTAAAGATCGAATAGCAAGATTTAAACTACCTGATTACAAGACTTACAAAACTGTACAAAACAATATCGTGAAGTTCTGGCAAAAGAATAAACATGGAAAGTAGTAAGACTGCATAGAGTCAGAAACGCACCCCCATAAGTATGGGCAATTGATTTTACACAAAATCTCCAAGAAAACTCAGTGGAAGCAAGGATAGATAGTCTTTTCAACAAATGATGCCAAATATCCACATGTAAGAAAAATAAATAAACCTCAATCCTTAACTCACACAGTACACAAAAATTAACTTGACATCGATTCACCTTTGCTAGATTACTTCTAAGTGGCAGGCTTTCAGGATCCCACCCCAGAACATGACGTGGTTCACCCTCCCCTTTGGTAGACCTGGCCCTCAGTCTTGAGGAGCCATCTACTCTCCCCTGCTCAGCCTTTTAACTGCTTCCTCTAGTATCAGAGAGTTTCCCAAGAAGCCAAGCAGCCCTGGACACTGGGGTTACCTGCTTCTCTTAGTTGTCTCCCAGATTCTGATGCAAAACTTCACTGATTTGTTAACTCTGCAAATTCCTCAAGGGGTGTGTGTGTGTAGCATGCACACGTGTGTGCATGTGTGTTTCTATTTGTTCTAAGCATATGTTTTAATCTGAACTACCTGGTGCACCATTACTGAAAGTAACTGTATTTTTTTTCTTGGTTGCTTGGTTGCTTCATCTGTTTCTGAGCGGTATGTGCTAATGAATCCAGTAACCTTATCGATCTATCTACTTTCCTCCTGATTCACTCTGTTTATGTTTTATGAGGGGATTGTCTTTTCTCCATTCTTCTTATGTCCATAAGTAATGATTTTTCCCAAGCACACTGTCTCTCTGCCCCTTCACTTACTTTGCCAGGGAAAGCACATGTATCTTTGTTCTTCTTACATTTTCCATGAAGTTATGCTTTACACAAAACTAAAGTCACTACTCTGCTATTCTTTAGTTTCACATCTGTGTAATATATTATTTGCTGTATTTTCAGCTTTTCTGCACCCTTTTAAATATAAAATTTGGAAATAACATTTCTGAGTCTCCATTGTTGGTTTTAGAATCTGGGATTCTCTTTTCTTTTGATCAATGAGTTTCAACCATTTACATTTATGAAAATACTGTAAGATTGGGCAATTTATCTTATTGCACATTTTTCTTTATAAAATTTTTTTTTAATTTTGTCTTCTTTTTTGTCTTGCCTTATAGACATTTATTCTACTTGTTTGAAAGTTATTTTTTGTTATTGCTACCTACAAATTGTTAAGACATAATATCTGCTTATTTATCCTATAAATGTTTTAATATCGACATTTTTAATGTCTTCCCTTGTAAAAGATGAGAAACATAATATTCTTTATACCCATACTCACCTTGCATAGTACATTAGTTATCTACTGCTGTATAAGAAGTTATCCCAAATTTAGCTGATTATATTAATAACAACAACAGTATCTGAGGATGAAAATGCAGACATAGCCCACCTGGGTGCCTGAATATCTAACAAGGCAGCAGTCAAGGGTTAAGCCAGTGTTTACATCATCTCACAGATGAGGATTGGTTCCCAGATCCTTCACATAGCTGTTACAGAGACTTCAGTTCCTTGTCACTTGGGCTTTCCCCTAGGGTAGTTCACAACATGGCAGCATAATCCTCTCAGAGTAAGTGACCAGGCAAGTGAGTAAGAGAGAACCCAAGATAGAAGCCACGGTTTTTATGTAATCTAATCTCAGAAGAGACAGCCCATTACATATACCAAAGTCTATTCTTTCAAAGTGCATCACTAGCTTCCAGCCCACATCCAGGATGGGGAGATAACACAAGAGCATGGGTACCAGTTGGGATCATTGGACTTTCCTTCACTACAGAATAGTTCACACTTTATAAAATACTGTATAATTGGAACAATACAGCATGTACTCTTTTTGTTTGTTTTGATCTCTCTTCTTTCACTCAGCATAGTTCAGTTTTATCCATGTTATTTTGAGTATCAGTAGCACATTTCTTTTCTTACTGAGTGGTATTCCATTGCATGATACCCACAATTTGTCTTTTCAGATCTTGACGCGCATATGGGTTGCTTCTATTTGTGGCTATCATTAAAACAGCTTTTTATGAACGTTTGTTTACAAATCTTTGCATGAAAATATATTTTCCTTTGTCTTGAACAAATACCTAAAAGTCTAATGGCTGAATCGTACAGTAGGGGGATATTTAACTGTTAAAAAAAAATTCCAGGCTATTTTCCATTGTACGACTTAATACTCCAACTAGCAATGAATAAGTGGTCCAATTTCTTCACACCTTCCCAACACTTAGTAAGGTCAATGTTTTTAATTTTAGCCAGTCTGGTAGATATGGCATCAGATATTATATCTTATTATGGTCTCAATTTGTATTTATCTAATGCTTAATACTGTTACACATCTTTTTCTGTGATTTTTTTTATTTGCATATCTTCTTTGGTGAAGTGTTCAAATTTTTTCTCACTTTTTAAATTGTATTGCTTATTTTCTTGCTGAATTTGAGAGTTCTTTACATATTCAGGACACAAATGTTTTATCAGGTATTCTTTTTTGTCTAGTCTATGGCTTGTTTTTTGTTGTTTTTTTCATTCTCTTAACAGTGTCTTTAAAAAGAAGTTTTTAATTTTGAGAAAGTTCAATTTATGAATGTTTTCTTTTATAGATCATTTCTTGATATAATATCTAAGAAATCTTTTCCTAGCCCAATGTCATGATTTTCTGAAGTGATTTCTTTTAGTTTTTTACAGTTTTTCATGTTGCATTGTCTGTGATTCATTTTGAGGCAATATTTGTATGTGTTGTGAAGCATTTATTCAAGCGTTTTTTTTGCATATTCAATTATTCCAGCACCATATGTTGAAAGGAATCCTTTCTCCAATGTGTTGCCTTTTGACCTTTGTCAAATATCAGTTTTCTGTATATGTGTGGGTTTGTTTTGGAATGCTTTGTTCTCAGAAATTGATCCATCTTCTATCATTAGTCCAATACAATGCTGCATTAGTTATTGTAGTTTTATAATCATTCTTAAGGTTAGCTAACGTTAGTATTCTAATTATTTTCTTTTTCTTTTTATTAAATGTTGTGTTTTGTGTTTGCTTTTTGTTGTTGTTATTCTAGATCTTTTGCATTTCCATGTGAATTTTAAACTCAGTTCAATTTCTTCAAAAAAACAAAAGACTGCTGGGATTTTGATTGGATTGAACTGAATTTATAGAAAACCTTGGGGAGAATGGCATCTTAAAAATATTTCGTTTTCGGACGGGCTCGATGGCTCAGCCTGTAATCCCGCGCCTTTGGGAGGTTAAGGTGAGTGGATTGCCTGAGCCCGCGGTTTCGAGAACTGCCTGGGCAAGCGACACCTCATCTCTACAGTAAAATCAAAAAAAAATTAGCCAGGCGTGGTAGCGCGCGCCTGTAATTCCGGCTACTCGGAAGGCTGAGGCGGAAGGATCGCCGGAGCCCAGCAGGTCGAGGTCCAGTCTGGGTGACAGAGTGAGACTCCAACTCAAAAAAAATAAAATAAAATAAAAAGATTTTGTCTTCATGACTACTTTAGAGCAATTTAAACATAATGTGTCTCAGTGCAGTTTTTCTACATGTTGCTTGTGGCAGGTTTCATCGAGCTTCTTGGATCTGTGGGTTTATAGTTTTCCCCAAGTTTAGAAAAATTTGGCCATCATTTATTCTAATGTTTTATTCCTCCCTCCCCTTTTGAAATTTCAAATACCCATATATTAAGCTGCTTGAACACAACTAACTAATGATCTTTTTTCTAAAAAATTCTTGTTTCTCCCTGTGTTTCCTTTTGGATAGTGCCAAGTTTACTAATCTTTTATTTCATAGTATTTTACCTGCAATTAATCCTTTCTAGCGTATTTTTTATCTTAGACACTGTAGTTTTCATCTTCAGAAATTCTATGTGGGTATTTTTATATCTTTGATATTTATCCCCATACAGAGTATAAGACATATGCTCTTTTACAACATATGGAATAGAGTTACCATTATTGTTTTAATGTCCCCCATTATGCTAACTTTTTGCCAGTTCTGGATTGGATTTGATTAATTAATTATTCTTATGATTGTGTATCTAGTTATCTTGCTTCTTTTTATACCTGATAATTTTTATTGAATGCCAAATATTGAATGTTACATTTTTGTGTGATGAATATTTTTGTATTCTTGTAAATCTTCAAGTTTATTCTGGGATGTAGTCAAGTTACTTATAAGTAATTTGAGTCTTTTGGCTTTTGCTTTATGATTTGTTGAGTGGTTCTTTATGATTTGTTGAGTAGAGCTCAGTGTAGGGTAATTATTCTCCTTCACTGAGGCAAGATCATCCTGAATACTCTATCCAATTGCCCATGAGCTATGAGTTTTTTCCAGTTTTACTGGTGGAAAAAGTATTGTTCTGAGATCTGTGTGAAAACTGGGCACTTCTCTCTAATCCTTTCATATGGTTCTTTCTCTGGGATCAAATAGTTTCCTTGTATGCCTATGTTGATCAATACCCTGGAATAGCCAAGGGAAACCTTCTGTAGGTCTCTGGGGTTTTCTCTTTCTCTCTGAAACTCTCTCCTCTGTTAGTCTGGTCCTATGAACTGCAGCCATCCTCGTGTCCCCGTCTCTTAGCAATTTCTCCTCAACTCAGACAGTCCTCTGGAATCCACCTTCGTTCCCTTTCCTCCTACTATGCCCAAGAAGCTCTCTTCAGGAAGCATAGTCAACGACTCACAGTGCTCACAGTCTCCTTCTCATCTCTCAGGGATCATTGTCCTCCATTGCCTGACAGTTTCTTGAAAACCCTTGTTGTATGTATTTTGTCTGTATATTTTTCTTTCTTTCTTTTGTTGGCTGTTTCAGGAAAGAGAAAAAATCTCATCCCTGTTACAGTATTTTGGCTATAGTATAAATTCACACTTTTTTTTATTTATAGCTAGTTGTTCATTTTTCATATTTCCAGGATCCTCATTCATCTCTCAGATGAAATAAGTTTCATGTCTTAGAGGATTTCTGTTCATTTTAGTTACTATTCTATCTAGTCCATTCTTTCTGTTTCTTTTAGCATGGATTGCTGATCGTTGTCCTTTTGTAACGCCTGAGCTTGTCATATGTCTGGCAATTTTCCCCTTGGGCTCAATTTTATTATCTGGACTGTCAGTTAATATCTAACAGTAGGGAGAGGTGAAAAATTGAGCCTTCCTGAGTTCATCTCCAGATTAGTGGACAGGGTGAACTCAGGGAAGGGTGCCCCTAATTTTGCAACCTAGATTCTATCATTTCTCATTTTCCCCTAAGGAGTTGCTGGTAGGTCCACCCTAGGCACTACTCTGTCCACTCTTCTCAGGAACAATTGGACCTAACTCATACTGGACAAGGAGGTAAAAGGGACACTCAGAGTGGGCCAACCATCAGGTCATTTTGTTATTGACTGTTTGACCCACAGCCAGTTTTCACTGTTGCCCTGATGATAGATTCCCCTTGCTGGCACCGTAGTTTTCTTGATACAATAGTACAGTACAGAAAGACCTAAACGGAGCAAGGTAAAGAGAAGAAAAGGTACCAACCAGAAAGATAGTCCCGGTCCATCTTTCTTTGGTTGTCCCTGACTCTCTCAGATCTAGTTTCCTCACATCTGGACCCTACTACGATTTGACTGTGTCAGTTGTTGGACATTTCTGGGGCTGTTCATCACCTCACATCTCACATTATATCCATAGGGTTGGGTTTCGGAGAAAGGTCTAGCAGCCCCCGTTAGTTCTTCCTCTGATTCAGACTTTCTCTTTTCCGTTGTAGATAACTTAATTATTTAACTGCATGATCGTCTTGAATTGTAATTCTAAACTTCTATTCATGATCCTGACTCCAATTTGTAATCAGCAGGTAGAAAGTGTTCCAATTAGAAAAATCAAATTAATTCTTTTTTTAAATAAGGAGGAAAAACTACTTATTTTATACTCCTGGGGAGTACAAATTAGGTAGGATTCTTAAAATGAGAGGGACAATTATATCTCTCTCATTTATTTCATCTTCTTTCTCTCTTTTGTCCCCCTATGCTCTTTGCTCCCTAAAGCCCAAGAAATTACAAAGGGAAGAAATTATTCCATATATTATACTCCCCACTGAAGTTCTCCATAGCTTGAGCATGGCTTATGAATTAGAATTAAAAGTCCATAAAGTCAGGAAATGTGTATTGGATATTTATAAGATTAAAGGTGATGCCTTCACTTTTATCTATTCATTGGTCAAGTACTTATGAAAGGGGTGAAGGAGGTGAAACAGACTGCTGTTGGTTCTTTCAAAGCTCTCTACCAACCTACTCTTCTAGATCCCTATTAAACATGTCCCATTTAAATGCTGTTTATTTATCCAGTACTTATTATATTAGAATGTGTTTAATAGAATCCTATAATTCTTCTCAAAGATTAGCCACTAAGAATCTATGTAGAGCCAGGATTGGTGGCTCAGCCTGTAATCCCGAGCCTTGGGAGGCTGAGGTGAGTGGATTGCCTGAGCCCGTGGGTTCGACACCCGCCTGGGCAGCTTGGTGATACCCCATCTCTACAATAAATCAAAAATTAGCCGGGCGTGGTAGCACGCGCCTGTGGTTCCAGATTCTTGGAAGGCTGAGGCGGAAGGATCACTGGAGCCCAACAGGTAGAGGCTGCGGTGTCTGGGAGTGGCCACTGCACTCCAGCCTGGGCGACAGAGTGAGACTCTGACTCAAAACAAAAACAAAAACAAAAAACAAAAAAAAAACACAACAACAACAACAACAAAAATCTATGTAGAGTTATAATTGGTTCAATCAAGGTATACTGTAACTCAAAGATCATTTTTTTTTTCACTTCACAACTACATACAGAAACGGAAACCACTAGATAAAAAAGGCTGGAATTCTGGAATTCCTAGCATAACCATAAATAAATGGCAAATTTTGTTTTTAAAGGTTTTAAGTTGTGGTTTACTAGTGGTAATTCTTTAGTTAGGCCATTTCTCATTGTCCTCATTTCTGAAGCCAGCTGACGGCCTCTGTCTCTGACAAAAATTTCATGAAAATCATCCTTTCAGTAAATGTTTTGTGAACTTATTTTAGGTCTAGCTCCCAACAATGCAAGACAACCCAAGATAACTCAGGGATAAAGAAAAGAAATTTACAACCGATGACTCTATTACAAGAAGAAGGAAGAGGAGGAAGAGGAGGAAGAGTGTTAGATTATTGTAGGACTTTGCAACAACAGAACAAAAAAAACCATGGTGCTATCTTGCTCCTGGTTAAGAGAGTCTTGGAACAAGCTCAGTGTTAACTATAAAAAAGTTAAGAGTTGGATTTTTTGATAATGGAGATGATAGTGATTTCCATGAGATGAGTAAGAATTAAGAAATAAGTAAAAGACAAGACTCCTAAATATTAGTAAAAGAAAAGATATCCATATTCTTATAACTCTTATCCTCCCTTAGGAAAGCATATTTGAAAGCATTTTGCTAGAAGTACTGAGTAGAGACAGCTGTCAATAAACTCTCGCTTTTACTGAGTATGAGCCAAAGTATTAGAAACTCCCAAGATACCTAAGCATGAAGACAGTAGGCTGGGCAAGACCACCAGAAATAACATCTTTTACTTATCTGGAACTTTGTACTTGACAAAGTGCTTTTATGTTTCTTGTCTCACTTGCTCTTTCACCTCCCAAAAGAGTAATTTTTTTTTTATTAAAAATTAATTTTTTTCATTTGTCGCCTTCCATTATTTTTCAACCCATTTCTTGCTGACTATTCAACTTTATAAAATTAGGTTCCCCTACTGCCTCCTTGTTTCTTGCCTCAAGGGAACTTCTCAGTATTTATTTTACTTAACTTCTTGACAGCATACTTCCATTCATTGTAGTAGACAGAATAATTCTTCCTCCTCAGAGATTTCCATGTCCTATAACATGTGAATTCTAGATTCTGGAATCTATTAATATGCTAGATGACATGGCAAAGGGGAATTAGGGTAGATATGGTTAACCTAGTAATCGGATGACTTTAAACTAGGGAGCTTACTCCAGATTTTCTGGGTGAGCCCAACGCAGTCACAAGAGTCCTTACAAGTAGAAGAAGGAGAGGAGGAGAAGGAGAGCCTTGCACCAAGAAATGTGGCAACCTCTATAAGGTGAAAACAAAAGGACCATAAGCATTTAAAATATAGGCCACTTCTTCAGAGATACAAAAGCTGTACATATTCATCACTAGTAGGCTTATGCTGCAAAGAATATGAATAGAAGTTCTTCAAGCAGATGGAAAGTGATAAAAGATGAAAACCTAGATCTACACAAAAGAATAAATAGCACCAGGCATGGTCACCCCATGGGCAAAGATTTTTTAAAAAGTCTCATTATTTGGATCCCATTAAAAGACAATTGTATTATGGAGTTCATAACACGTGTAAAAGAAAAATGAATGACAGTAAGAGTATACATTCTAGAAAGGGAGAAATGAAAGTATACTCTTAAAAAGTTCTACTATGCATATGTACTACACTATAGTTTAAAGGTAAGCTTTGATAAGTTCCAGATATACACTGTAAACCCTAAATTTATCACTAAAATAGCACCAGCAAGGAGTAATAGCCAAAAAGTCAAAAAAGGGAATAAAATAAAATTATAAAATGTACTAAATTAACCCAAATAAAGGCAGAAAAAGAGAGAACAAATAACTGAATGAAAATGGGATTTAGTGAAGCTTAATATCCAGAATGCATAAAGGATCTTACAATTCAACAACAAACAAATGCCCCGATTTAAAAATAATCATAGGACTTGAAAAAGATGTTTCTCTAAAGAAGATATACAAATGACCAATAAGCATATGAAAAGATTCTCAGTATCACTAGTCATTAGGGAAATGCAAATCAAAACCAGAGTGAGATCCATTTCACACTCATTAGAATGGCTAGTAACACACACACACACACACACACACACACACACAGGGAGAGAGAGAGAGGAAATAAGTATTGGTAAAGATGGGAAGAAATTGAAATTACTGGTGGGAATGTAAAATGGTACAACCTTTGTAGGAAATGAAAAGTTCCTCAAAAAGTTAAATAAAGAAATATAGAATTACCATATTATCTAGCAACTCTCCTTCTGGGTAACTACCCCCAAAAAAGTAAAGCAGGAACTCACACAGATATTTGTACATCAGTGTTTATAGCAGCATTATTCACAATAGCTAAAAATTGAAAACAACCCAAATGTCTACCAACAGAAGAACAGATAAACCAAATGTGGTATATCCACACAGTATTCAGCCTTCAAAAGGAAGGAAATTTTGACACAAGTTACATGGATAAAACTTGACGTTATGCTAAAAGAAATAAACCAGAACATAAAAGAACAAATATTGTATGATTCTCCTTATATGAGGTCTCTAGAGTAGTCAAATCCAAAGAAACAAAAAACATAATAGTGATTCCCAGGGCCTAGGGAAGGCATTTTTGGTGGGAGAGCTAGGAGTTATTACATTGGGTACAGAGTTTCTGTTTGAGATAATGAAAACTTTCTAGAAATTGATAGTGGTGATGGTTACACATCATCATGAATATACTGAATGCCATTGGCTGTACACTCAAAATGGTAAAAACAATTCATTTTCTGTTATGTATATTCTACCTCAATATGAAACACACATATATATATTCTCAGCAGTCCAAGTAAAAGGCAGAGATTGTCAGGTTGCAAATAATAATAATAATAATAATAGCAAGACCAAAATATATGTTACTTATAAAATAACCTACTTTAAAAAATAAAGACACAAATTAAAAGATTGGAAAAATATACCATGCTAACATTCAAAATAAAGCCAAAGTCGATATTTTAATGTCGGACAAAATAGATTTCAGTGCAAAGAATATTATCGTCTATTAATTCTCTATGGCTATGTAACAGTATTGCCACAAATGCAGCATTACATTTTTGTTATCTTGGTTTCTGCTGGTTAGGGCCCACCTGGGTTCTGTGCCATGTGGGTTTCCCCAGCATGGTATCTTGCCTCCTCTTAACCAGAAAAAGAGAACTTGAGAGGTTCAAACAAGAGAAGTACTTTAATCTTATGTCATAAAATGATGTAATTATGTACACATAATTATGCCATCTTGTCACCTTTGTTGTATTCTATTGACTAGAAGCAAGTCATAGGTCATGCCCATGGTCAAGGGGAGGGTCACACAGGGCATGAACTTCAGGAAATAAAATCATGGAAGCACATTAAGAGAATGTCCATCATTCCAGGGATAAGCATGGTCATTTCAAAATGGTAAATGAAAAGTTCATCAAGAGGACATAGCATTCTTACGTGTTTATGGACCAATTAACAGAACTTCAAAATATATAAAGCAAAATCTAATAGAAACATTAGGAGATATAGAAAATTCCCACTTATACAGTAAGTCCCCTACATATGAACTCTCAAGTTGAAAACTTTCAAAAATGCAAATGTGCATTTGCATGTACAATCACTTAAATTAGGTCACATGTCTGGTATACATTGTCACATATGTGCATCCTCTACAAATGTTTGCATTTGGGGTACTTTACTCTACAGTACTATATACAGTACGGTAATGCAGTATCTTTATTTCAAGCCCAGGATGTCCAGAAGCAAGTATAAAAACAGTGATATAGCTCATATTCTATAGCTGATTTTGTTAATTGGATGCGTAGGCAAACTTTGTTGGACTTATGAACAAATTGGACTTATGAATGTGCTCTCAGAATGGAACTAGTTCATATGTTGGGGACCTACTGTAATTGGAAATCTCAATACCCCTCTTTCAATAATTCATAAACAAGTAGGCAGAAAGTCAGTAAGAATGTAAAAGATTTCAATGATACTATCAACCAAATGACTTAATTGATCTTTATCAAATATTCTACCACACAACAGCAAAATACACATTCTTGTACCAAGATATATTACAGGATAAGCCATAAAACAAGTCTAAATAACCATAAAAAGCATTCAAGTCTTACAAAGATGTTCTTTAACCAAAATAAAATTAAATTAGAAATTAATTTTAAAAAGATAACTGAAAAATATTTTAAAACTAAATACTACTTCTCTTAAAAATATATCCAGGAAATAATTCAAAAGGGAATTAGAAAATATTTTGGACTGAACAAAAATCCAACATGTTAAAAAAAAATGATGTGGAATGCCACTAAAGCAGTATTTATAGGGAAACTTATCGGGCAACATATCTTTACCCAAAAATAAGTCCCAATTGATGATCTTAGCTTTACTTAAGAAATTAGAAAAAAAGCAAATAGAAAACAAAGTAAGCAGGAAAAAGAATTATAATAATAATCATCATAGTGAAAAACAATACAAATAGGAAAGTTAAATAGAGTAGAGAATATCCATGAAGCAAAAACAAAAACAAAAAAACTGATTCCTTAAGAAAATCAGTAAAATTGGTAAGCCTGTAAAAAATTGATTTTTAAAAGTGGTGTAGGAGGGGGAAGATTCAAGTCACCAATATTAGGAATGATAGATGTGACATCACTAGAGATCCTATAGATATCAAAAGATAATAAGGAAACATTATAAACAACTTTGTGCTGATACATTTGACAACATGGATAAAATAGATAAAATTCTTGACAAACACTGTCAAGTTTCACCACAGACAAGATAGATAACTTATTTGAATGCTCTAAAATTTATCAAAGAAATTCAACAGTTAGTTAAAAATCTTTTCAAAATGAAACATCCAGGTCCAGAAGGTTTCACTTCTGAATTCCCCACATATCTAAGGAAAAACAATAGCAACTCTCTGCCAAACTCTTTAAGAGAATTGAAGGGAACATAATTTTTAACTCATTCAATGTAGTCATCATTGCTCCTATATCAAAATCAAAGACATACCAAACAAACAGAAACTGTAGTTAATATTCCCCATGAACATAGGTGCAAAAATTCTTCACAAAATTTTAAACGGAATCTAAAATAAAAGCAATAGTACATAATAGCTATGTGTAGCTTATGCCAAGAATGCAAAATTGTTTTAGCATTCAAAATTCAGTCTACGTAATTCACCTTATTAACATACTAACTGCCAAAACATATGATTATCTTGTGGAAAGACATTTGACAAAATTCCACATATATTCATAATTTTTAAAAATCTCATCAAGCTAGGAACAAAAGTACCTTCTCAACCTGATACAGGGCATTTATGAACATAAAACTAACCTCATATTTAATAGTGACAGACTGAATGCTTTCCTTCTAAATTCAGAAACAAGGTTAGAGTGTCTACCTTCACCTGTTTATTCAACACTGTGTCTAAGTTTCTAGCCACTGCAATAAGCAAGAAAAATAAATTTAGAAACATCCAGATTGGAAAATCGAGAGTTAAACTTCATTTGGTATCAGATGGCATAATCACCTATACAGAAAATTCTATAGAATTTACAAAGATACTACAAGAAGTGAGTTTAGCAATGTTGCAGAACATGAGATCAATATTGTTATTGGAAGAATCATGCCACCTCAAAACTTATATGTTGAAGTCCTAACTCCCAGTACCCCAGAATGTAATTGTAGTTGAAAATATGTATTTTGAAGAGGTAATTAAGTTAAAATGAAGTCCTCAGGGTGGGCTGTAATCCAATTTGACTGGTGTTCTTATATTAAGATGAAATTGGGACACAGACATGACCACACAGAGAGAAAAGACCACGTGAAGACACAAGGAGGAGAAGACAGTTTCTGCAAGCCAAGGAGAGGGGACTTGAAGAAATCAACCCTGTAGACATCTTGATCTTGGATTTCTCCAGAACTATGAAGTGAAATATTGCTACTTCTTACGCCACATAGTCTGCGCAGTATTTTTATGGGAGTCCTAGAAAACTAACACAAATATACATGAAGCATTTGTATGTATCTATTCTAACAATAAACAATCAGAACTTGAAGCTTAAAAATTGTAAGATCACATAAGAATCAAAATATAAAATGAAATGGTTAAGAATAAATTTGACATATGTGCAAAAGTCACATCCTGAGAACCACAAATCATGCTGAGAAAAAATATAGAAGAATTAAATAAACAGAGAGTTACAACATTTTCACAGATTAGAAGATTTAGTATTGTTAAGATATTAATTCTTCCCAAATAGATCTATAGATACAATGCTCTTCCAACCAAAAGCCTAGCAAGCTTTTTTTGTAGAAATTAAAAAACTGATTCCAAAATTTATGTATTTATGTGGAATTAAAAGACTCTAGACTAGTCAACCAACTCTGAAAAAGAATAAAGTTCACTGAAAAAAAACACAATCCACACAAATACATCATGATAATTTGGGCTTCATCAAAATTTAAAACTTTTGTTCTTCAGAAGACACTGCTAGGGAAATAAAAAAAATATAACTTACGGCCAAAAAAAATTGAAAAATACCATCTAATTTTCAAAAAAATAACATCCAGAATTCTCAGAAACTCAATAATAACAAAACAATCCAATAAAAACATGTTTAAGTTATGAACAAACTCTTCACCAAAGAAGATATACAGATGGCAAAAAAGCACGTGAAAAGATGCTCAATACCATGAGCCATTCTGAAAATGCAAATTTAGACCATAATGAGATTAGACACCTATAAGAATGGCTAAAATTAAAATTAGAGACTGACTATGCCAAGTGTTGGCAAGGATGTGGAGTCCTTATGACTTTTCTGCCTTCTGTTTAGAATATAAAATGGTACAGCACTTCTGGAAAACAGTTTGACAGTTTCTTTAAAAACTTAAACATGCACACATTTTTATGACTCAGGCTTTCCATTCCTAAGTATTCCCTAGGAGAACTGAAAGCATATGTCCACAAAAAAAAATTACACAAGACAGCTTACAGCATCTTTACTTGTCATAGCCACAAACTGTAAAAAACCCAAATCTCCCCAACAGGTGACTGGGATAACAATCTGTGATATATTATTGCAACAGAATACCACTAACAACAAACTAGTGAATTAATGATATGCACAACACATCTCAAAATAATTATGCTGCTGAAAGGAGTCAGAAGAAAGGAATATATACTTTATATTTCTGTTTATAGAGAATTCTAGAAAATTTAAATGAATCCAGAGTGACAGAAAGCAGATGGGAGGTGGCCTAAGGCAGGAATGGATAGAAAGGAGTGTTTATTTAAAAAAAACACAGAGGCATTGTGGGTGGGAGCTGTGTTCATTCTCTTGATTGTGGTGATGGTCTCACAGATGTATGTAGATGTTAAATTTATCACATTGTACACTTTAAATATGTGGAGTTTATTGTGTCTCAATTTTATAATTCAACGATGCTGTCAAAAAATTGTGATGATATGCTTTTCTTATTTTGATAGCCACAGCAACAAAGTATCTTCAATCGATCATACAAATTGGCTGTGGTGTACGTTTGGCATGTTCCCATCACTGTCTGAGCACTTTCATATTGCAGGCTCGTATTATTCATTCCCTCACCCAGCCAAGCCCTTGAATCAGCCATTTCCCCCAAAGAACCCTCTTCCCTTTCATTGCAGAATGGTATTCACAACCCAAGGGCCAGTCATATGGGTTACTCATTGCTTTAAAGTGTCAGAGCTTCTGGGACTTCTCAGCAGACAAAGTTTGGAAATCTGTGTAAGAAAACACAAACACAGACACACACATCTGTATCTGTTCCTCCAGCTAGCTCACTGCTTATGCACCTAAATATATTAAAAGCTGTGAGTTCATACTAAGACCTCCAGTTCAATTCAACACTACAGGGTTTATACACAATTTCTAAAAGAAAATGTCCAACCTTAGAGCCATTCTGTTAAATAAAAGAACAGTGTCAAGAAAGTGGCTTAAGCCCACAAAGCCAAGGGCACATAAAAAGGAAGGGGCCAGCTCAGTTCTCAATGCTATCGACCAGGTACACCCCATGGAGACCAATCCTGCTGTTCTTGCTCTGTAAACACATAGAACATCAACACTAACCCCTTTCGGATTCTCTTTCTAATTCCATATATGCAATGTTTTTGAGGCCTACTATTTTGCTGGCAATTGAAGTTCAAAAAGATGATTAAGGAGACGAGATCACACCCTCAAGGAACCTACCAAATAGAAGGGAGATGAGACACACACACACAACTCTAACATAAGGTTGTATATGATAAGAACCAGGGATGAAGGTGTTGACTTTGTGCCTCAGGGTGGGACTGAATGAACTGATTTCAGCACAGCAGTTAGCGGATAATGCATAGTAGGTACTCAATAAACAATGTCTGTTTTGTAGTGAGAAATGGGAAACCTATAGAGTGTCTCATTTCTCCATAAAGAATGCAAGAACAAATACATCTAACTGAGCTTGAGAGCCTCTGCAGCAACTGGAGCCTCATAATACTAAAAAGGCAAAATATATGTCATACCATCAAGTGTAACCAGCAGTTCTTCTTGTGAATTCTAGGGTCTCACGTCTTTTTCTTGTCAGAGTCTCTTCTGACACATCTCCTCTCTCCCCCTAGAATCAGGGTCTTCCCAGACCGTGTGTCCTGGTCACTACTGTGCATCACACTGAGTGATGACTTCAGGACTCCTAGAAGTAACACATCCTCCCCTGCTTTTTCCTGTCTGACTTAGAGGCAAGAAGTGAGCATTCTCAGTCTGAAAGCTGATCACCTGTCCTTTGTACCTAAGCCAGGTGAAGATACTGATTCCTAGTTCAAAGCAGTGTTGGATGGAAGAGAGGGAAATGGTGAAAGGGCAATTAGGTGAAGGAAGTATTAGGACAAGTGTGCAACAGGAAAGCACAGGGAATTTAAAAAGCACCTAATGCTCATATGAAGGAATATCTGGACGCAAGGGGGAAGGAGTCGATGGAGGCGTGCATCCATGAATGAATGCATAACCCAGACTTCACGCTCTTACCCCACCTGCTGAGTCTGAATCCCTTCTAAGTTTTCTGCGACTTGCCAGTGTGCCTCTATCCCATTTGTAGACCTTGCCTCTGGTGGCCTCTGGGGTCAATCCCTGCTGTGGACATGGTTCTGCTGGGCACCACTGTTCCACCCCAGCCCCCACGATCCCTGACATTCATCACAATGTGCTACTGGGCTCCTGCACTTCACCCACAGCTGGGAGGGTATCTCTCTTCTCCTTGGCATGTCCACTGGCACCTAAATCATGCCACATGTTTTGCCTCAACGTTTTAGAGCCTCTTTCCAAAGGAGTTCTTTCAATTCTCTCCACAGCTCATAATAACAGTCACAGAAGAAGGGACTGATCAGATACACAGCTGGTGAGGGAAGCCCCACAGATGGTTCCCTACTTAAAATGGCTCCACTTACACTTTTTCAACTTTACAATGGAGCAAGAGTAGCATTCAGTAGAAGCCATCCTTCAAAGTTTGAATTTTTTTGATATTCTCCTGGGCCAGGGATATGTGGTCTGACACCTTTATTATAAATAGGCTCTGTGCTAAATGCTTTTCCCCAACTGTCAGTGAATGGCAACGTCTGAGCATGTTGAAGGCAGGCTAGGCTAAGCTGTAATTTGGGTAGGTTAGATGCATTAAATGCAGCTTCAATTTATGGGATTTTCAACTTAGGATGGGCGCATCAGGGTGTAGTCCCATTGCAAACTGAGGCGCATCTATGGAGCTGATCACTGCTGAGAAAACAAGAGAAACAAGAGAGCGTGAGATGGTGGGCATAACCCACAGTCCCCTGTTGGAATTAAGACAAGTACATGAAAAAGGAAGAGAGCTGTATGAAACAACACACAATTGTGCACAAAGCTCTGCAGGACTGCTCCTAGGGAATCCGAGAGAAAGGCTTATAATCAAAGTATCCTGGACCGAGAAGTAGAAAACTAGATTCTTCCATCCCATATTTGCCTTCAGTTCCTCTGCAAAATCAGGAAAAGAATCGTCAAATCACATTTTGAATGTACATGAAATGGACAGTGCTTTCTTTTTTTTCCTTTTTTTTCTTTTGAGTTGGAGTCTCACTCTGTCGCCCAGACTGGAGTGCAGTGGCCGCTCCCGGCCACCGCAGTCTCGACCCACTAGGCTCCGGCGATCCTTCCGCCTCAGCCTTCCATGTAGCTGGAACTACAGGTGCGCGCTACCACGCCCAGCTCATTTTTTTTTTATTGTAGAGATGAGGTCTTGCCAAGTTGTCCAGGTGGGTCTTGAACCCGCGGGCTCAGGCAATCCACTCACCTCAGCCTCCCAAAGGCGCGGGATTACAGGCTGAGCCAACGAGCCTGGCAGGACAGTGTTTTCTACCAGTAAAGCCATAGCAACACAATCTATCTGTGATTCTCAGTAATTTATTTCTATTTATCCATTTGGTTAGTTTATTAGTTACTTATTCATTGGCTACAGACCACTCTGAGAATCTGATAAAAACTATCAGCCGTCTCTCCAGAGAAATGCCTGTATGCACAGTTCCATAACATTTTGCATACAATTCCAAGTTAGACATCAAGAATCCCTAACAGACATTTATTTAGAACTTTCAATATTGCAAAATGCTTTCATTTCTATTATTTACCTTACCCTTTTCTTTAGATAGAATGAACATGTTCAGCATCTCGAGACCTAAAACCCTAGCCTGATTCGGGGTCTCAGAAATCTAGAGAGTGTGTACTGCCACAAAACTCAACAGAAATTCTGGATTACTTAAAAAACTTCATTTCATATTCCATAATCCACATATCAGGCCTGAAGGAAAAAGATAGGTGGGAGGTAAGGTAAGGAGGAACTTTGATTTGATTCTTCATCTCAAACCTGTTGACAGTAGAAAGTTAGGAAAATAATAAAAGCACTCAAAGAAAATGAAAACCACATTTTTAAAAAACCCAGTCCACTTTCTATGGGCAGCACGATTGGTTCTATGTTTTTTACTATTGTGAATAATGCCACAATAAACATACATGTGCAGATATCTTTTTCATAGAGTGATTTGAGTTCCTCCAGTTATATTCCAAGAAGGGGGATTGTGAGGTTGTACGGAAGGACAATTTTTAGATCTTTTAGGAATTTCCACACTGTTTTCCACAGAGTTTATACTCCCACCAAGAGTGTAGCGTAGCAGTGTTCCCTTTTCCCCACATCCTCTCCAGCATCTACTGTTTTCTGAGTTATTGTTGATGGCCACCCTGACTGGAGTTAGGTGGTATCTCAATGTGGTTTTAATTTGTATTTCTTTGATGATTAGTGAAGCTGAGAATTTTTCTCATGTGTGGTACATATACATGATGGAGTATTACACAGTCATAAAGAAGGACAAAATTATGAACTTTGCAGCAACTTAGATGGACTTAGGTTCTATAATACTGAGTGATCTATCACAGAAACAAAGAACTGAGTACCACATGTTCTCACTCATAAGCAGACCCTGAAAAATTTTCACAATACTACAAGAAAGGGATTGGCAGTAGTGGGAAACTGTTGGGGGGGCACACTTCATCAATAAGGGGACCTGATCTCAAACCAGGTAAAGTGGGGACCAAAGTGAGGCCCAAATTTTACCTGTACAATGACCACTTGTATACTTAATCCTGAATTGTACCTTATGTCTTTAAAATAAAAATTAAAATAAAAAATTAAAATCATATTAATATAGAAAAAGAAGAAAAGAAAAGAAAATGAAAACCAGCTTCAGCCTCCCCAGACCCGGTCCAGGGGCAAAGATCATCGGTAATCCAGCAGGTAGATTTCAGTGAACTTCAGAAAAGAGGCTAGCCTCCAGGTCACCACACGCAGGAGAGGAAAGCCCTCCAGTCACAGAGCTTGGTCTCAGGAGTCCCAGGGTCACCGGGTACCCCACTGTAGCCCAGCATGAGGCCTAGAGCAGGGGAGCGAGGGTCTCATTAGCACCCCAGAGGCAGGGGGCGGCTCCCTGGGAGACAGGCCCAGAGCAATTACAGGGTGACCGAGATGAATCAAAGGGGAATGATGATGGATTCCCTCATATCGGGAGCAATCAGCATAATTTATCTCCAAATCAGCGGCGAGACACAGAGGCATACATGCCTGACGCATGGGCAGGCAGTGTGACAGAAATTGTTTTTTAAGCAGTTGCCCTCTGAAAATATTACCCTCTCTCTGACACCCAGTATAATGAGACCTTGATTATCTGTCAGGCCTGTAAAATCAGGAGTCGTTATCAAGGGTACGTAAGCCAGTGGAATCTACCCCTTTCCAAAGTGTTCTCATTTTTTTCTCTCTACAGAGTCACTCTTTGTTCTTCTTATTAATGCCCTTTCCTTTGCTCTTTTGGAATTGCTCTGTCTCCTGCCCTGTTGAGAAGCAGCATACTCTTTCCTGCACCCACGACGTGGTGCTGGGTATAAAGTCACCGCACACAGAGACAAACCCCGAGAAGAAATGAGGCCACGGTGGAGGCCAAATAGCCTACTGGTAACACCTCTGGAAGGCTGCCCCTCAGAAAGTCATTTATCTACTAAGTTTTATAAATACTTCCAGTTCTGTTCTAGCTTGAGGAAAATGGAGACTGAACAGGCTGAGGCTGGTAGGGAACTGGCCTTCCCTTTCTCAATATTTTGTATCCGCTTAGGGAAACAACAACAACAAAAGGGATGAGGAAAAGGGTGGAAAACATGCTTTCCTCTTGGGGGGCACATCTTTTTGCTGTAAGATAGTGAGTTGATTGAGGACAGATATCTATACAATATAAAAGGTGGGTAGGGAGACAGGTAGTAGGAAAGACCACTGAGGCTGGATGCTTCCTGCTCTGAATTCTCCGTCTCTAATTGTTCCACTGGTCTGGAGTCAGGTGTCTGTTAGTGTCATCTTTTGTTGCTCACATTCATTGCTCCATCTCGACAATGGCTTCTAGGAGGACAGAGACCAACCTGTGAATTCTTCCTCAGTTGTACCATGCTAGGCTAGTGAGTGAATTTTCCTTTGCCTCAATTTGGGAATTCATTCTTGGATTTCGTCAAGAAATATTCAGTGTTTACATTATCCAGGGTGTTTTGAGGGATTAACAAGAAGCAAATTCTGCCTTCAAGACGTCTAAATGAATAGCTGATGGAGAGATCAAATTAAATGAAAGACAGTGCTTTGCCGTTGTCAATGTTGCACATGTAAGATGTTGTTATTATACTTCTTCTGTTCCCCAAATGGTAACTGTGATAGTTTGCATGTAGACTGTGCTCAGTGTTAGCTAATTGATTAAGCTGTACTTACCTTGGCAGAACTCCTTAAAATGTTTTCTAACAGCAAAGGGGAAAATAGACTTATCTACAGAGGATGAATTTTAAATTCCATGGTACCAAAACCAGTGGCAGTGCCTTAACACTCACATCCTTTTTCCCAAATAATTCCATGGCGTTGAAGGGCCATCGCTAGTTGTTGAAAGCATCACTCAGGAGAAAGAGCAGCAGTGTCTGGAATACTAAGTGGGCAGGAAGGCAGCTCTCCAGCAAGCCGATGTGAGACACTGCCAGCCTGAGATGGCAGCCAAGCCTCCAGCCCCGAAAGAAGAAGCTTAACTCACTCCCTCAGAAACCCTCTGACACTAAATAATGTTCTCCTTCTGAAGCATTCTGTTTATTGCAAAAGGCTGGAACAATTTGATAAATCTCTCATTACAGTCCAAGAAACTATGAAATCTATTCTGCCATCAGCCAAGTGAAATGGCAAACTTAACAACAGGACTTTGGCTGTTGGTGGACTGTTTGGCTCAGTTGTGGGCCAGCAATTCTATCTCTCACAGAACTCTGTTGCTGCTTGATGCTGGGAGGGAGTAGGAATGTGGGTGCTCGCATGCAATGTTAGACACGAGACGCACCCAGTGATCCTCAGCTGCTAGCATTGCCGGGAATAAAACCAAAGCATCTTTCCATTTGCTTCTTCTATTTGTCACAATTAGACTAGATTTAACATAGAAGTCTTTTTTCCGGTTTTTTGAAGTACACTTGGCAAAAAGAAGTTATATGTATTTTAGGTGAACAATGTGCTGTTTTGATATGTATTGTGAAATGATTACCGCAATTCAAGTAATTAATATATCCATCACCTAACATCGTGACCTTTATTCACGGGGAGGGGTTGAGAACAGTAATTAAAATCCACTCTCTTTGCAAATCTCAAGGATGATACGCAATATTCCTAACTATAGTCTCCAGGCTGTTCAGAAGGTCTTTAGAACTTATTCATCCTCTGCATAACTAAAACTTTGTGCCCTTTTGAGCAGCACCTCCCTATTTCCCCCACTCCTCAGCTCCTGGCAACCGCCATTCCACTCTCTGCTTATATGAGCTCAACGTTTTAAGGTTTTACATATAAGTGAGATCATGCAGTATTTGTATTTCTGTGCCTGATGTATTTCACTTAGTTTAACGTCCTCCTGCTTCATTCATGTTGTAGCATGTGGAAGGATTTTTTTCTTTTTTAAGGCTGAATAGTAGTCAATTGTGTGTGTGTGTGTGTGTGTGTGTGTGTGTGTGTGTGTGTGTGGCGCGCGTGTGCGCGCACGCATGCGCGCTTACACGAGTGCACCATATGCCACACTTTCGTTGTCCATCCATTTACTGTTGGACACTTAGGTTGATTATGTGTCTTTATTGTGAATAATTCTGCAATGAACATAGGACTGCAAATAGCTCTTTGACACACTGATTTCATTTCCATTGAATATCTATCTAAAATTGAGATTGCTGGATCCTATGGTAGTTCTGTTTTTGATTTTCTGAGGATTCCCTATATTGTTTTCCAGAATGGTTGTACCAATTTACATTCCCACAAGAGTGTACAAAGGCTTCTTCTTCTCCACATCCTTATCAACAGTTACTATCGCTCCCATTTTTTGATAATCACCATTCTAACAGGTGTGACATGATAGCTTATTGTGGTTTTTATTTGCTTTCTCTGATGATGAGTGATGCTAAGCATCTTTTCATATACATTTGGTTAATTTGTTTGTCTTCTTTGGAGAAATGCCTGTTCACATCCTTAGCCTATTTCCTAATTGTATGTGTGCACACGCACTAACAATTTGAGTTCCTTGTAATTTTGGATATTGGCCACTTATCAGGTGAATGGTTTGCATATATTTTCTCCCATTCCATTGGTTGTCACTTCACTTGGTTAATTGTTTTCTTTGCTACGCAGAAGACTTTTAATTTGATAAATCCCACTTTTCTATTTTTGCTTTGTTTTCTGTGCTTTTGTGCCCAGACCAATCAAGGAGCTTTTGCAAATTACTGTGGTTTTGTAATACATTTTAAAATCAGGAAGTTTGATGTCTCCAATTTTGTTCTACCTCAAGAATATGTTAGCTACCTGGAGTCTTTTATGGTTCCATATAAATTTTAGAATTGTTTTTCTGTTTCTATGAAAAATGGCATTGGAATTTTGATAGGCTTACATTAAATCCAAAGATTGCTTTGGGTAGACTAGACACGTTCACAGTATAAATTCAATCCAAGAACACAAGGTCTCTTTTCATTTGTTTCTCTTTTAAATTTTTTCATCAATGTTTTATAATTTTCAGTGTATGGATTATTCACCTCCATAGGTAAATTTATTTCTCTTTCCTTTGTGATGCTATTTTTATATAACTTTTTTATTTTAAATATGTGGAATACAATTCAGAGTTATGTATAAAAATGTTCGTTATCAGGTCCCCTTGTGGATGAGGTGTGCCCCTCCTCCTCTGGCAGTTTCCTGCTACTACCACTCCCACCCCTGCCCTCCCCCTGGCAGTTTCCCACTACTGCCAATCCCTTTCTTATATTATTAAGATACTTTTTCAAGGTCCGCTTATGAGTGAGAACATGTGATACTCGCTTCTTTGTTTCTGTGATGAATCACTCAGTATTATAGCCTCTAAGTCCATCCAAGTTGCTGTGAAGTTCATGATTTTGTTCTTCTTTATGGCTGCGTAATATTCCATCGTGTATAAGTACCACATTATTTTTAATCCAGTCCTCTTTTGATGGGCAGCAGGGTTGGTTCCATGTTTTTGCTATTGTAAATAATGCTGCGATAAACATGCATGTGCAGATATCTTTTTTAAAGAGTGACTTGAGTTCCTCCAGGCATATTACCAGAAGGGGGATTGCGAGGTTGTACGGCAGGTCAATCTTTAGACCTTGTAGAAATCACCTCACTGGTTTCCACAGAGGCTGTACTAGTTTACCCTCCCACCAACAGTGTAGAAGTGTTCCTGTTTCTCCACATCCTGTCCAGTATCTGTTGGTTTTTGAGATATTGGTGATAGCCATCCTGACTGGAGTTAGTTGGTACCTCAGTGTGGTTTTAATTTGCATTTTGTGGATGACTAGTGAGGTTAAGCATTACTTAACATATCTGTTGCCTGCTCATATGTCTTCTTTAGAGAAGTGTCTATTCGTATCTTTTGCCTACTTTGTAATGGGGCTGTTTGCTTTTTTTAAATTTATTTTTATTTTTATTTTCTTTTTGACATGTTTGAGTTCCTTGTAGATCCCAGATGTTAGATCTTTGTCAGATATACAGTTGGCAAAATATTTTTTCCAAGTCTCTGGACTATCTCCCCATTCTCTCAATGGTTTCTTTGGCTTTGCAGAAGCTTGTCAGTTTGATGAGGTCCCACTAGTCCATCTTATCTCTTATAGCATGGGCATTTGGGGTTTTGATCAGGGATTGGTTGCCAGCTCCAATTTCCATAAGGCTGTCTCCTATGTTTTCTAAGGTTCTTATAGTTTAAGGTCTTATGTTTAGGTCTTTGATACATTTAGAGTTGATTTTTGTGAATGGTGATAGGGAGGAGTCTTGTTTTCATCTTCTGCATGTGGTCAGCTAGTTTATCCAGCACTATTTACTGAATAGGCTCCACTCTCCCAGTGGTTGATGGTGAAGATTTTGTCGAAGATGAGTTGGTTGAGAAATTGAGGTATTGCTTCTGGAATCTCTAACCTGTTCCATTGGTCTATATGCCTGTTCTTGTACGGATACCAGTCTGTTCTGATTATTGTAACTTTATAATAAAGTTTAAAGTCTGGGAAGGTGATGCTTCCCACTTTGTTTGTTTTGCTGAGAATTGTTTTGGCTATTCATGGTCTTTTATGTTTCCAAATGAATTCCTGAATTGTCATTTCCAAGTCTGCGAAGAATGCTGCTGGTAATTTAATGGGTATTGCATTAAATCTCTAGATTGCCTTGGGCTGGATGGACATCTTAACAATATTGATTCTTCCAATCCATGAGCATGAAATAGTTTTCCATTTGTTTGTGTCATCTTTGATTTCTTTGAGCAATGTTTTGTAGTTTTCATTGTAAAGGTCTTTGACTTCTCTAGTTAGGAAGATGCCTAGGTATTTCATTTTTTTGGTGGGTAATAGGAATGGAATCGTGCTTTTTGGGGGGTTTCTGTTTGTTTATTTTGGTGTATAGGAATGTGACTGACTTTTACACATTTATTTTATACCCTGAGACTTTGCAAAAGTCCTTTATCAGTGCAAAGGGGGTTTTGAAAGATTCTCTTGGGGTTTCGAGAATCATGTTGTCTGTAAAGAGGGATAACTTAACTTCCTTGTTTTCTATTTTGATACCTCTGATTTTCTTCTCTTGTCTGATTGCTCTAGCTAGGAATTTCAATACTATGTTGAACAGGAGGGTTAAGAATGGGCATCCTTGTCTTGTTCTGGTTTTCAGGGGAAATGGTTCCAATTTCTGTCTGTTTTGCAATATGTTGGCTGTGGGTTTCTCATAGATAGCTCTTACTATTTTGAGGTATGTCCTATCTATACCTAAATGTTCAAGGGTTTTTATCAAGAAGGGTGCTGGATTTTATCAAAAGCTTTTTCTGCATCTAATGATATAACCACGTGGTTTTTGTCTTTACATCTGTTGATATATTTAATTACGTTTATGGTCTTGCAGGTGTTGAACCAGCCCGGCATTCCTGGGATGAAGCCTACCTGGTCGTGACAGATGATTTCTGAGATGTGTAGTTGGATCCGTTTTGTGAATCTTATTGAGAATTTTAGCATTTATGTTCATCAAGGATATTGGCCTGTAGTTCTCTTTCTTTGTTGGATCTTTACCCAGTTTAGGTATCAATCTGATGTCAGCTTCATAAAATAATTTGGGGAGAATTCCATCTTTCACAATTGCCTGGAATACTTTCAGTAGGATTGGTATCAGCTCATCCTTATATGTTTTGTAGAATTCTGCTGGAAAGCCATCTGGTCCAGGGGTGTGTGTGTGTGTGTGTGTGTGTGTGTGTAGGTAGTTTTCTTATGACATAGTCAATTTCCTGGGTTGTTATTGGTCTATTTAGGATCTCAATTTCTTCTTGTTTCAACCTGAGAAGGTTGTGTAATGTAAGAAAGTCCTCCATTTCATTTAAGTTTTCGAGTTTGTTTCCATACAGGTATATATAGAAACCTCTGATGATCTTTTGTATTTCTTTGGGGTCAGTTGTGACTTCATTTCCTGCATTTCTGATTTTGTCTATTTGGGCTTTTTCTCTCTTTTTCTTGGTCTGTCTAGCTAGGGTTTCACCGATCTTGTTTATCCTTTCAAAAAGTTAGTTTTTGGTTTCATTGATTTTTTTTGTATTATATTTTTGTCTTCTATGTCCCGAATTTGGGCTTTTATTTTGGTGATCTGGATTATTCTGCTGAAGTGAGGGCTTTTGTGGTTTTGCTTTTCCAGCTTCCTTAGGTGATTTGTTATGCTGTTAACTTATGACTTTCCATTTTTTTCATGTGTGTTCATAGAAATATGAATTCCCCTCTTAGGACAGTTTTTATGGCATCACAGAGATTTTGGTGAGATGTTTCTTCATTTTCATTTGTTTTCAGGTAACTTTTAATCTCTGTTTTGATTTCCATGTTGACCCAGGAGTTGTTTAGTATCATGCTGTTTAGTGTCCATGTCTTTGTGGGTTTGGGGAGAACTTTGCTATTGTTGGTTTTTGTTTTTGTTTTTTTTTAATTCCACTGTGGTCTAAGAAGGTGCATGGCAGAATTTCAATTTTATATTCTGTGGTTGTTGGATGAGTGTTCTGTAGGTATCAATTAAGTTCATTTGGTCAATTGTCACCTTGAGGTTCCGGATCTCCTTGTTGGCTTTTTGTCTTGATGATCTATCAAGGACTGTTAGTGGTGTGTTTAAGTCCCCAGCTATGACAGTATTAGAGTCAATATCTTTTTTTAGTTTACCTAGAAGCTGCTTCATAAAAGATGGTGTTCCTATGTTGGGTGTGTATATGTTTAGGATGGATATTTCTTGTGATGAATTGAACCTTTTATCATTATGTAGTGACATTCTGTGTCTTTTTTAGTTTTTTTTTTTTTTTTTGGAGTTGGAGCCTCACTCTGTCACCCAGACTGGAGTGCAGTGGCAGCTTCCGGCCACCGCAACCTCGACCTGCTGGGCTCCGGCGATCCTTCCTCCTCAGCCTTCCAAGTAGTCGGAATTACAGGCATGCGCTACCATGCCCGGCTGATTTTTTGATTTATTGTAGAGATGAGGTCTCTCTGCCCAGGCGGGTCTCGAACCCGTGGGCTCAGGCAATCCACTCACCTCAGCCTCCCAAAGGCGCGGGATTACAGGCTGAGCCACCAAGCCCGGCTCTTTTTCAGTTTTTGATAGTTTAAAGGGTATTTTATCTGATATTAAGATCGTGACTCCTCCTTCCTTTTGTATTCTGTTTTCCTGAAATTTTGTTTCCCATCCTCTTACTTTGAGTCTGTGAGTGTCCTTTCTGGTGAGATGAGATTCTTGGAGATAATGTATTGTAACCTTATGATATTTTATCCATTTTGCCATTCTATGCCTTTTCAGTGGTGCATTTAGTCCATTCATATTAAGACTAATTATTGAGTTTCTCCCTTCATGAGGTTCTTATGGAGTTTGTTGTTGTTGCTGTTGTATGTTTATTTGTTTGTTGTCTTTCTTTTGTTTTTTGGTTTGATTCATGTGTGTTTTAAATCTTTTTCCTGCATTTTTAGGAAGTGCTTTGGTGTTCTTTTTTTCCTTTCTTCTGTGTTTAATACTTTCTTAAGTGTTTCTTAGAGGTTGTCTGGAGGCAGTGTAAACTCTTAGGGATTGAATGTCTGGGGAGGATTTTAATTCTCCATCACTATTGAAACTTAGCTGGGTAAGTAATTCTTGGTTGAAATTGTTTATCTTTGAGAACTTTGAAGATTGAGCTACAAGTTCTCCTAGCCTGACGTTTTCTGTAGAAAAGTCTGTTGCTGTTCTAATTGGTCTTCCCCAGTAGGTAGTCTGACCTTTCTCTCTTGCTGCCTTTAGGATATTTTTCTTTTATACCTACTTTGTGTAGGCAAATTACTATGTGTCCAGGAGTTAGTCTTCTCCTTTGTTGTCTTGCAGAGGTTCTCTGAATCTCTTATATTTGAATGGTCCCGGTACTGACAAGGGAAGTTCTCTTGGATAATTTCATGAAATGTTTGTTCCAGGGTACTCTCTGTCTATCTGACTCAGGTATTCCAATTAAGCTTAGGTTTGGCCTCTTGAAATAATTGCTCATCTCTTGGAGGCTTTGTTCTGTCTTTTTAAACTTCTTTTCCATGTTTTTAATAATTTGGGTTAGTTCTATATTTTGGTCCTCAAGCTCTGAGATTCTTTCTTCTGCTTGATTAATTCTGCATTCCACACTTATCAGTTTGTTGCTTGTTTCATTCACTGTATTCTGTATTGCTGTTATCTCACTTATTAACTCCTTCATTCTTTCCTCTTGACTCTCCTCATTTCTATCTAGTCTATTAATTTTTTGATATCTGGGTTTGTTGTTTGAGACCAGTCATTCTGGGGCTCTTCATTGTTTGAGTTCCAAAGTCTAATCTCAGTAGCTGGTCTCCCAGGGGTCTGTCTGAGACTCATATTCTTCCTTTGGTTTTTCTTCACTTGTGTAGGTTTTCTTCCCTTCTTTTTTTTTAATCTCTTTTTTAATTCTGCTGTTCACTGATAGGTGGGAAACTTTAATTTTTGTTTGCTCAATCTCCTATTCTTCCTTATGTAGATCCTGTGGTGGTGTTCAATTCTAAGGCTGCACTAGGGGTGGGGTCCTGCTTTTTTCCGTTTTGAGATTTAATTAAGTGCGGAACTGTGATTTAGAATCTATCTGCAGATTCCAGTGTCTAGTGACAGGTGTATTGGCCCCTGGAACCCACTTCCCACTGCCTTACAATCTGGCCATGCAGTGGGGGGTGTCTGTTTGCCCCCTGAAAGCAAAATGAGATAATAAAAGCAAAAAGAATGAAAAATGTAAAAAGGAAGATGAAAGGGAGTTGGAGGGAGAGAAGCAGAAGAGGGAAAACAGGCATACCAATTAACGAATAAACAGAGAAACAAACAAAGACAGAAAAAACAAAAAAGACAAAAACATGCAAACAATTATACATACAAACAACCCCCCCCGTTTGTGTACTATCTCTCAAAAATACTCATACATAAACAGAAAAATCTAAAAAAATTAAAATAACAGAAACAGAGCAAGTACAAAAACCTACACAAAAACAGAAAGAAAGAGAAAGAAAAAAAAAGAGCTAAAACTAAAACAAAAAAACAACAAGAAGAAAAACACTCTCTCTGGCCATTTCTGTGACTTCAGGTTCCTTTCAGACCTCTGCCTTACGGAGTGGCTGTGGTCTCCAGCTCCTCCTCTCTGCTCTCAGTGCAGGCCAATACAGTTGCTCTCAGCATAGATCAAATGCCCCCACAGACCACTGTGGATGGAGGATGGAACAGATCTGGATCCATCCTACTCGCTGCTGCTGCTGTCAAGCCACCCACTTGGTTCTGACATGTCTGTGCCTGTTCCCGTGTGGGGGAGGGGCACCTGTCTCTCCGAGTCTGATGAGAAGATAGTCTCTGGGTCCTAAGATGGAGGCTGGGTGGAGCTGGGCAGAGCAATGCAGGTCTCTGCCCTGTCCTGGGACTGAGAAGATGGCACCAATGGCATCTCGTCACTGGTGTTGGAGCTTTATTACAGATTTCCATGATGCCTCCTCCTGATTGTGCCCTCTCTGCTACTGCAGGGGACAGCATGGTCCAGGTGCCAGGTGGTGATGGGTGGCTGTTCTCTGCTGCCTCCTCTCAAGAGAGCCCCAAGAACAGCAGGTGATCCTGCAAGTCCAGGTCTCCAATCTCAGGGCATTGGTGGGTTGCAGTCACCTCCGGAGGAGAGCCCCAAGTGTGTGAACCTGAGTCACTCTTCAGACGGACTTTCACTCACCCACTAGCACACACCCACTCACACAGGGAGTCTTTATGGACATTCACTTTTGCAGAGACTATCACAGTCCAACCTGTTCTATTGCCATCTTGCCCAAAAGCCTCTGATGTTATTTTAAATGGAATTTTTTAAAATTTCTTTTTCAGATAGTTTGCTGTTAGTGTATGTTGCTTTTGTATCCTTCAACCTTGCTGAATTCATTTATTAGTTATAACAGGTTTTTGATGGAGTCTTTAGAGCTCTCTATATGTAAGATCATGTGATCTGTAAACAAAGGCAAATTTACTTCTTCACTTCCCATTTGGATACCTTTTATTTCTTTCTCTTGCCTAATTTATCTGACTAGGCTTTCCAGTACAATCTTGAAAGGATGGTGAGAGTGGGCATCCTTGTTTTAGGGGAAAAACTTGCAGCTTGTCACTGTTGAGTATGGCCTTAGCTTTGCACTAGTCACATTTGACTTTTATTATGTTGAGATACATCCTTTTACACCTAACAGGTGTAAAAGGTTTTTATAATGAAAGGATGCTAAATTTTTTTGAATTCTTTTTTCCACCCATTTATATGATCATATTATTTTGTCCTTCATTCTATTAATGTGGTATATCACATTTATTGATTTGCATATTGAACAATTCTTGCATCCCAGGGACAAATCCCACTTGATCATGGTGTAAGATCATTTTGAAGTACGGTTGAGTTTGGTTTGCTAGTGTTTGGGGGAAGGTTTTTCATCTGTTCATCAGGGATATTATCTTCTAATTTTCTTTGCTTTTAGCGTCCTTGCCTGGCTGTGGTATCAGGGTATTTCTGGTTTTGTAAAATGAATTTAGAAGCAGTCCCTTCAATTTTTGGGAGAGCTTGAGTAGGATTGGTATTAACTCTTCTTGAAATGTTTGGTAGAATTCAGCCATGAAGACATGTAGTCCTGGGTTTTTCCTTGTTGGGAGGTTTTTGAGTACTGATTTAACCTCCTTATTGGTTATTCATCTGTCAATATTTTCTATTTCTTCGTAATTCCATCCTAGTAGGTTATATGTTTCCAGGAATTTATCTATTTCTTCTAGATTATCTAATTTGTTGGCATGTAGTATACTTTGCAGCAGTCTTTATGCTCCTTTATATTTCTGTGGTATCAATTATAACATATTCATTTTTATTTATAACTTTATTTATTTGTGTCTCATTTTCTTGGTTAGTCTAACTAGGAGGTTGTCAATTTTGTTTATCTTTTCAAACAACAAACTCTTAGTTTTGCTGATCTTTTCCACTGTTTTTCAAGCCTCTGTTTCATTTATTTCTGTTCTGATCTTTATTAATTCTTCCTTTCTCATAACTTTAGGCTGAATTTGTTCTTCTCTTTCTACTTCTTTGAGGGAAAATGTTAGGTTGTTTATTTGAAATCATAATTTTTTTAACATAGACATTTATCACTGTAAACTTTTCGCTTGGAACTGTTTTTGCCGCATCCCATAAATTTTGGTATGTGTGTTTCATTTTCATGTCTCTCAAGATTTTTTTTAAACTTCCCTTTTTATTTATTCTTTGACTCATTGTTTGTTCAGTTCAGGAGTATGTTGTTCGATTTTAACATATTTTTAAAATTTTTCCATTTTCCTACTGTTATTGATTTCTAGTTTCATACCATGGTGGTCAGAAAGATACTTAATATACTCTCAATCTTCTTAAATTTGTGGAGACTTTTTTTGTGTTCCAAAATATGCTGTATCCTGGAGAATGTTCCATGGGCCCTTGGGAAGAATGTATATTTTGTTGTTGGACTGAATGTTCTGTATGTGTCCATTCGGTTCATTTGTTCAATATTATTGTCCAGTATTGCTGGTTCTTTTTTGAACTTCTGTCTGAATAATCTATCCATGATTGAAACTGAGGTATTGAAGTCCCCTACTATTGTTGCAGTGCTATTTATTCATTTCTGTTAATATTTGCTTTTTATTTAATATTTGCACTCTATGTTTAGGTGCTCCAATGTTGGGTGGATTATAATTATTATACTTAGTCTTCCTTATCTGTGGTTTTGCTTTCCATAATTTTTGTTACCCTTAGTGCAGTATAGCAAGATATTCTGAGACAGAGAGAGAGAACATGTCTACATATAGTATATTGTTATAGTTATTCTATTTTGTTATTAGTTATTGTTTATAATCTCAAACTATGCCTAATTTATAAATTAAGCTTTATCATAGGCATGTTTGTATAAGAAAAAACATAGTATATAGTGCAATATATAGTACTATCTGCAATTTTTAGGCATCTACTGGGGTCATGGAACATATCCCTTATGAATAAGGGGAAATTACTATATATTCTTGATAAGTTGACCTCTTTATCATTATACTATAGTGACATTCTTTGTCTCTTGTGACAGTTTTTGACTCAAAATCTATTGTGTCTGATATAGGTATAACCAGCACCTTCTTTGGTTGCCATTTTTATGAAATATCTCTTTTCATCCCTTCACCTTTACCTTATGTGTATTTTTAAAGGTAAAGTGGGTCTCTTGTAAGTATCATATTGTTGTATCTTGGTTTTTATTTTTTAATCCATTCAGCCATTCTGTCTTTCTATTGAATAATTTACTCCATTTGCATTTAAGACATTATTAATAGGTAATGACTTACTATTACTATTTTAAGAGTTTCCTTCCAAATGTTTATAATCATCTGTTTTTTCCCTCTTTTGCTTCCTTCTTTTGTAATTTGATGCTTTTTGTAGTAATATGCTTGATACCTTTCTCTTTATCATTTGTGTATCTGCTACAGGTTTTTTCTTAATGGTCACTATAAGGCTTACATAAAATACAGCTTTAGCAGTCTGTCTTAAGCTGATAGCAACTTAACTTCAATAACACACAAAACTACACTTTTACTTCTCCTTTGTCACATCTTTTATGTTATTGATATTTCGATGTACATCTTTTTACATTGTGTATCCATTAACAAATTATTGAGGTTATCATTATTTTTAATTTTTTTTGTCTTGTAACTTTCGTATTAGAGTTAAAAGTCACCTATGTCCCCACATTATAGCAATAGGGCATTGAATTTGACTATATACTTACCTTTACCAGTGAGTTTTACAGTTTCATATGCTTTCATGTTACTATTAGCATTCTCTCATTTCAACTTAAAGAACTCTCTTTAATATTTCTTATAAGGCAAGGCTAGTGATGATGAATTCCTTCAGCTTTTGTTTGTCTGGGAAAGTCTTTAGCTCACCTTCATTTCTGCAGGATAGCTTTGCCACACAACGTATTGTTGGTTGATAGGTTTTATTTTTCTTTCAGTACTTCAAATATTTCACTATCTCCTGACTTGCAAAGTTTCTGCTCAGAAATCCATTGATCATCTTATGGAGGTTCCTTTGTACATGATGACTCATTTTTCTCTTGCTGCTTTGAAAATTTTTTTTGTCTTTGATAATGTGATTATAATGTATCTCACTGTAATTTGCTTTGAGTTGGTCATGTTTAGACAACTTTGAGCTTCATTAACCTGGATGTCCATATCTTTCCTAATATTTGGGAAGTTTTTAACCATAGTTTCTTTAAATGAACTTTCTGTCCCTTTATCCACCCTCCCCTCTCTCTCTGCTCTCCTGAAACTCCCATAATGTATATATTTGTTTTTGTGGTAGTGTTCCATAGAACCCATAGACTTTATTCTTTTTCATTCCTGTTTCTTTTTCCTCCTCTGACTGAATAATTTCATAGGATCTGTCTTCAAGTTCATAGATTCTTTTGCCTGCTTGATTGAGTCTGCTCTTGAAGCTCTCTATTGCATGTCTTTTTTTACTTATTCATCCATTCTTCAGCTTCAGAATTTGGTCCTTTTTTATTATCTCTGTCTCTCTGTTGAACATTTGTAGATTCATTGCTTTCTTGAATTCATTGAGTCACCTATGACCTCTTGTCGCTCACTGAGCTTCCTTAAAATATTACTTTAAAATTTTGTCAGGCCATTCATAGATCTCTATTTCTTTGGGGTCAGTTACTGGAAAATTATACTTCTTTGGTGGTGTCATATTTCCTTGATTCATTTTTATGTTCATTGAAGTCTTGTATTGTTGATTTTGCACTTGAAGGAGGAGTCACCTCTTCCAGTTTCTATTGATTGGCTATATGGGTGAGAAAGACATTCATTTCAGCTCAGTGAAGAATCTGGGGGTCTCTCAGCCATTTTCTATAAATATGCCCGTTCCACTTCTCTTGCTCCCTCTTGGAGTGGGAGAGCTTTATTATTGTAAGTCTTCTCTTCAGTCCATAAAACCAGGCCAAGTTCTGAGAGGTTCCCATTTATTTTCCCTAGTGAAGTGTCCTGAATGTTCAAGGATGTGCACCTTCTTCAAATACAGCATAGTTTAATCAGCTATCTATGTGTGTTTATGCATTCTTTAAGAGGTTCATGCACACAGTCTGCAAGTGTATGCACATAGTGGCAGATATGGGGGATAGAGAGAAAGTGCATGAAATTCCAGGTGCATAAATGGGTTAATTGGGGTGGTGGAGATGTACAGGTGATGTGTCTTACAGTGACTTGTAGGCAAGCCTCTGGTGGAGTTCATAAAGCTATTAGCAGAAATGGGGGCCTTTTGTTGAATTCTGCCCCCGATTGCTGTGAGATTTCTGCACCCTGATTGTTGCCCCCTTTTCTTGATCATAGTTGCCTCAAAGCTATTTAGCTATGCCAATTCCCTCAGTGTCATGGGTGTGGTGAGAAAGAAGTGAACCTCTTGTCTAGTTGAAGAAGCTTGTTGCAGACCAAGAGGGTATCTTTTGGCCCTGAGCTGTGTCATTTTGTAGGAGAGGTGAAGTGAAACTGTGTTTTTTTTTTTACCCTCTTCAGTGTGTCTGTTCTTGGATATTTTGCTCCAACAGGGTGCTGGGACCTCTCCACTGAACTTCCAGCCTCTCACAAAGGTATGCTGATCCATGAATGCTTGAATGTTTGTTAAAATCAGTGTTACTGTTGGGAGATGAGGATTGGAACCTCTTGTTTTACCACCTTGCTGACTTTACTCCCTTTAATTCCAAAATAGAACTCTTGGGCCAAACTATTTTATTCAATTCCTCCATTTGTTATTTAAACTTATCCTTTCGCCATTACCTTCACCATAATAATCCAATTAATATAATGTCTTTATGAAAACAAATATAAATACTTAAAATGTATATTAAAATTTTTTATAAAAACACATATGCACCATTATGTAACTATGTTCTGTGGTTATATAATACATTACATCACCTAGGTTCTGATGGATATAATTCACTTTCACTTTTTAATAGCTTAATTATCTAGTTTCTAGGATGGCGTCTGTCAGAAATCCTTTGGAATAAAAGTCAATATTAACCTCATGGGCAGAGTGATCTTTTGAGGAGGGATCAGAGTAAAGGTGCCCAAGCCCAGTTTCTATCCTCAGCTGATGATCCATGAGCTGTCTGACCATGAGCAATGCCTCAATCCTCTACATCAATGTCAGTAAAACAAATCAAAGAATTTTATGATAGTGGGACCTACATTACCAATGCCACAAAGTTTTGCTTATTAAACACTGAAAGAATAAAATCCCATTAAGATATCAGAGATTCCTGCTATGATTATGTGAGCCTGAATATTCAAGGGGTGAAGAAATTTGGTCTAAGAAATCAAATTTCGACTGAACCCCAGCTCTAAGAGCAGCTTGGGTCACAGTGAAATCACCATCTTGATTCACCAGAGATCTACGCTTGTAAAACGAGGTTAGTAACCTTTGTCTGCTATTGCCATTCATGGGGAAGCAACAACCTTTTGTAAGGTATTTTATAATAGTAAAAGATGATTGTTTCTGTATTTAATGTTATCTTTGTTTCTGCTATTAAAGGGGAGGATGGGATTTTGTGACTCCCCACCCTGTTTTCCTAGATCCTTATGTAACTTTATGGGTGGAAGTAAAGCAAGATATCCCTTTCTGGTGGTGGAATTCCATGTTTGGAAAGGATTTAGAGTGCATCATCAAAGCAAATAACCCAGAAGATGAAAGGAGATTCCAAATTTGGACTCTGAAGTGTTTTGGGAGCACAAAGGGGGCTGATGAGGGGCTCTCAGCTGGAAAGGCTGCCCATGCCTTTACAGAGGAGCAACAACGGCAGGAACACTGGCACGGGGGTGATGGTGAGTGTCAGAGCAGCACTTCCTGCAGTAAGAATTGCTCGATAAACTATTTAATACACTCCTAATGCTTTCTAGTTAACATGGAGGAAAGTCCTGGGTTTCCTCAATTCCTTCTCTGGCATGTCATAAGCCACCACCCAAAGCAAGACCAAAGCAGGACTGCACTGTGTTTTTAGATTCTTATGCGGTACCGTTGGCCTTGATTTGGAGACTTATAATGGCTATGGGCCAGGTACAAGGATGGCTAAAGTGTCTGGAAAACCAGATTCTGAAAATGAATGATTCAGAAGCCTTTGTTTTAACTGAACAAAACAGATCTTAAATGTAGAAAATTCACACAGAGAGCCAGTTTAGATGTAACCATGTAAATAAATACAGCATTTCACCTCTGGAGAAAACAGTGTGAGAATTAATTTTGTTATAATTTAGTTATTTGATATTGATGTTTATACTATATACTGGTCAACTAACATGTTGATGTGTTTCTGGTATTGCATAGCGGCTAACTTATTTGATAGTCCTTTAATCAAAGACCCTTGGAGGACATCAAGATTCTAAAAGTTGGTTTTTTTCTTTGACTATGTGTGAAAGAAAACTTTAATAGGGACTATGACCAATGCTCAGATGCATTTTTCATATGAAGCAGACATTTCTTAATATATGTGTTTCCTTTTTTGCATTAATCCCTCAGAGTTATTCGGTTTACTGTTAATAAAAGATTATCAAAAGAACATTTATAACTCAGCATGGTAGCAGTCAGGGATTTAACTCTAAGATTTCTGGAACTATGCTATAAAAAACTATATCCTTATGTATGTGTGTACATATAGAGTCACATGAACACATATACTTTAGTTTTTGTTCAGTTTAATGCTATAATCTCACTGAAAGAAAAAGCACCTGCATAAAATAAAAATCTCAAAGAATGGGTCAATAGCCATTGAAAATAATGTTGGAACAGGTGTTGCACAAAAATCTTTGATCTTAAAGACCCTTTTAAAAATGTCAGAAACAAAGTACATGTCTAAGTCAAAAAGAAAACCCCACAAGTATTGTTTTCTAAAGTAAGGGAGGTTTTTTTTGTTTAACGCAAACTTTGCTCTATTGCCTGATATTTCATGGGATACAGCTGAAAGGACAAAAATCCAAAGGAATTAGACACATGGTGCACAGGGACACTATTCTTTCCTTGAACCAATCACGGGCACTTATAGGAAATAGGAATGACAAACAACCAAACAAAAGTTCTGGCACATTCTCAAACTTAAGCTAAAATGTAGACAAATGTCTCCTCATTAAGCCATTACAACTTCCTAAGCTTCTACAAACCATCAAAGGAGTTGGAAACCAAAAGAAACAAAAAGTTAGTTGAGTCTGGGGAGAGGTGAAGAGAGAAAGTAATGGTAGGGGAAGCACTAGACTCTTAAAATTTTAGTGGTTGGGACCCAAACAGCTGAGTTTCAACTTCACCGACTCTAATGCCTTTAACTCCAATGCCATTAAAAGCAGAAGGGCCAAACAATATGTGGAAACAACATATGTGGAATTTAGAGTCAGGCACACTCAGGTCCAGATGTAGTGGTGCACAGCAATGCCCCTCACATTCACATGAGCTGGCAATGCCCTAGATAAGCAGCAGCCTAAAGTGTTTTGGTCACAAGACCCCTTCACATTCTTAAAAATTATGGAGAACCCAAGCTGTCCATCAAAAGAGGACTGGGTCCAAAAAATGTGGTACGTATACACGATGGAATACTACGCAGCCATAAAAAAGAACAAAATCATGAATTTTGCAGCAACCTGGATGGAACTAGAGTGTATAATACTGAGTTATCTCTCACAGAAACAAAGATCTGAGTATCACATGTTCTCACTCATATAGTGGACCTTGAACATCCAACATAATACTATAAGAAAATGACTGACAGTGGTGGGAAACTATGGCGGGGGAAGGGAAGGGAGATGGGATTAACGGTAGTAAATATCTGTCTGGGGATGGGGAGACACCTCTTATTAACAAGGGTGCCTGAACGAAGCATATTTTTATACCTAACCCTTAACTGTACCCCACAATATCATAATAAAAAATACTGATAAAAAAAAAAATTATGGACAGTCCCAAAGAGCTTGTGTTGGTATGGGTTATGTGGGTCAGTATTTATTGTATTAGAAATCAAAGCAGAATTTGGAACATATATATTGATACATTTATTTTAAAACATTCATATAAATATTTGCTTTATACATACTTTAATACAACGCAGTCTTTCAGAAAATAGTTATTTTCAAAAAAAATAGACATTACTGAGGAGACAGGCATTTTTTTATATTTTCACAGATATTTTTAATGTCTGGCTTAAGAGAAGATAGTTGGATTTTCTTATCTCTAGGCATACCACAGAGATAGTGCAAGTTTGGCTCCAGACCACAGCAATAAAGTGAATATTTCAATAAAGCAAATCATATGGACTTTCTTTTTTGGTTTTCTAGTGCAAGTAAAAGCTATGTTTACACTATACTATTGTCAATAAATATGTTCAAAAAATGATGTACATACCTTAATTTAAAAATATTTATTGCTAAAAAGTGCTAACAATCATCTGAACATTCAACGAGTCACAGTGATTCAACGAGTCTTGCTGATGGAGAATCTTGCCTTAATGTGGATGGCAGCTGACTGATCAGGGTGATGGCTGCTGAAGGGTGGGGTGGCTGTGACAATTTCTAAAAATAAGACAACAATGAAGTCACATTAATTGACTTTTCCTTTCATGAAAGATTTCTCTGCAACATGCGATGCTGTTTGGTAGTATTTCATCCACCAAGCAGCATACAAAATTGAAGCCAATCCTCTCAGACCCTGCTGCTGCTATATTAACTAAGTTGATGGAATATTCCAAATCCTTTGTTGTAATTTCCACAATGTTCACAGTATTTTCACCAGAAGTAGATTCTATCTCAAGAAACACTATCTTTGCTCATCTCTAAGAAGCAGCATCTTATCTATTTGAGTTTTATTATGATACCGCAGCAATTCATTCACATATTCAAGTTCCACTTCTAATTCCAGTTCTTTTACTTTTTTTTGCCACATCTGCAGGGACTTCCTCCATTGAAGTCTTGAACCCCTTAGAGTCACCCATGAGGACTGGAATCGACTTCTTCAAAACTCCTGGTAGTGTTGACATTTTTACTTCCATGAATCACAAATGTTACTAATAGCCCCTAGAATATTGAATTCTTTTCAGAACTTTTTCACTTTATTTTGCCCAGATCCATTAAAGAAACCAGTATCCATGGCAGCCATAGTCTTAGATGTATTTCTTAGATAACAAGACTTAAAATCTAAAATTTCTCCTTGATCCATAAGATGCAGAATGGATCCATAAGATCCATAAGATGGCAGTTGTGTTGGCAGATATAAAGACAATATTCATCTCCTGGCACATCTTAATTAGCGTTCTTGGGTGATGGGGACATTGGAAATGAGCAGAAGTATTTTGAAAGAAACCTTTCTTTCTCAGAAGTAAATCTCAACAGTGAGCTTAAACTCTTCAGTAAACCATGCATACACAGATGTGCTGTCATTCAGACTTTGTTGTTCCATTTAGAAAGCACTAGCAGAGTAGATTTAGCATCATTCCTAAGGACTCTAGGATTTGGGGAATGGTAAAAGAGCACTGACTTCAACTTAAAGTCTCCAGCTGCATTAGTCTCTAACAAGAGACAGCCTATCCTTTGAAGCCTTGAAGCCAGGTGTTGACTTTTCCTCTCTAGCTATGCAAGTTCTAGATGGATCTTCTCCCAGTAGAAAGTTGTTTCCTCTACACTGAAAATCTGTTGTTTGGTGTAACCACCTTCATCAATGATCATAGCTGGATGTTCTGAATAACTTAGGGCAGCTTCTCCGTTAGCGCTTGCTGCTTCACCTTGCACTTTTATGATATGGAGAAGGTTTCTTCCCTAAACTTCATGAATTAACCTCTGCTAGCTTCTGACTTTTCTTCTGCAATTTCTTCATCTCTTTCAGGCTTCATGTAATTAAAGAGTGTTAGAGTCTTGCTCTGTATAAGGTTTTGGCTGACGGGAATATTGTGACTGGTTTGATCTTCCATTCAGACCACTTCAACTTTCTCCATATCAGTAATAAGGCTGTTATACTTTCTTATCATTTGTGTGTTACTGGAGTAGCACATTTTCTTTCTTTCAATAAGTTGGTCTTTGCATTCATTGCTTGGCTAACTGGCTCAAGGGGTCTAACTTTTGGCTTATCTCAGTTTTTGACATGCCTTTCTCACTGAGCTTAATCATGTCTAGGTTTTGATTGAAAGTGAGAGACATGTGACTATTCCTTTCACTTGAACACTTAAAGGCCATTGTGGGGCTATTAACTGTCCTAATTTCAATATCGTTGTGTCTCAGGGAATGGGGGAATACAAGGAGAGGGAGAGTGATGGGGGAATGGATGGTTGGTGAACAGTCAGAACACACAATGTCTGTCAATTATGTTTACCGTCTTTTACGGGTGTGTTCATAGCATCCTACCAAATTACAATAGTAACATCAAAGATCACTGATCAGTGATCACTATAACAGATATAATAACAATGAAAAGTTTAAAACATTGCAAAAAGGGATACAAAGATGTGAAATTAGTACACACCATTTAAAAAATGGTGCCAACCTCATCAACAAGGGTACCTGCATAATCAGTGTTTGTATACCTAACCCTGAACTGTACCCCACATCTTTATAATTTTTAAAAAGCCTGAAAACACATAGTATAATCTTCCAACTTTGTTTTCTTGGCTACGCCAAGTCCTATTTTTTTCCCATATAAACTTTAGAATCAGTTTGCTAATTTCTATAAAGAAAGACTGCTGAGATTTTCATTGGTATTGCACTGACCAGTTTGGGGAGATACTAAGCCTTTCAATTCATGAACATAGTGTATCTCTTCACTCAGAGTTTTTCTTTTCCTTAGTTTTCCATCAGCAATGTCTTGCGGTTGTTGGTACATAATTCTTGCTATATTCTTGCATATATTTGTCAAATTTATTCCCAAGCATTTTATATTTTATGTTATTATAAATGGTACTTTTAACATTTTTTATTGATAATTGCTAGTATATAGAATGATAACTTATTTTTATGTATTGATTTTGTGTCCTGCAGCCTTACTAAACTCAATAGTTCTAGTGACTATGTGATAGATTCTTAAGATAGTCTAGATAATCATGTGGTCTGTGAATATATGTTGTTTTATATCTTCCTTTAAAAAAATGGTGCCAATAGACTTGCCACAAACCTTCAATTTGTAAAAAAGACACAATATCTGTGAAGTACCATAAGGCAAAACACAATAAAACGAGTTGTGACTGTAATAATAAGTAAGGTGACGATAAGTTCTATTTTACTAAGCACTTGCACTGAAGTATTTTTGAACTCCTCTGAACTTGGTTACAATTTTCAGAGCCTTGGGTAACAACAGCTCTGATGTAATTTATGTCCCATTAAAAAATGAAACCCCCAGCACAAAGCCCCAAATGTTCACCTCCTATGCTGAATATCATCAAATATAAATGGGGAGATGGGGATGCAGGCTGGGATTCAGATCATCAGATTCAGAGGACTTTGTGTGGACATTGTGAAATACTTTAAGAACATGGAAAGGGTCTTCTGGACCCATAAATCTGTATATTTAGTGAGCTCTCAATGGCCTACACTATTTTAAAAGTTACTATATTATCAAGTCAAATTTCAAAATATATGCATATACATGTTATTTTTTATTTTAAAATATATTATACATAGTGACATATTATTCAAGGAATGGACCCAAAGTCCAAAACATTTGCTATATTCGAAAGGTTTTATGGAAGCTTTTAATTTGGTGAGCTAGACCAATGTGCACTGCTGCTAAAATTGAATGACAGTCTTTGTCTTCATAAACAAAGTCTTCCCAATTTTAGGTTTTCTAATACAAAGTTGTATTTGTTTTAGCCCCCAATTCTTCCCAAAGTCTTGCCATGCACAGAATACTTCAGATGCCCTTACATCAGAAAATGCTTTCCATTCAAGCAGCCAATAAACATATGAAAAAATGATCAGCCTCACAAATCATCAGAGAAATTCAAATCAAAACTACAGTAAGATACCACCTAACACCTATAAGAACTTTTATCATTAAAAAAATAAAAATAATTTTTAAAAAAACAGATGCTGGTGCAGCTGTGGAGAAAAGAGAACACTTGGACAATGTTGATGGGAATGTAAGCCAGTTCTACCTTCGGGGAAAGCAGCATGGTTATTTCTCAGAGAACTAAAAATTGAGCTTCCATATGATCCCACAATCCCTCCTGCGGGAATATACCCAGAGGAACATAAATCGGTCTACCCAAAAGACACCTGCACACATATGTTCATTGCAGCACTATTCACAATAGCAAAAACATGGAACCAACCCATATGTCCATCAACAGTGGACTGGATAAAGAAAATGTAGTAAATATACACGGTGGAACAATACACAGTCATGAAGAAGAATACAATCATGGCCTTCGCAGCAACGTGGACCCAGCTGAAGCCCATCATCCTATAATGAACTATCACAGAAACGAAGAACTGAACACTGCATGTTCTAACTCATAAGTGGGCCCTGATCATTGGTCACACAAGCACAAGGGTGGGACTGGTAAAAGGTGGATGCTGCTGGGGGAGGGAGGAACAAAGAGGGAGAGAAACACATGGCAACACACTGGGTACTGGATCCACCATCCGGAGAATTAGACCAGCTAGAAGACCAAACTTCAACTGTAGGCAACTTACTTATGGAGAAAATCCTCACTTGTACCCCACAACTCCAAACAAAAAAAAGAAGACACTTGTCAGTTTCTCTCAGTGTAGAGACATGAGCTAAAATAAAGCTTGGAGTTCTTAGCCCAGCACCTTCATTCTAGAGATAGAGAAATGAGACTCCCAGCATCCTTACCCTTGCCCCTAAACTCCTGTAGCAAGACTGCTAATTTTTAAATTCTCATTTTGAAGTCCAATTCAAATGGATTCTTCCCTTTGAAGCTCCCCACAAACATTTTTGTCAGAATTAATCAGTCCCTATTCTGTGTATCCCAAACACTTCCTAGCTTTGATCGTTTTAAAGCTTCATCTAACTATAACTGTGTGTTTTGTAATTATGCATCCATTATGCTACTTCCCATCATCTGAGTCGTTGTTTTACAGTTTGTATCCCTCGTTAGATTGTTAGTTTTCTGAGATACGATATTGTCTTCTTGATTTTTGTTACTCCCAGCAGGTAGCAGAAGATCTTACATAAAGTAAGCATCTCAAAAGCATTTATTAAATTGCACTAAGTGATTTTTTTTTCGTGTCCAAGTAACCAGAATGTGTCAGAGCCAGTATTTGAACTCAGACCTGCTGGTTCAGTTTGTAGTTCACTGATGTCTCCTGTACAAAATACTTCCCTTCTACAGAATTAAAACCTTAGAGTGTCCATAATCACAGCTCGTCCCCTCGTGCATAATATTGCATACCGCACTCCCAGTCAGAGCTATAGGTTTCTTGCTAGTAGATACTAAGAAATACCAACAGCTATAATCACATTCCAACAGATGCCATCAGATATCAACAGACACTGGCAGATACCATCAGATACTAAACAGATACCACCAAATACCAACAGATACCATTAGATACCGATAGACACCAATAGATACCATCAGATACCAGTGGAAACTATCACAGAACTTACACCCAAAGCCATGCAGCTGCCTTAATTTAAAGATCGACTTTAAAGCCGGGCACCCCAAATGCTTTCTCTTTAGAAGATGGATTCCCAGCTCCCCTCCTACAATTAGTAGCAGCCCACAGATTTTTAGGACAGACCCCTATCAGTATTGTCAATGCATAGTTTTGGCCTTCCCCGCAGAGCCAGCTGGCTAGGCTGTGCCCAATGGGGAAAGCAAGTCTAGACAAGGTAATCGTGCTCACTGGAATGTTCATATTAGAGCCAATCATTCTTTCATAGCTGTTGGTCATGATTTTTAGCAAGGACACGGTTCTTGGGGATCACCCATATTGACTGCCTTCTATTGTGAAGCTAATCCTCAACAACTAGCCTGTGAGCTCCCACAGTCGGAGACAGAAGCTTTACAAAGCCAAATTTCCACAAAAACCAGAGTAGCTAAAACTAGTGTAGCTCAACATTCCCTGAGGTGTCTTATGAAAACATTCAGAAGCTTAGCAGGGCACTTAGTTGGTAAAAAGGTTCGTCTCCCCAGCCTATGTCTGCAATAAAAAAAGCATTTAACATCTTGGGATTACAAGAGCAACAATTAAAGCAAAGCCTAAAAGCTGACCTCGCACTCTTCAGAGGCCTGCTCTCTTGCAGGCTGGAGAAACTATTTTAGACTTAGGTGCCAATTTTTACATAAGCCCTGAACCTTCCTTTAGCAAACAAAAGCTAAAGAAAAATATTCAGGGGCCTCCCCGCACTGAAGAAGAACATAAACAGGGGGTGGGGGGGAAGGGGCCTCATGATGAAAGCTGGTCTGGGGAGGGATCCACAGCTCACTCTGCCACAAGATCCCCCCCCAGCTCTTTTCAGGCTGAAAAGGAAAACATGAAGCTTTTCCACACAATCCCTTTGGTCAACTTAGCAAGGATGGCACTTTAGCGACTCCTTTTCACATACTCCTGCTATAAGTTTGACTTGAAAGTGTTCTTTAATGTCTTGAAAGCAAAAGCAAATTGAAGGAACAGTTGAAGACCCTTTGATGGGCGTGGGAGCTGCTTGGGGCCTTTAAAGGTACAGTGCAGCATCTGAAAGAAAAGCCTTTTGTAGCTGGGTGGTTTCCACACAGTTTCAGGGAATATTGAAACCCTATGGGAACACTTTTGTTGGCTTCCTGAGTCAGCCCATTATTAAATGTCTTCAATAATTAGCAAGAATAGGAATGGTTCCTGGCTTCTTCTTGTCTTGAGAAAATGAGAACAAATAACTCTATTGTTGGCAAAACTAGGGTTTCAGTAGAATTATTTTTCCCTACAACTCACCTATTATATTTTTCATTCTCTTAAATTAAGGAGAATCACTACAATAACAAATATCAAGGTGAACACATTAGTGGTAAAAATAAATAAGTGTGTTTCATGGATCTGCAGCAAATATGGAGACATGTTTCCAGGGAGGAAAGCCAGTGTGAGTTTGCCCAAGACGCTGGCTCCAAAAGATTTACAAGGCTTGGTTTTCAAATGCAACTGTGCAAAGGACATCTCCCCAGCAGAGGAAAAAGGCACAACTGAGGAAAACTGATTGATAACAGCATGGCAATCATTTTTCCTGGGTCCCTCTCATGAGCAAAGCTATTGAAATGTCGAGTCCCAACTCATCACTTCTGGTACACGGGGTTCTTGAATGGCATTTCCAAGGAGCCATGACTGTCTCTCCATCTTCTGAACCCAAGACCCTTCCCCCAATCCCCATCCTGCGGCCCCAGGCTTTCCTCCCTATTTGTGACTGGCAGCTGTTACCGGCGGGTGACAGAAAAAATGTCCACCTACCACTTCAGTAAATGCCACCTCTAAACCTTGTAACTGTACAGTCTCAGACCCTGTTCTCCATAGCATCTTTACTGAGACAGTTCTTTAATCTGGTTTAGTCTTTATTACCATTCTCCTCCCCCCAGGAACTGGCACAGGCATCCTAGGACTGGAGTGACCCATAGTTTCAACCCTGAACCTCACCAGTCTTTGGAACTCTGTGCATTCCTTTATTCTTCTTCTGTTCAAGACCATTTATCTGCCATCTGGTACACTGTTTAAGAAGCTGCAGAGGCTCTCAGCCTCTGCATATTGCCAATGAAATGGACATAGTCCTCATGAGGGCAACTAGACCTGCTCACCTGCCATCTTTGAATTTGCAAGAGTATGTAGCTGAAGCCCCCACTGTGGAATTATTTTTATAATTTTGCTTGTTTTTGTTTCTGTTTTTTACAAACTTCCAACATTTTTCAGTTTTCAGTCATCCACTCTGTGCACAGATAAAAAAAAAAGAGGAAAAAATTATTTAAAAATCTAGGAATTCATCCTGTCAGATGGGAACAGTAACAGGGCAAGTGTTATCTTCATCTTCATCTGAGAGATGAGAAAACTGAAGCTACAGGCTGCTCAGAGATTTATCAGCCAGAGGGGCATCCCTGGCCTTTGAAGCCACCTGAGATAGCCCATGCAGAGAGCCATTTCCCTTCATCCCAATACTCACACACACAAAACAAAACAGAAACAGAAACAAAAAAACATGAAAAAGGTACATTATCGCTAAAGAGAAAACCAGTAAAATTTACAGTGTCTGCTTGCTTACTCCCTATGAAGATGAAATTCAACTAATCTTGTGCCAATACTAAGAGAAATATGAATTTAGATTTTTAAAAAATTATATTACAGACTGGCTTACTTGATTGTGTGAACACATAGTTAATATTTCCACAGCAATGAATCGCTTGATTGTGTGAACATACAGTTTATATTTCCATAGACATGAACTGCTTACAGTGTATCTTAGTAGAAAGAAAAGTCGCCATGAGGGTTGTGGTGTGTTCAGATACTTTTCTGGGTGACAAGAGGCACCAAAGGTAAACCGAACTCTCCTGATGGATTTTGAAAAGTGACTTGGCAATCTCAAAGCCAGATACTACCTTAGAAAAGAAAGCCCCCTACTCAAAATTCTTCATTCGATTTTATTTTCAAACACAAGATGACCTGGTTTCTCTTTTGGCTTTGAAGAACTTTAATGTGACCCCAGATCAAAATACCCATCGCTGTTTCTATGATTCTCCAGTTCACACGGCAGGTCTAGCAGGACAGCTTCTTCAGGGCCAATCCCGCACGCCCATTATTCCCTCAGATTTCCTTGCCTAGGCTCATCCCCTCCTCTGTCGTCCTCTCCACCTCTCCAAATTCTTTCTGTCCTAGCTCGCTTACATCTCACGTCCCCGTGACACCTGTCTCACTCTTCAAGCTATGGTTTTATTTTCCCCACCAAAAAAATAAGAATTCTCTGATGACTCTTCCATGAGCACCCATCACTCACCAGGCACCAGGACACGTGGGTGACCAGCTCCTCTCCACTGGAGCTCACAGCCTCAGAAGAGGACACCAGCTAATTCCCTGGATGGAGAATTCCTTCTTATGAGGGCAAGTTCTGCCCGTGAGCAACTCAAGGGGCTCTCGGTCAATACGGGGAAGTTCCCCAGGCCAGGAGACAGGGACAGTTTACTCTGAAAAGGGACATTTAAGCCTGCCACCTCCAGGATGAACAGATGTCAGTCTTGAGCAGGCCCAGGGTTGGGGAGGCAGTGTTGGGGGGATGGGGGGAATTCACTGAGCCTGTCGCAGCATGGAAAAGAGTACATGCAAAGGTATTGGTGCTAGAAGTGAGATGGAATTTTCTAGGAACTGAAATGGAAATTAAAGCCGCAGAAGCAAATAATACAAAGGGTGGGGAGACATTTAAGACGATGCTGAGGCAGTAATAGGGGCATGACCCCACCAACCTTTCATGTTAAGGAGTTTGGACTTCCATCTATGTCAGTAGAAAGCCAATGAAGTGTTGTAAATTCCCCTTCCAGACATAAAAGTGAAGTGATTAGAGGGAGTAGACCAAGGAAAAAGTTCTTGTAGGAGTCCAGGCAGGAACTGGCTTGAACCAGTCAAGGTCAGAATTGGGAGAAAGTATCAATCAATGGGTAGCTCAGTGGAATCTGGAGATTGATTCCATTTTGTAATGAGAGACAAGGAGGAATCTAGATGGATTCCCAGTTTCCACTGTGAGCAAGTTGGGTGAATGGTGTCACTTGTCTGAGTTAGGGGCAGTTAGAGGAAGCATGAAGTGGGGGCGAGGTCATGGTGGGCTTTATTTTGGACATGTTGAATGTGGCATGACTGTGAGGTATGCATGAGATGTAAGGTCAGCGACTGGAGAGTCAAGACTGGAATCTAGCATGCCACAGCTAGAGACAAACTCTTCCAAGTCAGCAAGCTGATAGATCATTGAAGGTATAGGGGCACAGGAGACTTGCCCCTTTCCTGATTTCCGTAACTACGAGAGTTCACAGGGAGTGCTGTTACCCTTGATTATACTCCTTGTTTCATTGCCTATATCCTACCTGCTCTGTGAGGAGGTGAGTCCTTAGGGAATCGTAACCACAGCTTTCCTGGCTGGTTACTCACTGAAGCACCTAATGTCCTGAAGGAATGCTGATTTGATTGGATTGGATTGGATTGGATTGGATTAGATTGGAGTTGTATAAGTAAGTTGCATGACGGTGAAGTTTGGGCTTCTGGGTGGACCTCTCTCCCCCAATAGCGGACCAGGTACCTAGTGTGCTACCACATCCCTTCTTTCTTCCTCTCTCCCTCCCTCTCCAGCTGTGACCAACATCTGCTGATCCCACCCTTGTGCTCGTGTGACCAGTGATCAGGGCCCACTTATGAGTGAGAATAGGTAGTATTCAGTTGTTTCTGTGATAGTTTATTTAGTATGCTGGCCTCCAGCTGCATCCATGTTGCTGCAAAGGCCATGATTTTATTCTTTTTTTTGGCTATATCATATTCCATTGCGTATAAGTGCCACATTTTCTTTATCCAGTTCACTTTCAATGGGCATCTGGGTTGGTTTCATGTTTATAATGCTTATAAAGGCTCAAAAATTACTTGGAGAATGATACAAACATCATTTTCACATGACAATAATCGTTATATTAATGTATAGCATAATAGACTATCAATAGTGTACTAATAATAATTGTACTCACAGGATATAATCTACCTACATGCCAAGCACTGTTCTTAACACTTTACATACATTACATAAACTAGTTTAATCTTTAAAACTATCATGAAATAGGTATCATTTTATAGATATTTCCATTGCAGCAACTGGGGCTACACATATGTACTATCATGTGGTTTTCCCTCTGGGCTATAGGATTTGACCATGACCTGTGATGTGCAATGCACATGCAGAGCTTTCCTGAACAAATGTTGGTAAAAAGTTACTGAGGCCTTTGATTTCCTGTACCAAAGCAGTCAGACATGCATTACTGGTAAGAAGAGAGACAGCAAAATTATGAAGCAGCCTGTTGCAATCTTCTGCTTTCTTTCCCTCCACCCCTCAGACCCTCCTCACCAGCAAAAGGAACTAACCTCCTTCCTTTTTTCTTTCATCAGAGTCCACTCCAAGGTCCTTCGTTTTCACTGAAATGTCAATGACTGGCACAATTTTAAAAGCCATAGAGGCCTTTCTCTTACAGAGCAGGATTAAGCTCTCTGTTCTGTCCAGGTATTGGCCCTTATCTCTCAGTTCTCACCTTTCTTTCAAGCCTCCTCCTCCTCCTGGTCACCATTTCGCCATGGCCTCGTCAGTTTCTAGACTCCCAGTTTAGATCAAATCTCAGGGACATCTTGTCTCTTCTGTTATTTTGTGACTATACATTGAATGAGTTGCATTCGATCTTTGAGACTTAACAGTCAGGTGGAACGCATGCGGTGCTTTCTCCTGCAATGGCCATGGGCCATAATAGCTGTGAGACCCTTGGATGTGGCATACTCCCGTGGATGTTCTGAGGGTGTGGAGTGCACATGGATACAAGAAGCACGCAGTATCTCATCTCTAACTTCTACAATGATTGCATGATGAAATGATAGTGTTTTGAATAATACATTGGGTTAGAGGAAATATTTCACTAAAACAATTTCACTTAAAAAAAAACCTTTGTGGAGGATACTATTGAATTTAAAGTTACATGTGTTGCTCACATTAAGTTTCTGTTGGACGTCCCTCATCTGTGTCTTTCGAATGAGAATGAGTCCTCTGGGGAACTAAATATGGAATCCTGACGGTGGCTCAAGAGAGTCCCATGGAAAAAATCACTTGTCTGGACTCAAGTGAGATGCTGGAGCCACGTGGCGGGTTCCCTGAGGTCTATCTGTGCAGTGGTGGCTTTTGAATGCCTTCATTAAACATGGAAAGAATGAATTTTCAGATGCTTTTACAAGAACTGCCTGCAAGGATTTCACTTTACTTCATCAAAAGACTCCCAAGTGCACAGGTTCACATTGTTTCTTCGTGAGCCTGAAGGCAGCCTCTTGCCCCACCATCCCCAACCCAGCACTGTAGTCAGAGAGGAAGACAGGAGACAGGGCACTTGCTGGCACACGGCAGGCCTGGCTCTGAGTGTGGAGCACAGCACAGGTCCAGGTATCAGGTGGTGGTCAACCACCCCCAGCCAGGAAACCAGGGGGACTGACGACATTGGGCTCAGCATGGCCCTGGGAGGCTCTGCAGAGCCCAGAAATGTGGGAGAAGGAAACAGTCCCTCTAGTCAGCCGTACAGGCGAGACATGGGTGATTGGGAAGATATGAGCAAAGACACAGAAGATGTCAGGTGCAGGATTTGACTGGGTGATTAGTGAACAGACAGTAAGAGCTGAGTTCAGGAAAAGACTGAGACTAGGGTGCCCACATGAGACAGAGGGCTTCAGCTGGCCCTGGCCACATGGGTCATAGTCCTGGATCACTAGAACCTATCATAATGGCCTACTGATATTAAACCAAAAGTGCATGCAGCTGAATCTCACTATTCACAGTAGTTATGTCCTGTAAAGCCACCATGAACACTAAATGGTGAAAACAGGGCTAGGTTCCTGCAAGCCTCTAGTTACATTTTATCAACTAATAGATACGTAAACTTGTTTAATGCGTGTTTCTGTTCAAAGACACATTGTTGAATGTATATTGTGGATTCACTAACATTGAACTCACAGCCAACAACACCATGACTCAGCTTGAATGAAGTTTCTCTGACACCTGCATTTTCTCCATAAGCCACATCATGTCATTCCTACACTTAGGAACACCAGACACTACACTTAGGCCCATTTGAAACAGCAAAACATCCAAGAAAACATACAAAAATGTAAAAAATATGGCACCAAATAGATCACATAAAGGACACTTATTTACAATATGACCTGGAACAAGAAGTCAGAGCATCCTTTGTTTCACCTCAGAGGGGACCCTGCATGGGGCGGGGAGGGGGAGCTTATACTTTCTGCTGTTCTGTGCATGTCTGACAATAACCACACCAGCACCGTGAGTACTAATTTGGGGGCTACAAAAAAAATTTAACAAATAGCTCAATTCACAAATACGAAATGCACAAATAATGAGGATGGATTATATTTATCATGAATTGATTAGTCTAATCTAATTTTCCTTAATGTTCTTTTCTCATTAAAAAAAAACATTGCATTAAGAAAAATGTTTAAATAGCTAAATGTATGAAAAAGAAACTAAAATATCTCTTCATCACCCAGAGACAACCACGTTCTACTTTTATTGTCTTTGACTTACACTTTTACATAAAAATTATGTTCTATAGTATGTGTGCAATGTTGTTTCCTGCATTTTTTCACCTTTAGTTATATCATGAGCTTGTCATCATTAAATACCTTTAAAAATATTTGTTAAGTACAACTAATTTTTACTACAGGAATATGAAATGATAGCTGCAGGAAAACTTGAAATACAGGAGAAGGACAAAGAAAAAAATTAAAATCATTTGCTGTCCCGACTTTCCTACTGAGAGACAGCCAATTGAAAATTTTGTACATTACTTACAGTACTTTTGTCCTACTAAAATGACATTAATAATGATTGCTAACATTGAGTATACTTACCAAGATATTTGATGTGTAAAATTTAATCTTTGCAACAACCTATCCATGCTATGTTATTACTCTTATTTTATAGATCACAGAAACAGGGCTAGGAAAAGTTAATTAACAGAATCAAAATTACACAGTTAACTGTTGAAGCAAGAATTCAAATGCTAGTCCTTCTGGCTTCAGCGTCTGTCTACCTGGTCACAGTAGTTGTGCATTTTATGTGACCAAAATAGGATGGTGCCTCTTCAGAGTTCTTGTAAAATGAAATGTTAGATCTATTGTCTGGAAAGCCCTTAACATATGTTCACCTAGTTATCGTTTCATACAGTTGATATGAAACACAGCTTGATCGAACACGGATCAAACACGTATCAAAAGTATTCAAAAGTAAAAATACAGCCATTAAAAACATATAAATGAAACTATATAATGGCATCCATAACATTTACATTGTACTAGCTATTGTAAGCAATCTAGAGATGATTTAAAGCATATGAGGGGATGTGCATAGGTTATATGCAAATACCATGCTATGTTTTATGTAAGGAATTGATCATCGATAGATTTGGGTATCTGTGCGGTCCCTACAATCAGTCCACCAATTCTCTGCAACTGTATTTATGTTATTCACAATTCTCAATTTTATAAAGTCTAATTGTACATACCAGTATAACTGTACATAATTCTAGACTCCTCTGCGTGGAAATTATTTTAAGACTTTCAATGCATAGTACAAAGTTTATTTTTCAAAAGTTTGTACCAGACTGCCAACTTCTCACTTCTTTGACCTTATTGAATACTTTGTCGTAGTTTTGACAGTTTAATAGGTAGAGTGCTATTATAGTATTTGTATATAATTCATTTTATGTTTTACGGTTTTTAGCATGTAACTCTTGTATGCATTTTGTACGATGTAGTCCTGAATCTTTATGTTACTGCTGATGATATTATTTTAAATTTCAATTCCTAACTTTCATTGCCAGCATTCAGAAATACAATTGTTTATAGTCTAATTTTTTTTACAACATTAGGAAATATGAGACCATCAGGGACAAAAACACGTCAGTGATATAAACATACAAAGAGAGCATTTAGTAAGAATTACAGGTTGAGTGCTCCTTATCTCAAATGTGTAAGACTAGAAGTGTTTCAGATTTCAGATTTTCCCAAATTTTAGTACATTCACATTATACTTACTGGTGTAGAAATCAAAATGCTTCAGTGAGCATTTCCTTTGAGTGTCATGTCACCATTCAAAAAATTTCAGATTTTCAAGCATTTTGAATTCTGGATTTTCAGATTAAAGATGCTCAGCTTATACTAATTCTATTTTTTAAAAGAATATTTCTTTAAAATCTAATATTTGAAGCTTAGTATTAGCTACTTAGTAAGCATGCAACAGAGGTGTTCTCATTAAAAATAAGGAACAAACAAATCCTTGATCATTACTAATATTTAGCACTTTTTTGGAAGGTCTATTCAAATCAGTAGGAAACATAGAGATTCCTTTAGAGTGATCAGTGAGGGGTGGTAACATGAAATTCACAGGAGATAGACAGCTAGCCAGGAAACATAAAACATTTTCAATCTTGCTAACATAAAACAAATTCCATACAAAATAATGTGACAGCATAATCTGTCTATAAAACAGTCAAAATTTAAAAATTGACATCTAATGACACCAACGAAGTGAGGAAATCGACTCTCTTACTGGTACAAAATTTTGGGAAAGAGATTTTGCTGAGATAAATTTTTTAAATGCTGTCAATAGAGAGATATACATTGGACTTCATCAAAACTAACAACTCCTGCTTTTTGAAAGATTCTATTAAGAAAAATAAAAAGACAAGCTACCAATTGGGAGAAAATATTTGCAAAACAAATATCTGATGTAGGCTTGTACCAGAATCTATAAGGAGCTCTTACAAGTCAATAATGAAACATGCAATCTGATATTTAAAAGGGAATGCAAAAGATTCGAACAGACACTTCACCAAAGAGGATGTGCAGATGGCAAATTAACCCATGAAAGAATGCCCAACACCATTTGTCATTAAGAAAATGCAATTAAAATCACAATGAGACATCACTACATACCTACTAGAATGACTAAAGTTCTGGCAAGCGCTGGCAATTGGAACACTCACACATTGGTGAGAATACAAAATGGTACAGATACTTGGAAAAACAGTTTGACATTTTCTTATGTTCAGTTAAACATACACTTGATTTGTAATCTTACTCCAGATATTTGCCCAAGAGAAATAAAAGTATGTCTTCACACAAAGACCCATGCATGAATGTCTATATTAACCCTATTCATAATAGCCCCAAACTGAAAACAACTCAAATGTCCATCAAAAGATTAATGGATCAAACAAATAGTAAAATATAATAAAACAGAATATGATTCAGAAAGTAAGAAAAACAAGCTACTACTATACATGCACCAACACAGATGAATCTCAAAAGCATTCTTCTGGTGGAAGCCAGACACAAAACCCTACATACTATATGATTCTATTAATAAGACATTTTGGAGGATATAAACTGTAGGGACAGATATCATATCAGTGGTTTCCAGGGTCTAGAGTAGAAAGAGGAAATTTATTGCAAAAGGCATGAGGAAATTTGGGATATTATGGGAGTGTTTTTATATTGGCTGTGGTCATTGTGGTTACACGACTGTATACATTGTCAAAAGTCATCCAACTGTACACTTTAGGGAGTGCGTTTTATTGCATACAAATTATACCTCAATAAACATATCAAAGGAAAAAGAAAGGGCCAAAATTGCAAATATAACCCAACAAACAGACAAACAAAAAACACTTCTGTGCATGTCCTTAAAATTGTACTACCAGACATCTGTCCTTTGGACCATGGCTTTAGGTCTCCTGGGTCCTTATTAAAATGCAAACACCCTGACGGTGTGAGACACATCAAAATTTTCTTCATCATTAATGCCATCTGTCTCTTCAACTATCTGCAAAACTCAGGCTAAGTGGATCAAGAGCACAGAATGTGAAAAGCTTGGGGGGTGGGGAGGTTTAACAAGCATATCTGGTAGGAGCCCTCACCACGCTGGGCAGATAGAATTAGAGGCCCCAGAGGTGCATGGGAGGAATCAAAGAGGATGCCTGAGAGCTCATGGGCAAAGTTCTCCTCTTCACGACTTTGGCTTGCCAGCTTCCACTCTACTCACGTTGACATCATGGTGCCATTGTAGACATGTGATTATATGAATGCAGAAATGTCTGTATCTATAACAGAGTCATGGTATTCAAAGAGCAAAGCCAACCTCCATTTCAAGGGTTCCCCAGTGTTCACCCAGACACGAAAAATGGAATATATCTGAGAGGTCTCCCCTCAGGAGGCAGTCTAGTTTTTCTTCACAGAAAGGAGAAGAACTTTGCCTTCTTTTAAAAAACCATTCTGGTCTTTCTTGTTCTCAGTAGCACAGTTGCAGCTGGCATTGGTGCCTATCATGGGCAAGGCAGGTCCTTTTGGGAGAGGCTTCCTTTTGCTGACTCCCACACCTCAGGTCAGGAGTGTCCTGTTCAGTCCTGTGCTCCAAGTGGAGGATCTCTCAATGCTCAGGGAGTGGAGTTTTAAGCCAGAAAATCCTATTGCTAAAATGCACTCCAGGGATGCTTCTATAACGGAAACGGAAGTTTCAAACTGTGCAAAGGACAGTAGCAGGGCCTACAGAGATGCAGGCATGACTGGATCCCACATCCTGACGGGCTGGCCCATTCCCCGCCAAGGGTGGCCCACGCCGTGTTCAGGTCAGTCCCTCCTTTCTGGACTCTCTGAAGATTGCCCTGCGGTGAAGGAAAGACCCCACTCATCATCGACCCCAATGGAATGAAGCTGTTCTTTTGGAGCAAGCAGTGTTTATTGGAGTATTTTTTAAATCTTGTTTCTGAAATAGTTTCAAATGTCCTATTGACTTTTAAGGAGATAGGCCCTTTAGGAAACAGCTTCCGAAGAAGAGACAGTAACTCGATCCAGCTATGGGCCTGGGAGCCAGGGGCTCTGGTGGGTGATGGTCACTGAGAACAGCATGTTATTGATAAAAGCTGAGTGAGGGAAGAACGAGCACCAAGCACTGGGGCCGGTGCCTCATTCTACAGGATGGCAACATGTTCCAGATCCTAGTGACTGGTGCCAGGCGGGAGGCAGCCCACAGAGGGCCAAGGCAGGCCCAAGACCATTTTCTCTAAGTGATTTTTGTGCAGGCCTGAGGAACAACCCAAACACCAAATCTCCCTGTGACTGACCTAACAACGCTCTGTGGGAAAGGAGGGAAAGAAGAGTTGGAATGTGCCATACTTAAATACTGTCCATGTCAACTAAAATCATAAATTAATTTTAGAACTTGAATTAAACGATGGCAGGCATATACCAAGACCCACATAAAAATCTATTTAAAAATCAATACAAATATTTAATAATAAATTCTAAACTTGCCCTTTCTATCACTCAGACTTGCAACTTATGATTAAAAGCATCTAACAAGCTAATTTTATCTGAACCATTTGCTGTTCCATTTCACTAGTTTGTCAAACATATGAGAGTGATGTGTTTAAAAGATTAATCACATGGAAAAGTGGTGTTCCTTTATGTATTTTTCACAATTCCTTAATATCCATTATTTTATATGAATATTAGCATAAGTTTATGAAAAAATTCTTAGTTCTCATTTCATACATAAGGAAACTGAATCCTAGAAAAAAAATAAGACACTTACTCAATATAACTAAGTTCTGGGCAAAGCCAACAACAAAATCCAGTTTTTTTAGTTGTCTAGTACTCTTCTTCACCCAACATGGAGACTTTGTGAACTAAAATTATGGGTCTTGGAGCTACATGATGCTGTAGATGAGGTCTCTTCTGGTCATACCACACTCCTCTCCTCTCCTATCAGCAAATGAACTCTGTCCTAGCTCAAGAGGACACTGGAGGAGGTTTTCGCCCATTGTGATGAACTTTCTAATTCTCCTAGTCCACCTGGGGAAAGAAGAGAATCTCCAAGGATATGTGGGAAACGTGGGGAATGCTCCAGCTAAAAGTTCACATTCACCCCAGTCGCTGTCCAATCTCTCAGAATCCAGGTGGAGAGAACTCTGGAGGGTTCTGAACTCTTAGGGGCTTGCCTGAACTAAGTTAAACTTGGGATGTCTACCTCCCTATTGCAGCTCTATCTAAATGCCCATCTCTTTATTTGCCAGCATGAAAGTTACAGAAATATTCCCAGACACTCTGATTAAAGAGTTTTGTTGTTATGTTCCTTGCAGAGCTGCAAAAGCAGCATGCCCCATGAGCTCAGCTGGCTGGATGTTTCAGGGAGCAAGGCGTTTCCTCTCCAGCTTGCCCATTGTTGGATGTGCCCTTTCCAACTCATGCCAATGATCCTGACCTGTTGAGTGTTGAATATGTGGGCTCTGGCCAAGAGTGGCTGGTTTAGTACTAGTGTGTCTGTCTGAAGAAATGTCTCAAGACGGAATGAGCTATAAGCAATCAATTCATTAGGAAGAGTGTTGCCCTAGTAATGTACACATATATATCATGCATGAAGTTCAGATGGCAGGTGGACTTTGTGTTAGACAAAGAACATGAGAGGAATCCCTCTTTTTATTTCTCTCTTCTCTTTCAGTAATTTTAGGAATGACAATCCAACAAACTCAGATTTGGGTGGATGATGCCATTTTGAAATAGACATTGAAAAAATATTCCTAGTCCTCAAACAAACTATGCCATGGTAGATTTGGTTATAGATCTATGCTACAGAAAAATATGTGGAAGCAAAAGAAAAATGTAGCCAGTGTGCGAGTTCTCCAGGCATTACGGTACTTGTTATGAGAAAGTCATTCAGATTTCATTCATAGATTACTTATTACTATGATTGCTTTAGCCCAATAAGTCTAGATAATTCAAACATGCCCAGTAAAACATCTCGATCATAAAAAGGCCTGAACCTAGAGCTGTGGCTAAAAATGTAGATGCTTTCAGAATTACCAGTTAAGGTTATATAACCTTCCAGGGTGGCAGTCCCCAGACTTTTTGGTATCAGGAACCAGTTTTGTGCAAGGCAATTTTTCAACAGACTGGGGATGGGGTGGTTTCAGGATGATTCAAGCACATAACATTTATTGTGCACTTTATGTCTATTATTATTACATTGCAATATGTAATAAAATAATTATACAACTCATCATAAAAAAAAGAGGCATAGACAGAAGTGGTAAATAAAATAACGGGCAGGCAATGCATGGACTAAGTAAGTGTCGGACTCTAACTTAAAGCCTGCCACCAGATGCAGCTGTACAACTGAAGTACATCAGTTCACTTGTCACTCACTGATAGGGTTTTGATTGGAGTCTGTAAGCAAGTAATTTATGATGGTCTCTGTGCAGTCAAACCTCACTGCTAATGTTCATCTGCATTTGCAGCTGCTCCCCAGCGCCAGCATCACTGACCGACTCAGCTCCACTTCAGACCATGAGGCACTGGACTCTCCTAAGGAGTGTGCAACCTAGATCCCTCGCATGCGCAGTTCAGGACAGGGTTTGCGTGTTTATGAGAATCTAATGCTGCCGGTGATCTGACAGAAAGCGGAGCTCAAACAGTAATGCAAGCGATGGGGAGGGACTGTAAACACAAATGAGGTTTCACTTGCTTGCCCACCGCTCACCTCCTGCTGTGAAGCCCAGTTCCTTAGATGCCACAGGCTGGTGCCTGGCGGCTGGGGACCCCTGATTCTAGGTCACTGATTCTCAAACTTGGTCACACCTGGAATCACCTGAGGGCGTTTTAAAAATGCTAATAGCAAGGTCCCATCTCCAAGACCCTGATTTAATGGTTGTGAGGTGAGGTGAGGGCATGGAGTTTTGAAAGCTCTCTAAGTGATTTTAGTGCACCAATAACACTGGAAAGCACTGAACAACACAAACTAGAACTGCAACTCTGCTCCTACATGGAGAGGTCTCCAGGAAGTTGAAGTTGGTGCAAAGTCCAAGGAATATTACTGACCAGGTAAATAATAACTTGTGACAGGTCAAGGCTGGGCCTCATTTGAGTGTCGTATATTCAGAATGCAGAAATATTTTGGTCACAAGGTCAGACAATCCCAGCCCCTGTTAGCATGTGAAGAGTATAGTTGTAAGTCACAGGCCCCCAGGAATGACGAAGTATACAGCTAATCCATAGTCAACTCCAAGGCAGCCTTGGTCATGTGTTCCACCACAAGCCCAGAGTGGGCCTGTTACACTAAAGGACCTAACCAAGCATCACATGTGCAAACTCACATGTGCTCATATGCAGTAAAGCATTCACATGCACAAAAACACACCCACACAGAGTCACACTCACACTGTCTCATATACACACAATCACACATAGAGTTACATACATACATAGCCACACTCACACACACGCTCTCTCTCTCATACACACACACACACACACACACACACACACACACACACACACGCCTCTCCTAAATACACACACATCAGCCGCTTAGAAGACAACTTTTATTTCTTCCTCTGCTTCCATTCATAGAGGGTCTAAATAGGTTGGACTAGAGCTTCTGGAAGTCACAGGAAGGAGGTACTTTGAATATTTGTCAGCAGGTGGAAAATAGCAACCCTCACACTTATTTATTCTCTCTGTCAGTAATTAGTAGATTTTACCCAACAGGCTACTCACTGCCTGTTTGCTCTTACTCTCTAACTGAATCAAAGTCCATAAGCCGTGACAAGGAGGAGCGCATTCCACTTTAATTCTACATAGACTTTTGTAAGTTCGCATTTAAAATATAATAATACTAATGAGGTCACTACTACAAGCTGGTCATCTCAACAACTTGCCTTCAAACACTCCCCAAAATTACCCTCCAGACCTCCTTGAAGTTTCAGAATAGCAGCTCCTTCCTACCCTGGTCCCCGCCCTTGACTTCAGCAGAAGTCATCTTTCATATCCCTTAGAGTGCACCACCTCACACAAGGTCAGGCCAAAGAAAGTAAGGCTTAGAGCCTTGTTAATTCTGCTCCTTCTAATGATGGGCCTTCCCAGGAGGCCAGCGTAGAACAGATGCTTAGTAAATATCTGTTGGAAGTATTAATGTGTGAACTTGCAGGTTTTCTATATTGTTCTGATTCCTTAGAAACGAGGCTAGCTACTTTTGATGTACAGTATCCTGGAAGTCTAATATTCTGTCTCTGTTCTGACCTTGACAATGTCAGGACTTGTAAACAGCCTGCTGTTTTATATTCTTTCACTTTTCAAGGGTGAATGGTGGCTCTTGAAGCACTGCTGGTCTCATCTCCCCTGAGACAAGTCACACTTGGTCTGGAGAACCAAGCAGGCAGAAGGAAAGAACAGGCCGGGATCCATCAATGCTTAGGATCTTACACAAAAGGCCTTTGCAGGAAGCAGAAGTGAAGGGCTGGGCCGGGACTCAGATCAATCCTAGTCAGAAAGTTCTTAGCTAGGGAAGTTTGCCTTTCATCCAGGACTCAGTTGAACCCTGCAGCAGGAGAACCTTTGTTGGAATTTTTGTTTGTGCTCGAGAGTGGGCGAGCCTGAGAGAGAACCACTTAAACCATCTCGTGCCATAGCTGGGCATACTTACCTCAAAGGGTGTTGTACAGAGCTTAATTAATTGACATTGTAAAGTGCTCTGGGCTCCTCGAATGAAAGGGAGCTCGAAAAGTGCAACGTATTATTATTATTAAAATGATATTTAGTATTGGCAGCCAGGGTAGATGCTGAATACAGATAGGCCTCAATAAAAAATGGACCACAAAAGAAGAAAAAGTTAATAAGGATGTTTCAGGCGTGCTGCTAATAGTCTTGCTGAAATTACTTCTGTCTCCTGTAATGATGATTCTGAACAGAGATAGGATCTTAACTGCTTGCAGAACCAAAGGGTATTTCCATGGCGGGCGTTTTGAGGACCCAGAGACTGGTACAAAACAACAAATTCCCAATCTTGCCCTGCCTTGCCTCACAAAATGTAAAATCTCTGAGCTAACGCAACCCTGCTGAGAGCCAGGGATGCCAGACTCTGATAGATTTGGTTTTCTTAGATAATTAAGAAATATTTAAGATGCTATTAGGGCCTCCGTAGAGAAAGCTACATGCTAATGTTTGGTGGTGATTTGAGAAAGTAAGGAAATGAATGAAGAGTTAAAACTGTGTGTGTAGCAAGTTGAGCAGTGAAAATTCCTGACTACACAGTCAAAAGCCTGGGCCTCGCATTGCCGGTTACAGACAGAAGTGCCCGCAGAGCAAGTCTCAACATGCACGCCTTTATTAAATCTTTTTTTTTAAACACTGAAGTTAACTGTCTCCTGAAATATTTGGGTGTTTAAACGTGCCACAGCTGACAAGAAATAATTTTTTTAAGTCTTGGCACATGATTACACTCAGTAATGTGTATGTTTCTGTTCCAGAAAAAAAAAAGGCAAGGCAATGATTCAAACACCTTCTTTACACACAATGAAGTTGTTTTAACCTATAAGTTCTAGGGAATCATGACTGTTATTTTTATTTTATAAATTCATGACATTTTAGAGGTCATCCAGTCAATTTTAAAATGAAAAAATAGGCCCAGAGAGATAAGCTTTCTGAACCAAGACCATATATCTAGTCAGTGACAGAACTGGAATACAACAAGGAGGTCATGGAAGCGCCCCCAAAAACAAGTTTAGGGAAAGCCTCCTTTGCTCTGTTAATTGCCAAATAAAGAGCTGTCCAATGGGAATGGAATCTATGTTCAACCATCTGAGTGTTGTTGTTACTATTTGTTGTTACTATTATGATTATTATGATTATTATTATTGGGACGGGTTCTCACTATGTTGCCTAGACTGTTCTCAAACTCCTGGGTTCAAGCAATCCTCCCACCTTGGCCTCTCAAAGTGCTGGAATTATAGACATGAGCCACCACTCCTGGCCCATCTGAGTATTATTAATGGTGATCAGCACTCTGTCTATGTAGCTCTTGAGCTGCCAGAGTACTTCCATAAATATCATTTGTGGGACCTGGGTTTTAAGAGAGAGAGAGAGAGAGAATGTACAGTTCCTCTAATTTTACCTGTCGGGACATTGAGTTCCAAACCTCTAAGTGACTTATTGTAGAACAAAAAAAATTACTGGAGTCTACAGCCTCCCAATTCAGTGTGTGTTGGTGATGGTGCTGGGTTTTTGTCATCATTGTTCCTTAACCTTTCCCCGTCCTTCTCATCTATGCTAAGTAATTCTCTAGTTGTTTCATAGAGGATTATCTTTCTTCCCTCCTAAATTGTTGGTTACTTGATAGCAAGGGTGGGATTTATGTTCTCTGGTGTTCTCTGTAGTGATTAGCAAAATTAATACTTATGTACTTATTGCTTTTATGTCTAGCTCTGTAAAGATTTTTCTATTTGCTTTTACACATGTGTAAAAATACAAGAGAGTGCAGATTTTGTACTTGGATATACAACCCTCTGAAATAAAAAATGCAAGTAGAATTTTGGGGAAAAGTAAATATAAGTGAAATTAAGTGATCTATAAATATTTGCAAATATAATAGGACATCAGAAAAGGACATTCAAGTTCAGGTAATTAGCCCTTCCTTTGTAGAAGTGGAACCAGGACTCAAAGACATGGTAAATGACACTGGGTTACATCTGATCAATAGTAGAGGCAGGATCAGGCCTCAGGTGTTTGGGTACCAAGTTCGTTGTTCTAAGAAGGCAATGAGGAGCTATTCATGTCCCCATGAAACAGCTGAGTTTTAAGAAGTGATCATTGAAAAAGAATCTCTGATGATTCCCTTGTTTTACACAGATATTGCTTTGCATATCTATATATGTTGCTGTTAAACTTTCCAAAAGTAGAATTTTTTATATTAGAAGTCATATTTCTTAAATGGAATTTTATTGTAGAGGTGTGATCATTACGTGTGGGTATCTATGTGTATGCATTTTGCCCCAAGACAATCATGAAGATAATGGGAGTATCATATCATAGGTGTACAATCTTTTAAAATCACACATTAAAAGAATATAGCAATTCAAAATATGAAATGTTTACAGCTATTATAAAATGTGTCCTCATAGCTTAATCCAGACCTTCTAAGGGAAGAAGACTACTCACAGGCATAGACTGCTGTCACTGAGGAACCCCTCACCTCCCATAGAGCAACCTCCAAGTTCCTCCAGCAGGCTTCATGTGATGCTAATTTTTGGCACTTTGGGGAATTACTGGCTTTTCATAATGGACAAGTAGAGATGGTTGCATCAGAGAGAAACACCAGACCATGTTAGAAGCAGAGATTGAACACACATCTGTAAATAAACCATCTGTTACTCTACCCCCAGGTCAACAGGGCTTGCACATTCTGTGATGAAGATGGCTGGAGACTATATACTGCAGAAGGTCTGGATTTTCTGTTTTCCCTCATAAAAAGGGTGACTGTGAGTCAGACAAATCTGGAATGTGCTTTCAGCAATGAAAGGAGCCATGTAAGTCAAATGAGTTGAAAACCAAAAAAATCCAAAATTTTGGCTGAGAACAAAGGAAATCTGGCCATAAGTAAGCATTTTACAAAACAAATAATAATAATAATAAAACCACCAACAAAAAAAACACACTTATCATCAATTTTTTTAAAAAAATAAGTGTTTATTTCCATCCTAAATTACCCATACTACTTTTGAGACATTCATACTTTTGCGTGATTTATATACTTTAAGTCCTAATGAGTCTCTTAACAACATAGAGAACAGCTATTGGTTATGAATTCATTTGCAGTACAGGGACCTCTAATCTCTTAGAGAATGACATTCTGGTTTGGGGGCCATTTTTAGACTCCCACACTACCTCTTTGTTGTCTGTCTAACATAGATGTTTGTCTGGTCCTCATCAGAGGGTAAGTAAATGAAACCTATCAGTCAGTTGTGGTTTATCGGCGCTCTGATGAAAGCCCTAATGATAGTGAAATTTCTTATCAAAATGAAGTGTAGTCCCTTATCTTTGGAAATTAAACCATACTTATTATTTTGCCACAAGCAGAAACTGAATGAGGTGACTTCTGGAGAGTAAAAGAGCCCCAGGAATTAGCAACCGAAAGCAAATACAGCTTTTGGTTGCATCCTGACCAAGCAAGCAAGCTGGCAATAGAACACATACTGGGGCAGCAGGAAAATATGAATATAGATCAGATAGCAGACGAAAACAGGGAGATATAAATTGTGTCAGGTGTTTGTCCCTGTGGGTATGAAGGAAACAGTCCTTCTAATTTAGAAATGCGTATTGAAGTGGTGAGAGAAAAATTATCATTATGTCTAAATTTGTTCTAAATGCTTCTGCAGAAAAATAACTGAAGAAACTGTGGCAACATTTTATTAAATTTAGGACTTAGGTGTTTTGATATTTAATATTCTCCTTTCTTCCCTTTTACAGAAAGCTTAAAATTTGTCTTAATTAAAAATTATTACTATCCACATTATAAAAATGGGCAGGTGCTGTCCACATTTTCTGAAATACTGAGTGGTGATACTGAAGACCAGCTAAGAAACTGAACTTGAACGGTTATGCCTCTAACCAGCCTGGAGACTAATTCTCATCTGTGTTTTTCAGTGAGGTTTCCAGGCTTTCAAGTATTTTTCATTCAAATATTATTTATTACTGTTACAGGAACAAAAGTAATAACTAGTTAGTAGTCAGAGGATAGATTAAAAGTTTACAATCTAATGATTTAGGGAAAGTACCTGCAGGGCCTGTCTGCATTCAAAGCCACTCAATTTATGGAAACAAATGCTCTGATTTTTAATGATGATGCCTCCATCTTCCACACATCCAGCTAATCACCAAGTTCTGCTTATTTAATCATCGAGTATATTTTGTAAACTGGTGCAGGTGCTCACTGTCTCACTACTGTCCTTGCCACATATACTTGTGTTGTTCCCAGATCTGAGTCTTACTATGTTCCTGAGTCTTATCCATGTCTCTCCCAACTTAGTCATACAGGTACATACACACAGGCACACACACACACACACACACACACACACACACACACAGCTGGCTCCTATTTGTCATTGGTGAACACGTACTCACTTTTAGAAATTTTATTCTAATCTTTCCTGGGATCCCTCTCTATACCCCCAGACAAGCTAAGTGCCCTATCTCTGTGTTCTCACAGAGCTGTGTGTACATCTCTGTCCATGAACCCACCCCCTCATATTGAAATAATACATTCACGTGTGTCTATGTCTCCCCCCTCCTCAAGCAGGTTTCGTTTCTTATCCATGTCTGCATTACCCATATCTAGTTACAGAGTTGGCACATAGTAAATCTTATTCTAAACTGAAGTAAGGAGAAAAACAATCTTATGAAATATTTTCCTAAAAGCTGTTTCAAGGACTCCAAGAAACAAAAACATGTTTACAGATGAACTATGGATACATAATGAAGAAATGTTTTCCATAGTACTCACCCTCCACCAAAGAGCTATTTGCTCATTTGAAGGTCAAGGTTTTCTATTTCTAATTTTAGTTGGTTTCTTCATGACCTCCCAGATGTCACAAAAATTAGGTAGGACCTATGAGATTGAAGGCCTTCCTAAATAGTTGTATGTAGAAATATGCATAGATTTTAATCAGCTCTTCCAGCCATGCCTTTTGGCTTAACAACCTTACATTTAGATTCCTTGCTCTCCTTTGAAAAAAAAGAGGTGAGATGACAAGTGTCTAGAGGTACTAATTTCTGCATTGTCACTAAAAGGAACAGTGCCCAGGGCCATGAATGATCCCAGTGCACGTTTCACCATCCCAGCTGCTGAGATGGATTCACTTTGATGTTCTCAGTTGTCATATTTGCTTTGCTTCAGTGAGATGTCATCTGGGGACATGCCCAGAATTCTGACACCTTTTAAATGGGAGTCTCACGTTCCTTATCATCAGTGATTGTGTGCTAGAAATACCAATAAAGTTTCTTTTGATTATTCTGGAAAACTATGTGCTTATTGTTCACCTGGCTCTTTTTAAAATATCATGACTATGTATATATGTAGTGACTTTTCATGTCTATTTGCCAAAGGTGTCAAAGAAATGATTTAAAACTTTTAAAATAACTTTAATTTTGTACACGCTTGCCCTGTATTTGTTTGATTTTTAAGCAAGCTGTCCATTAACTATTCGGCATTTCCTCCCTTATTGTTCAAAAACTATTCTCTATGCCAGCACTCTCTGGTCTATTAATCTCTTTATTTTCATGCCATAAGCTTCACCAGTCTTTAAGCACCAAGGGAGGGCCTGTGGTTTCTTCACACAGTGCCTAAAACCTAGAGATACTTAATGAGAATTAACTGTTGGATGAGTTTAGTTTCATTGTTTTTATTTTTCCTCTTGCAAATCATTATTACTGATAATATACTTATATAAATGGAAATATTCTACCACTATATTGAGCTAAAACATGATTATACAAGGGTCTTACATGTATATTTCGGGTACGGATTTTTTTAATGATTTGATGTGCATGAACTCCTTGATAGTATATGATTTAGATTATCTTCTTCTCAAGTCTATACTATCATTCCCTGGTCTGAAGTCCTGCATCACGCCCAGGCTAGCTCTCCTTCTCCTGAGTTCTCCACTGCAGTACTCTCTTCACGTGCTGTCTTGTCTAAATTCAAATTTTCTGCAGCTTCTTGTTCTATGGTAGTCATCTTAGAGTCAGTCACCTCTGGGGATTTTCCTTTCACTAAATCTCATTGTCGACTCAGGATATTCAGTGATCAGCCAATGAATTTTCTTCTATAGCTGCTCATATCAATTTTGAGTCAGGTAACTCCAAAACTGTACTACAATGTCTACAGGTACATTGTTTAACCACTATTCTTTTAATATGTCTCTCTGAAGAATTCTGCTCTTATGACTGACTGCCTAATAGCCAGCCCACCTGGAGACTCCCACTCTCTGCCAAACCAGTCCTCTTTGATCTCTGTCAGTAAAGATCATCTTTATGGGTATGTGAGGCTAGACTTAGAGATGTAAACTATTCTTGCCAGATTATGGTACACTTCTTGAGGACAGGTTTATGATGTATACATAAGATGAGAGAAATTTTTCCTTAAGCTGCTACATTCTGAACCAGCTGGAGATATTTCCATTGATCTTAAAAGCTGTGAGACAAAGCATGCTTGCTTTGATACACTCAAGGACAAGGTCAAGTATTTTGAGATCCCTAGAAGAAAAATAAATGTGCTCATATTCTTATTTTCACTGCCTCTGGTTGGCATTGGGGGAAGCTCATGTGGTTCACTTCGCAGAACGTCTTCCCAGAATAATCCAAGTACTCAGTGGCATGGCTTGCAATATGAGCCATCTTTCAGCCTCACCATGCTAGCAGGCACAGCAGAGATGCACTCTAAATACACGCTAAATGGACATCTTGGCCCAGGAAACAACAATGTCAGCAGCGGCAGCGACATCTTTGATAATAAAGGACAATGATACAAACGGGGATGGAAGCAGGAAGCAAATTGTCCTCATGAACTCCCAGCAGGCTCTTGGGCTGCCCTGTGGAGTTAATATCCATTTCCTTATTCTGATGGTTTTCCCTCTTGATGGCCTTTCTCACTGGTCTATTTGGAGGACCGTTTCCCATATGCCAGATGTCTCACTATGTCTTGGGTAATTAAAACTATTTGAGGAATTTCAAGAAAATGCCAGCTCATTAGTGACTGAGAGTACTTGACATTCTTTCTGATAAAGACTAGTTTGTTGAAGGGTTTAGAATTCAAAAACACATGACACAGAATAGGATCCAACATGAAGGAATCAAAATATAGGTAATCAAAATCTGAATAATGGAGATATGACCATAGAAAATAATTGTATTTTCTACTGAATTGAATTTTCATTATAATGTGATCATATTCTTAAATATTTTTGAAGATATTAAAGTGACAACTGAATTCATAGACCTATAAAATAGGAGATTAAAAACTTTGTTGAGTGGGACTACTAGGGAAAGAAATGTTTTAACTAGCAAAATACATTTACTCAAGAATTATCAGAAGAGGTCTTTTTATTCCTCCTCCTTATTACTGTTCAGTGAGAAAAACTTGGCAAATGGATTTCAAATAATTTTCCTAGTCAAAGACACCACTGCAGCACAACTCAAGGTTACTGCCTCAAAGCTCAATGATAACTACCTATGATTACGTCATAGATGTCAATATCTGTGTTTTTTGCCTCAGGGACTTACTATGAAACGCAAGGACTAGGCTAAAGTTATAATGACTCCAGTAAACTAACTTGCTTTTTAATTTTAAAATAAAATGTGGCATAATTGGTGATAATATTGTACATGAAAGTGTGTACTGCAGCTGAATGGAAAAAAGACAAAAGAGCAAATTTAGATTGGAATGAAAAAATATTAGCATTGGTTTCTACCTCCATCTTCAGCAAGAATATTCTCAAGCCATTCCCCCCCAAAATATCATCTGTTCCTTACCTCAGATTCTCCAGAAAAAAATTTGACCATTGTCCATAACAAGGTCAATAATTATTTAAAACCTATTAGATAACTGCTGACTTTTAACACCAATCCAAGTGTAGTCAAGACCATAGGCACTCAAGCTAGTCTGCCTGGGTTCAAATCCAGCTCACTCACTTTCTAGTTTGTAATTTTGGGAACATTTCTGAATTTTTCTAGGCCTCAGTTTCCCAATCTGCAATGTAGAGATAATAATTGTACTCAATGGCTAGATTGCTCATGATAATTTAGTGGTACCTCTTAGCACAGTGCTCTCAGTAAACGTTGGCTACCTTCATTGTTGTTAACGTCTTACATCTACATGGATGGTACTTTTGGGATGCTCCTTTACAATGATGACATAGGCTGTGATGGCCAAGAGTATTGTTAGATGGATTCCTGGTTGGTTGAATGATAAATTAAGGGTACAAGGATTTCAATCATCCTGGAGGAAAGTGGTATATGGCAGGGTTTCGCATTAATCCATGTTTCATGTTAATATTTTTTGTGACTTATCTGGATGAAGATATAGAAAACATGTCCTTTCTGAAGAAAACTCCTCCAAGCCGGAAGGTCACATTTTTGACTGAGAGCACATTTAGAGGTGTGGGATGCTTACTTTGCAGTCCTTAAATGCTGATCCAACCTTGAAAATCGATGAAGAAAAGATATTGCAGCCTGATCAGCCTCAAGTTTTAAAATAAAATATGCTCAACTGGACTGCAGATGACATACAAAGTTAGGAGAGGCAGCAATAAAATCAATGATGAATCAAGATTCAACTATATCTCAAAAAGCCGGGATGTGCGCCCAAGAGCATGCCTGCAACTCAACTGGAAGGAATGCAAAAATTCTGCCCTTGAAATTATCAGTCAATTACTAGACACTGGGGTCGGAAAACCTAGTATACTTCAAACAAACAAAAACCTGGGGTTTTTTGTTGAGTGACAAATTCAAGGAGGCTATATCGCAATACATATTGCATCATAGATGGCTCTGTGAAATATGTACATTCAGATTAAACCATGAAATAAAATCACTGCTCCTTTTATTGGACTGACTTTCAAAGTACTGTGCTCAAACTCAAGTGATGTATTTTAAAAGAGACGGTGAGCAACTGGACTAGGTCCAAAGGGGAGCAAGCAAGACACAGGAGCACATGACAGCCTTCAATTACCCATCCACTTCACAACCAATACTTCTTGAGCTCCAATATGTGTGGAGGATGTGCGGCATATTCACATAAATTTTGCTTATTGTCAGAACCATCTTGTGAGATGGGATTTTTGTTCCTGTTTTACAAAGGAGAAAACGGAGGTTCATCAAACAACCTCTTCATGAAAATGTTCATGAATGCTCCCAATCACATGCAGCTAGTGAATGACTCAGCTCCGAGTCTGACTCCAAACTCCAAATCGTTTCCATTATGTAAAATATTCACAGATAATGAGAGAGGCCGAAAAAGACTGGGAAGGGGACATGTGGGTGGAATGGAATGGATAATTTTTTTTATTAGAAAATGTAGTTTATTTAAAAGTAAATGAGAGAGAGAGAGAGAGAGAAGATTCACCTCCTCAAGAAATGGAGGGTCTTGTTAGGTTTCCCCAAATTTCTGAGGCACTTTTTATATAGCTCCAAGAAAAAAAACTAGAAGAACTATTAAGTAGAAATAAAAGAAGACAAATTTGGGCACAATATATAAGGAAGTACAGTATGACTACATTACAGAGTGGTCAGTTCCCATCACAGGAAGGGTGGGATAGAAATGGCACGTGCCAAAGCTGTCCTAGAGCCGACCCTGCATCGCATATGACAATAGATTGTGTGAGTTATGAGATCTCTTCTGGCTTTCCTGATCCATCCCAAATTTCACAGACTATAAGGGATGATGTATTTTTTCATCTTCATATCATCCATAGCCCGCCCATGGCCAAAAACCTAACAGATACACAGCAGAGTCTTTTTGTGATTAATGAATGAATTGGATAATTGGAAATATGACTCTTTTATCCATGAAGACTATTCACACATTGGTAAAGAAAGTCATATCTGGTGCAATGATATTATACAGATTTTTTTAAAGCAATCATAATAACAGTGTTTCTTTTAAAAAGTTATGTTTCTCCTTTTAACCATGTTCTCATTCCTGAAATTCTATTAGGGACTGCTCTTATGAGTTAACTGCTGCCACTTTTTATTAAAATATGTGTCAGTATCACTTGAAGTTTTTTTTAAAAAACACTTCGACAATGAGTTTTTGGAAAAAATTAAAAAGTCAGGCTTCTTCCGGAGCAGGATACAGGACAGACAGATTTGATGGGGCGCATGCAGTGAAGTGGGTGCTTTATGTGTGCTGGATTTGGGAACCTGGGAAAGAAGGGGAAAATGAAGCCTACAGGGGGCCACGAGTCGTACCTAAAGCAGCCACTACCCGTAGCAACTCAGCCTCCTTTCCAGCCCCCTCTTCTCACCTTGCCCTGCAGAGGCCTATGCTGCAGTTGTCTCACTTACCTCATTTATTTGGTGCCTATGTATTCCTGACTCTCCTACAACACGCATCTTACTACAGAACAAGGAGGTTCATTTAGGGATGATGGGGGTGTGAGAAGAAAAATAAGAAGCCCTATCAATGAATAAATGCTGGCCGGGTTCCGTGGCTCAGCCTGTAATCCCGCACTTTGGGAGGCCGAGGTGAGTGGATTGCCTGAGCCTCCGAGTTCGAGACCCACTTGGGCAACTTGGCGAGACCTCATCTCTACAATAAATCAAAAATTAGCCGGGTGTGGTAGCGCGCGCCTGTAGTTCCAGCTACTCAGAAGGCTGAGGCGGAAGGATCGCCGGAGCCCGGCAGGTCGAGGCTGCGGGGGCCGGGAGCGGCCACTGCACTCCAGTCTGGGCGACAGAGTGAGACTCCAACTCAAAAAAAAAAAAAGAAGAAATGCTGCCATAAAATACAAGCAAGAGATACAGTGATGTGGCACTGTATGACCGGTCACTATAATATAAAATGCTAAGAAAAAGAACCCGCCTCTAGAGCTAGACCAGAGGAGTGCTACGGCCCCCATACAATGGAGCTGAGCTTCAAGGAACAAGCCAACAGGGCAGGAGATGGGACAGAGCACACAGTGAGCACACAGGGCTGAAGCTGCTCATAGGTGTCTTTTGCCCTAGATGGTAATTGTGGGGAACTCTTCAGGGTTGAGCCCGCAGGAATCGAAACTAGTGATTCTGACTGGTTACCATAGCGCTGAGTGAGGCACCCACTGCACCATGAAAGTAGTGACTGCAACTCCAGGACAAAAAAGAGGAACATGATAGAAATTTGGGGATTATTTAGATATAATTTAACTCAAAAAACTACAATTGTGTGGCCCTTTCTACACTGACCTTGGTAAATACGTAAAGAATTTTGCTTTACAAAATGTCTCCCTTGGTGTTTCCCTTAAAAAAAACTTTTGAGCACCAATAAGCATTTGCTGAGTAGCTTGTTAATTACCTGCCAAAGGAATCAGGCAGAGAGATTTTTAATGTCTCCGTTGCTGATGTTGATTGAAAATCAATCAGAAATTAGGGCAGGATTTCCATCTCTGAGATGATTACACAAGTCTAGAGGAAAAATGTGTTTAGATTTTGGAAGATTCCATTTTCAGACTACTTTTATGATGACATCATTTCCATGAAGTCAACACTTGAGTCATAAATTAGTACCTAAAAATAGAAAATTTCAAACTGAGCTATACAGTTCTGTCAGAACTTTTCATGTGTCTCCTAAAACAGGAGTAGCAGTCAGGGGTATTTTAAGTGAACAAGGTGACCACCAAATAAGCAGTAAAGTGGGAAGTAACTTCTGCTATAGCAGAAAGCATCTATATGCTAATTAGTTCCCAGTCCAAGGGTCACCGTCAGCAGAGACCACCATTCGCCATTCGATGGGACAGAGTTCTCACACACACACACACACACACACACACACACACACAATCCTTAAATAGCTGCAGGGACACACTAGGAGCCAGGACCCTCTTGCAGGATGAAGCCATCCTGTGTCCCAACCTGAAGCCAACCTATGTCCTGCCAGAAAGCCAGCCTGTGCCCTTCATCCCACAGAGGAAGCAGGCTTTGCCACAGGGGTTTTCAGATGTGTCACTCCTGCCTCTGCTACTGTCCTAGCTCAGCGACAAAGCAAGAGTGAAGAGTGGGGGACATGTGCTCGCTCTCTCCACTCCTGCCCTGCTGTAACCCTGCCTTGTCTCATATTGCATTAGGATCAACCTTAGATCAGGCAAACAACTAGACCAGCTGTCAACTTCTGGTTACTGCATCTCCATTATGGGCAGGAGCTATGCTGGGCACAGTGAGAACAATCAGAGATTCCCCATAAACACATACTGCTGACGGTCAATCGCCATATAACTTCACCTTAATTATCAGGCCATGAGTCCAGAAGGAAAAGGGGAGCTCGGAGGGAGTGAAGCTACAGGGGACAGGCAGATTTTGAAGAAGCACAGAAGTGGGCAGAAGTGGGCAGAGGCAGAAAAAGAGGGAAGAATGCTAGAGCACAGATGCAGAAAAGGCTATGGCGCACTCAGACAAGAAATCATACGTGTTTGTGGCTCTCCTGTTTCTGTGTCTAACTATGCCTCTATGCATTTTTCGAGTATGGTAGCTGTGCTATCCTCAAAGAATTCCTTACTGGAGCAGAGTTTTGCCCTCCATTAATCCTGTCACCACATTTCCAGGGAGTAGTGTTTCTGGATAGAGAAACCATCCAAGAGGAGGTAGCACCCAGATGGAAAACAGCCTCTGACAGTCCACAAATGGACACGTAGCCCCTGCATCACTGCAAGTGGATACCCCGATGCACACACTTTCCAGAGCCATGACTCCCCCTCAAGCCATCACTACCACAGATCAGTCTACCATGTCCTGAGCCCCAGATAACATAGGAAAGGCAGGCCATTTGGGTCAGGCAATCACACAGGTACCTCACTGCTTGGTTGGGTTAATCACATTGCTTGAGGAGATTTCAGCAAGAGAAGTGACATAACCAGCTGCAGGGATGTCATAAGGCATCAGAGAAAAGATCCATCATGGGAATTATTATGAGGACACCATTTTTATTGCCTTGGAAAAAGCACAAATACTGCTGGGAACACAAAAGAGCCGCGAGGACGTTCCATGTCATTCTCACAGGCAGCAACCTGCTCAGGGCTGGAGAGCAGTTCCGATCACTGAACACGAGGCAGAAGATGGACTTCAGTTCCAGTTTGGGATTACATGCATCATTTTGCACCATTAACCCTAAACCTCAACACTGGGTTTTCTAAACAAAAGCATAGACGCATATACAGAAATGTCAACTGTTTTTGTTGTCTCTGTGGCTGTTACTGCTGTTTTGGTTTAGTTTGCTTTTGTCCTGCCTCAAAGGCAAAGCTTGGTTTTGGTGGGAAAATAAAGTTTGACCACATGTGGGAAACATGTTGTCATTGCAATTTTATCATTTTGATAAGAAGTTCAGTTGAACTAATAAATATGTCAAAATATAAATAAATATGCAGAAATATAAAAAGGACATTTACAAATGTCAAAATGACTGATTTTCTATCAACAACAAACTTTTTGGCAAGAAAGTCTCTTTAGTGAAACTCTCTTTCAAGTTATTAGCTATTAAGGAAATGAGGTCAGACCAAGACGTTCTATTTCAAAGTACGCCGAATGTAAGGGTGACAAAATGATAAAGTAAAGACTCCGACCCCAGGACACAATTTCCTAAAGTGTACTTCAATATCTCCCAGATGTATTCCTTCCATTTGGAGAAGGATCTTCTTTCAGGAAATTCTAATCATGAGAAAAATTCCGCCATGAGACCTCTCTTGAATATCAGAGCACTCCACAGGACAAGGCTTCCAATCCCAGCCCCTCACTCTGTCTTGCAGATTTTAAGACCCTGCTTCTGACTCTCAGACCAGAACTCATGCTTCCTGACCTGCTCTGTTTCCTGGGCATCTTGGTGACTGAGCTGGCCTCCTCCAGACAGAGATGACCTTGTCCCTAGCCATTGACTTCTGCATAACCTCGGAGATCAGCCTTGTTGAAATGTGTCGACTTTGTTCGGAACCACTGACCCACACACCACTCACAAGGGCCTGTTGCTCTCTGACTGGCCCCTGAATGAGCTAGTCAGACCTCAGTTGTATTTGAACAATTTATGGGGGGGTTACCTTTGCATTCATGGTTTTTCTTCATATTTTCGAATCAGTTCAGGGAGTATTGAGAGGTTTTAAAATAATATGCTAATGTACCTTAACTACTAAAGTAAGGAAAAAACAACAAGCAAAAATGTTCCCAATGGCAGTCCTAAAATATTGCTCCACTGACCTACCTCTCCTGCTCCACTTTGTCACTCCAAAAGAGAGCTCATAAAAGGAAAGTAGAGCCCAAATCCCTTTGTATCAGACATCAAATAAGTACTGTCATTTTTTTCCCTTAAATTTGCATGACTATATTATTAATTAATTAAGCACTCCACCAATCTTTTAATTAAGTGTCTACTCTGTTGCCAGGCATTATTCTGTGCAATTTATCCCAGATGCCTTGAAGGGAAAAGAAAAATTCCCTAACAGGGTAATCGCTTCTAATAGCAAGTGATTCCTGGGAATGTGTGAGCTCCTTGGGGAAGCACATTAATACCTTCTGTTGCGTTACTACTTAAGTAATCACGTCAGGAAGCATTTGGTTTCAGGAGTCCTCGGTAGATTGCAGGATCAGAATTTGGCAGCAGCAGTTAAGAGCTAGAGGTGAAAAGGATCCACCTCAAATCTCTCCCTAGATCAAGCCTCGACTGGAGAGTGTTCTACACCTGACACCAGATTTGTCACCACTGTCTGCACGTGAAACTAGGTTCTTCTGGAATCCATCTGGTGGATCTGAGAGAAATGTGACCTATTGCTCATAGTGGTGGACCCCTCTAGGGAGGCAGATCTGTGCCAGGGTTTTTCCTAAGGGTTCCCCAGCAGATCCCAGGGAAACGTGCACAGAGCTTGAAGCCAAGAAACGGATTCCCACCCCACACGCTCCACCAGGTGCTGTTGTACAGCCACTTGTCTGTTGTCTCTCTCTTCCTTCTGTGCTGAAAAATGAGGGTAACAATGCCTGTCTCAAATCAGAGAATAGCTGTGACAGTGTTTTGTGAACCAAAAAGGACCACTCAGGTGGACGGATTAGCATCGTTATTAAAGCAAGTCTGATGGTTGGACCTTGAAGAAAACATTTGGAACTGGCCCCATACTGCAGCCACGTATTTAGTTTTCCAGTGACTAAGGAGTAAGATAGGAGAGAAGGAGAATTCCAGAAATGACCCCCAGGAAGGCGGGAGAGTTGAGGAAATGTCATGGATGCAGAGTTCAAGACATAAAAGTAGCAGAGTGCAAGCTAAGAGATTTAAAGGGTACCTTGCTGCTCAGAGATGGGGAAAGGGTACTAATTTTGGAGCAGATATGTTGGAATCATTGCTGGGTGAGTTAAGAATATCAATTTCTTCATAAACAATAGGAAAACTAATGACGTCTGTCAGACTGTGAAGATTAAATGGGATTATAAATATTCCCAAGCGCATCCTGCACCCATAAGTGCCCAATAATTGTTGGTTCTTTCCTTTCACACCCACCCCTCAGGCCATGTTCAGATGTGAAATCTACCCATTCTGACCAAAAAGAGAATCCTAAACCATGTGCAGGGTATTTTTCACAGAATTGTACAATTACACATGTGAATGGGCTCCTCTCATGCATACAAACCAATGCAAACTAATGAAATAAATCACACTCAGGTCTGCTTCCCCCAGACTTGTCACCAGCTACCTCACCAGGGGCCATTCAAGACAACTATTTTGCTCATGAATATGATTACCACAGTGAAGCACTCTAGAAAAAAAAGTTTGCCTTTTTTATACCGTGTTCTCTAACATGGAATTTATAAACAAATGAGCCAGGAGAAACTGGATGGCACCCCCAAGCCAGACCCCTCTTTGGTGCACATGGAAATGGAGGCCCAGGGAGCAGAGGTGATCCCGTCCCGATGCTCAGTAGTGCCCCATATGCTCACATGAGAAAATCACGTTCCCTCTCTGAAAGGGATTTTAATGGTGACTGGTGACTTCATACCTTCACATTTTGAACTCTTCATGAATAGGCGCACCCGGTGTGTGTACCCTACTTTCCACTGGGATCAATGAGTGATCAGGACCCAGCCACAGTAGCCCCCACCGCTCCCATACGTCAAAGTCAGCACCCAACAGGAATCTGCCCGTTGGCCACTGCTCATCTGACCAATGAGGACCCAGCCCAGTCTTCAGAGCCCATTCCTGGGCACTGGCTGCATTAAGATTTGGGGCTGGTCCTCTGTGTGGCTGTCTTACATCTCTGGGATGGGAACCCCTCTCAATATGAGGATCACATTGATTTCTTACACTCCCTAGCTTTTTGCCAAGTCCTAGGCATACGGTTGAATCTCACTAAACACATACTTGATTGAAGTGACTGTTTTGCCTTGTCAATGTTGGAATTTTTCTCTTGACTTTCCCCACCCATTTTAGTGTGGGTTTTCTATGCTAGCTGATTTAACTCTCACAGCTAACCCCGTAAGATAGGTATTTTCCCCAAGTCACCAATGAGGACACTGAAACACAGAGATACTCAATGATCTATCATAGAAATGAAGAACTGAGTATCACATATTTTCACTCATAAGTGGACCCTGAACATTTAACATGATACTATTAGAAAGGGATAAAACACTAAGAAAAGGATTGGCAGTAGCCAGAAACTACCAGGGGAAGGGGAGCATACTACACTAATAAAGGTACCTGATCTCAAACCAGGTGAAGTGGATAACCAAAAGGAGGCCAATCTTTACCTGTACAATGACCCCTTGTATACCTAATCCTGAAGTGTCCCCTACATCTTTAAAAATTAAAATAAAAAAAAAAACAGTGCCCAGGGCCACCTGGCTGAGAAGGGGCATGGCAAGAGTTGCAGCTGTCCTGACATCCGGGGTCGGCCTTTGAGTGCATTTCTTGTCCAGAATCAAACCAACAGTAAATAAGACCAAACTCACAGTTTCCATTTCTGCTTTGATTCTGAGAAAGCAGCTGATGACAGAGAAGGTGAGAAAATATGTTTATTGGGGGGGAGGGCATTGCAAAGAGCCACTGATTTGTACCCAAGTTACATGACTGTGGGTCTTGGCTGTAACATTCACTAGCCACATGAGGCTATTTGACCTCTCTAGGCCTTGACTCCTTGTCTGTAAAATGAGAAGTCTGGACTGATGGCACTAACACCTGGGTAATCTCTACCATCTCATAAAGTGAGTTGTGTGGACGACTCAGGGCACCTTCTCTTTCATTGCTAAGGACTTATGTTTTTCTGTATACTGAGATGAGAAACTGGGGTCTGAATGACAAATAGCGCGTTTGTTCAAGAGAAGAGGAGTGTTCAATGAGAAGTGGGCTTGTCTCCATTCACACTGACCACAAAGACATGGGAAAACCACCATGGTCAAGTCAAAACAGGACTTACAGGTGGGGTATGCTGGCCGTGACAGGATGGACCCCTCCTCTCAATGGTCACGATGCTGAGTTTTCACCCTAGGGGCTGCTGCATCCGAAGGAAAGTCCATCCACGAGCCTGTCTCCCCTCACCCCTGCAGCCACCCTTTTTCCCCTGGCACTGCTCTACAGAGGGAATCCCTGCCCCCACTGCAGTCCCTGAGCCACCAGGGAAAGTTAGGGGAAGAGTAAGAGGGCAGATACCAGGCAGTTCAGCATTCCTGGGGCCTTTATTCCGAGTGCCGAATTGCCATCTGGCAGCCATTTGTGAGATGACACCAGGTCACTCTAAACAATGACAGCTTCAGAGGCACCGCAGAAGATTTTCACTATGCGAGTGTCACAGCTTCCCAAGTTTACTTTGCAAGTGCAGGGGAGAGCACATACTCCAGGTTACCATCAACTCCTTGTAGGACCTAAAGTTTGTTCTTGGTACAAGAAAAACACCCAAAGCTTGAAGAATCCGTCTTTTTGTTGTTGTTGTACAGAAAAAGAAGAGACCAGGAGGAGGCATGATTTTCTTTCATCCAAGATCACAGGCCAGTTCGTCAAGACCTGAACAAAAATCCAAACCTCCTAATTTTTATTACTATGCTCTTTGGCATAGGGTGAAAATCCTTGTTTAATGTACCGTTGTAAGGAATGTTATCTTCATTTGGCAAATGGAAAAGGGGATTAGTGAGTACAATATCAATCAATCAATCAATAAAATGCTTCTCAAGTTGGGCATTATTGATAACTCCAACGTAAATCATGTGTCTACTAAGGCAAAAAAAGGAAAGAAAGAAGGGAAAAAGGAAGGCAAGGCGAGATGGAGGATCAGAGGGACGAAGGGAAGGAGTGAGGGATGGAGGGAGGAAGAGAGAGAGAAAGACAAATGCAATTTGTGAACACAGCAACTCAAAGGCACAATTTTTACTGGGTCCCAATTAAAGAGCTTCACTATTTATGACAATGTAGCCAACTGGTAATTTACCTGTAATCATGGAAATTCAACCAGTGTTGAGCACCATTTACTATTCAGTAATATATTACAATAGGGAACATAATGTGGAAATAAAAATAAAGAATATTCTCTGCTGTCAATTACCCTGTACTTCTACAGAAACAACAAGGTAGAAAGCAAAAACACATGTGGTAGTTAAATGCTTAGATAAATTTAATAAGTATCAAAATGGGTGGACAGCTAAGAAAGACAAATGGATATTGACTATATGCCTTGGATAGATCCAAAAACATTTTCCAGGCCTCAATTTCTTCATCAATAAAGCTAAGAAATTTTAATTTCTTAATAATATCCTTCTGCTCTGAGATCCTCTGCTCCGTGTGACCTCATGAAAACTACGTTGGTGAGGTGAAACTTAGGGATTAAACAAGACCAAATGCATATCACAATCTTTGCTGAAACCCCAGCTTTGGACCCATTAATGATAATGCCAGGCATACTTTTTCTTCTGAACAATGCCCGAATAGGAAAAATCTCAAAATATTCTTTATTACTTTTTGTTTAAAAACTTTCCTCTCAATTTTCAATCTTTCACAAGAATTGCCAGCCAGTCACTTCTGATGCCCAAACAGAGCTGGTAGGCAAAGACAATGGTATTTTGGAAGGGCCATATGTGTTGGATTATCATTTTAATTGCCAAACTTATCTCCTTTCTCTCCAACTTACAACTTTCTCTCTACAATAGTTTTCTGTTGTAATTTATCAGTTAGTCGATGATTGGATCAGCTCTTGGAAACCCAGCCCTATGTCTGTGCTAGAAACACTGCCAAGAGGCGAGTGTTGTAAAGAGAATGATCATAAAGCATTAGGATGGGGAGGATACTTTAGGGAAGGTGACCACTCTCTTCTTAAGATTGCACTGCACACAGAGTCATTATCGTTCCCCTTGCCAAAGGCTTAGAAACCCATCTCTGCTTTCATTTTACAGCAATTATTAATATATTACCACTCAAGTTTCCATCCTTCCTAAACCTCCAACATTTTAACATACATATCTCCTAAATCAATTATGTATAAAACAAGAACAATTTAGAATAAATGCATATCCAACAGGCTACTAAACGTCTGTAAAATAATTAAGTACAGTAAGGCCAGGATTGCTTGGGACAATGCTACTGAAATGCTGGGTCAAATTTTTTACTGCCTATCCCTGTGCAACACCTTCCAAGTGGGCATGTCAATTAACTAATAAAAAGATAGTTATTGAGTCTTTACTCTCCGCCTGGCCTCATTTCATGAGTTGCTTAGAACATTAGAAAAGGTGCCATGGCAGTTTATAGTTTTGATAAAGTATGAAGTCTTTCAAATCTAAGAGAATTTGAAAAGCAACATTCTAAATAGGAATTCCAACAAAAGAAGTGATTAAAATTGGCTAAAGTCGTTGAAAAGACTTGGGAGGTGGGGAGGAAATGATTACGTGATCCTGGAAAGAGTGGTGAAACATGGGTGCCCTAAGAGAAGGCAGGGACATTGCCAGAAATCGAGGTGGTATAATTAAAGGCAAAAGGGAAGAGAAAGTTATGGTGGGTGAGGTGCTGCCAGGAATTTCACTTGATGGAAGCAAGAGAATCCAGGATCTGTAGGCCAGTCACGATGTGAGATGTGTAAGCTCCTGTGCATGCCCTGCTCAGAGAGGGCAGAGATGACATAAGACACAATCCCAGCTCTCAGTGAATCAAGGTGATGAGCACTGTCTCTACAAAAAGACAGGAAGAGAACATTCCAGAGGCTTTATAAAGGATATAACCTTCACTTCTAATGGCATGTGCCATTTTTGTGGTAAGACTGTAATTTTAATATATCACTTCCTCAAAAAAAAGGAAAAAGAAAAGATGAAATGAAGTCAATCATTATTGAGAATCTAAAATCTGACAACTGAAAAATTAATAAGTAGAACCAGGAAAGGCTAGACTATCAACTTGATCAGGATCTGTTATTACCTTATAAATACTGGACCATGAACCCAATAGCTCCCCAGACTGGAAACCGGAATCCTCTTGAGGTTCCCAAAGTATACAATGTGTCCAGTTTGTGTTTTGACAGGGAAAAACAGCATGTGAATGGATTATATTGTAGGACTGGGTTATGTGAGAATCTTTAAGATTGACCACAGGTGAATACAGTATCCCTCCTTATCTACAGTTTTGCTTTCTGTGGCTGCTGCTACCCACGATCAACCCCAGTCAGAAAATAGATAAGTGCAGGACAATAAGACATTTTGAGAGAAAGAGGAAGGCCATATGTACATAACCTCTATTAAGGCATATTGTTCTATTTCATTATTATCGTTGTTAATCTCTTACTGTTCCTGGTTGATTATTAAACTTTATCATAGATAGGTATGTATAGAAAAAAATCGTAGTATGTGTATATATAAGGTTCAGTTCTATGAATAGTTTTAGGCAATCACTAGTTGGTCTTAAAATATATCCCTCGCAAATAAGGTGAGACTACTATTCTTATAATGAAATTATCTCCCCTGATTTTAAATAAAGAAACAAGGTTCAAAATAGTGTGTGCAATTTGCTACCATTTGTGTGTGAATGTTTATGTGTATATAATTGTATATGAATACATGCACATGCAATCTCTCAAGTGTTCCATCTATGTATCTACCTTCCATGGGATGCCTCGAGGAAGGAAGAATTTTCTTTGTTCCTTATATCTTTTCAACGTTTTGAGTTTGTACCTGTCCACATGTTATCTATTTTTTAAATATTGTTCAAATTAGTCTTGAGAGCTAGTGGGCTTCTCTTAATTTGACTGATGTGAAGCCTGCTCGCTAAAGCTGGATATTAATGACTTTCTGGCATTTTTAACTAGTCCAAGCCCTAATTCATAATACAGTAGTTCCCCATTATCCAATGGAAATATGATCCAAACCTCCCAGTGGATGCCTAAAACCACGCATAGTATTGAACCCTGCATACACATACTATGCATTTTCTATACATAAATACCTATGATAAAGTTTAATTTATAAATTAGGTATAGTAAGAGGCTAACAATGATAATTAATAATAAAATAGAACAATTATAACAATATAGTTTAATAAACATGTGAACATGCACTCACATGTGAGCGCTCGCTCTCTCTCCCTCTCTCTCTCTCTCTCTCTCTCTCTCTCTCTCTCTCTCTCTCTCTCTCAATTCCTTATTGTCCTATGCTCACCTATTTTCAGACTGGATACTGAAATAATGGAAAGTAAAACCACAGATAAGAGGGGACTTCTGTACATATTTTAGTCAACTCAGGCTGCCAAAACAAAATACCATAGAACCATAGAATAGTTGGCATAAACAGCATAAATTTATTTCTCATAGTTCTGGAGTCTGGAAGTCCACGATCAATGTACCAGCAAGGTACATTTTGTCTTGAGGCCTATTTTCTTGGCTTGTAGGTGGCCCCTGTCTCACTGTGTTAATATGACCTCTTCTTGTGCATATTGGGAGCAGGGGGAGACAGAGACAGAGAAAGAGAGAGAGAAAGAAGAAGGAGGCGAGGGAGGAGGAGGAGGAGGGGAAGGGGGAAGACAGGGAGAGAGGGAGAGAAGGTTCCTCTCCCTCTTCTTATAAGGCCATGAGTTCTGTTGGATTAGGACCCTACCCTCATGACCTCATGTAACTTTAGATTGCTTCCTCAGAGACCCTGTCTCCAATACAGTCACACTGAGGGGTAGGGCTTCATTGTATGAATTGGGAGGAACACAGTCATACACATAAAGGTACGTCACTGTTTTAAATAACACATAGTATTCCATTGTATGAATGTAATAATTTGTTTTAATTTTCTCTTTGATGTAAAATTGTTAAACAGTGGCATCTTTAATTTTGAATGGTAGAGATTTTTTATTTTCATGTTTCTTTATTAAGTTCTGGTTTCATTACACTGCAAGCAGAAAAATTTATTTGTGCTATTTCTACTTTTGCAAAGTTTTTCTTATAGCTTAGTATTTTATTAGTTTGGGGAAGTATTCCCCGAACAATCTGAAAAGATATGCTGACTTTTTAAGATATAGAGTTCAGTATAATCTCCATTAGATTCACCTCATTTTTTTTTAACCATTTGGTCTCCCATAGAGATAAAACTTCTCCATAAGGGGAAGTTGTCCCCTAATGTGCTTCTGTCTATTTGTCTTATAGATTTTGTTTTTGAAATACTAATATTGTGATATTTGGTACATATGTTATTTGGTGCATAACTGCCCTTCTTTGTTTCAGATAATGCTTTGGTTCCTGAATTCACTTTACCTTATAAGACTTTACTCATTCTAATATTTAAAAATCAGTTTTGAGACATTTTGCTTTAGATGCATCTATTACACACAGTTTAGTTTCTGTTTTATGACACAATATAAAAGTCTTTTTAATAGGTGAGTTTAGCTCATTAATGTTTATAAACACTGGAGTTCATTTTCTTTTGTTGTTGTTGCTCTTATAGTCTCTGTTTTAAATCTTTTTGTTCTTTTATCTTCTGCTATATGATCTTTGTCTTCTTTGTATGAGTGTGTGTTACCTAGTTCATTATCTGTTGTGTAACATAATGTCATAGATTGGGTAATTTACATAGAAAATACAGCTCACAGTTCTGGAAGTCAGTTTAAGAGCATAAGTTTAAGAGCATGGTGCTGGCTTCTGGCTGAGGGTCTCCCTGCTGCATGATAGTATGGAAGAGGGCTTCACACCACTAGAGTGTGTGTGTGTCAGCTCAGATTTCTCTTCCTCTTCTCACTAAGCCACCAGTCCTACCATAGGTACCCCACCCTGATGACTTTATCTAATCCTAATTACCTCCCAAAGGCCCCACCTTTAATCAATACATGAATTTAAGAACTAAGTTTCTTTTTCTTTCTTTCTCCCTCTCCCTCCCTTCCTTCCTTCCTCCCTCCCTCCCTCCCTCCCTCCCTCCCTCCCTCCCTCCCTCCCTCCCTCCCTCCCTCCTCCCTTCTTCTTTCTTTCTTTTTTCTTTCTTTCTTTCTTTCTTTCTTTCTTTCTTTCTTTCTTTCTTTCTTTCTTTCTTTCTTTCTTTCTTTCTTTTGAGTTGGAGTCTCACTCTGTCACCCAGACTGGAGTGCAGTGGCCAGGAGCCTCGACCCGCTGGGCTCCGGCGATCCTTCCGCCTCAGCCTTCCGAGTAGCCGGAATTACAGGTGCGTGCTACCACACCCGGCTAATTGTTTTGATTTATTGTAGAGATGAGGTCTCGCCAAGTCGCCCAGGCGGATCTCGAACCCACGGGCTCAGGCAATCCACTCACCTCAGCCTCCCAAAGGCGCGGGATTACAGGCTGAGCCACCGAGCCCGGCAAGAACTAAGTTTCTAACCCATGAAGTTTGTGGGATACATTCAAACCACGGAAGTGAGTGTCTTCTCATAATTCTTAATGTCTTCAATTTCATTCTCGTGGTGGCTTTATGATTAACACCTTATAAAATAGGCTTCCAGACAAGATGGCGATGGAACAGGTCGGACTGTGAGAGTCTCTGCAAAAGTGAGCACCCATAAAGAAAAGTCTCTGCATGAGTGTGTGCCAGTGGGTGAGTGAAAGTTTGAGGGAGACTTGGGTTCATGCATCCAGAGCTCTTCTCCAGAGGTGACTGCAACCTAGCACTGCCCTGAGATTCAAGACCAGGGCACGCAGGATCATCTGGCTCTCTTGAGAGGAGGCAGCAGAGAACACCCGCCCTTCACCACCTGGCCGCGGGCCCTCGCCATCGCCCGCAGCAGCAGACGGGGCACAAGCAGGAGGATCAGTGGAGATGGCAGATCGTGGAAAACTGGAATACAGCTCCAAGGCCAGTGATGAGAAGCCGAAGGGTACCATCTTCTCAGTCTGAGGCTGAGCAGAGACTTGCATTGCCCTGCGCAACTCCGCCCGGCCTCCATCTTGGGTCCCAGAGGCTGTCTTCTCCTCAGACTGGAAGAGACAGACTTCCCCCGCCCATGTTGGAGCAGACACAGACACATCAGATCTGAGCGGGAGACTTGACAGCAGCAGCAGCAGCGAGTAGGGTGAGTCCAAATCAAACCCATCCTCCTCCCACAGTAGTCCGTGCTGACAGCTGCTCTGTCTGCCTGCACAGAGAGCAGAGGGGAGGGGAGGCTGGAGACCAGAGCCACCCCTAAGGTCGACACCTGAAAGGGACATAGAGCCACAGAAATGGCCAGAGGGCAAGTGTGTGTTCGTTTGTTTTCTCTCCTTTGTTTTTTTGTTTTAGCTTTTCTTCCTCTCTCTTTCTGTTTTTATGTTTTTGTACTTGCTTTGATTCTGTTATTTTAATGGGTTTTTTAAGATTTTCTGTTTATATGGGTATTTTTGAGGGAGAGCATACCAACAGGGGGGATTTTGTTTGTTTGTGTGATTGTCTGTATATTTTTGTCTTTTTTGTTTTCACTGTCTTTGTTTGTCTCTCTGTTTATTCGTTAGCTGGTACCCCTGTCTGTTTTCTTTCCTCTTCTTCTCTTTCCCTGCCTCTCTTTTGTCTTTCTATTTCCTTTTTCTATTCTTTTCCCTTTTCTTATCTCATTTTGCTTTCTGAACAAAAGAATTAAAAAAGAGGTAAAAGAAGAGAGAGGAAAACCTCCACAAATGAAGAAAAACCAGAGGAAGAAAATGAGTCTCACACAAAACCCTGGGAGGTCAGTCACTGAGAATACAGACTCTGGAACCGAAACAATGAAGAGCCCCCAGAATGACTGGTCTCAAACAACAAACCCAGATGTCAAGAAATTAATAGACAGAATAAATAGAAGTGAGGAGAGATTAAGAAAAAAGAATGAAGGAGTTGATAACTGAGATAACAGCAATAGAGAATACAGTGACTAAAATAAACAACAAACTGATAAGCATGGAAAACAAAATGAATGAAGCAGAAGAAAGAATCTCAGAGCTTAAGGACCAAAATATGGAACTAACCCAAATTGTTGAGAACACAGTAAAGAAGCTTAAAAAGACAAATAAAACCCTCAAAAGATGAGCAATTATTTCAAGAGGCTAAACCTAACATTAATTGGAATCCCTGAGGCAGATAAAGAGACAGAGATCATCCTGGAACAAACACATTCCATGAAATTATACAGGAAAACTTCCCTTGTTTGAATGATCACATCAGTGACGTGATCATTCAAACAAAAGAGATTCAGAGAACCCCTACAAAATAACAAATGAGAAGACCAACTCCTAGACACAGTAATTTGCATACACAAAGTAGATATAAAAGAAAAAATCCTAAGGGCAGCAAGAGAGAAAGGTCAGATTACCTACCAGGGAAGACCAATTAGAGTAGCAGCAGACTTGTCTACAGAAACACTTCAAAGTTCTCAAAGACAAACAATTTCAACCAAGAATTACCTACCCAGCTAAGTTTCATCAGTGATGGAAAATTAAAATTCTTCCCAGACATTCAATCCCTAAGAGTTTATGCTGCCTCCAAACCAGCTCTACAAGAAACACGTAAGAAAGTATTAAACACAGAAGAAAGGGGGGAAAAAAAAGAATGACAATGCCCTTCCCAAGAATGCAGGAAAAAGATTGAAAATACACATGAATCAACACAAAAAAAACCAAAAGAAAGGCAACAAATAAATAAACAAACAGCAGCAACACAACAAACTCTATAAGAAAATCATGACAGGAATAAACTCTCACATCTCTCAATAATTAGCCTGATTGTGAATGGACTAAATGCACCACTGAAAAGACACAGAATGGCAAATTGGATGAAATATCATGAGGCTACAGTACACTATATTGCCTCCGAGAGACTCATCTCACCAGAAGGACACTTACAGACTCAAAGTAAGAGGATGGGAAACAAAATTTCAGGCGAATGGAACATGACAGCACAAGTTGAGGTCTTAAAATCAAATAATTAATAATAATATCTTAATAAAGAGATATTGACTCTAACACTGTAATAGCTGGGACTTAAACACACCACTAACAGTCCTAGCTGGATCATCAAGACAAAATGTCAACAACGAGATCTGGAAACTCTACACGATGCTTGGCCAAATGTATTTAATTGATACTACAGAACATTCCACCTAACAACCACGGAATATACATTCTATTCATCACCACATGGAATGTACTCTAAGATGACCACACCCTTGGTCATAGCAAGCATAAACAAATTCCATAAGATTGAAATTCTGCCATGTACCTTCTCAGACCACAGTGGAATAAAAATAAATATCAACACCAACAAAGCTCCCCCCAAACCCACAAAGACTGGACACTAAATAGTATGATGCTAAACTACTACTGGATCAACATAGAAATCAAAATAGAGATTAAAAGATTCCTGGAAATAAATGAAAATGAAGAACCACCTTATCAAACTCTCTGGGATGCCATGAAAACAGTCCTAAGAGGGGAATTCATATCTCTACAAACACACATGAAGAAAATGTAAAGTCACAAGTTAACAACATAACAAATCACCTAAGGAAACTGGAAAAGCAAGACCACAAAAACCCTAACTTCAGCAGAAGAGCCCATATCACCAAAATAAAAGCCCAAATTCAGGACATCGAAGACAAAAATATAATACAAAAAAAGAAATCAATGAAACCAAAAGCTGGTTTTTTGAAAGGATAAACAAGATTGATGAATCCCTGGCTAGACTGACCAAGAAAAAGAGAAAAAACCCCAAATATACACAATCTGAAATGCAAAAATCAAGTCGCAACTGACCCCAAAGAAATACAAAAGATTATCAGAGATTATTATATACACCTATTTGGAAACAAACTTGAAAATCTAAATGAAATGGAGGACTTTCTGACATCAAACAACCTCCCCAGGTTGAAACAAGAAGAAATCGAGATGCTAAATAGACCAATAACAACCCAGGAAATCGATTATGTCATAAGAAAACTACCTACCAAAAAATAAATAAATAAATAAATAAAATAAAGTGGGAGGCATCATGCTCCCAGAGTTAAAGCTTTATTATAAAGCTACAATAATCAAAGCAATCTGGTATTTATACAAGAACAGGCATATAGATCAATGGAACAGGATAGAGATTCCAGAAACAAAACCTCAATTTCTCAACCAACTCATCTTGGATAAAGCCTCCACCATCAACCACTAGGGAAAGGAGAAAAACTCCTGGAAAAACTGGCTGACCACATACGGAAGATTAAAACAAGATCCCTACCTATCCCCATATACAAAAGTCAACTCTAAATGGATCAAAGACCTAAACGTGAAACCTCAAACAATAATCACTTTAGAAAATACAGGAGATACCCTTATGAAAATTGGAACTGGCAACCAACTGCTGATCAAAACCCCAAGTGCCCATGCCATAAAAGGTAAAATGGACAAGTAGGACCTCATCAAGCTGACAAGCTTCTTCTGAAAAGCCAAAGAAACCATTAAGAGAGTGGGGAGACAGCCCACAGACTGAGAAAAAATATTTGCCAACTGTGTATCTGACAAAGGTCTAACATCTCAGATCTACATGGAACTCAAACATACCAAAAAGAAAAAAACAAACAGCCCCATTACATAGTGGGCAAAAGATAAGAATAGGCACTTCTGAAAAGAAGACATACGAGCAGCTAACAGATACATGCAAAAATGCTCAGCCTCACTAGTCATAAAAGAAATGCAAATTAAAACCACCCTGAGATACCCCCTAACTCCAGTCAGGATGGCCATCATCAATAACTCAAAAAAACAACAGATGCTGGAGAGGATGCAGTGAAACAGGGACACTTCTACACTGTTGGTTGGAATGTAAACTAGTACAACCTCTATGGAAAACAGTGTGGTGATGCCTAAAAGGTCTAAAAATCGATCTCCCATACGACCCTGTAATCCTCCTACTGGGAATATACCTGGAGGAACTCAAATCACTCTATGAAAAAGATACCTGCACATACATGTTTATTGCAGCATTATTCACAATAGTAAAAACATGGAACAAACCATGCTGCCCACTGAAAAAGGACTGGGTAAAAAAAATGTGGTACATATACACGATGAAATATTATGCAGCCATAAAGGACAAAATTATGAACGTCACAGCAACTTGGATGGACTTAGAGGTTATAATATTGAGTGATCTATCACAGAAACAATGAACCGAGTATCAAATATTCTTACTCATAAGCAGGACTTGAACAACTCTTATAATAGTATAAGAAAGGGATTGGCAATAGTAGGAAACTGTCGGGGTGGAGGGGCACACCTTATCAACAAGCGTACTCGCATAGTGAACATTTGTTTACCTAATCCTGAATTGTACCCCATGTATTTAAAATAGAAAACTTCAACTGAAAGTTGTAAAAGATAAATAAATAAAACTAAAACCTTATATTCTGAGATCCCTATTGTCACAGACCACTGCTGTCCAAGAGTACTTCCTGCTAAGATGCAAGTATTCAGTGTCTATATGGTCTAATATGATAGCACTGGGCATATTTGGCTGTGAAGCACTTGAACTGTGGCCTGTGCAACTAAGAAACTGATTTTACTTCATCTCGTTTCACTTTTTTAAAATTTAAATTGCCATATGTGTCTAGGAGCTTCTATTTTGAGCAGCACAACTTTAGACAATATCCACTGATACCTTACAAGAAGCCATGCATGAAGTCTCAACTCCACATCTTCCTGGAAGAAGAGCCAGGATCACAGAGTGGTAAATGGAGTATGGTCTGAATGGAGTGTGGTAAATGGAGTATGGTCTGCGTGTGCCCAAAATTTTATCCTATTTCTTCCTTGCCAAGTCTCCAAAAAGCTTACTTAATTTCTTTGTGCTCAATTTCCTCATACAAAACGTGCACCTACTATTGTTTTGAAGAGTGAATAAATTAGTATCCACAAATAGTTTAAAACTGAGCCTGGCATATAGCAAATACTATTTATATAAGCTAACGATATTATCTCTATGCTCATTTTCTTCTTACCTTTCACCCCATAAATTAGTATGTTACATTATTTCTTGTAATCTTCATCACTGAACCCTTAATATGCTTATACATACAATTCATGGCTTTTTATTTTTAAATAATATATTCTGACCCCAGCATATACATATTTTTAAAACTATAAAACTTACTATGTTCTACTTTCTATCCTTTATCCCCTCCAAGTATTTTCAGTCATTTTTTTTCTAAAATTTTGTTTTATAGAACTTGTAGTTCTGCCACCATAGTTGCCACTTTTTTTTTTAACTTAGTACTAGTGTTAAATGAATTCAACACTAACTGTTAATCCTCTTGTCTTAGTTTTAGTCATTCATCTCTTTGATTGAAGTTTGTCCTCTCCTCACATCTTTAAGAACGACCTATGGTATGACACTCATGAGTTCCCGAATGTCACAAAAGCATTTATCTGTTACCTTTTACACCAAAACATTAGTTCAGCTGTGTTCTGCTTATCTGTTGCTGTGTAAAATACTATCCCAAATTTAGAGTCACCACCATTTTATCACAAATTATTTATGTCAGTAATTCTGAAAAGGCCCAATGAGGATGTCTCTTTGGTCTACAAAGTCCAGGACATCCCCTGAGATAATTCAAATAGCTGGACTGGAACAGCCGGGCTGGAGAATCCCTTTCCAGGATGGCACCTGCACTAGCACACCTGGTCGCTGGGCAAGAATGACTAACTGCTGGGGTCAGCTGGGGCTGCTGACTAGAGCACATCTATGTGACTTCTCCAGAATGATGATCTTTGGGTAGTAAGCCTCTTCACTGGTGACTCTGGCTCCATCAGTGAGTGCTCCCAGACAGATCCTCATGACCTGACTCACTGTACACGTCTGCCAGACTTCATTGTAGATCTAGCCACAATTGCCCAGATTCGAGAAGATGAGAAATAGATCCAACTTTTCAATGGGAAAAGTGTCAAAGAATTGGCAATTACGTCTTAAAACTGACACTGACTTGGAATACATTTTTTGTTATGCTTTTTTTTTTTTAAAGATGTAGGATACAGTTCAGGATTAGGTATACAAGTGGTCATCATACAGGTAAAGTTTGGACCTCCCTTTGCTCCCCACTTTGCCTGGTTTGAGATCAGGTACCCTTATTGATGTTGTGTTCCTCTCCTACCTCTCTACCCCGGCAGTATCCTCCTACTGCCAATTCCTTTCTTATAGTATTCTGGTAAATGTTCAAGGTCAGCTTATGAGTAAGAACATGTGATACTCTGTTCTTTGTCTTTGTGATAGATCACTGAGTATCATTGACTCTAAATCCATCCAAGTTGCTATGAAGTCCATATGTCTGTCCTTCTTTATGGCTGCATAATATTCCATTGTGTATGCGTACCACATTTTTTTTATCCAGTCCTTTTTCAATGGGCACATGGTTGGTTCCAAGTTTTTTCTATTGCAAATAGTACTGCAATAAACATGCGTGTGCAGGTATCTTTATTGTAGGATGCTCTTAGTTCCTCCAAGTTTGTTCCCAGCAAGGGAATTGCTGGGTCATGTGGAAGCTCTATTTCTAATTCTTTTAGAAATTGTCATACTGTTTTCCATAGAGGTTGAACTACCTTCATTTTTTGAGTAACTTGTGGACATCACTTCACTTCTAGCATTAAGAGATACTATGAAAAAGTCCAAGACTGATCAGATTTTGTATGCTTTATTGATGACTTCATCTTTTTTCCTAGATCCTAAAGTGTTATTTATTTATATTGTAGTGATAACTTTAAAACTATATTGCAGATTGCTCATCCTGTGTCCATTTTCTAGCTTGATAGTGTGCTTCCTAAATGATTCAATTTTTCAAATTCTAGAATGTTTTCTTGATTTGTGCCTTTTAAAAATCTATTTAATAGTAATTTTGTTTTTCTTCTTCAGAAATACTAACAATGTGTATGATAGACCTTTTTTTCCATTTTATTTTATCTTTACATTTGCACTTCATTTTGCTCATTTTTTTTTTCCTCAATACTATCCTCTATGTTCCTTAAAGTGTTTTTGCAAGTATTTCTTATTTCCAAGGCCTCCAATTCAACTTTCTGGCCTGCTAGTTTTATAGTTTTACTCAACTCTTTCCTGAAGTCTGGCTATCTATAGTTGATTATTATCTACAGCTGAACATTTTTTCATGTACTCTTATACTTTGTATTTGTATTCTTGTTTTACAAAGGTAAATTGCTTTCTCAGTTTTAAAATTTCATAATGATATGTTTGGTCACAATTGTTTCCCTCTTGGCAATATTTTTCAAATAAGAACTTTCATTTGTCACCTGTTCATCTTGTTAAATTAATATATTTCCCTTTTGGTGTTTTAAAATAGACCTTTCACACTATAATTTATCACAAGAAGATTTATTCCTAAATCCCATTTGATGAAACTGCACGTGGAAGAAAAATCTAAGGCCGTATTCTAAGCTAGGTGAAATGTACCTTGCATCTAGAGTTCTCTGTGTGAATAAATTTATTTAAATTAACTCAGCTCCAGTCAATCAAGGCAACACTGCAGGTCTGTTCTAATGCAGAGTTTCTCTCTATCCTTCCTCACCAATCCACTGATTTTTTTTTCTTTACAAATATAGCCTACCGCATAATTCCTCAATTTATCCCTGCCTTCTCTGCTGCTTGAGACTTTATGGCAAATTGCACCCAGGAAACACCTGCTCTTGGTCCAATCATTTTCTTCCCTCTTTCCAAACAAATGGTTGCTGGTTTTCCCCTTGGGATAGGTCACTTTCTCTGGAAGGAACAGTCCTGTCTGCATTTCCCAAGATCTGCAGCTGTGGGTGTTCTCCCTAAAGTCTTCCTGAGCCTCTCTTTGACCTTCTCTCTCCTTGGCAGCCTTCCCTCATATATTGTGTTTCAGGCTTACAGATGTCTCCTGATTTTGTTGTAAAGATGGCATTTGCATTTTTTATTCTCATTCTACTTGCTGCTTTTGGGTGATTTGCAGCAGGATAGAGGGAAAATGCCATCTTTACATAGCTAATCCTAAACTGGAATCTCCCAATAAATTCTGAATAAATTTTTTAATGCAGATAGGCAAAAGGGTAAAAATAAGACATGCAGAGGTCTGAATACCTTCAGGAGAATGAACAGGCTGAGGATGAGCCTGTGCAGGCAGCAGACCAGATGCCTGGTGGGTGAATTTCGGAAAAGGCTTCTCTCCCCTGGGACCAATGCTTAGGGGACAGCTCTGTAGAGATCAAGTGCAGCCGCTCAGGGTTTTAAAAATGTGCTGTGATTACCTCACTCCAAAGAGACTAAAAACTGTGTACTCACAAGGACAAGAAACCAAATATTAATGCAAGTTTGCTGAGGTATCTCCAAGCTGGCCATGAGCTAGGATGTCCACCCTCGGGATTCAGGTGTCAATGGACAAAATGAGGGCAAGTGCCTGCATTTTGAATTTTCCTTTATCCTTTTTTTTTTTGACTTGGGGTCTCACCCAGGCTGGAGTGCAGGGACACAATCCTGGCTCACTGCAGCCTTGACCTTCTGGGTTCAGGAAATCCTTCTTCTTTAGCCTCCTGAGTAGCTGGGACTACAGGCATTCACTACCACACCCGGCTAATTTTTTAATTTTTTTTTTTTTTTTTTTTTTTTTTTTTTAGAGATAAGGTCTAGCCAGGAGTCTCAAACTCGTAGGCTTAAGGAATTCTCCTGCCTTGGCTGAGGACATTTGCCCAAAATGCTGAGTACAGGTATGACCCACTGTGTCCAGCCCCCACCTTTTAAAAAAAATTTTTTTTAGCAAGGCTTCTTTCTTTTAGAAATAAATTACAGACTCTCTCAGTTTTCTTTTCTGCTTTGTTTTGTCCACATTCAGGCCTGCTAGAAAAGAATGAAGAACTGGGAATAATTGGATTCAGAAATAAGCACACACACAAATTCAAAGATATATGTGTGTGCATAAGCATGTGTGTCATCATGTGTCTATGTGCATGTGTGAGTGTCGATGTGCATGAGAGACAGATAAAGGAAACCACTCACTCCTGTTTATACAGTTGCCCTCTCTGGCCAGATTGTATACTTCCTGACCTCTATCTGCTCAAAAGGACCCATGTGATTAAAGCACTGTTCTGTGAGTGAGCAAGGCAAATCAGGGGACAGTGATAGACAAGCCTAGGTGGAGCAGAGTTCCACAAGGCAGTGGGTCAAAGTGTCTCAGGCTAAAAGGGTAGGGTCCTAGATATCAAATTAAACAGAAAATACCCAATATGGCTCCTGTCTTATAGATTTTGGTTAGTCCATTTTCCTACTGCTTATCTAATTCTTCCTCTATTACCCCAGAATTCTCCATTTTAGAGATAAGTAAACTGAGGCAAAGAAGCAGCAGCAAGGTCACACAGTTGTCCTTCCCAGGGCTGAGAAATGAGATCTGTGCTTTCACGTTCGTCATGCTTGTCTTCATCCTACCAAGCCATACGCTCCTGATGCATAATTAATAATAGGAAATGTATAACTCCATTTTCTGTTATTTCTGATTCCCAGATGGCTCAATCATGAATTTTTTTTTCCAAAGAACATATCCATCTCTGACATGGATATTATCCAAAACATCTCACCATGCCTTCTAGATTTTCCTTCAGGTAAAACCAGGACTGGGACTTCACTGCTGCTGAGAAAGGGCTCTCTGTAAACGGAGACAATAGGAAACGATACCTTATAAGAGCCAAATATTCTCTGATCAAGCGTGGTTTCAATGAATAGGACTACAAACCAAGACCAGGCACCCTGTGAGTGCCTCATGACAAAATGACACAGTTCTGCATCTCGGTCACTCATCCTCAGTAATCTCTCCACTCCTTAGCAATCCATTTCATTCCGTGCGCCTCCAGTTTTCTACCAAGAAGTGTCAGGACCGTCCACAGATTCTAAACTACTTTTTTATTCTCTTAGTTGATGACATAATATGCTTCATTTCTCATTTTTTATAGAATGCATTCTTTGAAGCCAACTTGTTACAGGACAGCACTAGAAACAAAAGAAAATATGAGGTATGTGTTGCTTACTTCGCATCCTAATTACTCAACAATAGAGGAAAATACCAAAAGACACTATCACTCATACAAAATTATAGACATTAAGCTTTTCAGGGAAACTGAGTTGTTGCCAGGAGGAATTATAATCAGGTTGGTTTTGTTTTGACGGTGTTTGTTTGTTTTGCATTTACTTGTGGGAAGAGTGACAGCAGCAAGCCATCTGTGAGTGTCAGTGCACCATGTTCTTTCAAGATTCTGAAACCAGAGTCCAGAAACCTGAGCTTAAGACCTTGACTGTTTTTTAAATTTTTTATTATTATTACTTTATTTTTAATTTTTATTATAAAGATGTGGGGTGCAATTCAAGTTTAGATTTATAAGCATTGATCATGCAGGTACCCTTGTTGATGAGGTATGCCCCTCCTCCCCTATTATTATTATTTTAAAGATGCGGAGTACACTTCAGGGTTGGGTATACAAATGGTCATTATGCGGGTATCTTGTTGATGAGGTGTCCCCCCCTTGGCAGTTTCCCACTACTGCCAATCCTTTTCTTATAGTATTATGATAATCGTTCAAGGACCGCTTATGAGTGAGAACATGTGGTACTCAGTTCTTTGTTTCTGTGACAGATCACTCAGTATTGTAGCCTCTAAGTCCATCCAAGTTGCTGCGAAGTTCATAATTTTGTCCTTCTTTTTTTTTTTTTGAGTTGAAGTCTCACTCTGTCACCCAGGTTGCAGTGCGCTGGCACACTCACAGCCACCCCAGCAACAACCTGCTGGACTCCGACAATCCTTCTGCCTCAGCCTTCCAAATAGCCAATACTACAGGCAGGCGCTACCATGCCCAGCTAATTTTTTTTTTTTTATTGTAAAGATGAGGTACACCATGTTGTCCAAGCTGGTCTTGAACCCGCTGACTCAGGCAATCCGCTCGCCTTGGCCTCCCAAAGTTCTAGGATTACAGGCTTGAGCCACTGCACCAGCCATTCTTTATGGCTGCATAATATACCATCATGTATATGTACCACATTATTTTATCCAGTCCCCTTTCAGTGGGAAGCACAGTTGGTTCCGTGTTTTTGCTATTGTGAATAATGCCACAATAAACATGCGTATGCAGGTATCTTTTTTATAGAGAGATTTGAGTTCCTCCGGGTATATTCCCAGAAGGGGAATTACAGGGTCATATGAAAGGTTGATTTTTAGATCTTTTAGGAATCACCAAACTTTTCCACAGATGAGACCCAGATTGCTAAGGAGTGGCCACTGCTCAACCAGTCCACCTCTCTGGTCCTCAATTTCTTTATCTGAAGAATAGTGGGTCATATTCACTCATCTAGCATTCACAGATAAAAACTAAGGGTCCTGGGTGTGCTGGGAGTGAGAAAGATCTGGCAGCCCCTGCTCTGATGTGGCTAGGGGACCAGAGAAGGGGTCTGACTCGAAAGAAGAAGCAAACATTTCATACTTGTGGAGTCCTATAGCTTCCCATCCTCCCTAAGTGCTTCAAATCTTCATTTAAAAACTCAGTGAAAATCATTCAAAGTGAAAATCAAAGCAAACTCAGTGAAGATCATTTATTTATTACACTTAAAAATCCAAACAATTCGTCTCCTTAGAAAAAGACCCTACATGAAAATTCTAGATTTCTTATTTTTTTAAATTTCTGACAAGTTTTTTTTTAAATATGTGGGGTACAATTCAGGGTTAGGAATGCAAATGTTCATTATGCAGGTGCCCTTGTTGATGAGGCGTGCCCCCCCCCACTTTGGCAGTTTCCAACTACTGCCAATACCTTTGTTATAGTATTATGAGAGTACTTCAAGATCCTCTTATGAGTGAGAACATGTGATACTGAGTTGTTTCTATGATAGAAACAAATCCTAGACTTCCACCTCCTGACTTGAGGGTGGTCATTGTCCATGCAGCAGGACCAGCCTTCTCCAGAAAAGTGACCAAGCCATCCAAGGAATGACTGCTTTTTTAGTTTCCACCTGGAACAAACCTGGAAGTGAGAGAAACCCTCCTCTTATCATTCACTAATATAGGGAGAGTTGTGAATTTTTCACCCTAAAACACAAAATTTAATTGCCTGCAGATTTTTAAAAGCCAAGTAAGTAGCCCATTGCCACTTAGATCTTTCAGTAAGCACTGGCTGCCCTGTTGAGTTTTTGACATAAATTATTTGAGGCCATATGTATTTCATCTTGGTTGATTCAAGAAATTACAAGTGTCCTAAGACTTAGTGACAGAAGCTGACATATCAAAGGATTCATTGGAACATAAACAAAAAATAAATCACCATTTCACTGCCCCTCCCCAGAACTAAATTCCTCATTTTACAAAGACCATATAATCCTTTCATTTTCAAACAAATACCACTGCATCATTGTTATTCTAGCATAAGCTAGCATAAATCTTACAACAAGGAGCATGTTTAATGTGCTTTTTAATAGCTCTGCTTGCAGGGCTCCTGCCTGACATCATACCAGAGGAGAATCGGAGAGGATTACACGTGTCAGCTCCATCAATTGGTGGCAATTGTGGCACAAAAGATCTACCTGAGAACTCACCACAGGAAACTATGCACTATACTTTCCTGCCTTGTAAAAGGAGGAATTAAAAAAAAAACACCAGCTATTAAATTAATTGGCACTAAAAGCATGTAACAGCTATCTCATCTATTAATTTTTAGTTTAATATTAACTTCAGTGTCTGCTATGACACGCATTTGACCTGCACACAGAGCCAGCTCACCGTGTCAGTCTTTGAAGGGAGACAAGTGGTTGGGGAAGAAAGAGGGAGATGGCATTCTTTCACTTTGACCTTGTATTCGAAGATTGTATTTGCTTTTAGACAAGTATTGACTTTATGCGAAACCAGCCTCGTTGAGCCTGATGCAGCATGTTCCTCCATAAATTTTAAAGGACCGCAGGTTCAAGAGGCAGCTTTTAACTCTCAGACGTTTGAAAAAGTTAAGGTAATACCATCATTCTTCAAAGGACGGGAAAGCATTAGTTCCTAAGGTAAGGATCGCCCAGGGCTACTCAGTAGGACACATGACACAGCAGAGTCTCCAGGTCTTTTTGTTTCCTATGTTCCTCTAATTTTTGTTTAATCATAATCACAGAAAAAGCACTTCGACTTTCCATCATGCATTCCAGGAACAGTGTTGAAACTCTAGAAGAAAAATCATAGAAAATAGTCATGCAATTTCCCCATGCTTTTAAAAGATGTGTCCAAAAATAGCCATTCTTTAACTCATCAATAGCCTTCAGAGAGAGAATGGGGAAAATTATAAAATTACCTAAAAAATACTTGACCTTCTACACAATGTAAAGGACTTCTGGTTGAATCGTCTCAGATATCTGGGTGAAAACAGATTGGCGTCTTGACTGCAGCTGCCCAAAATGTGATTCCTATGCATTTTATCAAACCCAATCATGCCAAGATACAGGAAATTTTTTACATTTTGTAGTCTTGGATTTCTGAATTTCAGAATCTTGGATTCGCAGTACAACAGAGGAAGTTGAGTATTTTCTTGAAATGAAATTATCAAGTGGGCATCTTTAAGCAATTAGAATGGCTCTTTTGTTAAAAAAAAAAAAAAAAACTTTCTCCACAAGATAGGTACATAACAAAGTTACAAAACACATTCAGGAACACAGAAAAGATAGTCAAACAAATCCCGGAAGCATTTTGTTGAACATTTCAGGAGGACAGAAAAGAAGATACATTTCTTGTCCTTTGGTTGACCTTCTGAACCAGGGGCAGAAGGCTCTCAAGATCTTCTCAGCTTTCCTCTGTGGAGACGAGTCTAGCAAGTGGAATATTCTCTGAGAGTCCACTTATTAAACAAAGACTGCTTATTAGAAAACCCATTTCTCCTGAAATCAGAAGTGTTTGTGATCTGCTTCCCAGCAGCAGAGTCTAACCAGGGACCTCCACGATAATGGGGTGGGAAGATCCAAGGCAGAACCACCCCAGGTCTTGTGGGAGCAACTTTCAGCCCAGAACATCAGAAGCTCAGGGAGCCCACGCTTTCAGAACCACGTGTGTCCTTCTGGCATTCCAAGTTCCAACTCTGAATCCACCTGTACCTGGTGGATAAGTACACTTGAAATATATACTATCGGCAACCCCTTCGGGTCCCCTCCCACTATGGAAGTTTTTCTGTCCTCTCACTAAATCCTGCTTTCTCCAAAAAAGAAAGAAAGAAAGAAATATATACTATCAGTTTACCAGCTGGTGCCTCAATCCAACAGCCACATGAAGCTTGTGTCTTACAGTAAACTCGTTTTAGTGCTAAACATCAGGCCTACAGATGAAGCTGCAGGATATTCTCATCTGGCAATGTGAGGGCAGCTGTTGGTACAGCAGAGAGAAGCCTGCTTTACTGTCAAGGTCTGAGCTTGAACAGCCTCCTGGGGACTCTCTGGGACAACGTGGCCCTCATGATGCAGGGGTGTGCCCATCTGGCTCAGATGCCACTCACATGTGTCCTGTGGGCAAGACTCCCTGTCGAAAGTCAGACCCACTTCTAATGCTTCACTGCCACCCCCTTTCCCACTCCTCAAATCTCATTCCTGAAGAGCATCTCATGGCGAGGAGGAGAAGCCAACCACCGGGAACTCAGCAAACCCGCCTACTGACTTCCCCCTCTGCATAGTGTCTTGCACCTTGTGCACCTTCCTCTCCACCCCATGTTTATATTTTGTCTGGCATTCAGCTTTAGATTGTGTGAAAATACCTGACACTCCAATACCAAAAGCACAGAATATTGGCTAAGATGAGGTGGCTGAGTAGTGGAACGGGCGACTAACATTCAGTATGAGTGCGTGCGGAATCATAGTTCCTGCTCTTGAATAATCTTTTTGGTTTATGTAGTCATTTACACATGATATGGTACATTTAATAATAACTGGCATTTGTTGAGTATAAAATGTTAGGTATTCAGCTAAGCGTCTTACATGGACTACCTCACAGAACTTGATAAAAGATAGTATTATTATCTCCATGTCTTTAGATAAGGAGAAACTCAACTGGAAGAGGTTTTAATAACATACCCAAAGTGACTCAAACACAGGTCTTCCAGTCTCAGAGCCTGCGCTGCTGGCCAGGTGAAGATATTGTCAGGGGCTGAGGATGCATTGTATGCTGGGCCAACAGCAGAGAAAGCCGAAGTCTCCTGAGTTGGCACAGGGGCCCTAGCCTTGTGCGTTAAGACCTGGACAACACTGCTCTGCTTAGGACTACGAACAGATCCCTGTTCCAGCTGCAGGTGCCGGCAGATGTCGTAGCTGCGACCTGTGGACATCTTATTCCATGACACTGACCTCATGAATCCCTCTGCTCCCTCCCTAAAGGAAAGCCCCTCTCCGCCCCAACCAGCTCTACTTCTGAAGCTGGCAGCCCTGGGGTCAGTCGACATTTCTGACTCTAATCCATGGGGTCAGCATGGTGCTCCAGAGGGTCTGTATGGAGTTTTCTCCTGGCAGCAGCCCAGCCCGTTTGCCCAACACATCTTCAAGTGCACCTTGCTGGGAGGAGCAGATGTGCTGGGAGCAATGAGTGCTCCTGTCTATCTGCAAACTCTGTAGGTCCGGAGAAAGTTGAATCTGATGATTTCTAATCCCCCTCCCACCCCTAATAGCTCTTCTTTTCTTTATAAAGGGGATAGATATCCAGCCTGACTTTCCTTGGGTCATGCACTAGGAAGTGAGGATGCATATCTAGTTCTCACCATTGTTTGCAAAAGCTAAGATTTCTGAAAGGAGGCCAAGCTGAGACTCTACCCCCCAGGAGGGCTGATGCCATGATGGTGGATTGCATACCTGGGATCTAACACAGGCATCACTGAGCACCGCAAGACCGGTGAGTTGGGCCTGTTGTCCTGCCGGGAGCTCAAGTCAATTTGTGTGCGATGCTGAAAAACTGGTCAAGAAGATCAATGTCTCCACTTCTATAAATCGCAGTTTCTCAACAAGAGGTTGAGTTTTACCGTCTAGGAATTTTGTCAACTGGGCATGACACACCTACAGATACAGATATCAACAAGCCCTCAAATGCACCGGCCCTGCCCCTCACTAGGTAGCCTGAAGGCACAGAGATGCACATGACTCAGTCCTGAGCCCTGTTGTGGTAGGGAGACTCACACACAGCAAAGTGCAGCTTCATCTACGGGACCAACACAGAGATGAGCTGCTGTTCATGACCTCCCCTCAGATAAGTTTAGAAAAACGTGTCTTTTCTCAGCAGCCTGATACCCGCAGACAGCAGATACTGATTATAACAGCATCAGGAAATATTTATCAGATGCCAACATTCAAGGGGCTTCTGCAAAATCAAAATGGTTTTGTAACTCACAACAAAGTATCCATCTGAACTAGAAAGTGCTCACTATATGAGTCATTTTATTTTGGCCAAATTAAAACATAAGGCTGAGGTCTGCTTTTCTTGAATTCTTGCTGATAGAATAGTAGTGCACTTCAGAGATAAGAGCCATGGATTTCAGAAGACATGGAGATTTAGAAGTATGTTTGGAATTCAGAAAGACTATAGAGATTATGGAATGTATGTCATTCCAAGCTCAAAGTCCTTTGCAGTGGAATGAATGCTAAAATGAGGTGCAAAAATCTTTCTTTTTCCTTCATGCAAGAGAAAATGTGAGGCATGTTTATAGAGGCTTCCTTGGAAAAGATAACCTGCTGTTCTGTATGTTATTGACTATACCAAAGCAGCACTGTGCTTGAAAAGTAAAGTGCCTTATTGTGGAAAAAGCACCAACAATTATGTTTTTTGTTTGTTTCTTTGTTTTTACCAAAACCAAATCACACAGACTTTGCTCTATTTTTTATCTTCTCTGCAAAAGAGAACCCTAATTCCCTAAGAGCCACAAGACACGTTTACCTCTACTCTGCACCCAAAAAAGGATTTCCCTGTCCCCTTCTCCCACTCCCTGTGGTCTGACTCCAATGGTCTGGGCCAGACAGTCACCAAATTCAAACCCGGTCCATGTCTACGACAATTCATTGGAGGAAGTTGGTTTGCAATCTAGGAGAGGAAATATCAGGAGGCAAAGACACCAAAAACTTTTACAAAGACTTTTGCCCAAAGAAGCCCTGGCAAAGGTCACCATCCAGCAGAATTTATTAATTGAGTGTATGTACAGAGCACAGTCAGACATAAAAGTAAATTTGCCATTTGACTAACATGTGGTTTAATGAGCTCCCCCAGGGAACCTTCCCTTATAACCTGGGTTGTACTTATGGGGCTGCAGAAGATTCCCTCAAATGATGATGCTCTGGGCAAAGGAGTTTTCCCAGGAGGACTCAGCACTCACGTGCTGCCTGCTCCCCACCCTCTCCTGGGGCTGATGTGACTCCATTCCCCTCAGATGGTGCATCCTTATGTCCACATATGCCTGACATGAGAGCATGAAGCAGAGGCTTGGTCAACTCTGAGATGCTGCTATGCTGCCATGCAGGAAGAGAGGGACTCAGCTGTCAACTTAGGCCTGTCAACTTAGCTCCGTCCTATCACAGGCACGGAAAGACACATCTTATCAAAAAGAAAACAATTAAATGTTGCTTCTAGAAGTCAGAATAACACAATAAAAATACAATTTAAAAATAAACACTACCACTACAACAAAGGAATAAGGATAGGAAGAATAAGATGAAACAGGAGCAGCATGAAGACATTCAACACATTCTAGAAAGTCCTGTACATGTGCACTCTGTGGGCTGCAAATCTGGATCTCTGTCCCTCCTGCTGGAGAGTAAACATTTTGAGGGGAAATGCCAGGCTGTTTTGTTCACCAATACATCCTCACTGCTAGCAAGGTATGGGGTACACAAGAAGTAGTCAGTAAATGTTTGTTCACGGAATATGAGCTGTTCTTTTATGAACTGCATTTTAGCAACTAAAGTCACCTCAGCAATGAGCCCAGTAACTCACTGTTGTATGTACTGTCAGGTTATTGGTGACAGTGAACTTGCATCTCAGTCTCCATGGGGACCTGCAGGAGAAAATTATCTGCCTGCCTCAGAACCAGAAAGAACTGGTGTACACTATATTTTCTTTGCCTTGGTCACTCTGTTTGTTTGTTTTTACACTTGTTGAAGCCATCTCAAAATGCCATTAAGGCTTAGTACTACTTCAAAATTATACTGCCTGTGACTAGATCTTGTTATTTAACATGTCACTCTAAAAGGACATGTGTTACTACCACTAACTTGCTTTATATTTTTAAAACATTTATTTCTTTTGCAATGACATATTGCAATACCATTTGTTTCACTTTGAAATCTATATATTTTATTTATATGTATTGAGGTTTTTTTTTTTCTGATAAGGCCAAAAGGATTCACCAGAGGTTTGTAGGCAATCAATCAATTAATTAAGCAAACAAACAAAAACAATGAAAAACAATTGTTCTTAACATTTTTAGTGTAATTAATGGACTAAATATATTTCAGGGATTCCTTCCTCAGTGCTGTTTCTTGCAAATGACCTTTTGATAATAACTGAATAGCAGTGCGTTCCAATGTAAGTCATCACAAAATGAAAATTAGGAAAACAGGAGAAAAAAGCATCTCTACATAACAAAAAAGGTGCATTTCAATATCTACTTATGATTTTAAAACTCCTAGAAGACTATGAGTAGAAGAGAATGTTCTCCGTCTAATAAAGAAAATCACCAAGAAGTCTACAGCAAACCTTACTTTAATTACAAAATGTAAAATCTTTTTTTATGAAACAGGGAATATTGGGTGTCTTCGCCACTGCTGTTTAACACTGTCCTGGAAGGTTTAAATACTTCAACAAAGCAAGAAAAAGAAATACAAGCATGAGCTTTTGTATAGAAGAAATAAAGCTGTCACTATTCACAGCCATGTAAGTGAAAAATCCAGAAGAATCCATAGCGAAATTATTAGAATCAATGAATGAATTTAAAGGAGTTACTAGATTGTGGTCAATATGTAAAAATTAATTGAATCTCTTTCTACTGACAGCAAACACAAATGTTTTGTTAAGTTAATGTGGCAGATGCTTGTAGGACTGGAGCTGCATCTGATTAGTCAAGCTGATTTCAGCACAGCTGTGGTGGACAGTTCCATGCATAGCAGCACATCCACAGAAAGCAAGCATTGTGGGGTCTCTGCATTTCTGCCTCCAGGCATTCACTGGAGCCACAGAAGTCTACTCTGTCTGGGCATAGGGGCACTCAGACGTGCTGGAACACTATACCCTTGGAAGTAACCCTCAACCTTCGAAGGGTGAGATTGTTGGCAAATGTCCCAAGTGAGAAAATCCTGAAACCCATTTGCCATTTCTGTAAGACTGAGTCCCAGTTGACCACAGTGATTCTAGTTCAATAACACACACTTTTTTTTTTTTTACTTCCCTCCCTCTTCTGTCCCACTCCACCCCTTTGGATCTTGGGACCACCTTATAAATAAACCACCTGCTCCCTTGTTCTTATACCAGGCTCTTCTTTCAGAAACATAAAAATAAAGAGCATTTACAATAGCATCAACTAATATCAAAAACAGTGAGTGAATCTGACAAGAGATGTGCAAGATCTCTCTGCAGAAAACTGTAAAATGTTACGAGAAGTTAAAGAATAACGAAATGAATAAAAGTACACAAAGCATTTGTGAATTGGAAGACTACGCATGGTAAAGATATTAATTCACATAAAATCAATCTATATAATAAATGTAATCCCAATTGAAACCCAAAATACTTTTAAAAGAGAGATTTGGCAAGTTGATTCTAGAATTTTACAAAAATGCAAAGAATAACTAAGACACTCTGAAAGGATAACAAGTCAGGAAACAAGTGCTACTCAATATAAGATCTTTTAAATTTACAATAATTAATACAATGTGTCATAGGTAAAATAATAAACAAATAGACCAATAAAACAAAACTGACAGTCAGAAATAGACCCCTGAATATACAGTCACTTTGTTTACTATGAAGGTAACACTAAAGAGTGAGGGGAAGTTATTCTTTCTAATAGAAGTTTCTAGGACAATTAGATACAATATCTATTTTTTAATTTTTAATTTAAAAAAATTGGGGTACAATTCAGGGTTAAGTATACAAATGTTCATTATGCGGTACCCTTGTTGATGAGGTGTGCCCCCCCAGCAGAATCCCACTACTGCCAATCCAATATTTCTTTTTTTAAAAAGATTTGATTGCTACCCAATACTATGTGCATAAGCCACATGTATTGTAGGACTAATTGCAAAAAGTAAAACTGGAAGTCTTGTTGAAGATATATAGGAAAAGATCTTCATAAGCTTGGGATGAGAAAAGGCTTCTTCCCTGGGACCCTCCTCCCAGTCCCCCCAAAATTTACCATAAAGGAGAGTTTTGATAAGATCGACTTCATTAAAATCAATAACTTCTGTTCACCAAAAATTTTATTAATGAAGAGAGAATGAGAGCCACCAATGGGAAGAATATGCATTTAGCACATACAAGTGACAAAGAGTTCACATTCAGGGTAAACAAATCTATAAGACAAAGAAAGACAACCTAACAGAAAACTGGGCAAGAGACTTATTTCAGTCAGCTCTAAACTCAGTGGCCAAAAACCACAACAATCCTTTATTACCTCCACTGTCACTGTGGGACACAAATTCAGGAGTGGCATCGCTGGGCAGTTTCTGACCTGGAGTCTCTCATGAGGCTGCCTTCAGATGGTGGCTGGGACTGGGTTCTCTCAGAGACTTCTTCACCAGTTCTGGTGCCTGGCCTAAAAACTCTCAAGTAACTGGGGATGCAGCCACAGGGACACTCTGACATCTTTCTTCATCCCCAAAAAGTGTGTGCTCCAAACCCACACAAAGAAAGCCATGCACGGGCTCTACTCGTGGAGGATCCCCCAAGGTTTAACTCATATTCAAGGAGAGGGCAGTGAACGCCTCCTTTTGTAGGAGAACAACCAAATAATTTGTGGACACACTTTCAAACCACCACAGATGACCTTCTGTCAACAAATTATTTACACTTCTTCCCAGCTCCACACAAGTCTCAACTCTCACAATGTCAGGCTTGGAGTGAGATTCAGGAACCACTGTGTCCGTAGGGCGGGGAGCAGATGGCCTCCCAAGTATAACTTCTCCAGGGTAGTACCCTGAGTAGAATTTCTCTCAACCTGAAGACTTAGGAGCTAAAGGGATAAGTGATCTTCACACACATGTGTGCGCGCGCGCACACACACACACACACACACAAAACATACAGTCCTGGGACAGGCATATAGTACTATAGGCACTTTCTTTCAAATGGAGAAAGACTGGAGTCACAGCAATCACACCAAGAATGACCCACTGTGGCTCTTGGCTTTGTCCTCTGGATGTCAGGTTCCATCCTCTGAGTCGTCTTTCCTTTTCCACAGAAATGGCCAGAGTTTCTGTCAGTCTTCTCAGCTTGCTTCTTTCCCCAGAAGTTTCAGGGTACAAAGGCCACTTTTTTTTTTTTTTTGAGTTGGAGTCTCACTCTGTCGCCCAGACTGGAGTGCAGTGGCAAAGGCCACTTTTTATTTGTACTATTTCTGTTCCTTTTAGTCCAAGTTGATAAAAAAAATTAATGTTTGCGGTTTTTTAAATACATAAATTGGTTTATAATCTACTCCGTTGGGCAGAATACACAACCACAAATTGCATTGAGAAAGTGCTTCCTCTACCTTAAGATTCCTGCAGGGCTGCATGAGAAAATGTTTTGAAGATTTCTAGAGAGACTTTTGTCTGAGGCATCCTCTTCCATCCTGATATCTATACACAGGTTTTACAGTCATGCCCTTGACTATCTGTAGACCATGTTTTTCCGACTTAACTGTAGCCTCATTTACCATTCAGAAAAGCTTGCAATAAAAGTCTTACTTTCAAACCAGCAGTCCTGTCTCCTTTGTGTCCAGCAGTTATTTCTCTGGCTGATGTTCCTCCTCTTGTTCTGTCCTGTGAGTGGCAGAAAGAGCCAGGTGGCAGCCCCAGCACTATCACTGGAAGTCACCTAAGCCAATCACCCAGCTCCAGCGCAACAGGTGACCATTTTGGCAAGTTTTCTGCCCTTTCTCTCCTCCATTTTCCAAAAACATTTCCTTATTATTCCTTAACTCTTCACCAACACCAACTTGCAAGTCAGCAGCTTCCGCTGGCATCCTCATCAATGCCCACCTTGCTTCTGCACTGACCGGTCCCAAAGCGGCCTGTCTGGGTCACAGGCTTTGATATGGCACTGCCGTGTTCTACAATTGAAGTTTGTATTATTATAGCCGGGCTCGGTGGTTCAGCCTGTAATCCCGTGCCTTTGGGAGGCTGAGGTGAGTGAGCCTGAGCCCGCGGGTTCGAGACCCGCCTGGGCAGCGAGACCTCACCTCTACAATAAATCAAAAAATCAGCCGGGCGTGGTAGCGCATGCCTGTAATTCCGGCTACTCGGAAGGCTGAGGCGGAAGGATCGCCGGAGCCCAGCAGGTCGAGGCTGCGGTGGCCGGGAGCGGCCACTGCACTCCAATCTGGGCGACCGAGTGAGACTCCGACTCAAAAACAAAAAAACAAAAAAACAAAGTTTGTATTATTATTACCGCATAAAAGTAAATCACCACACACAGAGTGGCTTAACAAATAAATTAGTCATGTTTTCTCTCTCCCAGCATCCGTGGGCCAGAAATTCAGAAGTGTCTTCTCTGGGGTATCCTGGCTCTTTTAATAATGTGATCAGACAATTGCTTGAATTGGGGTCTTCTCTAAGACACTTTCCCTCCTACATCTGACACCTGGGCTAGGATGAGTCAGAGTGGGGGAGTGGGAACAACCGGGGTTACTTTGGGCATCTCTCCTCTTTCTCTTCCTCCTCCTCCTTCTCCTTCTTCTTCTCTCTATCTCCTCTCTCTCTCCTTTCTCCTTTCTCTCCTCTCTCTTTCCCCTCTCTTCTCTCCCTTCTCTTTCCCCTCTCTGTCTTTCTCACTCTCTCTTTTCTCTCTCTTCTTTCCCCTCTCTCTCCTCTTTCTCCTCACCGCCCCCCCTCCGCCCACAGGTTCTCCACCTAGTCTCTCCAAGCACACTAACTTCATTATAGCTGGGCCTCTTATATAGCAACTCAGAGACGCAAAAACACCCACCCCAAGGAAAAAAAGAAAAACAGGTGGGAACCGTGAAGTCATCTGTGGTATGCCATCATACAGCACCACTTCTGCTGAATTCTATTTGTTGAGGGAGTCACAAGTCTGGCCCACATTCAAAGGGAGAGGAATTCGTTTCCACCTTTGGAATGTAAAAGAATTTTCAAACATGTTTTTAAACCACCATGCCTTGCAGAGGTAGTTATCAAAGAAGATATACACATGACCCTAAATAAATGAAAAGACACTCAAACACTTCAGTAGTCAAGCAAATTCAAGTAGATATCCATACACCTACCAGAAAGGCTAAGACCAAAAGGGCCGAAAACACCAAGTACAAGCAAAAATGTCAAGCAATGGGGAATTCCACGCACTGCTAGTGAAAGTGTGAACTGGCACATACAGTTGGGAAAGCAGTTTGGGCATATATGCAGTAAGTTTGATGTACCCCTATGCTAAGGCCAAGGCATACTTCCTCAGTCCACCCAAGTGTTTACCTACAGAACAATGGAGACGTCCTGTGCATGCCAACAGCTTCTCACTCAGGCTAGTATCTTTCTCTTCCTTGCCAGGAGTGGACAGGATTCACTCAGGCCATGCACACAGCAGCCAAGAAGCACCAAGGATTGAATGCTGCAACCAATACAGGAGAAAAGTAAGTGGGTAAATGCTCCAGCTATTGGATGAGAATTATGAGATACAACATTTTGGTAGTTATAAAGGTGGTGTGCCCTATGCAGTACTAGGTGTCACTTCTTCCCTCTTTCTATTTAAGAAAGAGCTATGAAATCTTTCTGGTTCTCCAAGAATAAATTTCAGTTCCACACGATGAGCAGATATTTTCTCTAGCCATGAGATGGACTCTAAATGAAAGACTGTGAAAATTTATAGACTGACGAGTGGGTGCACACACTCACCAGTCTTCCTGCTACTGAAAGAAAGGTCCTTCAAGCAGCCAAGTTGACAGCATGTGGAATCAAAGTAAATATTAAGCCTCGTTCACAGGAAAACAGCAGAATTAGAAGGAGTTCTCATTCTAGATTAAATTATGATTTATCATTGTAGGAATGAGGAATTGAACAGGGAATAACTTGAAACCAATAAAGATTTTATGACAGAAAAAAAAGAAGAACATGAGCCTTTAAATACAGAAAAAAAAACATTACTTTGGAATAAAGTTACTAGATGGTACTAGTAATTTTAAAGAACACTACTTAGTTTGTGCTCCCAATGAAAAACAGGAAAGTTGTGAATTGACAGGTTTTAGAATGGCTACATAATGAACAGAGGTAAAAGTTAAATGGGAGAATGGGCGATGATAATTATCAAAGGTAGCAAATGAAGATTAAATGTAAAAATAATTGGACTGTTTGAAGAAAATACCAGAATAAATAGAAAGAGAGTAACATTGTCATTAATTACGTTGATCTTTAATATTTCCTTCCTTGGTTTTGAAAATGTTTGCTGGTTCCTTTTCTACCTTATTAGTTGAATATAAATGTCATGTCCTGTTTAACGGGAAAGCATGAAAGGCATGAGGTGAGTTTTCCATGTGGTTTTCAGATATTAGCATTTGAAATAATCATCATATTTATGGGTTGCTTACTATGTCCCAGGCATAAGCATCATATGAGGAAGTGCTGCTAGTACACTAACTTTATAGGTGAGAGAATTGAGGCAGAGAGAAATTTAGTGGCAGAGCTGTGATTTAAACCCAGGTTTTCCACCTCCAGAGCACATGCCTCTAGCCATTAACCTGTCCACAGACATTTGAATGTGATTCTTATTTGGAGCTGTAAGCGTTTATATACAGAGCTAGAAATATAGATGCAAACATAGACATACAACATTGGAGATAGGTAGACCCACGCTAAAATGCTATTTAGAAATTTTTGCAATTTAAGATTTTCCAAGTCTATAATTAGCATTTTAGTTTCTTTATTTAAACTGTTGTTATTTATTTTTAAATTTGTCTGTATTGTTAACTAATAATACAATCAGTCATATACCAAGACTAGTTTTGTGCCTCAAGAGATCATCAATTTTTAATACTTCAGTTTACTTATTTTCAGAATACAAAAAAAGGTATATTAATCGTGGCATATATAGAATTACATATATCTATCTATGAATTACATACATCATGTCATATGTGGGTGTTTTGGTGTGCAAATCCACAAACAATATACATATACTCACAACCACAGCATTAGATACTTCATATCCTTGTTTATTTTTCCTACATAATTTCTCAAGACTAGTGAAGATTATTTAAATTCTTCTATGAATATTATCATGTTTTTTACTCTTTCGCCTTATAATTATATTTCTGTATATGCTTCAGTATTTTATTGGGCATTAAAGATTCAATATTTTTATAACAGTATTGTTTATTTTACCTTCACAAATATAGAATGACCACTTCAGTTTCATATAATAATTTTGTATTGCAATGACATTTTAATATTATATCAAGGCTTATGTTCTGTATTTTCCTGATATATCTTTGCCTAATCCCTTCCTGACTTTTTAAGTATATATATACGAGCAGAACATCCTTGCAATAGAATCACACTATGTTATAGAATAATATTTAAATACTTGGGGATATTCCAAAAATATATCGTTAAGCAAAAAATAAAATGAAAAAGTAATTTCTGAAATTGAAAATGTATTAATGATGTTGGGAAGAGAGAGACAGAAAGAGATAAAGAGAGGCATAGGGAAAAGATCATAAGATTTGGCCATCAGTTGTCAAATATGGTTATGTTGTTTGTGAGGGATTTGTTTTCACAATAAACATATACCATTGATACCCAAGTATTTTGAAAAAAATAACTTCAAAGGCAGCACCCATGAAGACTATAGAGAATACAAAACAATGTCAACCAAATCAGCTGTACAGTGATTCAGACCATGAGATGAGGCTTTGAGGACAAGTTGTTGGAAATGGTGCTGGGCAAAGAAGTAAGACAATCGTGAATCAGGAGTCCAAACTCTCCAGGGGCTTCTGAGAGACCATGAGAAAGTGCATCTCCATGTCCTTTCACCTGAGGGGTGAGAAAGTTGGGGTGTGCAGCCACATATTTATCACTGCTTGAGGACTGCTGAGACACCCAGTATGTCTGACTTACACGTGCTAGGGCCAAGCATACTCCTGCATCATGAGAGATCTCAGGCAGAGGCTGTAGCCATTTCCCAAGAAGTCATGTGTGTGAAAGAAAACAGGGACTGGTCAATGTGCAGGCAGAGCATACATGGCGTCCTGAATAGCTTAGATCATTTAGAAAAGATAAGATGGAAATTATCCTTTCAATCATATTAAAATATTTTTAAAATCAAGCCCTATTTGGGATATTTCTTTTTTTTTTTTGACTTGGTATCTCACTCTGTCACCCAGAATGGAGTGCAGTGGCCGCTCCCGACCACCGCAGCCTCGACCTGCTGGGCTCTGGCGATCCTTCCGCCTCAGCCTTCCGAGTAGCTGGAATTACAGGCATGCGCTACCATGCCCGGCTGATTTTTTGATTTATTGTAGAGATGAGGTCTCGCTGCCCAGGCGGGTCTCGAACCCGCGGCTCAGGCAATCCACTCACCTCAGCCTCCCAAAGGCGTGGGATTACGGGCTGAGCCACCGAGCCCAGCTGGGATATTTCTAAACAGCATCCATGATAGCAATAGAGAATACCAAAACAATGTAAACATTGTCAATCAAGTGAGCTGTACAGTGATTCAGGATGCCGATCTTGTGGAGTTGGAAGGAAGAAATGAAGGAAGAATGGCTGGGCATGAGAAGGCAGGGCATTGTTCAGCTCAAGGCTGGGTCTTATGATGGATAGCTTAGTGACAAAGCAAGGTGTACACAGAAATGGGGTTAGTATGGGTGGTGACGTCTGGCAGATAGCATTGTTTTTGCATTAAATACCAGAGAGGCAGAGAAGTGCTGAGGGAAAAGACAAGAGGCGGAAAACCAAAATACCCATGAAGCAAAATGTTTGGAGAGGTGGAATTGATCCTTCTAGAAACCTGTATTTACATACAGCTAGAATAGTGCTAGGCACAAATCATACATCCCACAAACCCTTATTTAATTCATTTGTGAGGACAATATTGACAAGACCCACCCCCCGAAACCCAGAGGAGAACCTATAAACACTTATAATAATCTAACATTTTAAAAAATCTCCAAACATTCTACACTATGGAAGTCAGCTTACTCTCCAAACTATATTCAAGAGAAAGAATTCATTTATAATATTCAATGCTATTTACTGACAAGTTACAAATAGCACCTACTTTTGCCTCACTTTTGACACAGTACTATCTTGAAGATCTTTTCTCATTGTTATTTGATGGCTTCTACATAGCACACAGAATATGACTGAACAGACAAAATAAGACAGATAAGATTATACACAAAATTTCTAAACTATCTGAGAGAGCCAGCATACTTCACTTTGGGCCACTCTGCATTGTGACACATTCTTAGGGACATGGTCTCTATAAAGTAAAAAAGATTGCCTGTACTGCTTAGGTCTAACTCAAATCTCACCTGCTGCAATTTAAGCCCCTGCAATGATATTACTGGTGAACGCTCAGGCTGTGTCCCAACAGGAATATAAGATGACAAGTGAAAGTTGAAGAGACACCAAAAAAGCTTAACATAGGCACTTAGGATGGGTATTTTGGCACCAGCACAGGCTCTGTAATGCCTCTAAAATCCAATAGCAAATTTGTAAATCTAATCAAAAATATGTGAAATGAGCCCAAGCAGGAGAGCTGAGTGGAGATGAAATAGAAGAAGGAATCACATATTGCATTTGGATGCCGAATTTAAAAATGAGAGACCATCCTGGAGTGAACTAATCGCTTTTTGGCAGAATAGTTTCCGTCCAGTGAAAGTTCCTGTGTGGACTATCAAGTGTTATGCAAAATCATTTCGACCTCATGTTACCTTTATTCTGGTCTTTTTGAAACTGCCATTATGTTTAGTTCAGCTCTCATTTCTTCAGCACAAACCTGGTGCAAATGGGGTTCAAGTGTACAGAATATATTGTCAGATCCAGAACCATCCACTGTCCCCAGCCTTCCCCCAGCTCCTCCTACCCCCCAAAACTTGAAGTGTATATTCCAAAACCACACACACCACCATGAAAAATGTATATTGCATGTGGCTACACATACGAACGAGTGTTTCTGTCATATAGGTGAACATCTAAATGGAATTTTTTCACAAATATCAAAAGACAAAAAGTTATGCAGACAACATCCAAACGATGCATCCCGCCCACCATCTCCTCCTCCATTCTCCCTACCTTTGAGCTCTGGACAGGCCTCAAGACTTCATGAAGCTGTAAGATTATGAAAGTAGTTGGGTATGAATAAGCAGCTAGAAGAACCATGCAAGCACAAGGCAGTTCCCACGATTCCACCTCCACTCACACCTCCTCTATACACATAGGTAAGCCCTGGCGTACACACATGAACACACCATCCACCACCAGCTCAGGGTGAACAGAGATGCTCTTCAGGTGGTGACACTGTGAACTGAATGAATAGGATTATTTTGAGGTTAGCCTGGGACCTGTAGGAGAAGAAAGATAAATACACTTGCAAGTGTGACCAAGTCTAACTTAGTGGTTACACATCCAAAGAGTGGCCACCTTGTCAAATGGAAGCCACTGTACCTTCAGATCCAGGAGTTGCTGTTTTGACTTTAGGATCCAAACCTCCCTCTACTGCAGGATCTGTTTTCCCAACTGCATCCGTCCTGTGTTCCTGGAGCAAAACTCCAGTGCATACAGTAAACACAAACAGAAACAGAACAAAAGCAAAAATCCCCAACGACTTAAGAAGATGACTTTTTTTTAACAGGAGCCTGAAAATTGCTGTTGGTGTCTATTTCTTACCAGAGACACGCAGCATTTCAGGTGAGCGTTCGTTAAGGTACATCGTGTCCTCTGTGTTAACGCTGCTGTAGTAGGCTCTGTGTTGCATCATTCCCTGCTCAGTGTGTGCAAGTGGTCGCTTCGTCTGCATCCTTTTCTCAAATCCTGTGCAAGTTGGCACCTTATTTCATGAGAAGCTAATGTGATCATTTTCCTAAATACAGTATGCTTCACTAGCAGTTGCCATATGTGCATTGTGGTCTCCAACTGCATCAAAAGGTGCTCCGGGCCATGGGTCCTGATTTATGCTTTGTACCCAGCATTTCTAGCATCATGCAAGGCACACAGCAGGAGTTCAATGAGTATTTGTTGATTAATGGGACTTAAGCCATGAAAGACAGCCCTCTTTGGGGAGCTCTATCCGTTAAGTGGGTCAATTAGCTTGTCTGCTCCCCTCATGACTGATGGGATATTGTGAATTACTCATGTCTACAATCAGCAGATTCAGGTAATCATCATTGTGAATAGCTTTCCACTATTTCAGCCTACCAAAAATAGCTGTACAGTAAACTCTCATTATGCAGAATGCTGGTAAGATGGGGTATCCTAATTAATTAAACATTCTGGTCAGTAAAAAAGAACCTATATATGGAGACCAGCTTTCACAAAATGAGAATGTGATAAGATACACTTAGCATTAAAATTATCCCAAACGTGATGTAATTGCATCATTCAAAAATGATCTCAAAGATTCATCTTAAATCCTGTGTAGTGCGTACAGGACATCCATTTGGAGAGAAAATTCATAATCCTGTAGACACAGCAAATATAAGATGTGGGTCTAAATCTTTCCTGACTCCCAAAATATCCATGAGATTCCCCTTTTAAAATGTTACAAACCGGGCTCGGTGGCTCAGCCTGTAATCCCGCGCCTTGGGAGGCTGAGGTGAGTGAATTGTCTGAGCCTGTGGGTTTGAGACCCGCCTGAGCAACTTGGCGAGACCTCATCTCTACAATAAATCAAAAAATTAGCCGGGCATGGTAGCACGCGCCTGTAGTTCCAGCCACTCGGAAGGCTGAGGCAGAAAAGTATCGCTGGAGCCCAGCAGGTCGAGGCTGTGGTGGCCGGGAGCGGCCACTGCACTCCAGTCTGGGTGACGGAGTGAGACTCCAACTCAAAAATAAATAAATTGATTAAATTAAATTAAATGTTATAGTACCCGCATTATTTTCCATAACTGAGACTGTAACTCACTACAAGAACTTTCCTGGCTATGTTAATTCTGGATAAAAGATAATGAAAAATAACATGATTTCTTGATTTTAAAAGGAATGAGAAGACAGTTTGAGAGCACATTTCCAGGAAGTTTGAATGTTAGGAATTTTCCACTCTCAGAATCGTGCCTGTCTTCCCGTATTCTCCCTTTTAAGTCCCACTTTAGGCCACACAGGCTGCCAGGCATTTCAAAAGAACTTGAAGTGGACAGAACTAAGTTTTTAGTATGTTGATACAGCTTTGATGCAACTTCAAATGTATTCAGATATTCTCTAACACAAAAAAGAATACATCAACTATCATCTTCAATGTGTTCTTGTTTGGGAAATTTAAGTTTCTTTCTTCATATGTGCTCACAAGTCTTTGACTAATGAGTATATTTTTAAACAAATAAAATAACGTTACAATACAATGTGATTCAGTAGATCTGTGGTGCTAACCCTAGTTGAACATTAGAATGACCCAAGAGCCTTTAAAACAATCTATGCCCAGGCCTTACCCAAAGAATTTTTTCAAATTATCATTATTTAATTTGTCTACTTTAATTTGTCCAGTTATCCTTATCCTTAAAAATGTGGGAGATCCTATGCCACAGTGGCTCACACCTGTAACACCAGCACTTTGGAAGGTTGAGGCAGGAGGATCACTTGAGGCCAGGAGTTCAAGACCAGCTTGTGCAACACAGTGAGACCCCATCTCTACAAAATGAAACTTTTTAAATTGACCAGTCGTGGTGTTGCATGGCTGTAGTCCCAGATACTTAGAAGGCTGAGACAGGAGGCTCCCTTGAGCCCAGGAGTTCAAGGCTAGAGTGAGCAAAGATTGTGTGAGACCCTGTCTCTAAAAAAATAAAAAATAAAACATTTGTTAAAATGAGAAATATCTGCCTTACATAAACAAGAGAAGGGAAATCACATTTTCATCTAGTGGAGGAATATTCAAGTAGGTGTGTTTTCTGCAGTGCTGAGGACGTACCCTTAGTTCAGGGGTACTAAATGAACTATTTACTTAGGTCCTGACTTTTCTTTTCCCATTTTAACAGACTTCCCTTACCTTGATGCTCAAGATATTATTCTAAACTTTAAAGGAAAAAAATGTATCAATGAACTCTTGTCGTCTTTCTATTAATTTAGAAGTGGACAAATTCCTCATAAAAAGTACTGAAAACAGACATCTCCTGTAATTGGTTCCCATATATTTACACAGGGCACACAAGTTTGTGAATCAGATAACATCTTGGGTGCACGTCTGGAAAGGAGGTAGCACTAAAAGCTTCATATCACGACATCAAAGCTTTTCAGAGATGAAAGGGCATCTTTATATTTGCATCATAAACACATTTTACATATTATGATATTCCAAGAATCTTTCATTCTAACAGGTGGAAAAACAATGACAGAGGCACCTATGTGAAACACAGAGCCTTACTTGTGGTTGGTGATTAAGTTTTATATGGCTTTGATATAACCACTGCAATTAAGTGCTCTGATGAGCAAAGACTTGTTTAGCTCTTTATAGGGTGCACATTGTTTACTAATCCCTGGTTTAGGCCATAAATCCGTCAGCACTGGGCACAGCTGCAAATAAATTTTTAAAGGAACAATTTTTGTTTTGTGGAAAAAATTTTGAAATTTTTAATCTCCCCTTCTGAGGGTTTGTGACTTAAAAGAGGCAGCTTGGGAAGTTTCAGGCTGCTTGGTGCAAGTGAAGATGAGCATTACTCAGAAACTGATGTTATTCATCGGGATGTGTTTCCCTGCAGATGCAGGTTTCAATTCCATTTTCCGGCTGGTTGATGATTAATGTGTATATCACTCTTTACACTGGTTAGGTGCCAGTGTAGGGCACAGACTTCACATGTATACCCCTGGACTGAGGTCAAACACCCAGCACACCACTTGTTCTTCACCCTAGTGGAAAAGGCCAAAACTACAAATGGCTTTAGACAGGAATGAGACATAAGAGAATGAGGTGTCTTCTAATTGCATCTAAAACCTTTTGAAGAATTCTGCTCAAGTTTTTTTTATTTCTTAATTATAGAAACACGCCTCTGAAATGGCTTCAACATCAAAATAATGCAGTCATGCGTTAATATTATGGTCTACCTTCCAATAAAAAGAGGAAAATTCTGAAAAGTTCCGAGGCACAGCTGACTTATACACAAAATATTTCATTAAAACAGTCTCTCCTATTTCAAATAATGTTGCCTAATGCTGCAACTACTGTCCATGTCAGAGATATGTTTTGAAGACAAATAACTTACAATTATTTAAATAAATCAGCTACTTAACAAAATCTAGGAGAGACACATTTCACATCAGCATCACTAAAGATAAATATTGTTATTTCATTAAATCCAAGAATGAAGTACAAACCATGCATTGTTCTGCAAGACACTCTGAGAAAGTACCAAGTCCAGTTAGAATGGATCTCGAGGCAACAAAGCATCAATGACACAGAAATGACCGATGTTCTTGCATGTTTCTTTAATCAACTCATATTTATTGGGCATTTATTTTTCTAGCAATATGCTAATTGATAGGGAGTGAAAAACAAATATAAGAAATGCCTTGTCCTCAGAGTGTTCAATGCCCTACTGGCAACAGTGAGATGGAGGAATATTAACAAAATCAATAAATGAGACAATATTCTGGTGAGCACTGTGGGTTCCACAACACATATCAATAGTCAAACATCATTACATCATATAGCAAAGAAGAGTCTGTTAGGAATATGCCAATTGTTCACCAAGAAATTAGAACACGCAGCAGGGCCAATTCCACGTGACCCACCAGCTGATTTGCTTCACACTAACTGGCTCTTCCTCTTGGAGGGCAGCACATGGTGAAGGTGTGCATTTTGTTTGAGGGTGGGGTGGAAGAAGTCCCACAAATTAAAGATGTCACCCCAGTCTTCTCCATTGTAATCAACTTTTGGGGGTAAATGCACAGTATTTCTAACATGTCTGAGGTTTCTGTGTTCCACTGGCAACAACAGTGTGATCCATTGGCAACAACAGTGAAAGAAAACCTGCGAGGTTCTCTGGACACTGTGGGCTCAGCTCTGCAGGCTGGCTGAACCTGGGCCCATCCAGGCTGTGGGGATCATGAGGCCCTGGCCATTGGACCCTAGTTACAAAGTTCCCATACAAACAGCTCCTCTCTGTCCTAATCCCAGGCCTCTGCCCACTGGGCCACCTTGCACTTCTGCACCTCTTCAGCAGGACCCAAGGGACTATCTGGATTTCCTTCATACCCTTGGAGACCATGGAGAAGCCAAGGGTATGGTCCCGGGCTCAGTCAGCCGCCCATCCTCCAGTGAGTCCCATACCAGCTATGGCACCATCGTGGATGTGGCTCCCATCTTTTCCTAAAGCTGCATAGGAGATGGTGGGGGGAATGTCCTGCTTTCTGTTTTGCCTCCATACACTACCATCTATGACTTTAACTGTTTGCTCAAGATGCAACATCTGCCATCTGCCTTCACTATTTCCACCTCCCTGCCTTCCTTCCACAGCCTGTGGTCAGAAGGAGTGAGCCTCTCACACCCTGGGCCTCCTGTCCTGGGTTTCCTCCACCTCAGACACAAAGTCTTATCCATAGACCTAGTTCTCAGTAGGTCAAGGGAAATAAGGACTTTAGAAAAGATTTCCTCACTTGACAAAGCCTGGAATTCATGATTATCTCATCATTGTAAAAATCCCACTTAGGATGTCAGAAGTTGAATGTCAGGGTCTTTTGACACTTCGCATTCCTGCTCTAACAATTCCAATCCTCCTGAGCCAAAGGGTGTCTCTCAAAAACAAAAGGAATAAACATAGATTCAAAAATTCTCTATAAGAGTCTAGCAAATTAGATCCAACAACAACACATCTCAACAATCATCCACCATGACCAAGTAGACTTCATCCCCAGGATGCAGGGTTGGTCAATATCATCAAAACCATAGCTGTAATTAACTAGAAAAACAAGAACCACATGATTATATCATTAGATACATAAAAAGCTTTTGATAAAATCCAGCATCCTTTCTTGATAAAAACTCAAATACGTGGGTACAGAAGGAACATAGCTCAAATAGTAAGCACCATCTATGATAAACCTACAGCCAGCATATTGCTAAGTGGACAGAAACTGGAAACATTTCCCCAGAAAACCAGAACAAGACAAGGCTGCCCACTCCCACCCCTCATGTTCAATATTGTATAGGAAGTCCTAGCTAGAGCAATTAGACAAGGGAAGGAAATCAGGGATATCCAAATGGAAAAGAGGAAGTTATCCCTCTCTGCTGACGATGTGATCCTATACTTCAAAGATCCAGAGAATTTGTCAAAATCCTGCTTTCACTGATAAAGAACTTTGGCAAAGTCTTGGGGTCCAAAATAAATATGCAAAAGATAGCGGCATTATTATATACCAACACCAAGCAAGCAGAGAACCAAATAAAAAGCACAATCCCATTCACAATAGCTACACAAAAGAATGAAATATATTGGCATCTTCCTAACCAGAGACGTGAAAGAACTTTGAAAACAATGAAAAAGAACAATGAAAACTACAAAACACTGCCCAAAGAAATCAAAGAAGACACAAAAAAATGGAAAAATAATCCATGCTCCTGGGTAGGAAGATTCAGCATTGTTAAGATGTCCATCCTACCAAAGGCAATCGTTAGATTCAGTGCAATACCCATTAAATTACCAACATCATTTTTCTCAGACCAGGAAATGACAATACAGAAATTCATATGGAAACATAAATGACCACAAATAGCCAAAACAATCCTCAGCAAATGAAACAAAGCCAGAGTTATCACACTTCCATACTTAAAATGTGACTATAAGGATACAATAATCAAAATAGCCCGTTATTGGTACAAAAACAGACATATGGACTAATGGAACAGGATAGATTCTGGAAGCAAAACGTCAATTTCTCAACCAACTCATCTTCAGCAAAGTCCCCACCAACCTCTGGGGAGAGGAGAACCTATTCAGTAAAGGTGCTGGGGAAACTGGCTGACCACATACAGAAGATTGAAACAGGACTTCCACCTATCACCATACGCAAAAATCAACTCTAAACAAATCAAAGACCTAAACGTAAAACCTCAAACTATAAGAACCTTAGAAAATACAGGACACACCCTTATGGAAATTGGAACTGGCAACCAATTCCTGATCATAACCCCAAGTGCCCGTGCTATAAGAGATAAGATAGACAAGCAGGACCTCATCAAACGGGAAAGCTTCTGCAAAGCAAAAGAAACCATCAAAAGAGTGGAAAGACAGCCCACAGAATGGGAAAAAATATTTGCCAACTATATATCTGACAAAGGCCTAATATCCAGGATCTACAAGGAACTCTAATGTGCTGAAAAGAAAAAGCAAACAGCCCCATTACAAAGTGGGAAAAAGACATGAGTAGACACTTCTCTAAAGAAGATATAGGGAAGATATAGCGGCAGCCAACAGTCACATGAAAAAGTGCTCAGCCTCAGTAATCATCAGCAAAACCACATTGAGGTACCACCTAACTCCAGTAAGAATGGCCATCATTAATAATACAAACAACAACAGATGCTGGCAAGGATGCGGAGAAAAAAGAACACTTCTACACTGCTAGTGGGAACACAAACTAGTGCAACCTCTTTGGAAAACAGTGTGGTGATTTCTAAAAGAGCTAGACTTTGACCTTCCATATGAACCAGCAATCCTCCTACTGAGAATATACCAGAGGAACTCAAATCATTCTACAAAAAATACACCTGCATATGCATGTTTATTGCAGCACTATTTACAACAGCAAAAACATGGAGTCAACCGTGCTGCCCATTGAAACTGGACTGGATTTTTTTAAATGTGGTACATATATACAATGGAATATTACATAGCCATAAAGAAGGACAAGCATATGGAATTTGTAGCAACTTGGATGGATTTAGAGTCTATCACACTCAGTGATCTATCACAGAAACAAAGAACAGAGTACCACATGTTCTCATAAGTGGACCCTGAACATTTACCATAATACTATAAGAAAGGAATTGGCAGTAGTGGGATACTGCAGGGGTGGGGGTAGTGGGACACAACATTGATAAGGGTACCTGATCTCAAATCAGGCAACGTGGGGACCAGAGGGAGGCCCAAACTTCACCTGTACAATGACCATTTGTATATCTAATCCTGAATTATACTCCGCATCTTTAAAATAAATTTAAAAATAAAATAAAAATTTTTAAAAACAAGGGGGAAGGTCATAGAAAAGGATAGCAAAGGACAATGGGACATTAATATATGTTTTTGAATATTATTATAGTTTTCTAATATTTAATTTTACTTATATTTGTTATTAAATTACACCACATCACCAGAGAAGTATTCATGGAGGGAGTAGGATTTGAACTTTGCATTTAAAAATAAATAGCATATAGTTGGGTGTGTTGGATTGAGAGATAAAATGAAGACAAACTTGAGCAAAGGCACAGAAATAAAGTTATAATGAAAAGTATAAACCATCTAAACATTTCTTAAAACAGGTACTTATGCAAATGTAGAATCTCCTAGAATCTATTTGAGACAGACTTATCACCTTAACTTCTACTCGGTGACAAGCTGGTTTTGAAAATGGTTACCATGAAGCTTTGCAAGATCTTCTGTTGTCATCAAATATTCAACAATGGCTCCAACAAACAGAAAGATCCAACTAAACAAACCACCTAATGTTAACCATTGGGGTTATGATGGTATCAGTAAATATAGTAAAAAAAGAACCACAAATTACCTAATAAACAGTGGAGCAGAACTCCAGCACAATTCTCCAAACTTTGAACTCTGGATTCTTCCCATTATACAACATTGCCTCTTCCACTGTCGGCATTCCTAGAGTTGCATAAATCAGAAGGCAGTGGAGAGAGTGGCCCCACTCTTCGCAGCTGGGATTGCCTTTGACACGGCTGTGTTCCTGCCAATCAAACTCCCCCCACTTCCCAGTTGCCACATTCATGGGTCACAATGTGGACATCTGGGCCTAGACATCATGTTCTGCTGCTCAACAATCTACCATCCTGTGGCTAGTTTCTTGTCTTTTGCATGGATTGGAGGTGGGGATAGTGGGAAGTGAATTCCTAAAATCTCATCAGTTCCAGGAAGCCACAGGCATGGGCTTGCCTTTACCCTCTTTCTCACACAGTGCAAATGTCAAGTCCTGCATCTCCTTGAATCCACATCCTCACTGTGAATACTTTCAGTGAACTAGACAAATTATGAAGGAGGAGTAGAAAATAAATGTGTCCAGGATGTTCCATCAGGGTACTTACTGTCTGCCTGGTCTATGGATTAGTTTCTCATTCTTAGCTCCCCGTGATCCCATGTTCTGGTTACCTCCCCACACAGTTATAACACCCACCCTAACACCACCACGGAGATCTGGTGATGATCAAGACTGAACCAGTCTGGGAAGCCAAAGACATCACAGCCTACTGAGTGGGCCGCTGCAGACACATACATTGCACTATACCTAGAGCACTCAAGAACAATCCCCAGTTTCAACCATTATCAACATTCTGCCATTTTTGTTCCATTCATTGACCTCCACCTACTTTCCACACTCCACCCAATCATTATCATAATTTTTTAAGCCATTCTTTTTGGAGGGAAAATTTAAGTACACTGAAATGTACACATTTCAACTGAATAATTTTGACAAATAGTTACACCTGTGCAAACCACACCTCATGATCTAGAACATCCCCACCTCATCAGAACGTTGTCAACACCCCACCTCTCAGAGACAGTCAGTGATGGCATATATTTCATCACTGATTATTTCAGCCTGTTCTTTAACATCACATAAATGGGGTCATGCAGAATGTGTTTTGAAAGGTCTGGCTTCCTTTCTCAGCTTAGTGTCGATGAGAGTCATTCACATTGTTGGCTCTGCTTTTTTCTTTTTACTGGTTAGTGGTAAATATACAATTTATCTTTTCGTCCATCGGTGACCATTTAACTTGTTTCCAGTTTTTGACCATCATGAATAAAGGTTCTATGAACATTGTGAGGCAAATATGTTGGAGGTATGTTTTCTTTTTTGATTTGTTTGGCTTTTTTAAAAAATAAATACATAAGAGTACAATCACTGAAGCCAAAGGTCAGTGTGGCTTTAATTTTATAGGAAACTGCCAAATATTTTCTAAAGTGATTATACTATTTTACATGCCCACCAGAAATATGTTAGAATTCCAATTTTTTTTTTAAAGTTTTGTCCTTCTAATGGATGTGCAGTGGTACACCATTATGGTTCTAATTTGCACCGATGACTGTGATATTGAGTATTTCTCATGTGTTCATTTGGCCATATGTATATCTTCCTTGTGAAGTGACTGTTCAAGTCTTTTGTCCATTTTTTAAACTAAATTGTTTTCTTTATATTATTAAGTATAGGAATTATAATCTTAATGTAAGTCCTTTGTAATTTATGTGTATTGAGAATAATATTTTCTCTCATTCTGGGCTTGTTTATTCTTTTTTTTATAACTGTCTTTTTAATAAACAGGAGATTTAATCAACTTTTTTCTCTTTTGAATCTTGTTTTCTGTGTCTTAAGAAATTTCCAAGTAATGAAGATACTCTTTAGTACTTTCTTTGAAAAGATTAATAGTTTTAGTTTTTACTTCTATGTCTATGATCCATCTCAAATTAATATATATATTTTTTTGAGTCAAGGTTTCACATTGTTGCCCAGATTGGAGGGCAGTAGCACAATCATGGCTCATCACAGTCTTGAACTACTGGGCTCATGCAATCCTCCACCCTCAACCTCCTGAATACATGTAACTACAGGTGCATGCCACCATACCTGGCTAATTTTTTGACTTTTTGTAGAGATGGGGCTCTTCTTATGTGACTCTGCCAATTCTCAAGCTCCTGGACTCAAGCAATCCTTCCACCTCAACCTCCCAAAATGCTGGGATTACACACCACACCCAGTCAAGTTTCTTTTTTCCTATTAATACATAGATATCAAGTTATTCCAGCAACATTTTTTGAAAAGACTTACTTTTCTCATTGAATTTCTTAGATTTTTTTGGATTAAAATCAATTGATCATACTGGTGTGAGCTCTAGAATCTAGAATGCCATTCTATTCCATGTTCTACTTATCCTTACACCAAAATCACATTGATTGATTACTATTTTTGCTAACAAGACATAAAGTTAAATATCACAAACACAGTGTTGGTTTAGTTTTGTTTTTTGCTAGTCTATATTCTTTGTGCTTTCATATCAATGTTAAAATCAACAATTAAATTTTTATGGACATGTTGATTATGTTGAAATTATAGATCAAATTAGAGATGACTAATATTTTAACAATATGGAGCCTTCTAGCCATTCATGAACATGGTATATCTCTTTATTTACTTAGATATTATTTACTCTTTGCAATGTTTTCTGATTTGGGGGATAGATATGTTATATATGTTTTTATTACCTTAATTTTTAAGTCATTTACTCCTTTTTTACACTGCTACACCTAAATTATTTTATTTTTCAATTTTTTGCTGCTAAAAAAACCAATTGTATTTTTAAATATTGACCTTATTAAATGCACATATGCACATATTTGTCCTAATAAGCATTTATTGTTGTTTTTGATAAGTTGTTTTTAATAATGTAGGACTTTTGTGTAAACAATCATGTCTGTGAATAGGGCAGTTTTTACTTCTTTATTCCTAATGTGTATGCTTTTTATTTTTTTCTCCTGTCTTTCTACACTAGTTAGAATCTCCAGTACAATGTCAAATGGAAGTGATGATAGCAGGTATCCCTGCCTGGTTCCCAGTCTTAGGAGGAAAGCATTCAGTCTTTCAACATTAAGTATTATGTTACATGAAGGTGTTTGCGGATGCCTTTTATCACACTGAAGAAGTTTCCTTCCATCCCCAGTTTCCTGAGAGTTGTTTTTTTTTTTCTTGAATGGGTTTCAATTTTTGTCAGATGCTTCTCTGCATCTATGGAGATGAATATAGCACTTTCTTGTTTATTCAATTACTATGGTAGATTGCTAGAGTATATTAATTTTCAAACATTAAGCCAACTTTACACTTATAGGATAAAGTCCACTTGGTCATAGAATATCATACTTTTTATGTAATTTTGGATTCGATGTATGAATATTTTGCTAAAGATTTCAACATCTATATTTATAAGAGATATTGGTCTGCACATTTATATTCCTGAGAATTCTTCTTTGTCGAGTTTTGGTGTCACAGTTACTTTGTCCTCATAAAATGAGTTGGGGGATATTTGTGTTCTGTTTTCTAAAAGGATATTGTAGGATTGGTAATATTTTCTTTCTTAGACATTTGAAAGAATGTGCAAATGAAACCATGAGCCTTTTATAATAATTATCTGTGGGAGTGTTCATCTGACCAATCTTTTCTGTCTCTGTCAAAAACTCAAACTCCCACATACTGGATTTTTCTCTTGCCTTATGGTAAACCCAATAATTCCTAGTACCTAGCTCTAGCCTGAACTAGCATTTGATATTTCTCTTCCTTTATGGAAGTTCTTACAGTACTTTGAGACAGTAAAATTCATTTAAACTTGCTGTGCTCCTTCTCAGAAAAGTAACCAGCATCTCCTTTCATAGACAATATTTTGAAGCTCATGTTTAGATTCCATCCCTTCCTAAACATAATTGGGGGGGGGAACTGATGAACTGAGAATCTTCAGAAAATCTGTTTTTGAGACAAAATGTCTTTCCTTGTTTCCTTTCTTTACCTGGCTTAGAGCTGGCCAACTCTTTTTATCACATTATTGTGTTTTTCTCAATTGTAACTTAGTGTCATTTTACTACAGTCTAGACCTAGAAAAGCAAGGAAAAAGAGCTGCAACCTTTTACTAGCCCTGCTAATCCAGGAAGTGTATCCAGTGTTTCTATAATTTCAGTCTTTCTTTTTTCTATGTAGAGCAATATAAAGTTAAGAGAAAATGCTTCATATTTAACTCTGAAATTTAAAAGGAAGCTAGCTATCAATGCTATATATTTTGAGGAAAACATAGAAAGAAAAAAAAACACATTAAGACACCACTATGCCTCACCAGATTAACAATACTAAGTGTCGAGGAGAGGTGGAGTAATAGAATTTGTCATCAGTGCTGGTGGATATGAAAGTTAGCACAATCATTTTGGAAAATATTTTGGTATCATTCTGTAATATTGAATTTATATACCCTTCAACCCAGCAATTCCACTCTTCATTTATTTCCTAAATAATCTCATGCATATGTGCACCAGGACCCATGTGAAAGAAAGTTCTTTGTGGCATTTTTCTGTAATAGCCAAAACCTGGAAACAACCCAAACAGTGATTGAAAGAAGAACAGACAAACATATTTTGATATAGCTATATAATTTTTTTAAATGTACAGAAATGGAAGTAAAACTACATGAAGATGAAAATAAACTATAATGACATGCAACATTGTGGGTAAACTTTACTAACTTAACTCTTAGACAATAGCAGCAAAGTTGCAAAAGAAGATAGATTACATGATTTCACTAATAAAAAGCTTAAAATATAACCATTTTTAAGTATATGGTTTAAGGATGCACATATAGGTGGCAAAACTATAAAGAAAAGCAATAAACTATTATCATAAATATCAAATAAATGGAGAGAGGGGAAGTATGGATGGAGAAGTGGATATACATGTTCTATTTATAATTATGTATTAAACTGTACATTCATGCTTAATACACTTTAGGATATATTTCACAATAACAATCTTAAAAATAATAAATTAGGGAAATATTAAAGATAGCAAAGTTCTCTAAATATTTGGTACTTTAGTACTTTAAGTGCTTTGAGAAAGTTTGGCAATTTACCTATCCGCCACCATCACCTATCTCCTATCAGTGCTTTTTCTATTGTTCAAGAATTCCAAAGATGTCTGTCATGTATGTTTATACAGTAGAATGTTTTATCCATATGCACATCCTGAATGGTTGACGAGAACCAATGACAAGAGTAACGGGAAGTTCATTAGAAATGCTAAGGACAGCCAGGCTCAGTGGCTCAGCCTGTAATCCCGCGCCTTTGGGAGGCTGAGGTGAGTGGATTACCTGAGCCCGCGGGTTCGAGACCCACCTGGGCAGCGAGACCTCATCTCTACAATAAATCAAAAAATCAGCTGGGCATGGTAGCACATGCCTGTAATTCCGGCTACTTGGAAGGCTGAAGCGGAAGGATCGCCGGAGCCCAGCAAGTCGTCTGGGCAATCGAGTGAGACTCCAACTCAAAAAACAAAAAAAAAGAAACAAGAAATGCTAAGGACTTCTCTTCACCTTTAGCAACTTGACATTCACCTAAGTTATCTCAAACACAATCCTCCATGTTTGCAAAGCAGGATACCAGGGAAAAGCATCCCCATCCTTCCTCAGACCAACCCTCAGATCTTCTACTATAGGTTGAAGCAGTACTCCTGTCTGTGGGTGAGCTCGCAATGCACTCTGGGAATAAATCAACTGCCCTAAGATCTCCAATCCCCAGCCTCCAGAGCTTCAAAGATCTGTCTTGTTGTGCCTCACATTTACCTCAACCATCACTTTCCAACAGTCAGTCTCTGTGGGTGCTTCTCCCCGCAAGACTCTGCACCCCCCCCCCACGCTCAGATTCCATGCTACACCCCTGTCTGCTCTCTCCAGCCTTTCCTCTTCACCCTGGTCTTCATCCTCAGCCATCAGCAGATTCTTCATCCTTGGGACATTCCCTTCACTCTTGCTCTGCTCTGCGCCGCACCAGGCGTGCTGAGGTGAGGGCTTCCAGACTGCTCCAGTGGCAGTTCTCATGTCTCGCTGGCACACAATGCCATGTGCTCTCATGACCACTTCCAAGCCACTTCCCTCTTTTCTTTAATATAAAATAAAATTCTTTCAAGCACATGGTACCAAACTTTGCTATCCTTTTCCATTCATGGGTCACTACCCTTCATTCACAGGTGACTCTAACAGCCGGTTACTATCTTCCTCTCTGTTATTTATTGCTCCTTGGTTTATTTCTGATGAGTTCATTATCAACTTAGATCAGGGTGTCTCAACAGTGGTACTTATTGACATTCTAGGTCAGATAATCTTTTGTGGGGTGCCATTGTGTGCACTGTAGGATGTTTCACAGCATCCTTGAGTTCTACCTACTAGTTACCGATAGCACCCAACAAAAAATGTCTCCAGACATTCCCAGATGTCTCCTGAAGCAGCATCTTTTCTGCAGAGAATTAACACTTTAAATGATCCATCTAATACTCTGAATTTTCACCTGCTTGACCCTCTTAGCACTAACAATCACATCCTCCACCAACTTCAGATGCCACTCAAGGGGTTATACCCTAGACTTCTAAATCCCAATTTCAAACATTCACTCTGTGAGCCTCGCCTACTTCCAGTCCACTTATCCCAACACTCAGACTCCAAAAGCTCTCCAGTCTCAGTTTTTTCACCCATATACTACCTAATGCCTTCAATCTCTCCTTTCCCAACTTTGCTTCCAAACGTTCGCATTACAACTTTTACTAATATCCTTATCTTCTTGGCATTTCTCTTTGTATTAATTAATTTAAGTCTTTGTGACCTTGAAAAGTCCTAGTCCTGGTTAAGTCCAACTGTCTGTTTATGTCATTCCTTCGCCACAGCAGCTAAAAGCCACTGGAGAAAAGCACTCAATCTGGCAGACGAGATTAATTTTAAATGGGTGATCACCATCAAGGGAACCTCAAGACCACCAGGCAGTTCTGCTCTGATTCCCTATAAAATTAACTCTCATATTTTCACTGATAGTTATTTCATAGCTTCTCCTCTCTATTTAAATCCTCAATACATCTTTTGATCCATACTTCCAGCTGACACCTTCATCTGCGACTTCAGAGAAAAATAAATGCCTGGTAAAACTATCTTTTCTACTTCTTATGTACCAACAGCTCCAATCTACCAGAATCTGTGCCTATGTCCTCCGTCTCTCTCCTCTTTCAATAGACCAAGGGTCCTCGAACTATGGCCCGTGGGCCACATGCAGCCCGCCGAGGACATTTATCCGGCCCACCGGGTGTTTTTGACACCGCTGCCTGTCCTGCCTAGCAGCCGACTCCACCAGAGCCGCAGTGCGCATGTGTGGAATATGCATCGCACTCTCCGACTCCCCTCCTTCTCTCTGTCTTTCAACTCCTCCTCTCAGTAATCTCTGGAACCATGCACTCAAAATGGCAACCATCTTTGGCAGCACTTATGTCTGTGAACAGACTTTTTCCAGAGTGAAACATCTGAAATCTCCAACCAGATCTAGACTAACTGATGCACACTTGCATCACTTGTTACGACTAGCAGTGACAAATATGGAACCAGACATTGACCATCTCATTAGCCAAAAGCAGTCCCATAGTTCCCATTGAAATACTGGTAAGTTTGCTGATTTAACTTTACTTGTTCTTCATTTTAAATATTGTATTTGTTCCCGTTTTGTTTTTTCACTTCAAAATAAGATATGTGCAGTGTGCATAGGAATTTGTTCATAGTTTTTTTTTAAACTCTAGTCCGCCCCTCCAACGGTTATCTCTCTTCACATTTCCCCAAGTCAATTATCATTAGAAAGTATCTAAACTTCGCCTCAGCGATTGGTTTTTCCATTAATAACTGGATCTTCAGAATTATTCTCTTAAAGAAAAGCCCTCCTTCAGACACTCAATAATGGTGTCTCAGCACACCACACTGAAGGATTTCTGGTTTCTTGCAAATTTCAGACTATGAAAGAATCTGGGGTTAGATAACAGGGAGGAGAGAATGCTAAAAGTATCTCCTCTATGATCAGTGGAGACTGCAATGTTCCTCCTTCTGTTTAAGAAAAGATGTGGCATATTTATTGGAAAAATGTATGAGTACCACTGATTGGTTCAAAATCTTACCACAATGAACTAACCAAATAAAGCAGTTTGTACAAACGACTAGGTTTCTAATTAGAGTAAAACACTATTCAAATTAATTACTATTTTCAACCAAGCTCCTGGGAAGAAATCACCTATAAAACATAAATAATGAACTGAATTGTATGGAAGATCCTATGTTGATTAATGTCCTTCTGGAGGGAAGTCTCTGGTAGTTGGCCAAAAGGCTCCACCTGTGACCCTGTCCTGATGGATATTTTTATCAACAATTTGGATGAACTATTAAAAAGCATGTTCATCAAGTGCATTTGTGACAAAGCTGAGAAGAAATAATACATTTGGGTTACAAATAATTGACAAGCTAAAAAATATGTCTAATAGCTAAAACTGACTTTATATAAAAGGCCTACACTTCAAAATCTCAGCGGCAGTGTTCTGAATCTAAAGAAAATGATAGCAATTCATGCTTGAAAAAAATAATTCAGGAATTTTTTAATGACAGTGTTTAAACATGGTCCATTAGGTGACAGACTATTAAATTTCTCCATATAGGGGCTATACCTTTTTTGCTAACCATCCAATCCCCAGTAATTAGTCCATCCTAGGCATTTAATAAACATGTGTAACATAAATTAATGGATTAAGCCATGCACAATGGCCATGGAAGAAGCCCCTGTCTGCACCCACTTCTCTGTCCAGACAAGGATGGGGAATGCACAGGACTAACACTGCCCTGCATCTATTGGGAATTCCAGTTTGGTACAGACACAGTATTGCAAGTCCCAAAAGATTGTGAAGTGGTCTTGAAGCAACACCATAAGACAAGCCTTGTGAAGAAGCTCTAAGTATTTTTAATATTGTGAAAAATTAAAAACAAGCAAAAGCTAAGGCAGGCATGAGGACTGGACTGCTATCACTAATTGAAGGACTGTCATATGGAAGTGGGTGTACTTTCCATATGACCTGAGGTCAAGGGATTGACCGCCAGGAAGGCATATTTTAGTTACAGTAAAAAAGAACTTTTCTCCAAACAGAACTCCTGGCCATAAAGCACACTGCCTTGGACAGCAACCATTTCTCTGTCACTGGAACTTAACACAGAGTGATGCAATGACCTCCCATTAGAACTGTTAAAAAGAGGATCTATTTGCTCTTGCAACAAAGCCTTCATTAATCACCTATTATGGGCTTGGTATACCATGAGGTTGTGGTAGAGATAGCCTTTCCTGGAAAAGGAAGACACATGTAGAAACTCTCAGTGCTGGAGAGACATGGCTTGTGCAGGGAGCTCATGGTGTCAAAGTATAAAGAGAGAGATAGAGCAGGAGATATTGTGGAAGATGCTGGGAACGATGTACTGTGTGGAGGGTTTCATGCTGGCCTGATCTTCCCTACGGTCTTCCATATAGTCAAAAAGCAATGACATGTTTCACATACCCTGGTACCAAGTGAATATCATTGAGTATTTAAGAATCTCTCAAGAAAACAGATGTCAGCTACAACTACAGGCCCTGACTGGATCTTCTGGGAAGATCCCTGTTCATAGACGAAACATCAACCGCTAATAAATCCATCAAGGAACTTTTGCTAACACACCATCTGTAGTCACACCACCAAAGCGTGGGATGCCTTCATCCATTGAAGGGTCACACGTGTAAGAAGCATGACTAATTGAGTCCATCATTTCCACTAATTTTAAGTTATTTTAAATTAGACAACCACATGTCTGTAAAGCCTACTGGAGCCTTCAGAAGTTAGTGTTTCTAGGATTGCCAGAGACAAGCCAATGCACCTTTGTTACTAGAATCAATAAGCATGTGAATCTAAACGTTTGTTATCTAGAATTCTTCCTGAATGGGTATACCATGTTGCCTTAAAAAGTAATCCCACCTTGCTATTATTTGGATGTGGTTTGTCCCTGCCAAAAACCATGCTGAAATTTGATTCCCAATGTGGCAGTTTTGGAATGAGGCCCAGTGGAAGGTGTTGGGGTCATGGGGCAGGTTTCTCATGAACAGATGAATATCCTCCCTTGAGGCTGATTGAGTTCCAGCTTTCACATGAATTGATTAGTTTCCTTAAGAGCAAGTTGTTAAAGACTCTGGTTTTCTCTGTTTTTCTCTCTCTTTTGCTTCCTCTCCGGCCATGTGATCTCTCTGCACCACCCACTCCCCTTCCTCTTTCTGCCATGAGTGGAAGCATCATGGAAGCCCTCTCCAGACACAGCTGTTCAATATAGGACTTTCCACTCACCAGAATCATGTGTCAAATAAACCTCTTTTCTTTTTGAACTATCTAGCTTCAGGCATTTTGTTATAGCAACATAAAAGGAACTAAGACAGACCTTCAGAAAATAGAACAAGATCATTAGGCCATGTGATTTCTGACATGAAGAACTTGAAGGGAGCAAATGGGGCAAAACAAGTTCTTCTTAATATAACAAAAGCCTAATTTTTACCCTGCATCTACTTACGAGGCTTTCCAGCAGTTACTTAACAAACACATTGTGCTATGGAGACAAGTTCTTTCTGAAAATGTTGCTTGAGATGGGTAAAAATACATAAGGTTTGATAGTTAAAAAAAATTCATTCACCACTGAGCCAGTAAAACAACTTCATTTTACATTTGAGAACATCAAGAAAAAAAGAGTTGATTTATATTAGCATTTTTTTTCAAAGTGGCTCTAGAACACTGCTGTCTAGTGAGATGCTAATAAATAATAGAGGGAAAAGAGGTCTTGGACAAATAAGATGAGAAATAAGAACTAATCTTCCTTTTGGAGTCAAAATGCATACTAACAAGTTACAATTTCTGAGAGGTCCTAAGTGTTTAACCAAACATTTCCCAAATATGTTAGATCTCAAAACCCTTTCCCACCAAATAGCAATTATTACCTTAGGAAGACTCTATTTGAGAAATACCAATTCAGACACATAGATTGTTGGAATAATTGCCTTTTATTTTCACCTTGAAATTTTTTATTTTAAAATTATGGGGTACAATTCAGGGCTAGATATACAGATATTCATTGTGCGGTTACCCTTATTGATAAGGTGTGTCCCCCCTTCCCCAGGCAGATTCCCACTACTGCCAATCCCACCTCTCTGCCCCCGCCACACCCCCACAGTTTCCCGCTACTGTCGAGCCTTTTCTTATAGTATTACAATAGTTGTTCAAGGTCCACTTATGAGTGAGAACATGTGATACTCCGTTCTTTGTTTCTGTGAAAGATCACTCAGTATTATAGACTCTAAATCCATACAGGTTGCTGTGAAGTTCATGATTTTGTTCTTCTTTATGACTGCATAATATTCCATTGTGTATATGTACTACATTTTTTTTTATCCAGTCCTCTTTTGATGGGCAGCACGGTTGGTTCCATGCTCTTGTTATTGTGAACAGGGCTGCAATAAACATACGTGTGCAGGTATCTTTTTTATAGAGTGATCGAGTTCTTCCAGGTATATTCCCAGTAGGGAGATTGCGGGGTCATGTGGAAGGTCAATTTTTAGAGCTTTTAGGAATCGTCACACTGTTTTCCAAAGAGGCTGTACTAGTTTACACTCCTACCAACAGTGTAGATGTGTTCCCTTTTTGCCACATCCTCTCCAGCATCTGTTATTTTTTGAGTTATTGATGATGAATAATTGCCTTTTTCAATACCTCCAGGCTACAGTTGAGGAAACTGAGATCCAAAGAGAAGAACTGACAGGTTAAGATCAAATACTCAATGTGATGGATAGAGGAGGAACATGGCTTTCTTACTCCTGGGCCAAGGTTGACTTTTCCAAACTTACCCCATGTACTCTTCAGTTTTGTGAACTAAAATTGCCTCAACACATAGCCAAAACAGTTTTATAAACTTTTGAAGGGCACAGAAAACAATCTGAGAGACAACCACATTTATGTAAAGTTTTTTTTATTCATTTCATTTAAGCCCATTCTTGTTGCCTGTGTGTTCTTTGTATGTATAGGCATATATATGCATGTACACACACACACACACACACACACACACACACACACACACACACACAGTACTCAGTTCACTGGTGTCTCCTTAAGCACAGTCTGACTAAAATGTAACTCAGAGAAGCATTCTGGCTCCCTACAAAGGTTTCCAATGCAACCAGTAAAAAGATTTTAGACTAAACCAAAAAAGGGTGTGGAGGGGAATCTTATTATGCAATAATTTCTTATCCTTGCCAAACGCTGGTGCTTGGAAGTTAAGAAGAGAGCTGCACACCTGTGTCCATTGGCATCAAGTTAAATTATTACAAAAATTAGGCTAACAGCCAATCACCTGAAGATTCACTTGAAGGATTTAAACAGAATTTTTACAAGTGTGGATCTAAAATTTCCACACTTATGAGATAATCTTCCTCAGATATTTACAGAGACATTAAAATTTTATGTGATATTCCTGCAAAATTAGGAAACAATATTAATAATAGGTATTTAGTAGCAGTCATGTTAATAGCTTTCAGGTATACCCAGGTAGGTCTAAGTGATTCTTTATCTCTCTTTACCATTTACTTCTATTTTCACCCTTGATATTTCTGGATTCATAATAATGATAATCATGTATCCTTGACAACTTTTATCTAGTATTAATTTTCTGTTACATATTTCATCACTCATTTTTTTCAACAGGTGTTTTTTGAATTCTGTTCTGTGCCAGATACTGTTCTCTGCACCAGGCATAGACCTGAACAAACAGACATCTCTGTCTTCAAGAAGTTTATAATCTAAAGGGAATTTTTAACATAATTATAAATTTCGCTTTGTATACAAAATTTTTCTCTTTTTCAGCAGCAGAAAGTGAAAACGAATGGACTATCTGGGACATATATTATTAAGCTCATTTTGGCAAGGCCATCACCTAGAACTCCAGATTCTGAAATAGGTGCTTCTAATGGTTTCTTATGAACACCGGGCAATGACAGGAAATAAATAGTCCCAGTTAGAGGTTCTCTCAGTTACTTTGGGTACTGTTGCAAGAGTATGCCATAGAAGTTATTTCTTTTCATAAAACTCAAGAAGTAGGTATTTTTAAAAGCAGTTCTAATAAGATGAGTTTCACATGCTCCTTTATGATGTCATAACATAGTGGACAAATAGTATTAACCACTGACAGGTTTTAGCACTTTATGATTTCTAAATTGCTTTCCAGGATCACTTTGTCTGCGTCTTCAGCCACATGCAACCCTATAGTCTTAGGTGGAGTAGGAGTTATCCCTGTGCTAAGCATACTAACTCCTAGCCTTGGACCAAGGAACACAGTCCTCCAGGAGATGGGGTACTTGCCCTTGTCATTTGGTCTCATATTCAGCTTCCTGAACAATACGTCTTACTGAAAGCCACTACAAGAAATCACTGTATGAACACTGTCACTCCAAATCTTTCATGGAACAAGTGAGGATATAAATAAGAAATGTCTTGTTGCACTTGATATTGTTGAGAAGGTTGTGCACTAACCCTCAAGCCTGATAGAACAAGTCCAAGGTAAATATTGTCTGAATTCAGTTTTCGGTAAAGGTTTTTTCATTTCTGATGAAGAAAATTTTGCTTTTACTACGTCTTCACTTTCGTGCATTCCAAGAATCTCAGAGTCAAATTTGAAGCTAAAATGTTACATCTCTGTGGCCCTTTTGGTACACAAAGGACCATTCCTACTAAATGGATCTACTTCCCTATTTCCATACTGTTACTTCTTATTAATGGCATTTTTTTCCTGCTTGTTTCAAGCTAGTATGTTTTAATGATAAGATACTTTTTTGCTATCTCAAAACCTTTTGGGAGTGCATGGAGTGAGACAGAGCATATATGCATTCAGATATGTCCTCAATGTATAGACAGAGAAATTAATCATTGGTGTTATACGTGATGGGTCCAAGGTAACAAAGTTTGGATGGATCTAGACACGGAACCCAGATCTCTGAGCAATTAGTCTGTGCTCACTTGATGATGCCGCCACCATTCCCCTTATTAACTGTAAGATAAATATCCATGACGTCTTGATTGGAAACGTGTCTGAACTTTACAGAACCCCAGTCATTTGTTGTCCTTGTGAACCCTGCTTCCCAACTGTAGAGCTCTCCTGCTCAGTTTCTCCTCATCAGTCTAGAGCACTAACACTGGCACAATAAAAATTCGCTTCAATGATCCAAAACCTAAACTGGTTTGGCACAAAGTGAATGAGTTAATTAAGTGGTTTCACTTGGTCAAGAATTAAACCTTAAAAAGTGAACACAGGCCTTAACAACAACAAAAAAAAACTCAGTTGGCTAGAAATTCTATTGATGTTAAGATAGATGTCTGTGATCTACTGGTAGCTAAAGATAATTTTTTTTCCTAGAATTCTTCTGCTTAGCAGAATCCCTTAGGACTTACTTAGGTTGAAATCCAGACATTTGAATTTCATCCAAACTTTTCTGTTCCCAGAAGGAGAGCTCCAGCAGTCTTGACAGTTGAAAGAGCCATGGCTGCACAAGAAACTGTATCATCTTTTATCATTATTCAGGTCCTGACTAAGTGATCCAAATCTCATGTAGGAGTTTGTATTTCTCTCTCTCCATTGATCCAGGAGCCCCGGTGGTGTCATCCTGGTGAACTGGGGGTCAGTTCATTTAATATAACGATCCTTGAATTCCATGAATATAAATGACTGCCTACAATGTTGAGTCTGTTTATCGCAAGGCAGATTTCTGCTAAAGTGATGACCACTTAAAGTGCCACCTCATCATGATGGCTATCTCCCTGCCTACCATCTCTTGTAGTAAAGATTTAATAATAATAATAGTAATAATAGAAGTTTCAAATGGAGAATTATGAAAGTCATCAGACATCCCTGTGGAAAACTGGCCAGTTCATGCTCTCAGCTTCTGGTACGAGGTAGACAATAAATTCAATGGTGCAACCTATTTCAACTAAGAAATGCAAAATGTTCACTTTACTATTTTATCCAACACATATTCATTGAAGACTCGGGCTGGGAATACTTTGCAGGTTACACTGCCTGATATACAAAAGACAGCAATGGTTTTCAAGTAAGCAAACATTCCCAGCTCTCATAAATGTAGTGGAAGGAACAGACAGGGACATGTGAAGGGGGCCAGAGTCCACTAGAAATGGACATTGAGAAGCTCTTCATAAGAAAGGAACTAAAAGGAGGGAAGGGAGATGTGCAGAGAAAAGGAAGAGAGCCGACCCAGAGACCAACAAGTTTAGGGAAAGAGCCATTTGAGGCCCTAACATGACCCAAAAGCCCAAAGAAGAGGGAAGAAAACCCACTGAGTTTACAGAAGGGAAGGAGGCAGCTCAGAGCCACACAGACTCTGGCTGCGAGTATCTATAGTAAATTCATGGAAAATCCCCAACATCCTTTAAGCAAAAGAATGTCAAGATCTGAGTTACATCTTAAGTCATCAACATGATTTCTGCTTGAACTATAGAGACACAGGAAAAGACAGGAAGACAGCAAAGAAGTTCCCTAAAATCCAGGCCACTGAATGATTTTTCAGGAATGCTTCATATCTAAGTTACCTCTTACTCACTTTGTGAAAATTTTGCTGCTTTTTAGTACTTTCCAAGAAGTATAGGGCTATAGGGTTACAGAGATATAAAAATAAAAGTAGGTACTTATTAGTAACTCATGAGGGAAAAACTCAGGTGTAGTTTAAAGATGACCAATTATATGGCAGCCAGTTACCATGCACAGCTGTTCATCAGATATATTTTATCACAATGTCTCAAATATACCCACTAGAAATTATCATAAATGAAACCATGACAACTGCAATAATTCTACTATCCACTGATAAAGTTTACAGACTTTGCCCATGAACCTGAACTAAATTTTAGTCATTCAAATCAGCCCACAAGAAACTTCTACCACGTGATGGGAGGTCCACCTCCCATGAAGAGCAACTCCTGGTCTCTCCCTCTTGTCAGCCATGCAGCACCCAATCAGATCTTTGTTAAGCTTCAGGTCTCTCAGGGGTTAGAGGTTTTCAAACTGCATCCTCATGAGCTCCAGGTTTGTAGGAAAATACCTCAGGGCCCAAGGGGTGAGGAGGAGACCAAAGAGACGGCCCTCCAGGCCTCATCCCTGACTCAACTGGTTCAGCTGGGTATTACTTGTTTACTCACTGAGGCTCTAAGCTTCGGTTTTAAAATAGGATTCTGCTGTCCCAAAATACTGAGAATTATGTAAATAGATAATCTCAGGGACACTTATAATTCAGTGATTTGTCATTTGTCCCTCAGCCCAAAGCCCAGCACAACTGGCTTCCATCTTTGCTTCCATCGTCAAAACCACCAATGGCTCTTTTTACTACATCAACTGGATATTTCAGTCTTTTATCGTACTTGTCCCAGCAGCAGTATTTGACACTATGGGCCAACTCCCTCCTTGCAGAGATTCTCTTCTCATCCACAGCCATGGCCTCGAATACCATCTATACACTGATTATCCTCCAGTGTGAACACCCAGCCCAGATCCCTCTCCTGAGTGTCACCAGGTGCCAGTATCTGTGGCTGGACACGTGCATTTTTACATCCCACAGCAACAGAAACTCAACATGATCACAGCTGAACATACTACTTTTCCCAAAGCCTGGTTTTCCTCCTGTTTCCATGCCTCACCGTAGCTGTGCATGACAGTCTTCTCCTGCTTCAGGTCTTCCTTAGTCTGTATCCTCAGTCAAAGCTAGAGCTTAAATGCAAGCTATGAACTTATCTTCCTTCTCCATTATCATATCCTCTACATACACACACACACACACACACACACACACACACACACACACACACACACAGTCAATCAGTATCTACTGCCTGGATCAAAAAGCTACTGACCTACATACTGTTTTCAGGACCTAACTAAGAAGCAACCAATTAGACTAATCAACTAATATGATAATTACTCTAAATCGATGGGGCAGTATACCCAGTAACATTTTTGAATTTTATAGAACTCTTCTTTTTTTTTTTTTTTTTTGCGTTGGAGTCTCTCTCTGTCTCCCAAGCTGGAGTGCAGTGACACACTCACGGCCACCCCTGCGTTGACCTGCTGGGCTCCAGCAATCCTTCCACCTCAGCCTTCCGAGTAGCCGAAACTACAGGCGTGCGCTACCACGCCCAGCTAATTTCTAATGTATTGTAGAGAAGAGAACTCTTCTGGAAGCAAGGGTGAAACACAAAGGTTCTGACCCTTAGTTATGGTCAATTTTAGACAGCGTAGGAAGCTAAATCATCAAGAAACACTTTCAGCAAGAAGAGACTTTGGTCACCTCCCTATTCCCCTAACTCTGGGAATGCCATTCAACCTATATCAAGCTTATTGTCCCCACTACTTTAATAGCATTCTGTTTTGTGAAGCCCAAATAATTTTGAAGTTCATATTAGATAGTACTTTCAAGGCTCACAGCTTTCATATATAATTGTGTTGTATAGACAGTAAAAATGCTGGAAATAAGAGGATAGTGGAGAAGAAAATGAGAGGAATTTGAGCACATCGTACTAACAATATTGTACCACCAAGAAAGAAATCACAAATCTGCAACCTATGCCTAAAGTCCTTGTGGTCACCTAGCATGCATACGATACCTTAGCTACCTAAATCAATATTTCAGGGCAGCAACAACAGAGAATATTTTCTGCATTAATTATAGCTAATGTGTAAATCAAGGATAAAAGCACAGTGAACTGCCTTTTGTTGTACTTAAAATACTATCTGTATTTGAATATTTGAATATCTTCTGTGTTCTATATCAGAAATATTCACAGGAAGGGAAGGCAATTATTTAACAGAATCAACATTCTTTATTCATGTCTCCATATGTCATTAGATGAATCAACTCTCTATTTTTAATCCTTCTGATGCCTTCTCCACACTTATAACTCCTTAAGAACTATTTCACACTAACTTCACACTACTCAGATTATTTTCGAGTACTCTATCCAACTCTGCGTGCCATATATTAAAAGTATTGACAAGCTAGAATTCATCCAGAAGAGGGTGACGAGAAGGAAGAAGTGATAGAAAGTGCCATTTAAGGAACTATCAAAAACAAGGGCAGAGAAAAGTAGATTTGGAGAAGGCATGATAACTGTTCCTCAAATGGAAGACGAGGTAGCTAATGATGCAGTGGGCAGATTTGGGGTTCAACCCCTGACTCAGGCCATCAGTTGCAGTGTGATCTCATGTGAGACCTAGGATCACCTTACCCAGTTGTGGGATAATTACATGAGGTAGTTCACAAAAATAGTGAACACAGTTCTTGGCTCATGGACAGGTACTCAGTAAAGAATGATTGTCAACATTTTATTGATACTTAAACTAATCAACTGTAACAGAGCTTGAGTTTGAAACCATTTCCTGAAAATAAATTTCTGAACTGAAATCAGAACTCTGTTTGTTGACCAAGGTGAAATCTGAGGCTTGTCCAAAGGTTATCTTGGCAAAGGATATCTTTCAAACCTGTCTGCCATGGTCCACAGAACCAGGCCACACCATTGCCTGCTCACTGGGCAGATCTTGGGACTTGTCAGCCTCCATAATCATGTGAGCCAATCCCTTTTAACTAATCTTGTACTTTGCTTCTTATTGGTTCTTTTTCTCCGGAGAACCCTGACGGATAGACCCAGGTCTCTCCGGTTCCCCACATTCCACACACACTTCAAGCCGTAGCTCAAATCTTAGTCCTCTCAAGCATCGAAGCTCTTGAAGAAACTGCTTCCTAAATGTCTGTCTGCAGACTAGTGCTTGTATGAAAGGAGGTTTTCAGTGGTCTGGGAAAAAAGAAAAAATTATAATTAATGACAATGTGGTGATTTCCCTTTAAGCTAAATTTTTGTCTTCTAATATAATGCCCTCTTATTATTTTGATTTTGAATGCTATACCTTATAGGGAATTGTGGTGAGAAAAAAGTAATATTGTTTGAATTAATATATTCACTTAGAAAATGTAAAGTTGGTAAAATGAATTTAGTTTACATTTTTTTCCTGCAACTTTAATGGTCTGTGAAATTCCTAAATCTGGGAATCCTGCTCTAAAAAGCATTGAATGTTTATGATCTTGATGGTGATGATGGTTTCACGGATATATGCTTGTCTCCAAAATCATTGAGTTGTGTGTATTAAATATGTGCAGTTTTTTACATGTCAATCATACCTCAAAAAACATTATTTAAATGTATACATTGGTCGATATGTGTGTGATTTGTGTATGTGTGTATGTGTGTGTGTGTGAATATACATATATATATTATTGTTTATATATAACCCTGACCTACGATTTTTCAACTTTGCGATAGATTTATTGGGACATAACTCTATGATAAGCTGAGGAACATCTGGACTTGCAATAATTCAACCTGTGATTCTTTAACTTTACATTTGACTTATTATAACAATAAATGCATTTTCAACTTATGATATTTTCAACTTACAATGCATCTATTGGGACATAACTCATCATAAGTCGAGGAGCATCTAATGTATATAACGTGTGTGTGTGAGCATATATATAAAGTTTTGAACTCCAGTTCCTCTAAAAATATTCATTCATTCATTTGTCAGCATTTATTGAGAGCTTTCTATGGCTCATACTCTGGCCAAGCCCTGGACACCCAGACCTTGTCAAATCTGACAGGTAAATAAGGCCATAGAAAACTTAAAATAAACTTCAGTGCAGTGTCACAGGTCTATGATATAGAAAGTGAAGTGTGCTGGTAGAAGCACACACCTGGAGGCCCTGCCTTGGCTGGGAAGGGAAAAGGTTTACTGAGGGAGAGATGTACTGGCCAAGACTTGAAATGAGTAGAAAATAGCCAGAGAAAGTGAGAAGGAAGAGGGAACACCACATAGAAGATCTTGAGGAATCAGAAAACCCAAAACCAAAATATTTGCATGATTAGAATAAGGACGGTGGAAGCAGTAACTGAGGTCAGAGAGAGAAGGAGGGGCCAAAGGATGAACACATAAACAAGAGCCAGATCAGGAAGGCTATTGAGTGCAATATTCAGGACTTGGGACTCTATCCTTGAGACAATGGGAAACACTGAAGAGTTTAAGCACAGAATTGGGCCAAGTTTATGAGCTAATCCTCAGTGTGCATACAGAAAGACAAGTTGGGAGCAAGCAACCCAGGACAGGGACATCAGGAACTCAGACCAAAGTGATCAGGGGACATGCAGCTTGGTCATTGATGGAGGCTCCCACATTTCTCTCTGGGCAACTGGAGAGACATTGGCACTATTCAGTAAAACAGGCAACTTCAGAATGGATGAGTTCATTCTGGAGACATGTTTGAGGTCTTTGTGGGACGTGCAGTATAAGCAATATCTCTCCAGAAGACAGGTGGGCCCCAGGCTTAAGACAGAGAGAAGTCAAGCCAGAGAAGAAGATGCAGGAGCCAACAGACTGCCCAGAAAAGCCTGTGCAGAGAAAAGGCCAGAGCCCCACGTAGAAGCTTGAGAACCACCAGCATCTAAGAAGGAGCTAGAAGAGCCAGATTAACCCGTAATGGAGCTCTAGGAGGTAAGGAGAGTATGGTGTCTCAGAAAGGACCAGGGGCCAGCAGCTACCAGAGAGGCTGAAGACTATAAATGCATGAGATTGGGTGGTCAGTCCAAGACACAGAGGCAGAAACTTGTTGAGAGTGGACTGAGGAATGTGCAGGAGTAAGGGACTGCTTCAGAAATTTGGTGGGGATGGGAGGAAAGAAACGGAATTTGGGGGAATGGAGAGCCAGGGTGGAGGAAGAGGTCTTTTGAGCCTGAAGTCTTCCAAGTCTAGTCAAAAGCCTCAGAGAAGAGGGGAACACCGCGGAGAGAGGGAGGAGAGATACTCCATAAATGAAGGTCATTGTAAAGGTGGGAGGTCAAGCTGCCCCTGGTTGAAGGAAAGGAGGACAGGTAAGAGAACACCAGGACACCAGGGAGGGTATAGGAGGCATTGCCTGGCATCTGTTCACTCTGAGTAGATGAAAGATCATCTGACAAGGCTGTGTAGAGGAGGGTGGTGGGTGAAGAGTTCAAGACTGCAACAGCAGCAAAAACAAAAATATATAAGTGGGACTTAATTAAACTAAAAACTCCTGCACAGCAAAAGAAACAGTCAACAGAGTAAACAGGCAACCTACAGAATGGGGAAAAAATATTCACCAACTACACATCCAACAAAGGACTAACAACCAGAATCTACAAAGAGCTCAGACAAATCAGCAAGAAAATAATAATAATAATAATCCCATTAAAAAGTGGCCAAACAACATGAACAGATATTTCTCAAAAGTAGATATACAAATTGCCAACAAACATATGAAAAACGGTTCAACATCACTAATCACCAAGGAAATGTAACCTAGGCTTAAGAGAGAGAATTAATTCATGTAACCAAAAGCTACTTGAAACCCTAAGGTGATTAAAATTAATTAATCAAAGAGATACCATCTTAGCCCAATCAGAATGGATATTATTAAAAAGTCAAAAAACAATAGATGTTGGCTGGTCATGGTGGCTCATGCCTGTAATCCCAGCACTTTGGGAGGTCTAGGCAAGAGGATTGCTTGAGCCCAAGAGTTTGAGACCAACCTAGGGAATGTAGTGAAATCCTGTTTCTACCCCCAAAAAAGATACAGGTGTGGTGGCATGCACTGTAGTCCCAGCCAGTCGGGAGGCTGAGATGGAAGAATTGCCAGGACCCAGGAGGTCCAGGCTGCAGTGAGCCATGATCGTGCCACCACACTCCATCCTGGGCAACAGAGTGAGACTTCTGACTCAAAAAACAAAAAATTTTTTTTAAAAATTTTAAAGATATTGGTGCAGATATGGTGAAAAGGGAACACATACATAATGTTGGCAGGAATATGAATTAGTACAGCCTCTATGAAAAACAGCACGGAGATTTCTCAAAGAACTAAAAGTAGATCTATCCCTCAATCCAGCAGTCCCACTACTGGGTATCTTCCCAAAGGAAAATAAATCATACAAAGAAGACCCCTGCACTCATATGTTTACTGCAGCACAATTCACAATTGCAAAGGTGTGGAATCAACTGAAGTATCCATTCACAAAGGGCTGGCTAAAGAAAATGTGATACACAAGTGCACAGACACACACACACAATGGAATACTAATCAGCCATAAAAAAATTAATGAAATAATGTCTTTTGCAGCAACTTGGATGGAATTGGAGACCATCATCCTAAGAGAAGTAACTCGGGGTCAAAAAACCAAATTCCACACGTCCTTACTTAGAAGTAGGAGCTCAGCTAGGGGCTTGCAAAGGCATAGAGAACAGTGGAGACTTAGAAGGGAGGAGCGCAGGAGGAGAGTAAGGGTTGGAAAACCACCTATCATGTGCAATGGGTATGAATTGGGTGATGGGCACACCGAAAGCCCAGACTTCTTTACCTCCATAAAATTCATTCATGTAACCAAAAGCTACTTGAACCCCTAAAGTGATTAAAATTAATTAATCAATAATAATAATTTTAAAATAAGCGTTTTTAAAATTTTTATTTTAAAGATGTGAGGGACAGTTCAGGGTTAGGTATACAAATGTTCATTATGCAGGTCCCCCTGTTGATGAGGTGTGTCCCCTTCCCCTCAACAGATTCCCACAACTGCCAACCCCCCCACCCCACCCCAGGAAATTTCCCACTACTGCCAGTCCTTTTCTTATAGTATTACAATAATTGTTTATGGTCCACTTATGAGTGAGAACATGTGATACTCAGTTCTTTGTTTCTGTGATAGGTCATTCATATTTTTTCAGATTCTAAGTCCATCCACTTTGTTGCAGAGTTCATAATTTTGTCCTTCTTTATGGTTGCATAATATTCCATAATATACTGTACCACATCTTTCTTTATCCAGTCCTCTTTCTATGGGCAGCACGGTTGGTTCCATGTTTTTGCTATTATGAACAACGCTGCAATAAACATGCACATGCAGCATGTTTTCATAGAGTGATTTGAGTTCCTCCGGGTATATTCCCAGTAGGGGGATTGCAAGGTTATATGGAAGGTCGATTTTTAGATCTTTTAAGAATTTCCAAACTACTTCCAACAGAGGTTGTTTTAGTTTACACTCCCACCAACAGTGTAGAAGTGTACCCTTTTTGCCGAATCCTCTCCAGCATCTGTTGTTTTTTGAGTTATTGATGATGGCTATCCTGGCTGGAGTTAGGTGGTATCTCAGGGTGGTTTTAATTTGCAAAAAATAAGCATTTTTTTAAAATTTGAGATTGCTGTAGAAGGATACAAGGGGAACAGAAGAGATAATATCATGTTTCTGTGTCATACTGAAAAGAGCCAAGCATAGCATCCACTTGGAGCTTTTTTGACAGTATTTCCTCAAATTGTCATTTAATCAAGGGGGCTTTTTTGTCCAATTTCTTGAGGGTGTGACCAGCTCCTTAACAGTAGAATATTATCATTTTGTGTGTCTTGAGACTTCCGCACAGCACCTGACACATCATCCTTACACAAGAGAGTCTCTATGGAGACTGGCTTGTGTGACTCACCTGTCTCTTCTTCCAGCTATCCAGACCTCATCACACAGCCCCACAGCTGCCCATTCTCCGTCTGACTACCAAGCAGAAACTTCCTTTAATCCTTCCACACAGCTCACAACGTGGCTGAGAATGACAACCCGCTGAGCACTTAGAGAACCTGGAGTTGTTCATGCCAGGCAGAGCCTTGTGCCCAAAAGGCATTTTGGGACTAGGCTAATTCTTTGTCAGGAATCTGGAAGTGAGAATTGATGGCATATTAATTAAATTCACAGACAATAAACACAGAGTGCTCCAAGACATCGCTGAGTTCAGAGCGAGGCAGGTAGAGCTTGGAGCCAGGAGGAGGCCAGCTTGAATCATCCTCCCCAGTGTGCCCTTCCCTGTCTCCACATACTCCCCTCTCCTAAAGAGACCCCATGTTGTCCCTGGGCTCTTCAGAGTCCTGTATTGTGGTCTTATCCCAAATTGCCCCTTACTCCAGACTGGTCCCTCTGTCCACCTTATCTCTAAGGAAGTGCTCAGATCACCAGGTGATTATTGATTCATTAACTGATCAATGACCTGTGTTAATTGCTGGTGGTGAGGGGGCTGAGAGGTTTGATGTGTAATCCCTTCAGAGAACACCTGTGTTCTAATAGGAGTGATTCTTTTAGGATTTCGGGTGGCGTGCCAGCCTGATAGGAGGGACAAAGTTTGGCAAGGTGGGGCCTTCCCAGTGTCCCTCAGATGACTCTAAACAGCCTCTTACTCACAGCTGTGGAAGGGTGGGCTTGGACACCAAGCGAGTAAGGAATCAAAGCAAGTGTGATTTAAAAGATAATCTGACACACAAGACATCAAAGTAACTCCCCAAAATAATTACATTGAAAAATAAATAGAAAAAATGTATTGAATTTTAAAATTTAATTATGGACAAAGTCCATCAGTCAAAGATTTATGAGACCATCACTTTCCTCAAGTGGGCCATTGTCCTAGAGGCAGGTTGGGCAAACAGAGCTATGTGTCACTGAGGATGGTACAAGGCAAGTCAGGGTGGGTTCAGGGAGAAACAGGACCTCATGGCGGGGACACAGAAACCTCTTGGTGGAGGCAGTAGCATTTGAAGTCAGCTGCAAAGTCTGGGCAATGTTTGGATGAGCAGAAAGGGCCGTAGGGCAGGTGGAAAAACAGTGGCAGAAACAATCTGAGAAAGCCAAGGTCAGATTCAGCTCAAGCATGTGTCCCACAGAGAAGGGAACGGGTGAGTTGACAGGGCCCTGCCCTGCTGGGCCTCACAGAACCACTCAGCACCGCTGCGTCCGGCTCACACCCAGGCATCTCGAGACCCTGAACATGCTTCCTAAGGAGCTCAGAAAAGCAAAGCAATAAAGTGATACGTTTGCATTCTCTAAGGGAAAAAATTTCAGAATAATCCTGGAGTTCCTCTGGTGGATTTCCTTCGAACTGATGGCAATGGGTAGGAACAAAGGTGTTTGGCATTCCTTGAAGTCAGGTTGGCAGACAACTTTACCTTATCCAGTGGAATTATGAAGTGAGGGATCTGGAAGGCTTCCTTGAGGAAATGATGTCTGAGCAAGATCCAGAGTCTGGGGAAAAGTTGATGCTATGAGGTCCAGGGCACAGGGGCCAGCGTGTCTCTCTGATGAGGGGGATGATGATTGCCAGGACCTGCAGGTGAGACAGAAAAATGGTGGCTCAGGGACCTGGGATGGAGGATGGATAGATGGATGTAATAGAGCGTCCCCAATGCTTACAATCATGCATATATGGCCAAACACACATATACATGTGTACACACACAGTCCAGAACTAAAATGCTTTTCCAGTTTTACTACACTACAACCCATTGCTGAAGTGGCTTATCACAGCTCAGCTCAAACTTAAAATAATATTCAAGCTATGAAGAAAATAACGTTTCAGAGAAAAACCCAGGTAAAGATGAACAACCAGCCAGCCACTTTGCTACAGACAGAGAAAGTTATGCTCAATAATACACAGCACTTTAACTCTTCATTCCAGATCAGGGTGAAATGTGACACGTTTGCCAAGAACATATTTTTATAAAAACCATCTTCAAAATTCAGTTATCTTCATCACTGTCTTACAAAAATGATTAGAGGAAAAGATAATTGAGGGACTATGATGCCTTTGGATTATCATTACACCAATAAACACTAATAATTATCACATCTTAAGTGCTCCTTATGGACTAAGCTCTAAATGAGTGATTCAGACATAATTCGTAATTGTGTTACATTCTCAGAGTGGCCTAGAAAAATGGTATATTATTATCCCCTTTGCGTAGATGAGGAAACTGAGACTCAGAAGAGGATGTCCGGAGAAATGCAAATCAAAACTGCAATGAGATACTACCTAACACCAGTAAGGATGGCTATCATGAAAAAAGTCAAAAAATAACAGGTGATAGTATGGCTACAGAGAAAAAGGAATGCTTCTACACTGTTGGTGGGAAGCTAGTTCAATCTTTGTGGAAAGCAATGTGGCGATTGCTCAAAGAACTAAAAATTGAACTTCCATATGATCCAGCAATCTGTCTTCTGGGAATATACCTAGAGGAACACAAATTGCTCTACCAAAAAGACACCTGCACACGTATGTTCACTGCAGCACTATGCACAATAGCAAAAACGTGGAACCAGTCCAGATGTCCATCAAAAGTAGACTGGATGAAGAAAATGTGGTATATACACACGATAGAATATTACATAGCCATAAAGGAGAACAAAGTCATGGCTTTCGCAGCCTCATGGATTCAGCTAGAGACCATCATACTAAGTGAACTATCACAGAAATAAAGAACTGAATACCACATGTTCTCACTTATAAGCAGGTTCTGATCACTGGTCACACAAGCACATGGGTGGGATGGACAGATGCTGGACACTGCTAGAGAAGGGAGGAAGAAGGGAGGACACGTGACAACACACTAGGTACCTGGTCCACTATCAGGGGAGAGAAGGCCCACTAGAAGCCCAAACTTCACCTGTGTGCAAGTTTCTTATGGAAAAATCCTTACTTGTACCCCACACCGCTAAAGTAAAATAAAATGTTTTTAAAAGGATGTATAACTTACTCAAGCTTACAAAGCTAATATGTAATTTAAAGATTATTGCTGCTTTGTTAATTGAAAATTTTGCTTATGAAACAAGAAAAAAATACTTACATTTAACTATTTAGTTCCATCCTTACCTCATCACGTTTCATTGTATCTTCTTGAGTTCGCAAAACCCCTTTATGATTTACAGGCAATTGTCCAGGCCTAGTTGCTCCCTTTCAGAAAAAAATCTAACTCAGCATTCCCAGAAAATCCTGCCTGTCTAGGTCACGGTCCCCTTCAGATCAGGGAGGTTATACAGGCAAAGGCCCCAGAATCAATGGAGGATACAGTCACAGCCTTTCTCCTATAGCCCCCTGCAGTGAGTCTGATATCACAGGTAGGAGGAATTGCTGGGACTGAGGCTCAAAAGGCAGAACTTCCCTCCGGGTCACCAGCAAACTTTAGCAGATCCAGGAACTACGTTCAGGCTTTTCCATTCTTCCCAGCCAGTTCCTTTTTCCACTCAATTGGTCCCAACCACGAGTAATTGATACTGTGAGCGGAAACAGGAGTAAATGGGTTAAAAAAAAAAAAAACTCTCACATTCAGGCATCCCTCACCCAGGTAAGAATGCAATCTGCCTTGTTTTTCCAGGCCTTAGTCGAATACAGTTGCTGTTCTGTGTCCCTGGAGAGTAGGGGGCATAAGTCCGGTCCTTCTGACCTGAGCTTTCAAGCCCTCAGAGTTGAATATCTCCCATCTTTAATTTTCTTATTTAGGTGAAAGCTGGGTTAAACTGAGCATTGAAATTGGTGTTTTTTGCCTTAGAGATAAAAATAGTTGGTGAAGCTTAAAGAAGTTCTGTCCCAGTTTATTTAAGGCATAATCTCAAATATCCCTTTGTCCTAATTATTGCGCTATTCCCTGATGGCAAGGAGCTCAGAGAAAATCTGAGAGCAGTGCTAAATTTTATTTTTGATCTTCAATTCGACTCTCTCAAATATTTACAAATCCCCTCAGAGTGGAGGTCCACTGGGCAAGTGTGTTTGGTTTCATCATGTGTGGGGGGGTGGGAAACTAAATATGAATATAAGAAAGAAAAACTAAAAGAAAATGAAGTGAGGACAAAATTCCTAACAAATAGGAGGCCTTCATCCCAAAATTGTTAAGGGATAGTTCATGTTTTAATGTACCAACAGTTTCTCAGCATTCATCACCCATTTCCTAACCTTGAACTGGGAACTTGAAACACTTCATAGAGTCGTCCCAAGCATATCGCATTTCTGCCATAGTTGGTGGAATCAGCTGCTTTGGTCGTAGTTGCATTCCTTGCAAGTCTGCTGTGACATTCGGGTTTCTATCACAAAGCAAATATCAAGAAAATATGTCTCTCTTTTTTTCTGAGTCAGAATCTCACTGTGTCACCTAGGCTGGAGTGCCTTGGCACTATCATGGCTCACCACAGCCTCGACCTCCTGGGCTCAGGTGAACCTTCCGCCTCAGCCTCCTAAGTAGCTAGGAATACAGGCATGCACCACTGCACTCGTCGGCTAATTTTTAAAAATTTTTTGTAGAGATGGGGTCCTACTGTGTTGCCTAGGTTGGTATTGAACTCCTGGGCTCAAGCAATCCTCCTGCCTTGGCCTCCCAAAGTGCTAGGATTACAGGTGTGAACCATTGCACCCAGCCAAAAAAACTAGCATTATGTTTATGAATGCATATATATATTTATGGACAAGATGTTTAAGCAGACATTTCCTTTCAAGATGTAGGACTGAACCATAAACCCAGTCTAAGTTGCATCTTGGGCATCCTAACAAGGTACCTGATTTCACTAAGAGTAGAAAGACCCTTCAAAAATGACTGTGAACAGTCCAATATGAAATGCAAACAGCAAGCCTGAAACAGACTCTCCCTCCTAAGTTACTTTTTCTGTTTCTTCAACACTCCTATCAACACACATGCCTTGGAGTCTCTGGGGCTTCATTCTATAGTAGTCTTGTCTTTTTAGAGACTGAAATAGTTAAACGCATTTAGGGTTTCTTCCTTCAAACCTCCCCACCTTAAACTAACATGAAAAGGCTAAACCTTAATAAAATAGCTGCTCTATTATGAGCTAGGTGATGAATGAGTATGAATTCATTTATTCTACAAATATTTATTGGGCCTTCACTATGTAAAAGACCCATACTAGGCAATGAGGTATGCTATTACACTATTAAATGCTATAACAATTAAATTTTTCTATGTCTAGAATGGTTTATAACTTACCCAAAGTGCTCCATGCAAAGGATCCCTTAAGTAAGCCGTGTGCTAGCCACAAAGAATTTCATCACTTACTATAAATCACATAACATAAACAAATAAGAACATTATTTAAATGAGAGCCTTTTACTTACAGAAACAGTATTGCAGTTATTTTCTTTCAAGATCTAATTAGATTTAAAGCTTCATTTGGGAAACAGAAGATGAAAATAAACCTCTTATCCTAAGGGCATCTGGATGGAAATCAAAATGCATGCATAATTTTTTTTTATCATACAGCAAATTTGCCCAGGTAATATTCAAACAAAAGAGCTCTGTTCTGTGAGTGTAGTAAGAAGGGAGAAAAAATAAACTCAACCATGTATTGTGACAGTAGCTGACCATGCTTAGCATGTTCCTAATTGATTTCACTGTTTTTTAACCACTGTTTTAGGAAGATTAACACTGTCTAACTCAATGATTCCCTGTACATTTGAGATACATGAATCCAGGAGTTATATTGAAATTCCCAAACAAAACATCTTAAAATGTACACATACACTACATTATATTTTTGGGAGTCAATATAGAATTCTAAAATTAAAAATAGGTAAATAAGATACACTGATCCTTAAAGATGTGCAATGAGTAACTTGACCCTTAGTAGGGACTTTAAATATGCGAATGAATGTCTGGATGAATAAGTGAGATATCTGTGAACTTTTTTTTTTTGAGTAGGGGTCTCACTTTGTCACTCAGGCTGGAATGCAGTGGCACAATTATGGTTCCCTGCAGCCTCAACCTCCTGGGCTCAGACAATCCTTCTGCCTCAGCCCCAGAGTAGCTGAGACTATAGGCATGTGTCACCACAGCCAGCTAATTTTTTTTAATTTTTTGCAGAGATGAGGTCTCACTATGTTGCCTAGACTGGTCTCAAATATCTGGGTTCAAACAATCCGCCCACCTCAGCCTCCCAAAATTCTGGGATTACAGGTGTGAGGCATACCTGTGAACATTTGAAGTTTGCTTGCTTTGAAAGCACACAGCTTTGCCATAAGCACATTATATTATTAGGCCTCAGTATTTGTTTGGAAATCATAAAAATATAATTGCTCTATGCTTTTAGCCAACTCTATTTTCTTCAATATTCATAAAACAAATTCTAGGAAGAAAGGATATGTTGATTAGGAGGTGTTATTTATTTTGCAAAAAGATTCTTTAAAGTTGTTGCTGGAGAGTTCTTTTGTCTATGAAGCTCCCAGGTGCATCTAAATGGTGGTCTATAAAGCAGTGACTTCTAAACAAAACTCGGCAAAGACTGATAAGGCAGAGAAATCTACAATTCAGAGGAGCCATACTGAGAGATTAGTCAGAAATGAATATCAAGTGAACTCTGGAAAGATGAAGTCACTGTAAGTGTCACTGTAAGATGTTACTCCCCTCTGCTCTGATACCTCTGTCCAGACGCTTCCATTGGTCCTGGTGGAAGCTACCTATTTTCAGTGGTGCTTTCATAGTTTTATGGAGGTATAACTGACAGACAAGCAGTGACTTATTTTTTAAAGATGACTACTTTGTGCAGACACTTCAGATGAGAGTCCCAGGGAGAGGAGATGCTGCTGTGAGGGTTATAGTCACCCATCGGGAGCTGAGACTCCCGGGAAGTAGTGTGACCTGCATCTCCCACGTCTACCCTCCTGGTTCCGCACAGCTCTGTCTGTTTCTTCCTGCTGTCTGAGCTTCCCAGGGCCACCCAGCCACCAGGTCAAGAAAGCTACTCACTGGGTCACAAGTGTCCTTAAGTGGCTTCTCTAACAAGGATGGGTTTCTCATTCCAACGCACACGCCAGATTGTGGAGAACCTGTTTGCTGGCACCTCATTCACCCTCTTTCTCTGGACCTGATCTCTCAGCCCATGACGGGCTGCCTGGGTGTAGATCTCACACAGCTCCTGTCTGACTTGCTTCTGCAGCCACGTCTGTGTTCATGGCCACTCTCTGGGAGTGGATAGAGGTTGGGCTTGGAAAGTAGAAGATAAAGGAAGAAGAAGTCAAAAGAGACTCGGAGCCTGGTACCGGCATCACCAAGCCATCAGTGAGGCCGTGACAATTCTGGGGAGATTGGGAGGTGAAGATGTCAAATCATCAGTCACCCACAAGTAGTGGATGGTGCATAACAGAGAAGGGAAAGGGGAGAGGAAGGAATCATGGTGTCAGGACATGTTACGCTCCCCTGATAGCAGAGGACTGTCTTCATCACCAGTCACGTTAAGGTAAAGCTTGGACTACCCGTCTACAAGGTGTGCACACATTTTGGGGAGCAAAAAAGCAAAAATAAGTGGCGCTTATTAGAATGTCCATCTCTCCAAGCAGTATTATTTTGGAGGGTTTCTTGACAGCTGTCCCCTAGCAATGGCAGTTATGACGGTTAACCAACAGGAGAAGTTAGAAACTCTCCCTCCCATCCTGGCCTTATTCAGACACCTCCCCTCTGCTGGCAACACAGAGTTAGGAAAGAGGGAAGAGAGAGAAAATGGGTGCAAGTGTGGCCCCAGGGCCCCTGTAACTTCAAGGAAGGAGACCTTCTTCAACACCTGGACTCTCACGATGCTGCTTCTTTTTCTGACTTCCCAAAACAGTCATTTTTTTTAAAGTCGAAAATTATATTTTATTAGTAATAACCAAAATTGGACATTATGATTACTGCAAACAAACATTTCCGTGAAAAGTCTACACCTTTTTTTATCTTTATTTTAGATTCGGGGTACACATGCATGTTTGTCACGTGGACATATTATGCAGGGGTGAGGATTGGGTCCCGGGTGGCCCGTTGCGCAGATAGTGAACATTGTACCCCATCAGTAATTTCTGAACCCTTGCGTCCCTTCCCATCTCCCCTCTTATCAGTGTCCCCAGTGTCTATTATTCCCATCTTTATGACCATTTAGCTCCTGCATATGCGTGAGAACATGCAGAGTTTGGTTTTCTGTTTCTGTGCCAAACTACTCATTTTCTACACTACCTGTGTGATAGCAGGCCTCTTTGGTCATAGTCCTGCTTAATTATTTCATGTTCAAAAATCCTTACTAATCAGCAAATGAGATCCTTAAGGCACCCCGCACTTGCCTGGTGGAAACATCAGTGAGGAAGTCTATGTTGACTCCTCTCAAGACCATGCTCTGGTCTACACAGCGCTCCCTTCCAGACCTGTAGGTTCAGCTGCCAGCCCCACAGTAATGCCCTGAAGACCCAAAACTAAAGTAACCGTTCCCCTGCAACCGGGGCCTCCTTTGAGCACCCCCGTCTCAGAAAGTGCCAGCTGCACACACCAAAAAGCAGCACATGCTCCTTGACACTTCCCTCTGCTTCATCCCCAAATTCAAGTTCAGCCTACTCCTGATATCCTGTCAGATTTTCCCCAGTGCCTACTGGTTTTCCACACTCCACACATTTTTCCTCAGCACCTGTACCACCTTCCTCCAAGATGCCACTGACTCTCCCCTGCCCCATGGAAGTGGCTCCTGGGTGTGTAGGGTAGACCCTGCTCCCTGCAACCCATTTCCACACTACAGCCAGGGTCTGATCTGGTCCTGATCTGACCTGGTCTCTCCTGTGCCTGAAGGCCTCCTGCAACTTTTCATCCCCCTCCAAAGCAACTGCAAGCCCCGTCCCCTGCTCCCTCAGAAGCCTCTGCTGACCTCACATCATGTCCCCCAGCACTGCAATCTGGTCGCTCTGGCCCCCTTAATCCAGCTCAACAACATCCTCAAACACCCAGGGCCTTTGCACACACTGCCCTTCCTCGATTGCTCTTCGTCCCTTCACGCACGGAACTCTTATTCTTCTGAAATATCACTTCCTCCGCAAAGCTTCCCCCAGCTCTCAAGCCCTTTTCTGTTCACTCTCATGATGGTGTGTGTGTCACACTTTTGTATCCTAGGAGGACTCCTCTTCCCACCACCTGAACCAATGATTACATGAAAAAGATTTATACCAGTCAGAATGGCCATTATTTTTAAAAAATCCAAAACAACAGATGCTGGCACAGATGCAGAGAAAGGGGAATACTTATACACTGTTGGTGGGAGTATGAGTATAACCTCTATGGAAAGTGGTATGGCGATGACTCAAAAAACTAAAATTAGATCTACCATTCAATCCAGCAATCCCACTACTGGGTATCTATCCTAAGGAACAGAGGTCGTTATATAAAAAAGACACCTGTACCCGCATGTTCATCACGGCACAATTCATAATTGCAAAGGTGTGGAATCAACCTAAATGCTCATCAACCAATTAGTGAATAATGAAAATGTGGTATATACACTATGGCATACAATTCAGCTATCAAAATAAGAATGAAAAAATGTCTTCTGCAGCAACTTGGACAGAACTGGAGAACATCATCCTAAGCGAACTAACTCAGGAACAGAAAACCAAATACTGCATGTTCCCACTTATAAGTAGGGGTCAGACTAAGGGTCTGTAAAGACATAGAGAATGGTATAATGAACACTGGAGACTCGGAAGGGAGAAGAGGGAAAGGAAGAGGGAAAAAAAATCACCTACTGGGTACAATGTGCACAGGTTGGGGCGTAGGCACTTTTATACACCAGACCAAAAACTATATGTATTCCCCAAAGCTACTGAAAGAAAAAAAGAGAAAGAGAAAACAAACAAACAAAAAAAGGAAACCAGTAAAGACCATCACTACACACTTTTGCATTCCATCAAACCCAAGTTACCAGAACTACAAGAGTTTTAGTTCATTCCTTTTGAAGGTTATGTGTTTTCTAACAAGTGCTAAGAAGGTCATTATAAAATCTGGGATTTAGGACTTTTCGCAAGGATTCCCGACAGCCTTGATGAACTTGCACTCTCAGAAGAGCAGCTCAGCAGTGTGTCCGGGATCCAGCAGAAGTATGGAATCCAACAGGGGAGGTGAGGCAACCACCGACCACAAGGGAACCAGGGACAAGAGTGATTATCAAAACGCACTGGACATAGGTGGAGAAATACAACCCCAGCCAACCATGACCTGGCAGGAAGGTAGCCAGGAAATACCTTAGCCTCTCCCCTTTCCACCTTCTGCTATCCAACAACTGCCTACCATCACTCTAATCCAAAGTCCAGAAGCCTGGACAGCAGAGTCTACAAAAACCAGCCTCCTGGGACCCAGCATGGGGCCCGGAATGTTAGGAAATGGGTCTAGAAGGACAAAGCATTCTCAGCACACTTGGGCTGTTCCTTTCACCAGATAGACATTAGAAAAAGGTGGTAGAGAACAAGTCTGTGCCTCTGAGAGCTGAGGTCTCTGTTTTCTTACACATGAAGGCTTGGTTTTGTGTGGGGTTTGGTGAAGCCATAGGATGTTGATGGCAGAGTGTAGTGCCTACGTGTTGGCACAGGTGTCCTTGGAGCGCCTCTCCTCTGCAGAGCACACCTCCCTGTTTAGTGGAGCTGGGCTGACACCATGACATTCACTTTTCTTTCCTTTTTTCTCTGATGATCCAAGCACTGAAACCAGAGACATTTGAGTACAACTCATACTCCTTGCAAAATGTTCAGGTTCCGAACTCATGTGATACTTTGCAAAGCTGTTGTTCCAAGCTAATCAGGTGCACAAACATCACGGCACAGTGGACAACCCAAGGCTGGCCTCAAACAGTCTCCCTACTTCACCTCCTCAAATGCATTAAGACATTTTAGAGCTTGCTTGCAAGTTCCAACCTTAAAATCCTGATTATTTATTTATACCCTTTTTGTCTAAGAAGTTAAATCCCCAAAGCATCTCAATTTAGATCAAAAGCAATTTACCAAACTTCACCTGGCGCACCTGTGCCTTGTGATTTGTTAATTACCTGCTTAGCATTTCCAGAGCTGCGAGGCAGAGCCCTGGCCTTGTTGGCTGCAGGGAGAAACCTCTGATACTCCCCTTCTGCAGGAGAGTCTTCCAGAACGCCTGGGGTGTTCACGGTAAGGCTACTCCACGGCCACTAAGCCACGTGCGTTTCTGCAAATTGCTTTTATTTTTCAGAGAGAACTCAGCACCGAGCAAACACGCACATGAATGCCACTGAAGCTGCTGACATATTTTTTGGCTCCCTGATCAAATTATATAATAGTACTAATCTATCTTATCAGCGGTGTTCTATCACACGTGAGATCACCAAGCAGTAACACCCCGTTTATTCCTCCAGCGCCTTTGGTTGACAATTTGGCATTAGGATATTAGGAATAACAGTAATTACTGTTTTTTACAATTGCTTCAAATGAAAGAGATCATTAAATTACACACATGAAAAGATGATCTCATGTCTGAGATGGCTCTGCTAGGGTTCTTTCTTTTTTTCTTTTTCTTCCTAAGTTCTTAAGGCACTCATCCCTGCAAGTGTTGTCCTCTGCAGCCATGTAAGCAGTGGTTTTGAATACCCAGCAATGAAAAAGAGAGGGAGTTTACTGTAACACTACAATGCACTGATTTTTTTTTCCTATTTTCCCATTTTCTTGCAAAGAACCAGAAAGCATAAACTTTTCTGAGCTCAACCACTGCCATAGAGGGGCCAGGGAAGGATGCTATGTGTTGCTGGCTAGCCTGAGTTATATGCAAGGAGTTTATCCTTTTTAAGTTAAACTCTGAGGAAGTTAAATACGCTCTGTGCTTTTTTAGACATCTGGAAAATTAAGATTTTAAAACTCATTGGCTCCTGGAAGGTGTAGCTTAATGCCTCTCCTCAACAGAGGCTCCCTGATTCACCACACAGAAGTAATCACTCCCCCATTAAGCTCACACTGTACTTTATTTTTATCTCTTCCATGAAACTTGCCACGTTTTGACTTGCATTATAATTGTAATTATGTCCTAGCTTATTCATTATGCTGCAAGTCCCTTTCAGGCCAGATCCTATCACTGACTCCTCTCCGCATTCCCCCTCCTCCACCCAAACTGCCACCTGCCAGCCCCCACGTAGACACCAATCCACCACTCACGACCCCTAAGACCACTGCAAAGCCGTCTGGCATAATGACCCCTCATGGAGTTGCATCTCTTGGGTCTTTGCTCATCTCCCAGATTCGCAACCTCTCCCTAATTCGAGCACGTATTTCCAACTTTGCTTCATGTTCTAAAGCTCTGTCAGAATCTCTTCACAATTATCCCACCCTATCCGAGTCAGTCTTACCCCAAGATCTTAATATATTGATTAGGAGAAGTGGTACCTTGGGGAGGGGGAAAGTTATCCTAGCAATCACAGTTAAATAAATCCTATCCTTAATAAACTCAGGAAATGACTAATCTAAAAAATTATAGTAAAGAATGATGATCAACTGACTTCCAGATGCTGTAAAGAAAAACATGCTCCGGTTTGTTTTTCTACATGAGCATGAAATGGATAGAGGTTTTTCATTCACAAAATGCAATTCATCTGGATAATGCTAATACAGTACTATGGTGAATATTCGAAGAGCTGGGAGAATGTTCACACTAATAAATACTCATTGATGAGCTAAACTGTGCAAACTGAAAAGACGTATGTCTACTATCAGGAATAATATTTGGACTAATTCCAGAGCAATACAAAACTGAAACACACCAAGGACAAAGTGCTGTGTAGGGAGGAAAAGACAGAGTCTTCACACCTAGGCTTGAGGTCCCTCCTCATGTAAAGACCCCACGTGTTTTGCCACTTGACACTTCAGTCTCCTCATTGTACACAGAAAACTCAAGGGGCTGGAATCAGAACTTTTCAGACCTAAACTCTAACTGCCCAAAGAGAGTTTTTGTCCTTAATAGAAACTCCAGCACTTCCAACAGGCCAAATAAAAGCCACCGACATTTGAAGGTAGAAACTGCACGTATCTCTGGATATCAGAGACTCTTTCGAATCTAAACAAAGTTCTAAAACATTTATTTAAGTTGTTGCCACTGAGACACTTTGAGGGTCAAGTCCACCAAAAATGGTGAAGGAAGAAGTAGTCTGCCTTTGCATTCCTTCTGGAGGGGCCCGTCATGCTCAGCCATCAAGGCGTGGGCTTCAGACCACATCATTTTTCCCAGCGAGGTATGCCCTTCCCATCTCCATTCCAGTATAGAATTAAATTGTTTGTGGTTGATAACAGCACCCAAACAAATCAGGCAATGGACCAGAAGGCACCTACCACGTCCCCTCACACCCATGGCCGTCAAAATGCCCTGAGCACTAATGCTCAACACGAGTCTGGGCAAAGCCAGGAGAAACACAGAGCCCCGACTTCCTCCTGTCTTCCTGGCCTGTCAATTTTTGTCCTTGGGCTGTGGTAACAAATTACCACAAATTTAGTGACTTAAAACAACAGAAATTAATTTTCCAGTTATGCAGGATCGAAATCTGAAATCAGGGTATCAGGAGGGCTGATTGTCTCTGAAAGCTCTGGGAGAATGTGCTCCATGCCTGTCTCCGACCCTTGATAGCTTTTGGCAGCCCTCGGTGTCCCTTAGGTGTAGACACATCACTCCAGTCCCTGCCTCCACTGTCACATAGAATCCTCCCTGTTTCTGTGTCAATGTCATTGGGTTTAGGGTTACCTGATTAGCCCTCTTGAGATCCTTAATTACATATGCAAAGACCTTTCTTTCCAAATAAGGTCCCATGCACGGGTTCCAGGTGGATGTATCTTTTGGGGAAGAGGGAGCACCATTCAACCCACTGCACAATATTCTTTGTCAGGATGCTTAAAACTGTGGAGCCTTTTATTCCTGTTCCTTCTGTATCTTTCAATAAGCCTAACAAACAGTGGCCCCCTTGGGAAGTATCCATTCAATGCCACTGATAGATCATGTAATTGCCAACCAGGTTTTCCATAGGGCATGCTGGTCTTGCGTTTCTAAACACCTAGAAAGCAAGGACAATTTTTGGGGGGGGCGGGGGGATTTATTGCTATAGAATGGACACATATTAGAAAATTAATGTTTAATGGAATAGGTCATTTTTAGGTGAATAAACTTTTCTCATGATAGTCTTCGATTACTGCATTATTTCCTCCAATATTTCATTTTGTGAATTTGGGTCAGGATAAGAGAGAAGAACTAACAGTAGAGAAGTATTGTCTTTTCAAACATTCATTCAACAAACCTGAGTGCCTACTATGCACACAACCTGTGTAAAGTGCTGGAAAGAGGAAGCTCAAAGCAGAGCCTGGCCTCTCAGAACCAAAAGCCTATTTGGGAATTCACTACTGACACAGGCGATAAGGCAGTCGTGCAGCTGCAAACAGAATATAAGGGCACATAGGAGGAAGTAGCTCTCTCCAGAGTAGGGGAAAATGTCTCAGAAAAAGTGACCTGTGCTGGGTGGGAAGAGACGGTCGTTCAGAATCAAAGGACACGCATGGACCGAGAGACAGAAAAATAAAGATTTGGGGAGGCTGCGGGCCTGTGTTGGGGCAGGAAGTAGAGAAAGACCAAGCTTAAAATTCAAACTGAAGCTGGTTTGGAAATGACCTTGAATGCCACGTTGAATTCCTGCATGCAGACAGGGGTATGACGAAACTGCTAGGCACACCAGCTCTCCACCATCTGCAGGTGGCAATTCCTTCTCCCCTCCAAATCTCTGACTTGGAGGAACAGTTCATTCACTACAAACCTGCAGGATGGTGGTGTACGTCACAGACTGAGAATGCAGTGTTCCGTGATGCAGCCACACAGGGCTGTCCTGGCCTTCACTCTTCCTCCCCACCTGTCCTAGTTCATTTTCTGTGGCTTATCACAGGATACTTGAAACTGGGCAATTATAAAGAAAGGAAATTCATTCCTTACAGTGATGGAGGCTGGCAAGGCCAAGGTGAAGGGGCTGTATCTGGTGAGGGCCTTCTCGCTGGTGGGGACACTCTGCAGAGTCCCACGGCGATGCAGGACCTCACATGGCCAGGGGGCAGAGCATGCTGACTCGGGTCTCTCTTCCTCTTCTTATAAAGCCACTAGTTCCTTCTCAGGATAACTCATTAATCTATTAAGCCATTAATCCATCAATCCATGAATGAATTAGGTCACTCATCAGGGCAGAGCCCTCATGATCCAGTCACCTCTTCAAGGCCCCACTTTTCAATACTGCCCCATTGGGGATTAAATTTCCATTTTCCAAAGATGGAAATAATAGACAATGGGGACACCAAGAAGGGGGAAGATGGGGAGGAGGGTTAGGGTTCAGAAATTATCTATGGGGTACAATGTTCACTATCTGGGAATGGACCACCTGAGACCCAATCCCCACTACTACTCAGGATGTCCATGTAATAAGCATGCATGTGTACCCCCAAATCTAAAATAAAAATGTAAAAAAAAAAAAAAAGAAAATGTTCATCTTAGAGGGGACATTCAAACTATAGCACCACCCCTAACAGTTCTTCATGTAAAAGGCAGATTTTGCAGTTAGATATTTTGGGCCTGGAAACTAGCACCAGTCATACATTAGAACTAATCAGAATAAGCTTGACAGACTGTCCTGAAAGCTTGCTTGGTAACTCTTGCTAGCATTTATAACATATAAATAAGTCATGTCTCTTATAGCTGTGCAGAAAGCCTGCAATGAGAGAGCAAATAAGAAAATGATAAAAGGTTGCCAAACTGGGAATGTGTCTATCAGGGTACTACAGGTTTTATCTTAAAGTTTCATTTAAGAGAGCATAAGAACAGGTTTATGAAATGAGACGAAGTTCAAGTCTTGCACAGTGACCTGAGTTGTTGATCTCCCTTCTTTCTGCACCTCAGGTTGCAGCATCTATGAAATGGGACATCAGATGTCGCCTCTGTATTTGACAGAGTTGCTGTCAGGATCTTATATAAAAACTCTTAGGAAATTATAAAGGGATGTATTCATATAAAATACAATTATTGTCAGGGAAAGAAAAAAAAAAGGTACTAAACTCCTTAGTGCTGGAAAGGAAAGAATGTAAACTTCCCTTTACATAACTGTCCTTTTTCTCCTCCTGATTTGTATTATATCCTCTATTAGGATATAAAACAAATATAGGAAGATAATTAGAAAGCAATAATCCTGCATGAAAAAAATAGAGTTGATAGAGTGCAGAGAACCTGACTTGTATCTACAGATAGAAATAGGGGAGGAGGGAGAGAAGACTTAGTTTTAGGAGGCTTGGGCCAAAGTATTAGCATGCTGCAAGGGCACATTAGTGAACCTGTTCTCATAACAACACTGCTTTCAGTTTATTCAGGCCAGGCAGCTCAATACAAGAAAGATAGACAATTTGGAAGAGGTTCAGAGAAGAACAGAGTAACAACAATATTAAGGGGCTGGTTTCAAGGATTGATGTAGGAAGAAAGATTAAGGACGCTAAGTGTGTACAGCTTTCCTAATCACGGACTAAGTGAAGACAAGACAAACATCATCAGATATTTAAAGGGTAGAAGCAGCGAGGATAGAAGGGGATTATTTAGACGAGATTCTCATTTTATGCAACATAGTGTAAACTGTCATAAAAAGCTACAGGATGAGGACTTGGCTCATTTAGACGAAGTGGGGAATGAAGTTCAGCTGAGATTACTTTACAGTGCTGAGCTTACTTTCAAGAGAAATCTCTCTCAAGACATTACAGTGACTGAAAAGCTGAAGTTGATCTTCATGTATAGAATGGTAGGCAGCGTTTATATTAAAATAAACCAGCATGTGGCAAGCAATAAGCTGGTGTGAATGGATTCAGGTAATGACATCAACTGCCTGTCACCATTTCCTAGGGAGCCATTGTGGAAGACAGCAAAGCCATGATACTGTAACATCTGCCCTTAAAAATAAGCTCTTACAGTGTCTGACTTCTTAAACCAGCCCTGCTCTGCCCATGTTTTATTGATCAGTATTTTAGTTCTGCATGGTCTTAGCCACTCACATCAGGTATTATTATTACTACTACTAACCAATCTGATTTTTTTGCCATTGCCTTTGGCCATTTTTCATGATGGTTGAATCCTGTTGCAGTGGTGGTGGTAGTGGTGGTGGTGGTGGTGTTGGTGGTGATGGTGATGGTGCAGATGGTGGAGGTATTGGTGGAGGTGGTGGTAGTTGTGATGATAATGGTGATGGTGGTAGTGCTGGTGGTGATGATTGGTAGTGGTGGTAATGTTAGTGGTGGTGTTGAGTGTGATGATGGTAGTGGTGTTGGGGGTGGTGATGGTACCAGTGATGCTGGAGGTTTTAGGGGTGGTAATGGCAGTGGAGGCAATGGTACTGGTGATGCTGGTGGTGTTGAGGCAGTCATAGTGGTGGTGGAGATAATGGTGGTGTTGATTATGGTGGTGGTGGTGGTGATGACGGTGGTGAATCTGGTGGCGGTGGTGGTGATGGTGTAATATTTGTGGTTGTGGTGGTGGTGATGGCAGCAGTAAAAAGAACTGTGGTGGTGGTAATGGTATTTTTTCTTTATAAGCCTCAAGAACAGACCGCTGAGTTGACCATAGTGCTGTATCATCACCAGTCTGAGCAAATGAACCCTTTTGTTTTATATTTTACTATTTAGCTCAAACCCTTTCCCATTTCCTCTTCCACACAGACACCCACTTTACTGTGTGTGTGTGTGTGTAATTATAGGTATTGTCATTTAACATTGGTAATCCATTTTTTAAGTTATGAAATTGTTAACTAGAAACCCATATCCGTTATTTTCAAAAGAAATTTCTAATCAAAACTCCAAGCAATTTCTTCACATGTAGTAAAAACATCAATGCATGGGAAGCAATTTATCATATTAGGATAAAATATGCTCTGTGTGGAAACACGGCATTTCTCAGCATTAACAGCACCCAAGACACACAACCCTATATCTGACAAAACATTCACATGGCACTCTGACAATCTAGTCATTGGATTTAGAATGTAAAGATATTTTTCTGCTTATAGTTTTGTTTTAAATATTGTATTGACATTTAGGAAACTAAACATAAAATTATTTTTACAAAAACATCAGCAGAAAAATGTATTGAAAGAAAAATGTGTCTGTGACAGTTGAGTATTTAAAAACCAAGAGATATTTCACCAGCAAAAAAATTAACCAAGAAGACTTAACACAATTCCTGTAGCTTTATGTATACGTTATACATTTTATAAATGGTAATGAACTGTATGTCTCATTCTGTTTCTTTTTGCTTTTCTCTTTTTTTCCCTTTGGCTAACATGGATTTAAGGTCTGTACATACTACTCAAGGCATGTCTCACTCATCACACATCAAGGCATGTGTCCCATAGTATCCATTTGCTACATTTGACTTAGCCTTTCCCCCAAGTGACGATCTGCTAGGCTGTCTCCAGCACCAAACACCATATCCAAGACTAGTGCAGATATCTCAAACATGCAGTATATGGACCTGTGCTAGAGTTTCTCCAGGGTATTTCTCCAGGAGTGGGGTTCCTGCATCATGAGACAGATGAATATCTGATTTTACTACGCTTCACCTACCTTTTCTCCAACAGTGTGAGATCTTCCAGTTCCCCACTCCTTACAAATCTTGATTTTAAACAAATGTTTAATACTTTTTGCTAGCCTGATGTGTGTACAACAGTATATATAATACTGTGGTTCAGATTCACATTTCTCTAGTTACTGGTGAAGTTGAGAATACCTAATGATTAGTCAAGTTTTTGAGTCAGAGATCAGCCAAGAAAATAAAAACCCCACTAGGTATTTCAAATAAAGGGAAGTTCGTTTAGGGAGCTGGTCACAAAATTGTAGGCATAGCTAAAGAAGCAAACAAGGATGGGGAGAAAACCGAGAAATTAGTTAATGCAGGAAGTAGCACTCTCCTGAAAGCCAGAAGAACAAAGGAGGGAACACCGCAAGTGTTGCAGCCATGATGCCACTGTGGGGATGGCCTCAAGAGCCCACAGCCACCCAATGCAGCCTGCAAAGTCCAGCAGTGCCCTACAGCTGCAGTTGCCATGGCTTCAGAAGGGCACCGCTATCATATCCACCAAATGCCACCAGGCCCAAGTAGATCTATCACAATGATTCATTCATAAAGTCGACAGATGACCCCAGCATGGTCACACTGCTCACTGTGAGGTAAAGCTGGGCCCAAACCCATTTATCACTCAATGTCTGTGAGCCCCTTATTTAGACCAGCGAGTCACTGTGGCATTTATGGTTCTTGGCCATTAGCATCAATTTAGAGCCAGTTCAGATAATCCTCCAAAAGTCTGTGTAGTCCTCCCTCACTAGTGCACAGTCCCCAGAGGGTATATTTTCAGGCCGTGATGGGAAAGCTCAGATGAAGACTTGCCACTTATTTTCTTCAGAGGGACCCGGTCTCCCTGTCAATCAAAGGACTCGAAGTCTGTGAGTCAACCCAGTCTAGCAAATTGCATAAGATGCCTTAGCTCTCCACTTCTGCTCATCTAACATAGAGTTACCTACTTTTACAGATAGATGGCAGACCACCCATCCATTTCATTCTGAGGGCTTTGTGACCAAAGAGCCACTGCCCAAGTTTCTGGCAGTCCAAAATATTTCTACTGTGACTCCATCCCCAGCGCCCATTACAACAACTGATCCCATCTTGTCTCCAAAGTGGAATTTGCCACTCTGGACTTCCATTGGAAGCAGGAAGCCCATTTCAAAGGCAGCATTTCCCTCCATTGTAAATGACTGACATAGGATAGAACTACTGAGCTTCACAGAGATTCTGGGACTCTCCTCACCACTGCATTTCTCAGGAGCTGAGAGGGTGTCTGCTAGGTATGTTGGCTGACAAAGGGGAGAGAAGGAGCATGGGATGTGAACAACTCCAACATTTCTGTCACCCCAAACCTGTGGATTAAACTCAGCAACAGGCTGAATGTTGGTGTTCCCTGAAATCCCTGTTGAAATTCTAGCTTGAAATGGGACAGTATCTGGAGATGGGACTTTGAAAGGTGTTAGGTCGTGAGGTGGAGCCTCATGAATGGGATCAGAGTCCACAGAGAGCTACCTCACTCTCTGCTATATGAGGACAGAGCAAGAAGGCAGCTGTCTGCAACCCAGAGGAGGACCTTCTCCAGAACCCAACCATGCTAGTACCCTGATCTCCATCTTCCAGCCTCTAGAGCTATAAGAAATAAATGTCTGTCTTTACAGACCACTCAGTTTATGGTATTTTCTTATAGCAGCCCAAGCAGGCATCCTGAGAGTAGACTCTGAGTTGGGAATTTGTGGGCAGAAGGTCTATGGGTAATTGTGATGTTTAATTTTATATTAACCTGAGTGGTCCATGGGGTGCCCAGACTAAACGTTATTCCTGGGTGTCTTTGAGGGTGTTTCTGGATGAGATTAGCATTTTATTCAGGGGATAAGTAAAGACTCTAAGGTGGGTGGGCCTCATTAAACCCATTAAGAGCCTAAATAAAACAAAATGATAGAGGAAGAAAGACTTTGTTTACCCCTTCTGCTTCTCGCCTGTCTGCTGAGCTGGGATATTGATCTTCTTCTGGCCTTTGCCCATGTTGGCTCCCTTGGTTCTCTGGCCTCTGGTCTCTTACTGGGATTTCATCACCAGCTTTCCTGGTTTCCAGCTTGCAGATGGCAGATAGTGGGACTTCTCAGCCTCTATAATCATATGTGCTAACAGTTCCTTATAATAACTCTCTCTTTCTCTCTCTCTCATTATTATATATTATAATATATAATATGTCCTATTGGTTCTGCTTCTCTGGAGAGCCCTGACTAATACAATGATGCTCTCAGCAGATAACGTTGTTAGGACACGAAGAAAAGGTAGGATTGGGCAATTCTACGGGAGCCTTTGAAGTTGAGTGGCCCTTCAAAGTTATACCAAATTGAGGAAACATGACTGAAACCACAAAGAACGACACTCTGGAAGAAGGCATATCCGTGGGTCAGGCAGTTCCTAAAGCTGTAGGTTTTTCCTGGTTAGGGTGCCACTGTGAGCCACCAGCCTCCAGGCAATATGTGTACCAGCCATGGAGGGGTCTGCACAGAGTCCTGCAGTGACCTCTGTAGACCCTTCCTTGCCCTTCACATCAGGAAAGTTCTGAAATCCTCACCTTCTGTCTAGGTCTCAGTCAGTGGGATTCCTTTGAGCCATTTTTGTTTCTCCTTCTAGGAAACACCTAAAGTATATCCTTTGCCTATTTTTAAATATAGGTTCCTGTCTTTTTCTTGTTAATTTGCAAGAACTCTTAATACATTCTATGCTGGGCATTACGAGGGTCTTCTACTTGTTTACCTACCTGTTACCTTTATTCATAATGACCTTCACTGAAGAGAAATCACTAATTGGAAGGTAACCACTCCAAAATTGTTTCACCTTACAGTCTGGATCTTCTTAATAAGTCTTCCACCTCTAGATCACAAAGATATTGTGCTACATTTTCTTTGTTAATTTCATAGTTTTGCTTTTTAAATCTAATCCGGTTTAACTTACACTGTGTAAACTAGGGATCCAATATTGTTTTCCATTTAGGAACCTGTTTTCCCCAAACCATCTCCTAAGCTATGTGTCTTTCCCCACTGATGTGTAGGGCTGCTCTGATCAGATATCAAGTGCCTGTAAATACAAGTATGTTTCTGAGTTTTCTTTCCAGTTTCATTGGTTTAGTGGTCAGTTCCGGCATCAATACCATTTTTTTATCTGTTTGTTTGGTTGATTTGGTTCTATTCTATGTTTGCTATTGTGTTTCATACCTCTTTATATATAATAGGGAATGTTTTCCTTTTTGATCTGCTTTACAAAAATGTCTAGTAAATCATCTTCTTGAGTCCTAAAAAAAATTGCTGGAATTTTAATTGGAATTACATTGAAATTATTGATTAATTTGGGACAAATTAACATCTTTACAATGTTAAATTACTCTATCCATGAGCCTGGTATATCCTTCCATTTATTAACATTCCTTTTATATTGCATAATAGAATTTTGAATTTTTTAATAAAGGTTTTATTCATTCTTTATTAGCTAAGTTCTAAAATTGTGTAGCCGTGTTACTATTTTGTATGCTTCCTTACTCATATTATATAATTCATTGTTTTCTGTTGATGAGGCAAAGCACTACTGAGAACTGTTAAGTTAATGTTGAATTCAGCTTTTTTACTAGACTCTCTTATTAGTTTAAAATTTTATTTGTTGATTCTGTTAAGTTTCCTGTATAGATAATCATCGCATATGAAAAGTTACAGTTTTGTCTGTATCTTCATACCTGTGTCCTTATATTTGCTTTTTATGTTCTATTTATTTGATCAGAACATCTGGTGAATATTAACAGGGATAACATGTCTTAATCCTAATCTTAAATAAATAATCTTATGTTTTGCATAAACTATGTTGCTTACTGTTCATTTTTGTTTATACAGATTTATAAAGTTACAGAAATTTATTTCTTTTCTAGTTCCTGAGAAGCTTCAGCATAAGTAAACGTTGGATTTCATCAGTTTTTCTGCTTCTATTGAGGTAATCATATGATTCTTCTTTTTTAGCCCATTAATACAGTAAATTACTCAGATAAATTTCTAATGATAAAATGCTTTTGTTTTATGGAAAATAAATCATGCTAAACCATGAAGCCTTTTTGTATGATGCCTTTTTTTTTTTTCTTTTTTTTTGAATTGAAGTCTCACTCTGTCACCCAGGCTGGAGTACAGTGACACGATCATGGCTCACCATAGCCCCAACCTCCTGGGCTCAGGCAATCCTCCTACCTCAGCTTTTCAAGTAGCTGGGACTACAGGCAAGTGCCACCACACTTAGCTAGTCTTTTTTTTTTTTTTAGAACAAGGTCTCACTATGAGGCCTAGGCTGGTCTCCAACTCCTGGGCTCAAGCAATCTCCCTGCCTCCACATCCCAAAGTGCTGGGATTACAGACTTGAGCCACTGTGCCCAGCCTAGATGCTTATTTTTTTGTTTTGTTTTTGTTTTATTTTCTTTGAGTCAGAGTCTTAGTCTGTTGCCCAGGCTGGAGTTGCATGCTCATGGCTAAAGCAGCCTCAACTTTCTGGGTTCAGGTCAGTCTTCTGTCTCAGTCTTCTAAGTAGCTGGAACTACAAGCTCACACCACCACCCAGCTAATTTTTTTTTTATTTATTGTAGAGATGAAGTCTCACCAAGTTGCCCAGGCTGGTCTCAAACCCCTGGGTTCAGGCAATCCTCTCATCTCTACCTCCCAAAGTGCTGGGATTACAGGTGTGATGTACTTTTAATATGCTATTTGATAAAGTAAACTAATATTCCTTTAGGATGTTGCACAAATGTATATTAGTAAAGTAGGATTAAAGTTTCCATTTCTCTTAGCTCTTACAAAGGATTCTTGGCCATGATCCTCTGCCTAGAATGGATGACTCTGGTTTTCACAGATGCAATTCCTTCTGCACAGAGGCCTCAACTCACAAGTCATATCCTCATAGAGACTCTTCCTGACCACTCAGACCTCTCTTCATCACTCTTATCACATTGTAAGGGTATTTGGGGGCACAGGGGAGCAAGCCACTTGTCCCTGTGATATTTGGTTATTTATTTACTTACTTATTAGTTGCTGATCAAGCCCAATCGAATATATGCACCTTGAGAACACAAACCTTCTCTGTCTTATGAAATATATATTCTCACTGCCCAGTATACTTTCTGAAATATAATAAATTATTAATAAATATGCATGCAAACATCTTAAAATACTGTATAAAGCACAAATTATGCCAGTGGACAAGGGGCTGACTGAGAAAATTTCTGCTTACCTAAAAATGTCTTTCAAAGGTCCAGTAATACTTATACTCAGGTGTGTGTGTGTGTGTGTGTGTGTGTGTGTGTGTGTGTGTGTGTGTGTAAAACCACAGGCATGCAACTGGTTCCCTAAAGGTATCTGTTTCTAGCATAGATCACTAAATAAATCTTGGAAGATACCTGTAGAAACCAACCATTCGGTAAACATTTTTGAGCCCTAACTATGTGCAGAACACCCTGCTGAACACCAAAGGAGAGACATCTAAACCCAATTCCCCAATCTTCAGTCAAACTACAGTCAAGGAAAGGAATATATATGTACAGCAACTGTGACACAGCAGAGAAAAACCAGCATGAAAATGAAGAAATTGTGCTCTGGGGTGGTAAAGATGTGCTCCTGGAGAAACCAAGCCACTTCGTAAAGGTCAGATAGTCAGGGAAAGAGGGCTGTCCATTCGAGCAAGAGAAACACAGGGACAGCTCAAAGTAAGAAATAAATACAGACAGTTCACTGGAAACTCAGGGAGACCAGACTGCTTGAGTCCGAGGTTAGAACTGAAAAATTGAAAGATGATTGTTGTGATATCATCCAAACATTCCAGCAGAAAAGCATTCTTTTTCATACTTTTTTTAAAAAAATTAGTAGTAGTAGTAGTAGTAGTAGCAGTAGTAGTAGTAGTAGCAGTAGAGATGAGGTCTCACTACGTTACCCGGCTTGGTCTGGAACGCCTAGGACCGAGCAATTCTCCTGCCTTGACCTCCCAGAGTGCTGGGATTATAGGCTTGAACTACTGCATCCAGCCAGACAAGCATTCTTTACTGACTGTATGTACTGCAAGAAGAAAAATTTTTAAAGAATGAGAAAGAAAGAATATTGGCAATGTATTCAGCTGATTTACCAGAAGGCTCCAGATATTTTTCATGTTGGTCAGTTTTTCACTGTAGCAGTAGATGGTTTCCGTTTGTGATGATTTCTTTCTAGTGCATTCAGCATGCACAGGGCCAAAGCATCCTCCACTGTAGACCACGGCAGGAAAACAAACGCCGAAGCCCACACAAATTACAGTGACCACAGGCTAATTCTGCCAGGTGAGGGAGTCCTGACTAGGGCAATGAAAACTGTAGATTAAACACAGGACATCCTACTTAAGTTGCCCCCCAAAGAAGCTGAAAACCAGCTGTGCATTCAGTCATTCCCCATGTGGAGAGAACTTTGTCCAGAGATTAGAAAAGGAACCCGTTGCTCGAAGAGGCTAATTGTGATCAACTTAATTCCTTGATCTGGAGGAGAGGGACAAAGTATTCCCATTTCACTTCAAACACCACCATTGAAAGGAAGTTTTCAGGATTTGCAGCTGAATACATAAACTAGTTGAGTTAAACTAGTAACTGGTTTTTCATTATCAACTTGCCTAAGTAAATAACGTGTAACCTCACACTATTAGGAAAATGTCTTGCTTTCCATATTTTGTGTGTTTTCCATGGATGCCAAGATTTTGTTAAAACGTTAGTAGCCTTTAAACCATATGAACAGGAATTCTTTTCTTTTTTTCTTTTTCTTTCCTTTTTTAAAATTTATTTTAAAGATGTGGGGTACAATTTAGGGTTAAGTATACAAATGTTCATTATGCAGGTATCCTTGTTGATGAGGTGTTCTTTTTTTTTTCTACTGTGCAATATACTATGGTCATCCTTATGGCTCGGATTGTGTTAATTATGTATTTAGCAACAGATGGTAGTTTTTTGAAGGCAAGAATGAGCTCAAACTCAGGCTTTTTTTTTTTTTAAGTTCTACACCTTCTTGTGATTCTAGGAAGCATATCCTTAATTTGCACAGAGTAAAAACCCTACCATCTTCTTGCCTACCCTATGCTTGTCCTTAGTTAAACTTGTAATGTGTGTGCAGAATACCTTCCTCCCTTCAGCTAAAAGGACAGGAAGCAAAATTGACCACAGAAACAGAGGCAAATGGGCACAGAGGTGGTTGGTAGGCTGGCATTCCTTTGCTGCACTGACGTTTCTCTATTTTCTCATCTGTAGCACCTTTTAAAAATACCCCTCTGCTTTCTAACATCATATGCTTTTGTAGGTTTTTTAAAAATTAATAGTCATTTTCACTCTAGTGCTCATGGATTCCTGTCTTCTTTGTCCATATCTGCAGATAGTATCACTTCAACTTATTTCTCAGCACAGTGTTAAATAAAGGCCACCATCCTGAGCAACATAGTGAGACCTTGTCTCTACAAAAAAAGTCAAAATATTAGCCAGGCATGGTGGCACGTGACTGTAGTCCCAGATATTCGGGAGGCTGAGGCAGAAGGATTGCCTGAGCCCAGGAGTTCGAGGCTGTGGTAGGCCATGATTGTGCCACTGCACTCCAGCCTGGGCGATGGAGTGAGACTCCAACTCACAAAAAATTAAAAATTAAAAAATAAATAAATAAATAAAGGTCAAATAAAGACCTGGAGCCCTTACGCTCCTAAAAAGACTATTGTCCCCCCTACATCTAATTCAAACAAAAAACACTATTATTTCATAAAATGGATATAAAGAAGTTCAACGAGTTCTGACTTCTTTCATGGCAGTTGCTTCAATATGTGTGTGTGTGTGTGTGTGTGTGTGTGTGTGTGTGTGTGTGTGTGTGTTTCCGAGACCTTTTTTCCCTCTTGTAATGTTGGAGCTTCTATTTTGCTGATGCCCGAATGCCCTGTGAGGAGACCCAGGGCGGGATGAAAGTTTTTCTTCCTTTATAAGTGAGAAAGTACATGAGAGTCGAGAAGTGATTTCCTAGTGGTTTCCTTTAACTACTCATGAGTCAGGCTCTGTCTGACTCTCTTTTTGACCATGAATCAGGGCTCCTTACTGAATCTATGACACTTATTTCAGAAAATCTAAAATGAACTCACAGTCATCCAGAATCTATGGGCCTGGACACAGACTTTCAATTATGAAGGAAAAAAATAAGGTGAAAGAGTCCATAACAACTGTCTCCCCCAGGAGCTCACAAATCCCTAGGGGGAGGTGGCTAGACAGAGTGACTGGTGAGCATGCGGGGAGCTGGGTTGTACAGGGAGATGGGTGTCTCTGAACCTTGGCATCACACACAGCTCGGTGAGATGCTTACACTACAGGAGGCATGTGGACACTGAAACCTGAGAACCTGTGAGTTCTACATGGCCAGCCACAGAACCAACTTCAGCATGGACCTATGAGTGGACGGCAGGTGGAAACTTGGCCCTGTTTGAGCAGGGTCTCTCTCCCAGAGCAATATAGTGAACTGACATAAATTAAATATATATATGATTTAATGTTATTGTAATCCTCACATTTGTTGAAGGCCTTTATTTTTCCAAATGCTACTTCAGATATTATCTTCTGGCTCTCATAAATCCCATGAGGTGGGTCATGCTATTATTTCCATTTTACAGTTTAGGAAATTGAGGCTCAGGGAGGTTAAGCAACTTTCTTAAGAGCAGAGAGCAAGCTAATGACAGAGCTTAGAATAAGATTCTAAGACTTATAGCTTACAGGTCTTCTGTATACCTTACCAAAATGAAATTCAACCAGGCTTGGTGGCTCAGCCTGTAATCCCGCACTTTGGGAGGCTGAGGTGAGTGGATTGCCTGAGCCCGCAGGTTCGAGACCCACCTGGGCAACTTGGCAAGGCCTCATCTCTACAATAAATGAAAAAATTAGCAGGGCCTGGTAGCGCGCGCACCTGTAGTTCCAGCTACTTGGAAGGCTGAGGTGGAAGGATCGCCAGAGCCCAGCAGGTAGAGGCTGAGGTGGCCAGGAGCATGCCACTGCACTCCAGTCTGGGCAACAGAGTGAGACTCCAACTCAAAAAAAAAAAAAAAAAGAAATTCAACCAGGAAAGTAAGAATACAACTCACTATAATGAACCTGAAACTCCATTCCAGCCACAGTGAAACTCAATATGTTATTTCTGTTACCGACATGGCAGTGAAGGAAAGGCTGGTGAAATGCATATGAGTTCAGAGGATTAAAACAAATCCATCAACCCTGCACTGTGGCTCATGCCCATAATCCCAGCACTTTGGGAGGTGGAGGTGAGAGGATCGCCTGAGTCCAGGATTTCGAGAACTGCCAGGGAAAATTGGTGAGACCTCATCTCTACAATAAATCAAAAAATTAGCCAGGAATGCTGGTACATACCTATGGTTCTAGCTACTTGGAAGGCTCAGGAAGAAGGATCACCTGAGCCCAGCAGGTCAAGGCTGTGGTGACCGTGAGCATGCCACTGCACTCCAATCTGGGTGACAGAGTGAGACTCCTACTCAAAAAAAAAAAAAATCCATCTTTTTAATGGCCTACAATTATCAAATAAACAGAAAGAAAGGCTTTTGATCTGATATAGTTTTGGTCACATTAAATTGCTATGTAATTGAGCAAACTGCATTTGGTGTTGAGAGGTCCCTTAAAGATTCAGCCAAACATTTTGAAAATTCATTTGGGGAAACTCAGTAGTGTAAGGGCATTGCATTGGCATTGCTGATCTAAATCAAGGATAGTTAATTTATTAAAAGTAATTACAACTTCTAAAATGCTGTAATCCTTTTTAAAAAGTGTAAAAATTGCTCATCTAAGGTTATGAAAACCGTAGCATAATTTTCCCAGCCCAAGGTATAACTGTGATTTTTGTGGGGTTTTCTGTGTGCATGTGTATGTGAGGGGATAAAATTTAAATGTATATGGAGTGTTTTAAATGTCAGGGGAGTATAATAATATACTTATTATATCATATAATCAATCAAGCAATAGCACGATTCGGAGGTTTACACTGGCAACCTTGGGAAGCCAATCCTAGAAGGGGACCGTCTGCCTAGAAAGAAGAAGGTGGGGCATTTGTGCAGTGAGGGGGCCAGGGGAGTCATTCTCCAAATTTGGGAGATGGGATTTGTGTTTGTTGCCTCACTATTTAACATCCCTGGCCCATGGCAAGCATTCTATCCTGGTGGATGAAGGAGTGGGGTGGCCAGCTGGCATCAGCACTGCTGGTGTGTCACACTGGATATGTTCTCAGAAAAAGAACTATCCCAGGAAGTGCAGCTTCTGGCCAAGGCCCCCAGAGTCTCACCTTGAGACAAGTACACCCTTCTCTACCTTGTGTTTTCCATGTTGATAAAGTCAGATCTATGCAGGCGGATCGCCCCCCCTAAAAAAACAAGCAATATATTTATTAAAAATTATGTTATTTATTCTTACATGTTTAAACTTCAGTCACCTTTAAAGTCCTCTCTCTTTGATGCAATACACCTATTGAGACTCTTTCCACTGCCCAAAGCAGTGTTTGCATTCGTCAATGTTGACACCTTTTAGTGCTTCTGCCGTTTTTTGTTTCACCTCTTCCACATCAGCAAAACATTTCCCTTTGAGGGCTTTTTTCATCCTAGGAAATCAAAAAAAAAGTCGCTCCAGGTGAGGCGGGGTGAATAAGGAGGGTGGGGCATGGGGGTCATGCCGTTTGGGGTCAAAAACAGCTGAGCACTCATCACAGTGCAGGCAGGCGTGTGGCCATGGTGGAAGAACCAGTCATCTGTTTACCACAACTCAGGATGTTTCTTCTGCAAATCATCATGCAACTTTCTCAAACTTCCAGATAAAAACTTTGGTGGACAGTTTGATCCAAAGGAACAAATTCCTAATGTGCTACCAGGTGGCCCACTCTCCAAAAGATAATTCTGGTTTTGAATATTTTTTCATCCCTCCCCACCATCCTATCACAGCTGCTCTGCCCATCTGAGAAGATTGTACCGAGGGCTAAATCATAACCAAGAAGGGGCCTTTAAACACAGAGAACACAGTAGGTGAGGTGTTGCTGCTGGCTAGAACGAGTTCACATTCAGAACTTTGCTCTCTCACCTAATCATTTCCAAATCTAGAGGCTTCTAACTTCCCACCCCTGCAGCCAAAGCCATTGTAACACATCCCCACTTTAGATTTTCAAGTCAGGACTGTGAAACCTTCACAAGTTTATGGGTGAATTGCAAGGCACTTAAGTGCAATGTATTATTAGCTTAAATGGCTTAATGCTCTCAATTCCATTTTTAATGGATATGTATTTCAATGTCACAAAACCACATCACAACTGACAGTGAAGGCTGAGAGACTGGAGCCACGCAAGAAGGGACAGTGAGACAAGGGACCTGCTAAGCTGCCCACTGGCCCTGAAGGACATGGGCGGATGAGACAGGGAAGGTTGAGTCTTGAAGTGTAATTGCTATGAGGATAAAGACAAGGCTGCAAGAAGACAGCTGAGCACTTTGGCACACTAGATTTCATGGCAAAAGGGATTCAGGCATCTTAACTAGAGATGAACTATCTTCCCATGTGTAGCATCTTTTGCATGGGCACATAACATGATGAGTCATAATCTTATGTTTTTCAGGGCAAATTCAGTTTTACTTTAAGCAGGTCTCTCTGAAGTGTCAATCGGGCATTGACTGAACAGATAGGGCCAGGATTCAAAAGAAGGTGTGGTCCCTGCCTTTAAGAGATTTTTCCATTAGGGTGTTGAAGAATAATCAAGTGTGTGGTACTGACTATAGAAGTCTTTAAATCACTAAATCTGTGTGGGGTAAAGTAAAAACACAAGTAAATGTTGGGGGGAAATGGCACTAAATAGACTTTTTAAAAAGGATAAAGATTTAGACAAGAGGAGGAGGAGAAGCATCCTGAACGAGAAAAAAACAGACTTGGTGTGACAAGAAGATCTGGGTAGGGAGACAGTATGGACGCTCAACTTGTGGGTCGGCTGGGGAGGCCATGGTGTCGGATGGGGAGGACACGGGGTCGGGTGGGGAGGACAGAGAAAGAAAGAGCGGAAGCAAGAAAGGAGAGCTGGGTCTCAGAAAGAGACAACCAACATCTGTGAAAAGTAGATGATTCTTGGATGAGCTCCAATCCTTTCAAGGCCTCGGTCTCCTCAGCAAAAAGGAGGGGAGCTGCCTGGACATTACCCTCAGCTGTGAGTTGTGAGTTTCATGGGGCAATCCCGTGGTCCCGGCTCCAAAGAAGCAGACTGAGCCCCTCCTTCAGAAGACCCCAGGCCTGCAGAGCCACTGACCGTCCAGTTAGGACTTTGTCAGATGGCTATGGAAATAAAGATGATATAGAGACAACACTGCACAGAAAATATCTATGTAGCTCTAAGATCTTAATCTGAGCACCCCTGACTTTTGAGAGCTCTTAATTACTGTGAAAGAGTCTTCAGGATGGACAACGTCATTAGGATTGAAATTACAATACTAAGAAATATAGACGAATCAGAAAACTATGAACTTCATGATCTGGCTAACTCACCATCCCAAATCCCCCATCCCACAACTCAGGTGAATTCCTTCATTCCCCACTTCTACATTCGTCTCCAGCACAGCCGTTGAGAACATTGTAGCTGTGCCCTTCTTCGTTCCCTAAGATCTGCACTGGCTCTTTGTAATTATGCCCCCTTTTGGCATCATAGTTTGTCGAAGTCCAAAAATGCTGAGACTGTCAGCCCCCAGTCTTAAAATGGCCTTAAAAGTTGTCCTGGGCAACACCTTCAGGTCCCCTCCCACTGTGGGAGCTTTTCTGTCCTCTTAATAAATCCTGCTTCCAAAAAAAAAGTCCTACCTTCCTTTCAGGAACTGACTTAGTCCTTTCTGCCTGCCTTGAGTTCCCACCATGTCTGATGTTGGGTCTCTCCCCAAGCATACGCCTCCACTGGGCAGGGTGTCTATACTGGACCCAGTGACTGACCATCTCCACTCTGAAGCTAGACCCTATGGACCCCAATCGAAAGACACTATGTAACTCTTTCCTTGGCAAGGCCAAATAACCAATGGACAGGTATCTAAGGGCAGCATGTTAGGTATATAAGACATTTTTCTGAGTGCTTATCATATGGTCATATACTCCTTAAACAACAATGCACAGACACCATAGGAATTCAGAGGGAGCATTTCAAAAAGATGATCTCACAAAAGGAAAATTGAGCTGAAACTTCAAAAATGAGATAGGGTCTAGAGATGTGGAGAAGATTAGGAGTTTTCAACAAAGAAAATTAGCCTGTCTGAAGCTATGGAGTCAGGAAAGCCTAGGATGTGTTCAGAGACTCCAACCGTTTTTCTGACACATACTTATGGTGGGTGTGATTCTAGGCACCAGGATACATCAGTGGGCAGAACAAATAACCCACCCCATGTAGATGACATTCTAGTGATAGTGCATCTGGAATAAGAAGCTCACACAAGAGAAGCAAGGCTCAAAGTTAGAGCAGGTTATGGGCAAGTGTAGCATCCACCTGGTGAAGTCTCTCCCCTACCCCCTTCTGCTCCCTTAAGAGCACCCAAGTTACAACCAGAAACATGCAGTGCCTGGCCCTTGTTGCTGCAAACTTTGGCATTTAGCTTTTCAGCGCCTGTTTCCTCACCTTTAAAATGAGAGGGTAGAACCGGGTCTAACTCAAGAATTCCAGGATGGTGGTTGTATCTTGGCTTACAAACAATACAATTTCTAGGTCTAGAAAGGAAAAAATATGGGTAGCTGTTCATTTTTATTTTATTTACAAATTGCAGTTGTGTGTTTTCTTTTATTTTGTAATAAAGCTCTCAAAGTATATGTTTCCAAACCCTCATTTTATTCAAGTCTGGATTTCCATTTTTCATAGGCAAAATAAGTAGGTAGCTGGGTGCCTATGTCATTTGAAAAGGACTAAAAGCCATCGAAATTATTTTCTGTCCTGAAATCTCTGTGAAAACAAACCTTGTGTGGCTACAGTGCCACCCTCTGAAAATGCATTTACTGTATAGGAAGCATTCACAATGATAAAAGGGGTTGTCAGCCATTAGCAAGTTGCATTGATTTACTTATCAGACAACTGGAGGTTGGTCAGAAAAAGAAAAGAATGGGGAGCCGGGCTCGGTGGCTCAGCCTGTAATCCCGCGCCTTTGGGAGGCTGAGGTGAGTGAAGTGCCTGAGCCCGCGGGTTTGAGACCCGCCTGGGCAGCGAGACCTCACCTCTACAATAAATCAAAAAATCAGCCGGGCGTGGTAGCACGTGCCTGTAATTCCAACTACTCGGAAGGCTGAGGCGGAAGGATCGCCGGAGCCCAGCAGGTCGAGGCTGCGGTGGCCGGGAGTGGCCACTGCACTCCAGTCTGGGCGACAGAGTGAGACTCCCAACTAAAAAAAAAAAAAAAAAAAAAAAAGAATGGGGAGGTGAGGGGGAAGGCATGTGGATTTTGAACACTAAGTTATCTCCTTTGGTGAACTGACCAGGAGAAAAGCCCCAAATCCCTGGAAGGACCAAGGGAAGCTTCCAGCCTTCCCACCTCCATCTTTTCTGCCAACTTTAAGTCTTAAGCCAAAAGACCACCCCAAGGCAGGAGACATGTATGAGGATTGTTAATAAATATCACAAACACATCCAGGGCCCAAGGTGTTGGTCTGGTGGGGCTGAGGCAGGTGAGGATTCCACCAGGAGAGTCAAGCTTAGTCCAGGCAGGTGGCGGCTGGCATTCGTGAGACCCTCTGGCAGGTACCAGGGCACAGTCAGTCATAAAGAGATAATACAGGCACCAAAGCATTGAAGTTCAAAGCCAGTGACACAGAGAGAAAGCTGAGATGCCAAGTTCAAAGTCAATCAGCAGCAAGAACAAATTAATACTGAGTCTCTGAGCTACTAATTTGGGTTCCTTAGAAAGCTCCGCCCACAACTTGTGTCTAGGTGGAGCCCGTGTGTAGGTGGAGTTCCAGCTTTGAAGTTCACGGAGATGAGTGCAAGGGTGCACAGATCATCACGGTGCAGGTGGAGCTGCAGAAGGGAGAAGGCTTCAAAGACACACTTCGCTGGCTTCACCATTTGCTCAGGGTTGGGCCTAGCTCAGGTTACAGCTCCATAATCCATTGTGTTCACCACTGTTTGCTTAGGTTTAACTTGGAGTTAGAATTCTGGTTTTGTTTCTCACTTAGGGAAAAAAAAATCACTTTGTGAAGGGAGGTTACTAAATAAAACTTTGAGAACTCTATTCACCCGCATAAGATGACTTTTGGCTTGCAATTTGATCCCGGGCAGGTTACTGTTCGTGTATAGAATTTCCGAGAGACTAGAAGACATCTGAAAGAAATTCTTACTGACTATTAACCCACCTTGGTAACCACAGAAGGCATTACTACCCGCCGAGCTCCAAGCTGAGCATTGTGGTGCAGTCCAACATTCTTTCAGGAAACATGTATGAGTGCCTGCTATGAACTCAGCAGTCGAAGGACATACTAGGTTATATAAATTACATACTCTTCCTTTAAGGAACTGTTAGTGTAATTAAACAGCATGAAGAATCCTGTTCATCGATTTTTTTAAACATTTCTCTATCAGATCAAGTCAAAAAGCCAAAAGCCCTGAACTAGAACTCTGAGGATAAATACGATGGAATGGGCATCAGCACATCAGCTCACCATGATGGGACAGCACCATACTGAAAGGGTGTCTTGAGAGTTTTCCCCTCAAAAGATAGTTTGGAAGATGCAGTCTACAGTGTGAAAGGTGAGACCTAAAGAGAAATATTTGGTGTCATCTTGAACCCAGAAGACTTGCAATGGATGTGCATGTGTGCAAGGTACCCTCGAGAACATACGTTTGTGTGTATTTTATTTAACTTAAACTAATTGCAGCATCCAGGATGATTTACAACTGACTTCAATTTGAGTACTCTTGCGTTTATTCTGGGGGGAAAACAGGCTTGAGGGCAAAGGCAGTGGTCGGTCAAATACACGAAAACATGCAAAGATGTTGTCAGTAGACGGACAATCAAAGGATGACCTTAAGGTCGTCCTGTGTGGGTTCCATGGAAAGCAAATCCCGAGAGGGAGTCGGGCTGGCAGGTAATGTGCCAGGGCAGCCTTTGGGATCCAGCCTCATCAGAGCAGTGCGGGGGGAGGGGGGCGGGGGGGCGAGACTGTAGTCTCCGGGAGGCCTCCGCTAACCTCCTAGGCCGTCAGAGCTCTCCTTAGCAGGGCGAAGGGCCAGCCCTTTGCACACCTGCTTTTTTCAGTCAGTGGATGTGGGTTTCTCTGAGGAGACATGCCCTTGGGCAAGTCTGTCTACTCAGCTGAAGCGGTTCCCAGGCAGCGCTAACAGGGAGTACTGGCTGCTGGCAGCTCTCCTGGGAGCTGGAGGAATACAGCCTTTACTCCTGAAGGGGAGCCTGGTGCCACATCATGGTGCCCATGGCAGAGCCTGAGACAAAGGGACACATACAGTCAGCATTAAGGGGACTTTGCTCTTTGCACTCCTATAACACAGTCAGTCATTCTCAAACGCGCAGAGCAGGCACATGGGCTTCTGAGCATTGAGACACATATTTCTCCAACACACCAATGACCCGTGTCCCATACACCTGACCCTGCTGAAAATTCAAGAGTAGGACAGGGACAGTTCTGTGGCCATCAGCCAATAGCCCCAAATGTACACCAGACCCCTCAGCTCTAGTCCATGGCTAGATCTACACATGGACATGTGCCCAAGTTCAAGCCTCCCAGGAGGAGTTTTTCATCTTCAGATCCAAACACTTGAACTGACATCACACGGAACTACTTGGAGAAAGGTGACCACAGTCGTCAAATATATCGGGCTGTATTTCAGAGTAACCTTGCTCCTTGTATCATCTTATCATAAACCATACATTTATGTAAATAAAATGTGAGCCACCGCCGTGTGCAAGCTGTGTGGAAAGCAGACCCCAGTCCCTCTTTCAACAAGTGTTTATCGAGCATGTTCTGATCTGCCCACCACGGAGATAGAGAATGAGCAAGAAATCAAACAAATCACAGAAACGGCCCCTGTCCTCGGACACTTGGCCCATCTGAGTTTGGGTGCAAGACGTTCCCACAAAATAATATGATTACGTGCTTAGGTGGCTTGAAACTGGAAAAAGAAGGTACACTGTGAGGTTTCAAAGAAGTGGGAAATGAATACAGGCTGCAATGATAAGAAAAGATCTAACAGAGGGGGGCGGGTCTTGGAATGCTCCTTGAAACCTGAAAAGAATTTCAGTAGGTGGAGGGGGAATGGGTGAACTAGGTCGGAAGAGTTGATTGTTATCAGGGTGTCATCTAAAACAGGAAAGCAGCTGAAGCGAGGCCTGAAGAGAGTAGATACCGGGAGGACTCGCTCAGGGCTGGGAGACCATTTCAGCTATGGGAGAGGGTTCAGACCAGGAAATGATATGAACAGGCACCGTGCAGGACCCACATCGTGTTCCTATCATTCCCATGTGACTGATACCTGGAGCCTCACTGGGCCATAAACCATAAAAATAAGGGGCAAGATACTCCCATTCAAGTCCTTAGCATAAAGAGTTTCCAGAATTGAGATTATGAAAGAGATTACAAAATGGAAATCACTATGAGTAGAGAATAAAAGATTTCTGTGAGACCTGCAAGAGGAAAATCCTGGCCCTCGGGATTTTCCTGAAGGGAAGGGGAGAGAACTGGCTCAAAGGAGAGACAAAAGTCAGTGAGGTGCAGAGAATGGGGAAAGAACACAGGGCAAATGCCAGCTTTTCCAAGGAAGAGCCTTTTTCTAGCACTGCTGCTGGGTGACAAATCTCACCTTCCCTTGCTGCTTCTATTAGGCACCTTCTGTCTGTCATTGCTGTGTTGGATGGGTCAGGATATGATCACAGACACGCAGATATACCATAGCCTTTCCTAGTCCTGTAGCCACACAAAGACGATACACAATAGTCTGTATCTACCACTGAAAGTCCCCTCTGAGCTCACACATCCACCAGCACCCTCAGTCCAACCTCTTTCCACCCCCTGGATATCCAAATTGCATCTCAGACTCAATATTCCAAACTCCAACCCCCTGGTTCTCCTGTCCTCCACCTGGTCTCTTCACATTCATCGCAGCAAAGGAAACACCGTCCCAACAGTAATTCAGGCCACAAACACTAGACTCTTCCCCAGGGGCAATCCCAGCAACAAAGTGCTCCACCGTCTCTCCATCACTGGACACAGCCGCTGCTTGGCACTTGCATGGCTGCTTCTGCCCTTGGCCCTACAATCTTGTCTCAAAGGGAAGCCAGATTGTCAAGAAACAGAAAACAACAAGTGCCGGTGAGGAGGTGGAGAATGTAAAATTAGCCACTGTGAAAAACAGTGTGACAGTCCCTCAAAAAGTGAAATATAGAATTACCATATGATCCGGTGATTCCACTTCTGGATATATATTCAAAAGAATTGAAAGCAGGGACTCAAATGGGTGTTTAAGGCAACATTATTTGCAACAGGCAAAAGGTAGAAGCAACCCAAATGTCCATCGATGGATAAATGGATAAGCAAAATGTGGACCATCCAATTAGTGGAATGTAATTCAGCCTTTAAAAGGAAGGAAATTCTGACACAAGATACGACATGGATGAATCCTGAGGACAATTTATGCTCAGTGAAGTAAGCCAGACACAAAAGGACAAATACCCTCTGACTCTATTTATATGAGGTCCCGACAGTCCTCAAATCCATAGACAGAGAAAGTAGAATGGTGGGTGCCAGGAGTTGGGGGGGGGGAGTTAGTGTCTCATGGGGACTGAGTTTCAGTTTTGCAAGATGAAAAGAGTTCTGGAGACGGATGGTGGTGAGGGTTGCTCAAAAATGAGAATATACTTAAGGCTTCCACATGTTTAAAATGGTACATTTTATGTTGTATATATTTTACCACAATTAAAAATAAAAAAAACAAGAAGCCAGAGCATAATTTTCATGCAGTGATCAGCCCCATCTCTCCTCGGCATGACCCTCTTGACTCCCACCTTATCACAAGTCTGTGCTCGAGATTCTAGTGATGGCCATTCCCGTGGGCCTGGGATGAGGGCATGTTCCACTGGGTCCATTCTGGGCACACCAGCCTCTTGCCTGGCTCCACAGGCCTCTCCCATAGCACCCTGTACTGTATCCTCCTAGTGGGCACGTGTTCCTGGGCCACAGGACCCATACAGTCCTGCAGCCTCTGCCCAGCAAGCCACAGGCCACAATAACCTCCTGGCAGGCATGTGTCCCGAGTCATAAAACAAAGACACTCCTGCAGCCTCTGCCCAGCGAGACCCAGGCCACACTCAGCTCCTGCCTCTTCTGTCCTGTTTTTCTCTGCAGCACTTACCACTGTCTGACTCACTAGGTATTACGCTTACTTGTCCTTTGTCTCCACAAATGAGAATGCAAATTTTGTTACAGCTCGGACTTGGGATTTTTAATGTTTAATATATTCCAGACAACTTGTACAGTGCCTGGCATGTAGTAGGCGGTCAATATCTACTCTGATATCTATTGAGTGAGTGAATGAGTTAAGGACTACATGAAGATTAATTACATAAAGTAGAGAAGGAATCTTTTCTTTAAAATATTAGCTTTTTATAAAACTCTAAATCAGGGTATGCAGATTCTTTGTCTTTATGTGAAGGTAATACTGTTAAAAAGAAATCCATATGGTATGTGTGAAAAAAGCAGAGAAAAACATAACTAGACATAAAGTGGCTTTTGTAATGACACAGTCCCCATTTACCATATTTACAATAAATTACTAGGTCACAATTACTAGGTCACAAATGCATAAGCAAATACATCTATGCATATACGTGTGTGTGCATGTGTGCGTGTGTATTAAAGAATCTTTAACAATTTAGCATTAAAACATAGTTGGAAAAATTGGTGAAAACAACATCTTCACTTTACATTTTACCTGCAGGTTATTTTTGCAAGAAAATGCTCAACTTTGGTTACTACACTAGATTTCCCAAGGCTTCAAAAAGCTGAACTGAAGAACTACATATTTGAAGCTCTGCACATGTTTGAAAACCCCTCTTGAAAATGCCGATAATATTCAAACAAATAGTTGGATGTTTGGGAAGAGAATAACATTCTTGACTCCCAGCATTTTCCCCTAAACCTCAGCTGTCAACACCAGCTAAGACCCCACCTATCAGATCCCACGGCTGTACCTGACTTCCCCTCACCCACCAGACACTTAAAATACTTTGCTTCCTTTTAATCAGAATAAGCTCTGATGATCTCCCTTCAAACCGAGATTGTTGTTTTTACAGCGTTAACAGTCTGAAACCAAGCATAACAAACAACCCAGCTGTCTCAGTCGTTTCACAGTCCTGGACAGGCAGCTCTATTCTTGCAGATTATATGGAACCTATACAATTAAACACCATAATACACAGATAGAGCTATCACAGCAACAATGGGGGAAACGTTCTGTAGCTTTAGGGAGCACAGTGTGCTGCAAAAAATTACAAAAGAGCAGTCAGTGCCTTTCTGCCCAGAAGTGAGTTGTTTCTGGACGTGTACCGAAGAAGGAAGAGGATGAGGTAAACCCAGCATTTTGCTTTCTCAGGCTCCTTTCTAAGTTGATGGAGAATAAAATATCCGCTCACTGACTCTGAGGAGCACAGGTAAATAGCCGAGTAACCAAAATAAACGTGGAAAGAGAAAATGAGGACAGTTACCCTTACGTAACAGTTCTCAATCAATCGGGATTCATTAAGCTACTTACTACTAAATGGCTTCTGTACCGCCAACTAGAAGAAATAGAAGAGTTTGTTCCAATCCTCTACTAAAAACGTTTCTCTGAAATTATTTTTAAAGGGATCAAAGCTCCTATTACCTGCATAACCTGATTATAAGAACATAAGAACGGTTGCTCTCCGTTGGTGCCAGGGCCAAAGAGATACTGAAGAAAAAGAGGGAGGAGTCACGGTTTCCTCCTGAGGTGACCCCGAAGACTGGGGTCTAATTGGTCTAATCACCAACTAGCTATTCAGCAGTCACCCATGACTTAGTGGATGGAGTTGTTGCATCACCTCATGGAAGAATGTTTTCCTCTTTGTTTCAAATGAATGGTTCCCTCATTTTTAGTCTACCTGAAATTCATTTATCTGAGGGACTATGGGGCCTAGAATACAGAATAAAAAGACTAGCATTTCAGAAATAAATTATTTGTCCTGTATGTCACCGTTCACCACTGTGGGACTTTACTAAGTCTCCTGACTTTGCCTTGTCCCCTAAAGCTGGCTCGCACATCAGCACCTTCCTCCTGACCACTCTTTTCTCCATCAGGTACCCCATATTATTGCAATGGTGGGAACAAGACTTAGCATGAAAGGAAATCTTTTGATAATTCAGGAGTACAATCCATATCTATATGGATTAAATGCAAAGCTAAGGCTGGGCATGGTAGCTCATGCTTATAATCCTAGCACTTTGGGAGGCTGAGGCGGGAGGATTGCTTGAGCCTCAGAGTTTGAGACCAGCCTGGGCAACATAGCAAGACCATCTCTCTTCAAAAAATACAAAAATTGGCCAGATGTGGTGGCATATGCCTGTAGTCCCAGCTACTTGGGAGGCTGAGTCAGGAGGATCACCTGAGCCCAGGATGTCGAGGCTGCAGTGATAGAGTGAGACTCTGGTTCAAAAAATAAACTTATCTTGATAAAGTTCTAGGCAAAAAGATGAGAAGATCAACAGAGTTACTGCTTTTCCTACTTTGTGGTGTTCCAACACATATCCACAAGCATAACATTATGTTCCCCAAAGCTGCATCTTGGCAGTTGACTTGTTTGTACAAGGCTTTCACTATACTTTCCCATCAAAATGAGTGGTTTTCAAGATTATTGTCACATCATTAATAACTTCATTCAAAGATCACACATCTTTGCTTCAAGTAAAGCATTCAACCGTGTAGTCAACATCTTGTCGACCTCCCTTACAAACAACCTTTAACAGTTAAGCAGAAGTATGAGTAATTGTTTGTCATGTCTTTACTTTCAAAATACTTTGTATATGTTGTTAATTATCTTTCCGTGGCTGCACAAAGAAGGCATGTAAAAAGATTGTATTCATGTCTTTGAAATAAATTCATAAAAATACATGTGTATAATTGCATGCCCGGAAATACATACCTTTTACATATTAATTGTAAAAAAAAATGATTAGCTCTAACCTTTCATTCAGTTGTCCTTAAGTGAGAGATTTTATATTATTACCTCAAGGCAATTATTTCACATCTAAAGATTAAATTATTTGGTTATTTCATTTAAACTTATAAATACAAAAAGATAATTGAACAATGATCTGATCACTTCTGTCAAATTGCTTAAACTGAAGTTCCAACACTCTTCCCAGTCTATGTAAGTTATGATGCAATTTATAGTGCCTTGAAAGCTTCTACTTTTTGTATATTCTTCAGCTGGGTTAAACCATCATGAAACATTTACTGAGCACTTCCTACAGACCTAGCATTTGGCCCAGTCACTATATTATGAAACTCAGAAAAGTTGACCTGGTCTTTTTAGTATGTTAATGGCAGTGTGAAATCAACCCATTGTACTTGTTCAGTTCTATCAATTGACTTATAAACATCATTTTAAAAATGATAAAATTCTTGAACCAACTGATGATTTTTAATAGAGCCAGTAAGAACTATACTGGCCCAACCAATATGTGGAACAAAGAGCACACAAAATAGATAGAGCTCAAAAGGCAAAAATAAATTGAAATCTGAAATAAACAGGTTTAAACCTGGGTACAACTTCCTTTGACTTTTCAAACCTGAGCTACCTGGGAAGGCATTCAGGGGCTTCCTATTTTTCAGTCTTCTTTCAACCTTGTAGTTTGAGTTTTATGATTTTTATACAAAATATTTAATTTCAGAAGAAAAACATACCATTGAATACATACATTTAGATTTGCCAAATGTAATTTGCTTCTATTTGGCTTAATATTCTTAGTAAGAGACTGAATGAGGTCATTTTAAAACTTTATTAGTAGAAATATAAATATGATTCAATTAGATTTTTGTTCCTGAATGTGGGTTATCTTTGAGTTCATTTACCTGTATTAGTATTATTTTGGGAAGTGGAGAGGGGGCAGGGTATGTAGAGAGAGGAAGAAAGAATATGACAACCTTGAAATTCAAAGCTCTATTTAACTCAAGAACAGTAATGTCAGAGTTCTTTCAATGTCCAGAAATTATTTCAGCATTCTAAAAAAAAATTACTGGAAGTACAGAAAGCTCATCCTTATAAAAATTATTACACCTCTAGTTTGCTTCCTGCAAAAAGGTCAGAGGGCTTAGATCCAATTAATGGTAAAAATCTACTTCAGTCCATGACATAATTTAGTAGTGACTACATTTTATGATTCCTACAGTCTCTTTAAGACAAAAGAAACTACTGCGTTGTATTATCTAAGCCCATTGATAAAGAGACTCATCCTATGGTCTAAATCCCTATAAATAAGACAATAGCAACAAAATTATATACATTCTCTTATAATGGAAACTTTTCATGACAAATAAACAGCTTTCTAAAACCACATTCCTGATGTACAAGACAAAGAGAGGAAATAGATTGATCCCTCAGTTCCTACCATATATTAGTCATCAAAATGAAATAATTTGTGTCCAGAGAAGAAACAGAAAGGCATCATGCAAATACTTGTCCTTCTCTGAGGTCTGAAGGCAGCTGTATATGTATCTTTGCTGTTTGTGGCTTAAGAGCTGAAGTGGGTTTTTCTGGCTGGAATGGTTGGAATTCTTAAGGTGGTGAGGGGCAACATCAAGAGGGCGGAATAGAACATTTGCAAAACTCAGCAACAATCCTTCAGCTCTAGGGCCCTTTCCGGCTCACACAGTAAGCAATTATAAAGCATTCTTATTAAAAATGAGGCAGGCCAGGCACAGTGGCTCATGCCTGTAATCCCAGCACTTTGGGAGGCAGAGGTGAGAGGATTGCCTGAGCCCAGAGGTTCGAGACCAACCTAGGCAACTTGGCGAGACCTCATCTCTACAACAAATCAAGAAAAATTAGCTAGGCGTGGGGGTTCCAGCTACTTGGAAGGCTGAAGGGGAAGGATCGCCTGAGCCCAGCGGGTCGAGGCTGTGGTGGCCGTGAGCCTGCCACTGCACTCCAGCCTGGGTGACAGAGTGAGATTCCGACTCAAAAAATTTAAAAATGAGGCATTTTCTGCCAAAGATGAAGCATTTTTGCCATGGATCCTCTAACACAAGCTGTTTACTAACATGGAGGGGTGCTATACTTTATAAATGCTTCCTTTGGTGGGTTTTGGTGTGATTTTGTTGTACCTGAACTTCAGATCCAGGTGAGAGACCCGAACAAAGCCCAGATGACAGACAGATGTGCTGTGAAGCAAGGCGGAGGCCTGAAGGGTCGCCAGAGAATGTTCTTGGTCCTCGTGGCCTGATGGTTCTCATCATAGTGTGCACACATATGCTCATACATAGGCATCGGACAGGGCAGGCCCCAGTAACAGCTTCTCAGGGTTCTTTGTGTGTGCTTTCAGCCAAGGGAGAAGTCTCAAACTCAACATCACTAACGTGGCCCAACAGAAAAGCCACACCATAATCCATGACTCAGAAGATTGACTCAGGGATGGGAGGGGACCATAGGGCCTGCCCAGGGTGTGTCCACGCAAGTCAGCAGGAGCGCCACCTGCAGGGCCCGCTCAACTCTCATCTTGCTGCTCCAGTGTCCCTGGACACTCCCTCCCCTAACTCCCCTGCACTTAATATGTGCATAGCACCTGCTGTCCACTCTCACCATGGATTCCTGCCTTGGACAACTAATTCTGGACTCTGGTGAGAAGTTCATGTCTGTAGTTTTCAACATGGAGGTGACAATAATCAAGACTCCACAACACCTGAATCAAAATCCAAACTCTTTCATCCTGAGGACCACAGGATAAAATATTTGAGACAGAAATCAGTTCAGCAATTTATTGCTTTGAGATTTATTTGTAACACCTGAATGTGATGGTTAAGGGCAGAGCCAGGCAGTGGAGGCACAAGAATACAAAGAAAGGCTGAAACCTGCAACGGTGCTTCTCGGTCTTCCCTGCAAACCAAGGAGAATACCAGTAGGAACACTATAAACATAAAATGAGCAAATTCCTCCTTTGCAACATGGGGCAATCTTTTTCTTCTCTTCCTTACCCCTGCACATCACTGAGAAAAAGACAACTCTCTTTGGCGATCACTCATCACTTCCTACCCCATGGAGCAAGGACATGTCATTTGGTTCTCACTGTCAGAAGCTTTGCACACCAATACCATGTCCTAAAAGGCCTGAGAAAAAGGATAAGACAGAAAAGCAGCTGAGACCTGACTTGGGGTTCTCACTCTAACGTATAGGGACTTAGTATATACCTCTTTCATTCGAACGTGTTTTGTCCCAAGAACTGGCCTAGTAACTGCTTATGAATGAAGAGAACTAGTATTCATTAAGTTTCTACATTTGCCAAGAACCACTTTAGGGACTTTGTATATCTTATCTTTGCAAATAAAAATGGAGGGAGTAGGGAAGGCCTAAGGTCATAGAGCTAGCAAGTAGCACACCTTGGTAAGATTCTTAAGGGTAGAGATTGTGAACAGCAGAAGACCTAGCCCAGTACAAACTTAGAACACACTTAATCAATACTCATTGAATTACTGAGTCAATAAATGTCAAGTAATATAATAAAGGGCTTATTTCTCTTCCCATACTTTGAGAAATGTAGGCCTTTATTCCACTTCCATAGGGGAGGGGCCAAGGAGGACTAGATATTATTGCTTAAAGGTTTGGTCATGGTAAAGACATGGCCTCTATGTAAACACAATTAAAATGCAATATTACTTACATAATATTCCCTCATGGAAACCCTCACCACATACTCATATACTCCTGACCAATCTTGTTGCTTAGGACTTTAAACCTTAGGAAAGAGAGACGGCCATGGGAACATCAATCTTGTTGCTTAGGACTTTAAACCTTAGGAAAGAGAGACGGCCATGGGAACATCATGTGCTCATTCACATCTCTGCCCTCTGTTTCCAAAAGATCGTCATGTTCTATAGATTTTACTTCCAAAATATCCTTTGAATGTGGCCCATTCCATGCCCCTGCTTCCTCAAATTTAGCCTCAACAATGCACAACTGAGTTCATCTCTCCTCACTTATTGTTGACCACCATATCCCCTTTCCTGGCACAATACCTAACAAGCGCACACCAGTCCTTGGACGAGTGGCTAAATGAACGAAGTGATCTCCAAGTCTAACCACTTTGCTTTGTCATTCCATCCTGCACACAGCTACAGAATCGTGTTTCTCAAGCTATCATCTGTCTTAAGAATGGAGGGATGAGAAATATTCTTCTCTGAGAAAGAAAAGACACTTCTTAATCTCAAAATATATGTTCAGCAAGAGGAATATTTTTATGAAAATAAAGGATAAACTGAAAGAATGTACAATAAAAGCTGTAATTTCAACAATGGAATTTGCCCTGTTTGTTTGAAGCACCAGCAGTATATATTATTCTGTGTTTGCTACAGGATAAATAGTGGTTTAGGATTCAAATACATCAATTATAGCATTCCTGGATATTCAGATGTCTTTTCTTGTTTCGTTTCTTACATCATTCCTCTTTGAGTTCAAATCAACACTTCAAAAATATATATTTTGTTAACTGTATAATTGTGATGGCCATTCTAAGCTTTAATATTCTAGTGAAAACAAGGAAAACCAAATTTGCCTTTATAAAAAGTATTCATCATACAAGAAGACTTATGTCTTTATTATCTATACAGTTAAAAATAATACTGGTTGGGTTAGAGGTAAAAGTAAATGTGAATCTTAAACCTATTTTCTGAAACTGTTTGTCACTGAGAGTTGAAAATCCATTTGCAATCCAATCCTCTGCATCTAACATTATTTTTTGCATCTATTCCTCTAGTGAAATACGTCATTAACACTTTAGAGTAAGTTACCCTTAGTAAATCACTTTTCTACAGGCTAAAGGGAAAAACAATAGAAAAATGGTAAAGCAGATGATCAGAGGCAACCAAATTTGGCCCAGGACAGCCGATGTATAAAGTTGCTTTCCTCTCAGCGTTCTTAAAAGTCAAGATTTGTAAAGATAGTCTTCTAACTATGACTGATGAGAAGAAAAACCAGAAAAAGTACATTAAATATAGCATTTGAATCTCTTATCCACACTGGAAACATTAAATAAATTTGAGTGAGGCAAAAATACCAGCAGCCATCATTCCCAAACTCACTTTTAAAATAATGAACTAATACATTTTAAGAACCTGCAACTTGGCGCCATCTGGTGCCTACACAGAGAAAGAGAGCGCCATCAAATGTGTAGTGCTGATTCTCTTTGTGAGTTGAAGTAATAAACGTTTTAAAAACACTCGACAGTTGTCTTTCATCACATTAAATCCTAAAGTGCTACTAAAAACAGATACAGTCTGAAAATAAACTTGGAAATTATTCGTAGTTTCACCAACAATGTTCTTTTGAGAGTCAATGCGTTTTCTGCCAATATCAGCTCTGAGTCCTTACAACATATTAACTTCTACTAACCCTTCTTATGTATATATGTTTTTAAATGATGAATACATTTTCCAAGTGGAAATGCCAGTGAACTTTCTTTGTCCTAGAAATGTATAGCACCGATGGGAGCTTTCCAAACACTGTTCCTGCGGTGACAAGACATTACTCTTCCTAAAAGATATATTTAAGGTCGTATATCTAAAACTGATTTGAAAATTGAAAGTTTTGATAATCTAAAATAGTTAGAGAAGTAAAACTGCAAAGATCTCAGAGTAGAGTATACTTTTACTTCTCAAAATACAAGCATCCTTTCTTCATTGTTTCGACCTCCCAAGCAGCATGAATAAAAAGACTTCCTTTGCAAGTTCCAGCTCATGGTCAGTCAGACTTCCCCAGCCTTGGTTGGATGAATTCGTCTGACCTCCTATGACCACGCTGACACCCATCAGTGGAAATAAGTCACTGCATTTGCAAAGTCATGATTAGACACAGAAGAGTTTGCTTTGCCTATTTTATCAACAATCTTTCACCCCAAATCCCTCCACACTAGCCTGGTATTTCAGTCAGACTGGCACAAAAGTTGACTTCCAAACATGTCATAAGCATTCTTACCTAGTATTCTTTCTTTCTAGAATATTCTCTCCCTTCCTCTCTCAGAACCTAATGCCTCCAGACTCCCGTCCAAGTGCAATTTCTTCCACAAACACTTTCTGCAGTGTCTCCAAGTTGTGCGGCAGACTTCTATACTGTTCATTTGGAAATGTCTGTAGAGCGTTTATATTTTTATTTTTATTTTTGAGTTGCACATCATTTTCCCATCTAGATCAGGAGATCATTCAACATAAGAGCTACTTTGTGTGGTTTACCTAAAGTATCTACAAGGTAGGCCGAGCATGGAGGCTCTCGCCTACAATCTTAGCACTTTAGAAGGCCAAAGCAAGAGGATTCCTTGATCCCAGGAGTTCAAGACTAGCCTGGCCAAGACCTTGTCTCTACAAAAAAAAAAATAAAAATGAAAAAATTAGCCGGGCATGGTGATGCATACCTGTAGTCCCAGCTACTTGAGAGGTTGAGGCAGGAAGATCACCTGAGCCCAGGAGGTCGAGACTGCAGTGAGCAGTGGTCGTGCCACTGCACTCCAGCCTGGGTAACAGAGTGGGACTCCAACTCAGGAAAACAAATCTATTATTCCCTACATTCTAAAGATGAGGAAACTGAGCACAGAAAGAAAGGCCACTCAACTGGAACACAACAAAGCAGGAACTCCAACACACCCCTGTCTACCCTGCAGCTATACCATCAACTAGTGTGCTAACCTGCACCTCAAGTGTGGACTCACTGTAGACGGCAATCAGTAATGAAGAGCAGACTTGCTCATGTTTTAACTTAGAAGCTTGAAGGAAGTCAATGCTCATCAACACAAGTCCTCCAAATCTCTGACCACGGCCACATACCACACACAACTGTAACTGTCCACACAAGGGCCCTTGTGGCTCACCACACACAGAGGTGAGCCATGTGACTTGAGGGGTGAAACACACCCCACATCTAAAACTCACTTCAACCACTGACTAGATGTCTGACCTCAGGCAACTGACTTTACCTCTCTGAACCTTGGTTTTCTCCTTCTTAAAATGGAGCTAATAATATCTACGCTGCAGGATTGCTAAGAGGATTCGAAGAAATACATATTAGGAATGTCAGAAGACATGTATACAAGAAACATCCCCAAGGCATCCAATCACTGGTGGTTATCTGTTAGTCTGCATAGCAGGTCTAGTATCTTCCTGGAGCTATAAACTATTACCAGTAACAGATTGCAGTTCTAACTCTTTAGCATGGCCTAGCGGCACATCTCATCCACTCCCCTTCTTCCCTTTCAAGCTGAGCTCTGTCTCTTGACAACCTTAGAGCCACTTGATGCCCCAGGACCAACAAGCATAATTCCTTCAGGATGTTGCATGGCCTTTCCCATTTCCCTGGCTTCCCACAGGGAATGTGTCTTTCTGGAATGCCTGTCCCCTAGGCAGATTTCTACTCATCTAGAAGACTCAGCTCAAGTCCAGCTCCTCCCAGAAGCCTCCTTGATTCCCTCAGCAGGGTCAGTCCCCTCCATTCCCCCATGCCATGGAAGTTCCAACCCCCCACCCTGATTTTATCTCATCTAATCAGCTTGATCCATATATTCTATCTCTGGGCTGCAAGCTCTCAAGGGCGAGGTTAACATGCTGGCCTGGTATAAGTTGCTCAGTAAGTGCTGATAAGAATAAATATGCAAATGAATGAGGGGGTGAGAAACAATGAGAAGAGATGGAGAAGGGGAGAGGAGAAGAGAGAAAGAAGGAAGAACAGAAGGGGAATGGGGCACAAAGCCTAGGATTCTGAAGAAGGGTCAGTAGGCACACCACCTTCCCACACCCCTCCTCTGCCTGCCATGGTCCACATGGGTGGCACCTGGTAACTCATGTCCTCGGGTTCCCATTACTGCTCCACTCAAGCATGAGAGAATTCCAAATCCCATCTTTCTTCTTCTCCCCAAAAAAACTGTCCCATATTTGTTCCTCACACTGCTCTATTTTGCTAGATGAGGTGGGGAAGGAAAGAAATGATATTTTGAATCTAAAGTGGATTTGGAAACATCAAAAATCGATGCCAGGTATGTACTCTCTGCAAAGGCCCCTCTGTCTCCTCCAAGTGCACCACTTACAACTCCCCCCACAGGGAAGCTGTGGGGCAAACAGGCCCTGCCACGTGCTGCTTCCAGTCAATGCCATTTGTAGCTCTAATTCCCTGCCCAACAGCCCATCCCTATTTGGGGAAAAAAGCAGATAAGAGGAAGATTCAACGTGGGCATGATGAAGAGTTTCAGAAAATTGTGTTGAAAGGCTTTGCTCCCTAAAACCACCCATGAGTAAGGTCCCCTTCTTTTTAACTTTTTAAGTACTTGATCCATGCTTCCGTATGATTTTTAAGGCTTCGTTCAGCAATAGGTCCGTGGTCAGGCAGGCCTTTCCTAGGTACTAAGACAATGTTGGGAAGAGCACAGGATCCCAGTCCAGAAATTCTGCCTGTGACTTCAAATGTCTGGTCAACTTTTTACAAACTGTATTTCCCTTTCCAACTCAAGAAACCAGGGGAAAAGTTTAAAGCCTTTCCTCTAAGATCATTCTCACTACTTCCATCAACGTAGTACTAAAAGTCCTAGCCAGAGCAACTAGGTCAAAAGAAGAAATAAAAGGTATTAAAACTGGAAAGAAAGCAGTTATAAATTGCCTTTGTTTGTAGACAACATGTTTGTATATGTAGAAAACCCTACAGACTCCACCAAAAAACTATGAATTCAGTAAGATGCAGGATACAAAATCTACATACAAAAATCAGGAGCACTTCTATACACAAATAGGGAATACATTATCTGAAAAGTAAATCAAGAAAACAATCCCCTTTACAATAGCTACAAAACAAATAAGATAGTTAGAAATAAATTTAACCCGAGATATATGATCTCTACACTGAAAACTGGAAAAAATTAAAGAAAGAAATTGAAGACGCAAATAAATGGACATTTTTAAATGTCCATACTGCCCAAAGTGATCTACAGTTTTAATGTAATCCTCATAAAAATGCCAATGACATTCTTCACAGAAATAGAAAAAAAAATTCTAAAATTTGTATAGAAGCACAAAAGATCCTAAATAGCCAAAGCAATCCTGAGCAAAAAGAACAAAGCTGGAGGCATCACATTACCTGACTACAAAATACATTAGAAAACTATAGTAAGCAAAACAGCATGGCACTGGCAGAAAGAGAACATAGATCAATGGAAAAGAATAAAAAACCCAGACATAAATCCACTCACTTACAGCCAACTATTTTTCAACAAAAATGCCAAAAACACACAATGGGAAAGGACAGTCTCTTTATGTTAGAAAAATTGAATATCCACATGAAGAAGAATGAAAGTAAACCTTTATTTCTCGCCATTGAAGAATATAAACTCAAAAATAGATTAAAGACTTAAATGTAAGAACTGGAATTATGAAGCTACTAGAAGAAAATAGGGAAAATTCCATGACATTGTGTGGGCAATGATTTTTGGGGTATGACCTCAAAAGCTCAGGTAACAAAAGGAAACAGACAAATAGAAATGCATGAAACCAAAAACCTTCAGCAGAGCAAAGGAAACGATCCATAGAGTGAAGAGACAGCTTGAGGAATGAGAGAAAATATTTGAAAACTATGCATCTGATAAGGGGTTAACATCCAAAATGTATAAAGAGTCTAAACAACTTAATAGCAAGAAAACAAATAACCCGATTTTTAAATGGGCAAAACAGTCTGGGCCTGCTGGCTCACTCTGTAATCCCAGAACTTTGAGAGGCTGAGGCGAAAGGATTGCCTGAGTCCAGGAGTTTGAGACCTGCCTGGGCAACATGGTGAGACCTCATCTCTACAATAAATCAAAAAATTAGCCAGGCGTAGTGGTGTGCACCTGTAGTTCCAGCTACTTGGAAGACTGAAGTAGAAGGATCTCCTACGCCCAGCAGGTCGAGGCTGCAGTAGCCATGAGTATGCTACTGCACTTCAGCCTGGGTGACCAAGTGAGACTCTCTCTCTCAAAAAAAAAAGGACTTGAAAAGCAGTAATCCAATTAAATGTTTATTGACTGAATAAATGTATGAACGAAAAGGAGGAAGTAAATTAATTATTCAAATAGTACGTTTCTGTAAAATGGGCAGGACATCCGAGCAGATATTTCTCAAAATAATACATACAAATAGGCAGGGTATACATGTATTTTAAAAAGCTCCACATCACTAATCATCAGGGAAATGCAAATCGAAACCACAATGAGCTATCGCCTCACACCTGTTAGAATGGCTATTACTAAAAAGAGGAAAGATAACAAGTATTAGTGAGAATGTGGAGGAAAGAAAACACTTTACACTTCTGGGAGAAATTTGAATTAGTACAGCCATTATGGAAAACAGTATGGAGGGTCCTCAAAACATCAAAAATAGACCTACCATACATTCCAGCAATCCGACTACTGATCATATATCCAAAGGAATGGAAATCAGTATGCTGAGCCCACATTTGCACTCCCATGTTTATTGCAGCATTATTCACAATAACCACGATTTGGAATCAACTTAAGTGTCCATCAACGATGAATGAAGAAAATGTGGCATATATACACAATGTAATAGTATTTAGTCATAAAAAAGAATAACACCTTGCCATTGATGACAATATGTATAAACCTGGAGTTCATTATGTTAAGTGAAATAAACCAGAACCAGAAAAACAAATACCACATGATCTCATTCGCATGTAGAATCTAAAACAGTTGATCATGTAGAACCAGAGAGTAGAATAGTGGTCACCAGAGATTGGGTTGGTTAGTGGGGAGGGGAGGGTGGACGGATGTCAGTCCAAGAAAATATCATTACAGTGAGACAGGAGGAATAAGTTCAAGCAATCTATTGGACAGCATGATGACTAAATTAGTGATGATATATTGTATTCTTGAAAAACAGAGTAGATGTTGTGTTCTCACCACCATAATGATAACTCTGTGAAGTAATGCATTTGTTAATTAGCTAGATTTAACCATTCCACAATGTATCTGCACTTCAAAATATCATGGTGTACACAATAATACAATAATACAAATACAATGTTATTTGTCAACTTAATAAAAAAGAATAAGAAACCGGCAAATTCAAAGAACAGATGCTCAGTTATTGCTTTTGCATCTGAATTATGAATCAATCAGGAAGTCAGTCACTGGATGCCATTTTGTCCAATTCTGAATGCTCAAAAAAATTCTATGTGAGGGAAGAGTCAGGAAGACTGTAAGGACTGTCTTTGAGAAGGAAGTGAGGATAAGAAGGGACAAGAAATTCTCAACTTTAGTGGTGACGTTTCAGCTGATGCCCTCAGAGATTATCAGAATGTGAAGATGAGAACGGCCATAACAATCCTAAACTACCTTCTTCAAGTCCAAACAAAGAAACTGAGGCACAGAGAGCTTAGCAGCTCACCCAGGACCCCCAGGCCAGGGCACTGAACCAGGACTCAGTTGCTTGGCCTCTACTGACCTTGGGGCAGTGACTTAAGGAGGAGCCTGGTTGGTGAGGTCAGACAGCACAAGCACTGCCCACCCAGAGTCAGGACTCCTGAGCCAGATGTCTCTGCTGCCTTAAACTTTGTTCATCTCAGTCATCTGAGTCCCTGGCTTCTGGTTCCCCTTTCCCTGCCAGCCTAAAGCCTGCAGGTCCTGAGCATAGCCCCATGCTCTCCACACCCAGAGTACTCCCTATCCAGCTTCAGGCCCTAGCCAGGGAGCCCAGGATCCTAGTGCCTTGGGCCTCAGGACTGCATCCTGTCCCTGCCACTGCCTGAGATGCCGGTCCTGCATGCCCCATCTGACTCACTTCCAGGAGTCCACACCTGGGCATCACCCCCAAGAGGCGCATTCTCTGACCTTGCCAACCGACTAAGCTAAGCCTCAAACTACATGCTGGTAGAGTCCTGTGCCCTCCATAACACAACTCATGATTTGCGATTGTAGACTTATTTATTTGTGTGACTCCATGTTAGAGGCCTTTCTTCTCACTAGGTTGCAATTCTACACAGATACAAACTGTGTCTAACGTGTTTCTGTGTTCACTGCAGGACATCTAACAAAATGTGTGTTGAATAGTCACCGCCCTAAGCTGAGAGTGTGGATTAAACAATTCCCACAGAGTTTTTCTAGCCAAAAGATCTCAGAGCTGAGGTATGTGAGAGTGTGTATGTGTGTGTGTACAAACAAAAATAGAGACACCCATGTGGGTTGAAATACTGTATCTACAGTTGTTATTTATTTTGATATTGAAATTTTTATATAGTTCACACATAAAAAGATGCTCAATATCATTGCTCATTACGGAAATGCAAATCAAACCACAATGAGATGGCACTTTCCTCCCACTAGGATAACTAGAATAAAAAATGGGAAATAAATGCTGGGGAGGATGTGGAAAACTGTGTTGGCAGGAATGGAGAGTGGTGCTGCTGCTATGGAAAATAGCTTGTCAGTTCTTCCAAAATTAAGTATAGAATGACCATGTGACCTAGCAATTTCACATTCACATTCACACAAGATATACACACAAAAGCATTGAATACAGATGTTCAAACACAAGCTATATACAGATGCCTATAGCAGCATTGTTAATAATAGTCAAAGGTGGAAGCCACTCAAATATTCATCAGAGGAGGAATGGATAAACAAAATGTGGCATATCCATACAATAGAATATTATTCAGCCACAAAAAAGCAATGATATATTGATACATGCTATCATTGTACTTGGATGAATCTTGAAGACACGATGCTGAGTGACAGAAGCCAGATGTAACAGGTCACATATCATAGGATTCCATTTACATAAAATATCCAGACTAGGTAGTCCCTATGGACAGAAAATAGATTAGTGGTTGCCAGCGACTGGGGTGGGAAGGGGATGGGAAGTAACTTTTTAATGCATGGAGCGGTGGGGGTTCCTTTTCAGATGATGAAAATGTTTGGAAACCAGAGGGTGGTGGCTGTCCACAATGTGAATCTACTAAATGCCACTGAATTGCTCATTTTTAACTGCTTATTATTAATTAATTATTAAATGCTTAATTACTGTTATGTGAACTTCACTTCAATAAAAATATCGGGGAAAAATTATATTTAGTTTCAAATGTATGTGGGCTAAACATAATTGACACTTTTTCTTACAACTTTTATTTTGGAATTAAGAAATGTAATCAAATCAGGCATGCCCAGCAGTAGATCATTCTAGATCTTTCTTAAAGAATTACATTGAGGGGAGCCAACTCCTTTCTGCTACAAATATAACAGCACTAGTATTAGCATCCCTACAATATTAGTTCTGAATGCATGTGGGGAAAACTTGCCACACATGCAAGTTATTATACAAATCACGTGCAGCACAGAAACACAACCTGCATTCTTGAGTTAGCCTCTTTACCAGCCCTTACAGGATGAAGACTTTTCCAATGCAGTCTCAAAGTATGTGACCCACAGACTGTCAAGCCTCTCTCATGATAAACTGTTGCCATGGTATTCTCCTTTGGTAAGAGAAACCAACCAGATGGAGCTACCTGGGTGAACTAGCTGCATTCTGCTGCTCTCCTGAGAACATGGGGTGCTGGGGGCTGCTGGGTTTGCTGCACTGTTTGCAGGAGGGATTTAGTGGCACATCCTTCTCTGTTTACCTCACTTCCATCACCAGGACCTGCTACAGGCTAAACTCTCGAGGTGAAAGTATTGCTCTTTGGCTTCCTATGGAAAATGATGAGATTTCTTTCTATTAGAAGCACTGTATAAAAAGAGACTTTGCACAAATGATTGACTGCATGTGTCAACCTATGCTTTCTGAGGCTGGGTTCTGACTCACCATCTTTCGATGCTGTCTGCATTTCCCCGTTGTCCTGGGAGTTTAACACATTTACCATATTGACTCTGTTTCTTCTATTCTACTGTCTGTGCTTTTTCACAGTCTAAAGGCAATAACCAGTCTAAGTATCAGGGATAAATAAGGTTGCAACTGGTACAACAACCCTTAAGAGATCCCTTAAGATATCTGCAAACAGGCAAACAGGGTGTACTTAATACCCACATAATGAATGATTGCTGGTATCATTGGATAGAATCAGTTGAATATAATATTCGCCACCATGACAGTTCCTGTTGCTATACTCAATAGTTATGAAAAGGGGGGAAACACAGTTTTATAAATTAAAACAATTATAATAATAATATTTGAAATAATATTATAGTAAATTATTTTGTAATTGTTCTATAATTCACCCCAAAATTTATTGATCTAAATTACTTTTGAGAGAGGCAGGCCCGTTTCATTAGCATTGTAACATCAGTTAACATTTTCCTTGAAGCAAAAGATTTAGTAATATTTCCCAAATTAAATAATAATGTGCTAGCCATTATTGACAATATTTTTAATGACACTGTCTTGGACAAGTATATAACGGCAGGTCTAGTTAAACAAGAAAAAGAAAAAAAGAGAAGGAGATGAAGACAGAGGGAGGGAAGAAGGGAGAGAGACAGGTGAGGGTGAGGGCAGGGATGGTTTCCTGAAGCCCTTATTAAGTCACGGAAGCAAATGGCCAAATAATGGGTACATTCAATGTCACTATAATGAGTGTGTAAGAATGTGTGTGAGGTGTGTGAGTGTGTGTGTATGTGTATGTGTAGGTGTCTAGGGGATGTTATTCTGGAAGTTTCCAGAGACAAAATTGCTCAAAAAGGAATCTCAAAACCAAAGCAATAGTCAACAAACCCTGTTCTGGGACACACAGGGCTTCAAGAAAGGTGAGGGAGAATAGAGTTCCTATTACCTAATCCACTTTCTGGCAAATTATTCTTCTAAATAAGGTATAAGAAGCTATAGGATAATCTCTAGGGTAGAAGATATTACAAGGCATATAAAGAGAATCTGCAGAATGACTTGGGGATGCCCTAAGGGGACAAAGAACCCCTTAGGTGACTTTCGTCTCTGAGATACTGCCATTCAAAAATCTCTTACTATTATTTACGTGAGAGTTCCAACATTTCCTAACATAGAGAATGAAATAATTAAGAAGAAATGTTATGCTAAATATACGCATGCTCCATAAAAACCTGGCCTTTGCCTCCGAGGATACAGCATGAGGAGGTATGATTGTTATTCTCCATGACAGCCTTCAAAGATTTCACTCTACATCTTGCATGTCTTAACCAACACATATTTTCAATTAGCCACTCATGTTTTCAGACGATATCACACCTTGAAGTTAAGACAGTCTGTAAGTGTCCTGCCCCACAGCACTGGCCTCTGTGAGAGGAAACAAGTTTTAGCTATTTTGTGATTAGGTGAAGAGGTTCCGATGAAGTTCACATGGAGCAAGCATGGAACCCAGAGCTTTTTAGGGTTGTTTCCTCTCTCCCGTTTAAACCACTCAGCAAAGATTTACTTTCTCTCTCTGTCCCTGGACAAAAACCCAGGTGGCACTCCAACATTTTCTAATCAGTCTTAGGGAATAAGAAGTTATTTGACCGCTTAAGTCACCAATTGTGGTCTAAAGTTAGCAATTTAAAATGCCCAATCTCAAGGAAGCACCAAAAACTCTGCCCCTGATGCCATGTCAAATGTTTGCCTCTTCGCCTTGGCTGCCAGGGCCCCTCAGCCTTGCTGCCACTCCACACTTCACAGTGCTTCCCCTCCAGGAAGCAGCATAAGTTTGGATGCCATCACCAAGCACATCTTTGCTGTTAGGGGTCAGGGACTTGGGGAGAGGCAGTGGGGTCTGAGAGTAAGGAAAGACTCACCTGATGACATCATCATAAACCAGCGTTTGTCCTCTGGTCTGGCCAAGTGTCGATGCCTCTTTCTCTAGTGGGGGGGAGCCCATTGAGAAACTTGAAACTCACATCCTTGGGAGTCTTTCATCCCTAGCAGACTGGAGGCTGAGTGAATTCACTCCCCTCCTAGACTTCCGAAGAGCCCCTAGGAATCTGACATCAACAAGGTCAAAACTTGGTTCTTTGGAAAGTTAATAGGTGAACTTCTAGGAAAACTAAAACAGAAAAAAGATAGAAGACACAACTAAAGAATGTCAGTTATGATGCAGAGACATGATGCCAGATATAATTCTTAAAATGACTTAATGTCAAAAAAGTGAATGGACAAACAGTTAAGGTTTTTTTTTTTTTTTAAATAACATAGCCTGTACGAACTCAAAAATAAATAGAATTCCTAAAGAATGTTTTTACTATTAGAAAGCCATATTTAAGGACTTTTCTAGAAAGAAAACACATAACAAGATGATTTTTTCTCCTGAATAATCCTTATCAACAATGAAATCAAGATGGAAATTTTAACATTCCTCAAAATTAATAATAACAATGAAACAAATTATCGAAACCTCTGGGACACACCCAAAGCTGTGCTCATGGAAATATTTATAGTGCTTAAGGCCAACATTAATAAGATTGAAAGATCACATATCAACAACCTAATATCACACCTCAAGGAACTAAAAAATGTGAACAAACCAAGCCCACAGTTGGCAGAAGAAAAGAAATAATGAAGATCAGAGCAGAACTAAATGAAATTTGAATTTAAAAAATATAATGGATCAATGAAACCAAAAAATTTGGTTCTTTCAAAAGATAAACAAAATTGACAGACTACTAGCCAGATTAAGAAACAAAGAGAGAAGATTCAATTTAAGCCAATCAGAAATAAAAATGGTGATATTACAACTGATATGATAGAAGTTCAAAATATCATCTGAGACTGTTATGAACATCTCTGCACAAACAGACTAGGCAATCTAGAGGAAATGTACAAATTCTTGGAAACATACAACCCCCAGTCTTGAATTAGAAGGAAGTAGAACCCTAAACAGACCAATAATAAGTAGCAAGATTGAAACAATAATTAGAAGTCTCCCAACAACAAAAAACAAAGTCCAGGACCTGATGAGCTCAAAGCTGAATTCTACCACATCTTCAAAGAAGAACTGGTACCAGTTTTACTGAAGCTATTTCATAAGACTGAAGAGAGCCAGACTCAGTGGCTCAGTCTGCAATCCCGCGCTTTGGGAGGCTGAGGTGAGTGGATTGCCTGAGCCTGTGGGTTCGAGACCCACCTGGGCAACTTGGCGAGACCTCATCTCTACAATAAATCAAAAAATTAGCCAGGTGTGGTAGTGCATGCCTGTAGTTCCAGCTACTTGGAAGGCTGAGGCGAAAGGATCGCCGGAGCCCAGCAGGTCGAGGCTGTGGTGGCCAGGAGTGGCCACTGCACTCCAGTCTGGACGACAGAGTGAGACTCCAACTCAAAAAAAAAAGACTGAAGAGGAGGAAATCCTCCCTAACTCATTCTATGAGGCCAGTATCACTCTGATACAAAGCCAGGAAAATATACAACAAAGAAAGAAAATTACAGACCTATATCCCTTATGAACACAGACACAAAAATCCTCAACAAAATATTGGCAAACTGAATTTAACAGCACATTTAAAAAAAACACACACACCATAACCAAATGGGTTTTATCACAGGGATGCAAGGATGGTTCAACATACGCAAGCCAATAAATGTGATATACTACATAAGCAGAATTAAAACCAAAAACCAAATGAGCATTTCAATAGATTAAGTAAAAATATTTGATAAAATCCAGCATCCCTTCATGATAAAAACATCAGCAAAATAGGTATAGAGGGAACATTCCTCAAAATAATAAAAGCCATATATGACAAGCCCACAGCCAATATTTTCTCATTTCATCCTAAATGGAGAAACATTGAACACTTTTCTCTTCAGAACTGGAACAAGGCAAGGATGTCCACTTTTACCACTCCTATTCAACATAGTGCTAGAAGTCCTAGCCAGATCAATCAATAAGAAGGGAAAAAAAGGAGGGTGGTCCAAATTGGAAAAGACGAAATCAAACTATCTTTGTATGCCAACAATATAATCTTATACCTAGAGAATCCTAAAGAATCCTCCAAAAGATTCCTGGACTTGATAAATGAATTTAGTAAAGTGTCAGGATACAAAATCATCACACACAAATCAGTAGCATTGCTATACACCAATAGCAACCAAACTGTGAATCAAATCAAGAACTCATAAAGTAGCCAAAAAGCTAAGATGCCTAGGAATATATTACACCAAGGAAGTGAAAAATCTCTACAAGGAAAACTACACAACTCTGATGAAAGAAACATTAGAGAACACAAACAAATAGAGAACTATCCCATGCTCATGGATTGAAAGAATCAACATTGTAGGTTTAAAAATGTCCACCAAAAAAAGGAAAGAATCAGCATTGTTAAAATAACCATATTACCCAATGTAATCTACAGATTAATCCCTGTCAAACTACCCATGTCATTTTTCACAGAATTAGAAAAAAAATCTTAAAATTCACATGGAACCAGAAGAGCCAAAGTAATTTTAAGCAAAAAGAACAGAGCTGTAGGCATCATATTGCCCGACTTCAAATTATATTATTAATATAATTCAAATTATATTATTAATATAATTCACTTCCTGGAAGAGGAAGTGAAAAGGGACAAAAAAATCACTTATTGGGCACAGAGTGTGCAGGTGAGTGTGGTAGATTCACCTAAAGCCCAGACCAAAAACTATTTGTACCCCCCTTCCAAAGTATTGAAATTTTTAAAAAAGAAGATGGTTTTTACAAGTGAGTTTTAACAGATTTTCAAGAAACAGGTCACTCCAATCATCTACAATCTTATTTGTCTAAGGAATAAAAAAGAACTACTCCCACTTTATTCCATGAAGGTAGTGTAAACTTGACGTAAAATTGAGACAAGATCAACCCCATCCATAAATATACATGCCAAAATTCTAAATGCAATATTAGTAAATCAAACTCAGCAGTGAATAAGAAACAATAATATGCCATAGCCATGTTTGCTTTATTTCAGAAATGCACAAGTGTTTTAATATTTGAAAATCCATAAACTTCATTGACCATATTACCAAAGTAAAGAAGAGTATCATATGTTCATCTCTATAGTTAGAGGAAATGCATTTGCTATAATAAAACATCATTCAAGTTAGGAATAAAAGGAAACTTCTTGAATCTGGTAAAAAGTGTGTAGAAAATATCTACCGTGAACATCATTCTTCATGGGAAAACCCTGGAAGAAATATTTCCTTCAAACCAGGCAAAGACCACATGGCACCCTGGCTGCTTTCATTTACCACTGCCTGGAGATTAGAACTGGTACAGTAAGAAAGCTGAAATAGTAAAGTCTTAACAACTGGAAAGGAAGAAACAAAACCACTGCCTAAGAAATAATTGGGCATTTAGAAAATTCAATAAACATATGAGGCTGGGCACAGTGGTTCACACCTGTAATCCCAGCACTTTGGGAGGCCAACGTGCAGAGATTGCTTGAGCCCAGGAGTTTAAGACCAGCCTGGGCAACATAATGAGACCTAATCTCTAAAAATAAAAAAAAAAAAAATTAGCCCGGCACTGTGGTGCTCACCTGTGGTCCCAACTACTCAGGAGGCTGAGGCAGAAGTATCACCTGAGCTCCCAGCAGGTTAAGGCTGTGGTGAGCCAGGACATTCGCTCTGACTAGTAATCAGCTCCATGTAAACTAAGTACACAGTGAGACACCACTCCGTGGTCACTATATTATCAAAGATTAGCTCTGCCTATAATCCCAGCACTTTGGAAGACCAAGCTGAGAGAATTGCCTGAGCCAAGGGGTTTGGGACCAGCCTGGGCAACTCGGTGAGACCTTGTCTCTACAATATATCAAAAAAACTAGCCAGGCATGGTGGCGTGCATCTGTAGTTCCAGCTGAGGCAGAAGGATCGCCTAAGCCCAGCAAGTCGAGGCTGCGGTGGCTGTGAATGTGCCACTGCACCCAGCCTGGACGACAAGAGTGAGACTCCAACTCAAAAAATAAAAAGTTTTCAAAAATAAAAGAATTCTGACAATACCAAAGTTTGGAGAGCATGTGGACCAGTAAGTCCACAAAGAGGAACTTGCACAACTTCTTTGGAAAGAGACTTGCTGTAATGTCGTGAAGGTAAGCATTTGCCTAGGACCCACCAATCTCTGGGTAGCCATCAGGAGAAGTGGCGTGCCTGAGCCAGAAGAAAAACAAGCATGCAAGAATGTGAATAGCAGGACAGTCTGGGATAGCAAAAGAAGCAACACCACTGTCCTCAGTTGGAGATTGGATAAATAAACTGGCATCCTCACACAAAGGAATGGTGTGCCACTGTGAAAATGAATAGATGCAGTGACAATTGAATCTCATCAATATTCCAAGACCTGTAAGTAGAAGCAGGCAAAGCAGCTGGGAGAAAGTTGCCGTGGTGTAAGTAAGCGATGCCGAGAGCTTGGACTCCGGTATTGGCCAGAAGTGGGCAGATTTGAAGGGGGACTGGGAGTAATGTAAAGAGGGCTTGGTGATACATTAGTTATGAGAAGTATCATGGCACATCCTGGGTTTCATTGGTTAGGTGATGCCACTCTCCACAGTAGGAAGTGGGAGGGGTGGGAGAAGGTGGTGTGATGTATTCAGAAGGACGGTGAGAGAAGTACTTATCAAGAAGAGACGATCACTCATAAGTGGACCCCGAACAATTGTCATACTGTAAGAAAGAGATTGGCAGTAGTGGGAAACTGCCAGGGAAGGGAAGGGGGAGGGGGCACCCTTCATCAATAAGGATACCTGATCTCAAACCAGGTGAACTGGGGACCAAAGTGAGGACCTAAATTTACCTGTACAATGACCATTTGTATACCTAACCCTGAATTGTACCCCACATCATTAAAATAAATTAAAAAATAAAAAGAAGAGGAGAGACCCAAAGAAAATGAGTAGAAGACTATAAGGAGAAAGACTCACGTGGCAAAGAAATCTAAGTGCAAACGCCCTGAGGCAGCAGGCCATTTGGTGGTGTTTGAAAACATCGTGAGCTAATGAGTTGCCAGAAGCCTGTGAAGATGTAAAGTGAGGGAGGCAACTGGGATGGGACAACGTCTGGAAACTAAGCACTCAGTGAATGTTAGCCATTGTCCTCCTCTGGTTTTTTGAAATGCTCCCAGTATAGATGGTGTCCTAGTTTAGGAAGCATAGATAGATTATCCTTCTATAAATTTAAGAGTTAGTTTTATAACATGAATAATCATTTCTGAATTTATTTCTATGACTGATTTTTCCCCCTCAAGCTATTTAAGGTACTACTTGTAAATCAGTATCCTGTCTCATTCAAGCTTCTTCTTTCAAGCCTGAAATTTCTAATTTATCCCATTTTTTCTCCAATCTAAAGTTTGAAACTAGAACAATAGAGCAATAATGATGAGCTAGAAATAGCTTGTTGGTATAGTGATACCAAAATCCAAAATTAGATTTTGATCTATAAATACACAAAATGCATTAGCATGCTACTCATTTTGCCATTTTTCTCTGGGTCAAGCTCATTTTCAAAAAGAACTGTTATTACATCAAATCACAGAATACCTGTCCCACAGTGGGAAAGAGATAGATCGGGTAATTTAAGCCCACAAGTAATCCAGAAACCTCATTTCAATTCAATTTCAAACCCTTCTGCCATTGATACTTTATATCAACTCTCCGGAAATAAAACTGGGCAATTTATGAACTTGGAACAGTTGCTTGACCGCTCTAGGCCTCAGTATCCTCAGTCATAAAGTGGAGAAGCTGACAGATACTTCCTACAATACCCCCAACAATTCCACAACCCACGCCTTTCCGCTCATCCCCACAGGCTGGAGTGCTGATGAAGAGAGACTTCAAGAACTCATCATCAATGGACTGACAACACAGACAACCATTCATTTCAGGAAACCTTACTTAGATCCAGAATTTACAAGTTTCAAGGCTATAATAAATCATACCTAAGAGTAAGACAGTACTAGTCAATGAAGTAGGATGTTGTGACTTTATTCCATGCAAACACAAAGATAAAAGACAATAAATACAGAAGGTTGTAAATGAGTGTCAGGACATACTTAACTAGGAGATAACTCTGTGGTTATAGAAAAAGAAGGGATAAATGATAACAGAGAAAATTCCAGATACAGGACATACATCAAAGTTTTCACAGTGCAACCAAAAAATATTTAGAATGTCACCAACTTCAACCCCTTAACCAAAAACTATCAACTCCATTTAGTGGATGATACTTTTTGTAGTTACGTATTTTGAGCTTAATATTAACAAAGCGTTAGAAACTCTTTCCCCAAAATTCACATTGCTGGAACACATAGAACTAATAAAGTAGGAAACATGCAGACTAGTGTTCTCAATCTTGGCAGCTGATTGAAATCACCCAAGGAGTTTTTTTAAGTGCTAACACCAGAGTCCCACCCTCAGCAAATCTGATTTAATTGGACTGAGGTGAACCTAGGCTTTGGAATTTAAAGAAAAATCTCAAATGATTTTAATGTGCAGGCAAAATTGAGAACCACTGGTTAATCAACAGCAAGGAAGCAAAATGGCGGAAAAGACATTCAACAAGATGACTAGACTATTCCTGACCCAAAAAAGGAGATGCAAGCTAATCTAATTCAAAATCTTCTTCTTATCCTACAGAACTGTAACCAGAAGGAGAAGAGGTTTCAGTTCCATGAACATTCAGTTCCAGTCAGGTAAGTACAGAATTATCTTTCCATTTCTTTTCTTCAAGCTAATTTTCCACTGCAAATGATCCCAATGTTCATATATTATCAATCCATTCCATGCATATAGGTCTAATTGTCTGATAACTCTTTACATTTCCTTTTAACAGACTAAGATGTGTGAAAATCATGACTAAAGCTAATATTTTTACATTACTAAATCATGCTGTAATAATCTTCCTTTCCACAGGCAATATCGAGCTCACCAGCTCCCAACCCACAAATGTAGACTCAGTTGTTTCAACTTCGTGTTGGATTCAAATCTCAGCTTTGATATTTACCAGCCACATACTCCTGAGACAAGTTATTAACCTGTGTGGTTTTTACACTGATAAACCGTGCTGTTTGCTGCATGAGGTTGGTGTTAGGGCCATGCAGGCATTCTATTATGGTTGCATTTCTGTCTGTGTCACATTTTGACAACACGCAAGGAAATCCCAGACAACAGCAGGGCTACAATATAGGGACTAAAATACAGAGACTGTAATTGTCTGACTAATTGGAAGTATTATTTTAAACTCAGAGTCTCTACTGTGCTTGAAGAAAGGAAAAAATTTATAAAATCAAAATGTTCCTTTATCTAGGATATTCATTTAGAAAGTTTAAGGTAGAGCACATCCAGCTGGCAAGACCACTCATCCTTCCAGACCCACCTGTGTGCAAACTCAGGCTCCACAGAGGATATTGTCCCCTCTGCTTTCCTTCCCTCCATCCCACTTCACTAAGAATTGAACATCTTTGTGCCTTGGACCCTCTCGGATACTATGGTGAGAGAGTCAGTGGGTGTTTTATAAATATGCATTGTTTTTGTAATCAGAGAAAATTAATAATACCTATCTTTAAGAGAAAAACCCAGTTGTCTGAAAAGTATATATGCTCATAAAACATAGATGGAAGTGTAAATGGGTAAAAACATTCTGGTGGCAAATTGATAAAGGAAATTTAAAATTTTTCCAAATAAGCATTTTGATTGAGCATACCCTTTGACCCAGTCATTACACATCTAAAAACATGTTTTCAGGAAATAATTTAGGGTGTATACAAAAATTTAGCCATAAGACAGTTCATCCCAGCATTAATTTAAATAGAAAAAAATAAAAACAACTTTGATGTTCAACAATAGAGAACTGTTTGGAAAAATCATGGCCTAGTCATGAGGTGAAATAAATACTGTTTGGATATTAAAAATTATGTCTGAATGGTCATAATTTCCCTCTTAAAACTTCTTAAAATTTTCTTCTGAAAATTTTCCATAGACATGTTTATCATCAAAATAAACAAACTCTACAATGTTGTAGAAAAATAGTTATTAACATAGAGATGCTAATAATATATTATTAAGCAAAATTTACAAAACAGTATTTATAATCTATAAATAAGTGTTATGTGTGAATATATGTACATACATACACACGTATATTTATATGCTATAGTATTAATTAGGTGAAAGATAGAAGCTTAGAAGTGTATTTATCTTACCTAAATGTTAAAGTACTTAACTCTCAATAATGGAGTTGTAGGTGCACTTTATTATCTCTTATTTGTTTATCTATTTTCTACCAAGAGCATGTGCTACTTAAGTACTATTTTTTAATGAGTTATTTTACATAAGTATTTATGGAATATCTTTGGGTCTTGTTCAACATATCATGAAAATAACTGTCTTCTTCTTGAAGAGAGAATGCTAACAGGTGATCTTAACAGAGAAAGCACACAAGTCACTATAAATACAATGCTGTGGGGACCCAAAGGTTGCAAAGGCTCCATGGAAGGAGACAGGACAGTGCTGGGTCCTAAAGAAGTGTGGGCTCAAGTGGGAGAGGGTAGGACAAGGGTCTTCCCCATGAGAGAACACCCATGTGGGAAGTCTCCTGCCATGCCCTTCCTGAACACAATCCTGCAATACCCCTCATCACTTACGGGACCAAGTCCAGACTCTCCACAAACACCTTGCTGACTCTTGCTCAATGCTCAAGCTTCAGCTTCCTCCTAAGGCCTTCCCAACCCCTCAGATTAGGAAGGTGCCCTATGTGTCTACAATGCATTCTGTACTCCATGATGACAGCAATGATCTTAAATTATTTGACTATAGGCTCATTAGGGCAAGAGCTACATACGTTTTGTTTGCAGCTATAGTTCTACCACCTACAAGGGTGTCTAGCACAATTAGAGACTCAGTATGTATCGTTTGAATAAAAAGGAAGGGTGTGTCAGTTAATCATATACTAGTCAAATCAATGGAGTTGTTGCAAAAGTAAAGTTTCACATGATAACATGATAACAGGCTTGCAAGAGTGAACAGCTATGGGCTTCTCAGATTTAATTTACACACTCCTTAACAGGCACCAAGGATGTACATGAGTGGCTCTGTTTTCTTATCTAGTTCTATCTGGTTAACTAAAAATTATGCATGGCCGTGAGTACACACGACTAACCTCTCTTGTAGTAGATTGTCCACGTAGAGAAAGGCAAAAATCCTTTCTCTACTCTTAAGTAACTCCCCCATCACTGACTACCAGGGCTTGAAATTCCCGCTATTAGTCATTTATTTGAAATAAGGTCTATGCTAAGATTCGAATATATCTTCAGAGAGCTTACTAGCATATTACAACATGATCAACCTTCAAGACTAATGTGTTCTCTTTCACATTTAGGCTATCCAAATGGGATTTCAGATGCTTTACAGAAATACAGACATAATAAGACATCAGTCAACACTGAGAAAAAGACGGAAATCGAGGAGTAAAGATTGACCTTAGGGATAAAAAAATGTCACTGTATATCTATCCACCTACATGGATGGATGAAAAGATAGATGAGAGAGAGGGAAGGGGAAAGAGAGAGAGAGAAGCCAGAAAAAATGATAGGTGGGTAGTTAGGTAGGTAGATACATATGCAGAAATTAAGCACAAAACTTTGCTCTGGATAAACTTCTCAGCAGTCAAGCTAGAGTGAAGTCACACTGTCCATATTTAAAGGAAATACACCTGCTCATGTGAAGATACAGTTTTTCTTGGTCCTGAGCTATAGGAGGGACACTGAACAACATAATTCTGAACAACGCCATCAATGAAAGTTTTATTGAAAATGCAAATTTAAGTTACATATGCCTATTTCTTTTATTGGCCTTGTGGGCATAATGTAAAAGCATAATTATGCACAGTTACTTCTCTAAGGTCAGATTGATATGGTTCAGGTCACAGATCCTTATCTGTCTTGAAAAATGGAGATATCGATGGGGAATGATAAAAATGGTTAGCACTTCTCTTAAGCACACTTTACGCATCCTCATTTCAATCAAGTCTTCCTTAAGAGTTATGGGGAAGGCTATTTAAAATGAGAGATTTTTAGCCATGTAGATGGCAAACATTGTTTTATTAAAAAGGCAAAGGAGTCTACCCTGTATACTTTCCATAATGGAGAGCAACACCTTTCATCAGGGAAGTTGGAAGCAGGAGAAACCTTAGGCAGACTCAGTTGTGACTGCATAAGTGATCTCTTAAAGCTAAAGTTCTATACCAAAGAAACCTGATCTAGTTTATTTGTGTTGTAGGTGATATCACCGAGTTCCCACCTATAGAACTCTAATGTCCTTCTTGTATTATGCTTAACAATAAATTACACATAAAAGGAACCGCTGAATAAGTAAATTTAGTTTAATAGAATTATTTGACATCATCCATCTAAACGTCAAAGGAAAATCACCAAAAGCAATTATTTGAGTTTGGACATAATATAATTTACATGATATTCTTGACCATAATATGCTAAATCAAGGGCTCCTGGATACTACTCCAGAAGCGTGAATGCAGGACTCTGATCATTAGTAAACAACAAAAGCTCTTAATTTGTCTAAAACCTGTACAAATGTTAAAGTACACATGAGAAATAAAAGGAACTAAGTCTCAATGTCAGTTTACACCATTTAATACAGAAATTTGATAAATTAGAAAATCATTTTTTGCCCTCCTGATTCTCCTGATGGCATTAGGATAAAATATCTAAAAAGCCATTTAAAAACTTAAATCAATATTAAGATCATTCAAATTGCCCAATTAATAATTTCTGTCTATAAAGTCAAAGGTTGATGGTAGATACATAATTCTAGAAAATGTCTTGAAAGATTCTTGACAGATTTTTCCTATTAGTTAAAGCAATTGGTGTTTTACAATTAGAGTTAGGAAGTAGAAAGGGGAAGCAATTCAAGAGAGAAAGTGACCCTGAATACATATGTCTTAAAGGTCACACATGCGTAGGTAGGGACCGCCATTTGAGATCCTGGGTATGCTGGTGCCACTTGGACAAGGAACATCAAGTTAATAGAGCGGTTCTCTCAAAATCTCAGTTGGCTACTGAATGTGAGTTGGGGGGATGGAAGGGGCTGCTTTCTCCTTTCCACACTCTACCATCCTCCCCAGGGAAGCATCAGTCTCCCGTTTCTCTTCCCTTGAAGAGGCTGAAAAAAGGTAATATAGAAAGCGTTCCAGAACAGATTTCTCAGTTTTTTAGCAGACACAGCCTGGTTGGCCAGCACCTTACTTTGGGTCATGTGATATCACTTATTTTCTGGTCCCATTTTAACACCCTTACCAAATTTGAATAGCCAGCTGGAAAAAATCTGACACTGGCCAAGATTAATAAGAAGAGTATTTCATTTTTTTAGATTGTATTTTAGATTATAAATATGGGTTATCCCTGACTTTTTGAGTTCTATTTTAACACCCTTACCAAATTTGAATAGCCAGAGGGAAAGATCTAACTCTGGCTAAGATTAATAAGAAGAGTATCTCATTTTTAGGTTGTATTTTAGATTATACTTACTTGTGTTAAATAAAGTAAATTTATTTTCATATGCAGAATTATTTCCAAAAATATTCCATTCTATTAGACACCCTATACAGTTTTAAATTTATACTGAACTGAATGAAGCAGAATAATTTTCTGGATAATGGCTATAGGCTATATTTTAAAATAGCAACTTTGAATGTGTAACTTTTCCATCCATCACACAAGCACACACTTAAAAGTGTTTACTCATCATACATCAATTACACAGTCACCTCTAAGAAAATAGAGATATTTTTTCTAAATCTTTAGACATTAGAAAATCATGAGTTGCTCTAATAAAGAATTTAGATCTGAAATAACATAAAATGTCTTCTCCTCAAAACCAGAGTATCCATTCTTTCTTAATTATATTTCAATCGCATTCTTAGATAATTCCTCAATGACAATCCTAAAGAAAAGTATTAAACCAACAAGACTAATTAGCCCTAGTGATATTTTCATCAGGAGAATGACCATCTACCCTTCTCTCCCCACTTCCTTCTTGGGTAAGCCTGTACCATGCCATCGCTTTGTCTAAAGGAAACATTCTTTCTTCAATGTTCCATATCTCAGTAGTTGATATCACCACTCACGTAGTAGCTCAAATCCAAAAGACAAAAGTCATCCTTGATTCCTCTTGCCTTCCACTCATTAGAACAAACACAGTCACATTACCCCAACCTAATAGTTTTGCTATTACCCCTTTTCCGGAAATCTCTCTGCCTCCTGAACTTTGCATAGCTTGCTCCTTCTTACCTCTCAAATCTAAGGTCAATCGGCTCTTCCGTGAGTTCTCTGCTCCCCAATCTAGACCTGTTGCTCACGCTGTCTCTCCAGCACAGCTTTTGTTTCCTTCATAGCACTGCCCACTGTCCCCAGTTGTCATCCAGCTGTCCATCTGCCTGTAGTCTGTCTCTCCCACCAGGCTGTGGGTTCCATGAGAACAGGGCTGGTCGCCTTGCTCACCCAAGAATCCCCATGATCCAAGCAATGCCCCACATGGTAGATACTCAACAGTTGGTTAAATGGATGTGAGTATGTAGGATGTTTGCACAAGGATTTTTGGTATTGACGAAAAGACATGGATGGTTTAGACATTAAATGCCCAATGGCTTGAGCAACATGATTCCCACCTGAGATGGAGTTGCATAAGGATTCCAGAAGTGTGGCCCTATAGCCGTCATGGAGGAGAAACAGGGCAATTTTTACGTGCCTTGACTAGAAGACATGCATTGCTTCGCTCACACTCCCATTTGCCAGAACCCAGGGTCATGGCTCCAACCCACTGATTACCCTGGGTAATCATGCCTAGCTTGGAAATATTCTCTTCTGAGTGTACAGAAATAGAGAATGGTGGGAACACTTAGCACTGCCTCATCCCCAAGGAGAATATGGAGAGAATATACCACTACTGAGGGAGCACAAAAGACTGAGGCAAATAGAAAAAAATATTGCATGCTCTCACTTATATGGAGAATGTAAAAAAAGAGAAACAGAAACAGATTCTGGAACACAAACAACGAAGAACCCCCAGAATGACTGGTCACATGCAACAAACCCAGACATCAAGACATTAATAGAGAGAATTTAAAAAATTGAAGAGAGACAAGAGGAAAATAGGAAGGAGCTGATGTCAGAAAGAACAGCAGTAAAGAATACTATGATGGAAATAAATAACAAAAAGCAGAATTAGCCAAGCAGAAGAAAGAATCTCAGAGCTTGAAGACCAAAACACAACTAACCCAAACTGTCAAAAGCATAGAAAAGAAGCTCAAAAAGACAGAACAAAACCTGCAAGAGATGAATGATCACTTCAAGAGACTGAACCTAAGAGTAATTGGCCTTCCTGAGGCAGAGAGAGAAACAGAGGCCACACTGGAACAAACATTTCATGTAATCATTCAATAAAACTTCCCTCATCTCATCAAGGATGAAAAAATTCAAACACAAGAGATTCAGAGAACCCCTGCAAGACAACAAATGAGAAGACCAACTCCCAGACATATAATAATTAGTCTAAACAAAGTAGGTATAAAAGAAAAAATCCTAAAGGCTGCAAGAGAAAAAGGTCAGAATACATACCAGGGAAGACCAATTAGAATAGCAGCAGATTTATCTACAGAAACTCTCCAGGTTAGGAGAGCTTGGAGCCCTATCTTCAAAGTTCTAAAAGTTAAACAATTTCTACTGAGAATAACCTACCCAGCCAAGCTAAGCTTCATCAGTGAGGGAGAATTGAAATCTTTCCCAGATATCCAGTCCCTAAGAACCTACACTGCCACAAGATCACCTCTACAAGAAACACTTAAGAAAGTATAGAACACAGAAGAAAAGGAAAAAAGAACAACAACATTCTTCACAAGAGTACAGGCAAAAGATTAAAAACACACATGATCCAACTCTAAAACCAAAAGAAAGATAATACACAAACAGGAAGAAAAACAACTCTGTAAGAACATTATGATAGGGATCAACTCTCACATTTCAATACTTAGTTTGAATGTGAATGGACTAAATGCACCACTGAAAAGACATAGAATGGCAAAATGGATAAAATATAAGCAGGCAACAATCTATTGCCTTCAAGAGACTCACCTCACTAGAAAGGACACTCACAGACTCAAAGTAAAAGGATGCGAAACAAATTTTCAGGTGAATGGAACACAAAAGAAAGGAGGAGTCACGATCTTAATCTCAGACAAAATACCCTTTAAGCTACCAAAAATTTAAAAAGATACAGAAGGCCACTACATAATGATAAAAGGTTCAATCCATCAACAAGAAATATCCATCCTAAACATATATGCACCAAACATAGGAGCACCAACTTTCATAAAGGAGCTCCTAGGTAAACTAAAAACAGATATCGACTCCAATACCATCATAGCTCGGGACTTCAATACCCCACTCACAACCCTAGACAGATCATCAGGACAAAAAATCAGCAACAAGATCCGAAACCTCAATGTGACTCTTGATCAAATGAACTTAATTGATACCTACAGAACCCTCCATCCAAAGACCACAGAATACACATTCTACTCATCACCACATGGAACGTACTCTAAGATCGACCACATACTTGGCCATAAATCAAGCATAAGCAAATTTAAAAGGACTGAAATTTTACCATGTACCTTCTCGGACCACAGTGGAATAAAAATAAACATTAACACCAACAAGGTCCCCCCCAAACCCACAAAGACATGGACACTAAACAGCATGATGCTAAACAACTCCTGGGTCAATGATGAAATCAAAACAGAGATTAAAAGATACATGGAAACAAACAAAAATAAAGAAACATCTTACCAAAATCTCTGGGATGCCATGAAAGCTGTAGTAAGAGGGGAATTAATATCCCTACAAAAGCACATGAAGAAAATGGAAGGATCACAAATTAACAGCCTAAGAAGCCACCTAAAAAAGCTGGAAAAGCAAGACCACAACAACCCTAATTTCAGCAGAAGAATCCAGATCACCAAAATAAAAGCCCAAATCCAGGACATAGAAGACAAAAAGATAATACAAAAAAATCAATGAAACAAAAAGCTGGTTCTTCGAAAGGATAAACAAGATTGATGGTCCCCTAGCTAGACTGACCAAGAAAAAGAGAGAAAAAGCCCAAATAAACACAATCAGAAACACAAAAGATGAAGTCACATCTGATCCTGAAGAAATACAAAAGATCATTAGAGACTACTGTGTACACTTGTATGGAAACAAACTTGAAAATCTTTCAGAAATGGAGAACTTTCTGTCATCACACAACCTGCCTAGGTTGAAACAAGAAGAAATTGAGACCCTAAATAGACCAATAACAATCAAGAAAATTGACTACGTAATAAGAAAACTACCTACAAAAAAAAGCCCTGGACCAGATGGCTTTCCAGCAGAATTCTACAAGACATTTAAGGAGGAGCTTATACCAATCCTACTGAAGGTATTCCAGGTGATTGAGAAAGACGGAACTCTCCCCAAATCATTTTACGAAGCTAACATCACATTGATACCCGAGCCAGGTAAAGACCCAACAAAGAAAGAGAACTACAGGCCAATATCTTTGATGAACATAGATGCAAAAATTCTCAACAAGATCTTAGCAAACCGGATTCAACAACACATCTCAAAAATCATCCATCATGACCAAGTAGGCTTCATCCCTGGGATGCAAGGCTGTTTCAACATTCGTAAAACCATAAATGTAATAAATACATCAACAGATGTCAAAACAAAAACCACATGATTATATCATTAGATGCAGAAAAAGCTTTTGATAAAATCCAGCACCCCGCCGGGCTCGGTGGCTCAGCCTGTAATCCCGTGCCTTTGGGAGGCTGAGGTGAGTGGATTGCCTGAGCCCGCGGGTTCGAGACCCGCCTGGGCAGCGAGACCTCATCTCTACAATAAATCAAAAAATCAGCCGGGCATGGTAGCGCATGCCTGTAATTCCGGCTACTCGGAAGGCGGAGGCGGAAGGATCGCCGGAGCCCAGCAGGCGAGGCTGCGGTGGCCGGAAGTGGCCACTGCACTCCAGTCTGGGCGACAGAGTGAGACTCCAACTCAAAAAAAAAAATAAAAAAAAATAAAAAAAAATAAAAATAAAATCCAGCACCCCTTCTTGATAAAAACCCTCAAACAGCTAGGCATACGGGGAACATACCTCAAAATAGTAAAAGCCATCTATGAGAAATCCACAGCCAGCATACTCCTAAACGGACAAAAACTGGAACCATTTCCCCTGAAAACTGGAACTAGACAAGGATGCCCACTCTCACCCCTCCTGTTCAATATAGTATTGGAAGTCCTGGCTAGAGCAATCAGAGAAGAGAAGGCAATCAGGGGTATTCAAATAGGAAAAAAGGAAGTCAAGCTATCTCTCTTTGCAGATGACATGATCGTGTACCTTGAAAACCCAAAAGAATCTGTCAAAAACCTCCTTACACTGATAAAGGCCTTTGGCAAAGTCTCAGGATATAAAATAAATGTGCAAAAGACAATCACATTTCTTTACACCAATAATAAACAAACAGAAACCCAAATAAAAACCACAATTCCACTCACAATAGCCACCAAAACAATAAAATACCTTGGCATCTTCCTAACCAGAGATGTGAAAGAACTTTACAATGAAAACTACAAAACACTGCTCAAAGAAATCAAAGATAACACAAACAAGTGGAAAAATATCCCATGCTCATGGATTGGAAGAATCTACATTGTGAAGATATCCATCTTACCTAAGGCAATCTACAGATTCAATGCAATACCCATCAAATCACCAGCAACATTCTTCTCAGACCTAGAAAAAACAACACAGGAATTCATATGGAAACACAAACAACCAAAAATAGCCAGAACGATCCTCAGCAAAAAAAAAAAAAACAAAGCAGGTGGTATCACATGACTAGACTTCAAACTTTACTATAAAGCTACAATAATCAAAACAGCTTGGTATTGGTACAGAAACAGGCATATAGATAAATGGAATAGAATTGAGATTCCAGAAGCAAAACCTCAATTTCTCAACCAACTCATCTTTGACAAAGCCACCACCACCTATCACTGGGGAGAGGAGAACCTATTCAGTAAATGGTACTGGGACAACTGGCTGACCACATGCAGAAGATTGAAACAGGACCCCTATTTATCCCCATACACAAAAATTAACTCTAAATGGATCAGAGACCTAAATGTAAAACCTCAAACCATAAGAACCTTAGAAAATGAAGGATATACTGTCATGGAAATTGGAACTGGCATCCAGTTCCTGAACAAAACCCGAAACCCACAGGCCAAAAGAGATAAGATAGAAAAGTGGGACCTCACTAAACTGACAAGCTTCTGCAAGGCCAAAGAAACCATCAAGAGAGCAGGGAGACAGCCTACAGACTGGGAAAAAGTATTTGCCAACTCCAGGTCTGACAAAGGCTTAACATCTTGGATCTACAAGGAACTAAAACTTGCTGAAAAGAAAAAAAAAAAAAAAACCCCATTATAAAATGGGCAAAAGATATGAACAGACACTTCTCAAAGGAAGACATCCGAGCAGCCAACAGACACAAGAAAAAATGTTCAACCTCACTAATCATCAGGGAGATGCAAATCAAAACCACACTGAGATACTACCTCACTCTAGTCAGAATGGCAATTATCAATAACTCAAAAAATAACAGCTGCTGGAGAGGGTGTGGTGAAAAGGGAACACTTCTACACTGTTAGTGGGAGTGCAAACTAGTACAACCTCTGTGGAAAACAGTATGGCGATTCCTAAAAGCTCTAAATATTGACCTCCCATATGACCCCGCAATCCCACTACTGGGAATATACCCTGAAGAACTCAAATCACTCTATAAAAAAGATACCTGCACACGTATGTTTATCGCAGCACTGTTCACAATAGCACAAACCTGGAAGCAACCATACTGTCCATCAAAAGAGGACTGGATTTAAAAAAAGTGGTACATATACACAATGGAATACTACGCAGCCATAAAAAAGAACAAAAATCATGAATTTCGCAGCAACCTGGATGGAACTAGAGTCTATAATACTGAGTGACCTCTCACAGAAACAAAGATCTGAGTATCACATGTTCTCACTCATATAGTGGACCTTGAACATCCAACGTAATACTATAAGAAAATGACTGACAGTGGTGGGAAACTATGAGGGGGGAATGGGATTAACGGTAGTAAATGTCTGGGGATGGGGAGACACCTCTTATCAACAAGGGTGCCTGAACGAAGCATATTTGTATACCTAACCCTTAAATGTACCCCACAATATCATAATAAAAAATATTGATTAAAAAATAACAGAAAGAAAGTACATGACAAATGTTAAAAAAAAAGAGAAACAGTGGATCCACCCCCACTCCAGCCCCCACCCCCACCGCTATGGGAAGTGTAGGTCTCAAAGGATACAAAATAGCAGATATGTAGAAAGAACAAGTCTAGTGCTCCACTGTATAACATGAGGACTAAAATGAATGCAGTTGTACCACATTAGGGATTTTTGCTAAATAAGATTTTAGCTGCTCTTGCCACAAGGGAGTAACTGAGATGGCAGATATGTAAATCTACTTCCCTGCAGTAGCAATTGTACTATCTATGTGTATTCCACAACATCATGTTGTAAGCCTCAAATACACAAAATAAATGTTTGGTTTTTTTTTAAAAAGACTAAGGCAACAGATGTCACACGATTAGGAACTTTGAGACATCAGAATATTGGGTTACAAATTTCATATGAACTATTAAAATGCTACTAAATGGTGGTACTGCAGGAATACAATAGAATGACACTCGACATTCCCTGATGGATCCAGAGACACTTCCACTCTGATGGCTTTGTACTTACAACCCTTCTGGAATGGTCTTCTGTACATTATAACTGTGTAATACAGAGGAACACAAGCTTGCACTCAGACTGCCTCTGTATAAACAAGGGCTGCGTGTTCACATGAGGCTTTTGGCCTTACTGGTGATTTCCCACAGATTTCCTCTCATCCAGGCTCCTCCAATAAACATGAAGGGCTTCCGCTCATTTCGGTCATCCCTCGTCTTCCTTTTCGGAGCACATCTCTCACACAAAGTAAAACACACCTTTTTTTTTCTTTTTGTCTCCCTCAGCTTTATTGAGGGATTATTGACAAATATAAATTGTATATATTTAACACATACAATGTGATGTTTTGATATACATATACATTGTGAAATGATTAATAAAAATAACAATGAACTCAAAATTAATTTCCGAAATACTTCTCGTGCGTCACTGTGCTCTAATTAGGAAATTATAATTGCCCATTCTACTTAGCTGTAGAGTCTCAGAGGACAGGACTTTTATCTTATGGACATTCTATAGTAAGAAAAAATTCTATCGAATATCCAGTATTGAGTCATTTCCTGGGACAGTGTTCAATTATTAATTTGAGACTGATGAGACTGTATGAAATCTTAGCAGAGGGGAAACTGCAAAAGTCAGGTTGAGATGGCTGAGTTTTTTCTTTTCCTTGGAACATGCTCCCCTTGTCAAAATACCTATCACTTTACATTTAATAGTAATTAATTGTAATTTAATATTTTAAATCATAGATTTCTTACTTTTAACACGCATCTGTCCAGCACATCCTATGGGTTTTTAAAATTGGGCTAACCATTATGAAAGGACAAGACACATTTAAGATTAAGAGTTCCAGCCTTAAAACAGTTATAAATATGCCTGGGAAAGCAATTTACTTATACTTGAAATTTTTGGTGATGCTAAAAATATAGTTATGCGGACAATATATGCTGAAGGAGAACAATAGATGTTCCCTGGCATACCAAACACATGCTTACTTCAGAGTATTTGTGCTTGCAGTTTCTTCTAGGATGTTCTTTTCTTCAGATACTGCCAAGGCTCACTTGCTCACTGTGTTCAGCTCTCTGCTCAAGTGTCCTGTTTCAGCAGGGCCTTCTCTGATCCTTTAAGCAGCAACCTTCCACCTGTTGCCCCGTCTCCTTACCCTACACTCGTCTCTTCATGACTCTGGTTGGTCCCAATTTATATTGATTTTTTGAATTATTATTATTTTCCATCTTTCTCCTTCCCGTGAGAGCAGGAACTTGCTCTATTTTGTTCCCTCCTCTGTCTCTAACATGGAGAAGCTGCCAGCTCACCACAGACATTCATAAATATTTCTGAAATGAATGTTTAAGGAATGAGTCACATAATGCAGTTTATTGCACAATCTGGTATCCTGTGAATTAAGATATTTTTCAGAAGAGATGACAACTACCAAACAAAATGATAAGCTTCCTGGGAGATGTAATCCCTTCCTCCCAGCTTCACCATCAGCACCGTGAAGCATGCCACCAAACTCTGCTACAATTTCCTGACAAGCATGTATATCTCAAATAAATACTGGATTTGTATACATGCAAACACATACCCAGTAGATTAAGGTAACTCCGACTAAACACATTCTAAAGTCTGAACATTAACACTTAGACTGGTGCTAATTTCAGATGTTCACACAGTTGAAGCCAATAAATTCCATCTATATCTGAACATATTTTCTAAAGATAGACTTCTTTTCAATGTGGATTATAAAAAAGAGTAACAAAAACAATTTGTTCAACAATCTAATTTGTCATATGTTTGTCAATGGCTATATGATTAGAAGCTGGCCTGTTATGCTAGGGCTTTTGCATCTGCTGTATGTTTGTGTACTTTTTGGTTGTTTCAACCCAGGTAGTTTACTGTATTATCAGACTGAGGTTGGAACATATTGTACGTGCACTCTTCATCCAATGAAATAAAACACATACACGCACTCTCCCAGAAAATTATCTAGTTGCAGGGCCATGTGTTAGCCACTTGAGGACCACACTCAAGGCCCATGGAAGGTTCAGGGAATTGTGGACAGAGTCGGGGAGCAGTAACTTTGAAGGTGAGGTGAGGAACGGCCTCCTTTCCCTACTTACTTTCCAGCTGCCTGACGTCCCTGAGCCTTTTCCGTCCCTTCTCCGATCATCTTTGAATGTGTCACCTGCACCACGCCACGCAGCAACCAGTAGCTCCATCCTGTGCTGCATGATGTTGAACATGTAAATCTTCTCTCCACACCTATAGTTTAAACCATCTCATTTCAGAGATTGGACATGTGAGCTCTCTCCTATTTCCTAAAGGATTTAAGTACCAAGTGCACAGTCTCACAGAGATTTCTGTTTCAAAGCCTCGTAGGCAACCTGCAGTGGCCACACTCTATAGACAGACTCGAAAGCAACTTAGCTGTCAGCCCCAATATCAACAAATGCCACCCACTGGCCCCATGTACGTCCTTAACGCGTTCTTTGTCCACCCAAGCAATTTCTCTTCAGGACGCGGTAACATTTTTTGCTAAATACTAACAAGTGAAAACTTGGGTCACTCTAATTAAATATTAAAATAATCCCTCCACAACATGGAGATGTTCATACCAAAACAAAAGAAAGGAAATGATTTTAGAAAGCATTCTCTTCAAGGAGGTGGAAGGGAGGCAGTAGCCTTTCCCTTTTATTTACTTGTTTTTTATTTTTCTGAGTCTGAGTCTCACTCTGTTGCCTAGGCTGGAGTGCAGTTCCATGATCACGGCTCGCCTCAGCCGTAACTTCCTGGGCTCAGGTGATCCTTCTACCTCAGCCTCCAGGAGCTGGAACGATAGGCACACACCACCACACCCAGCTAATTTGTGTTTATTTTGTAGAGACGAACTCTCGCTGTGTTGCCCAGGCTGGTCTCAAACTCCTGGGCTTAGGCAGTCGTCTTACCTCGGCCTCCCAAATTGCTGGAATTACAGGTGTGAGCCACCAAGCCCAGCCCAACCTTCCCATTTTACAGGAACTCAGCAAAACCAGCCCAAAGAACAAACCGAAAACATAGATTGGTGATGAAGAAAATACTTTCCATTTCAGTTCTTATCTGTCTGTCTCCCCTCCGCCCCTACCTCCTGTTGTGGCGAGGTGTGCACATCACACCCACTTACTGGAAAATGGGCCAATGTCAGTGTCCAATTTCATTACCATCCCAGAATGGAAATCCCAAGGTAAAGAGAGTTGTCGGATTGGAAAGACCACGTTCTCTCCACCCCTTTGATGTGAGCCAAACTCTGGATGCTGCCAAGGTGTGACTAATTCCTCCTTGTTCCAGGCTTACCTTATTGCATCATTTCTTTCATATAATAATTCTGCAAAGCTTCAAAACTGGGTTTCAAAAGTACAGGAAGGGAAAATTCACTGGTAAAATGCTTTCCGTGATATAAAAATCCCCACCCCCAGACATCCCCCAGCCCCTCAGTACCAAGCAAGTTTTATTAACATGAGGCAAGTGCTCAATTTAAAGAGGACTGTGGGCATTAAAGCAGATTGTTTTATGTCTCTGACATGAATACTCCTGGTGGATGAACTATCAAGGCCTGGGTTTAAGTGTGATTAATGTCTAGTACTTGGAAAGCATCCAAACTTATTAAATCTGATGGAGTAAAACAGCATAACTTTCTCATATTATTTCCAAGAGATGTGATTAAACTAAACATAGTAGTGAATGAAACTGCAGAAATAAGACGTGGTGCAGGAGGGGGGAACTGTGTTTTATTTACAAGGAATTAAACAGAGTCAAGCATTTTAGCCAGGACGGCTGAGTCTGAGCACCTCAACCCAAGGAGAGGAGTAAGGACTGAAAACAAAGTCAACACAGCCTTCCTATATACTCCATGGGGACTTTGTCCACGCTACTGAGCATAAGAGTTGACTTCATGGAAGAAAAAGAAAGTATTTGATAAATGTTTTTCCCCCACCCCAGAAATGAATATACCAGTATATACCTACACATCACACACACACACACACACACACACACACACACACACACACACACACACACACACACTGTCAATTTCTATTCTGGCCCGTAACAGAAGCATCAGAGGTATGTCTCATGGCTCCCTTTCCACACAGAAAACAGGAGCTGCACAAGCAAGCTTCTCTGAAATTGACCATTGGTAGATTTAACGTTCTAGGGATGGTGTGTATTTTGTCTTGCTAATGTGTGGTGCTTCTCCAAGGCAAGTGGTTCCTAAGAATAATATGGATACTTACTTAATTCATGATTCAATCCTGTTTTGAAAAAATAAAATTTCAAAGAAACAAACAAGAAAACTACAGACAGGAATGAATGAACATCCAGCAAAGGAGAACTTGCCAAGCATCTGCTGTGTCCTGGGAGGGAGCAGGGCACTGAGAAGCTGAGCCCGGGAGGGCAGGCCTGCCCTTGGGTCCAGGAGTGCTGCAGAAAGCCAGGAAGAATGGCAGCAGCAGTCCCTGGGCACCACATCCCCGAGCCCAGTGCAGACACAGTGTGACTTTAACACTGGCTATCTAGACGCTTGGACGTTTGGATTTAGGCCTCTTATTTGAGAAACCAAAACATAACAACAATATGTGTAGTATCAAAGTCTGTCTCAGTCAGTTATGAATCCGAAGGCAAACCTGAGCCATGGGAGAAAAGGGAGGCTCTGTGCCCTGCCCCCGCCAGTCTCTTCACTGATAAAAGAATAACAAATATTTTTTAAAATCTGCCAAACAACAAAGCTTCAATTTATTATACATGCTCATCAATTTAACCAAAAAAAAAAAAAAAAAAAACCTTAAAAGCCTGAGGGTGATCCAGCCCCTTTAATACCCAGGCCCTAAGCTCACCACAGATCAAGGCCCAGGCCCCAGCCTGCTTTGTCTGTGAAAGATGAAAGCTGGGCAAAAACAGGTGAAGGCTTTTTTTGAATCATCACCTGCAATTAAGCAAAGGAAAACTAAGAGGAGCAGAGGTAAGCTGAACTCGCTTGAAAAAGGCCCCCCCCAGAGCAGGTGGATGCTTGCTGTGGATTGCTGTGGTGTCTGCTGACACTCCCCACATAATGAGCATTCCCTGGGATTCCCTGTGTGCACACAACAGATTGCCCAGTGGGAAGTGGGGTGCACAGGGAAACACACACAGGTGCACACACCGACACACACACTGAGAGAAAGACACATACAAACACACACAGACACAGATGGAGACACACAGAGACACACACAAACATACAGACACAGATAGAGACACACACAAACACAGGTGCATACAGATACACACATACAGAAATAGAGACATACAAACTCAGAGACATATAGACACAAAGACACACACATACAAACACACAAACACAGATAAAGACACACACACGATACGTAGGAGCACAGACAGTTAAACACATACAAAAAAGAGAAACACAAACAGAAACACACAGACCCAGATAGAGACACACACAAACACAGGTGTACACAGACACACACATATAGCGATAGAGACACACAGAGACATGCAAACAGGTAGACACAGACCCAGATAGAGATATACAGACACACAAACATACTCAGACACAGGTGCACACACAGACACACAAAGAGACCCACAGACACACAGAGATATACATGGACACACACAGATACACACACATAGATACACACAGACACAAGCAGATGCAGACAAACACACAGAGACAAATTTCATACACAGATACACACACAGACATGCAGAGAAATAGGCAGACACACATTGACAGAGACATACACAGACACAGACATACAGGCACACACACATAGACACAGAGATACACACAAACATACTTACACATACATGAAAAACACACAGACACAGAGACACATGCAGGCACACACACAGAGAGAGAAACACACAAACAGGTGCACAGGCACATGTAGACACACAGAGACACAGATACAGACACACACACACACTCCACACCATCTGTAATTCTTTTCACTCCACACTTACAATTCTTTTTTCATTCTTTTGGAAATGTCCCAAATTCAAGTTTGCTGAGACTTAACTGTTTGTGTCTAAACATAAAGGCTTTTGTTTTATATTCTCCTCCAGGAACTCCCAATACTAATAACTACTATTATTAAGGTCTTCTCTAAAGGTATTGATCCAAAATTTTCAGACCTGACTCATTTCATAAGAACAGTATTTCCACAATGAAGCTCCCTTCATTCTGAAAGAGCTCGGTGATTTTAATAAAGACAGTTTAGCACTACATGATGCCTCCATATTGTCATTTTTCAGCTCCTTGTAGTCTCATGGTCTGAAAGTATATGGTGTTTACATTTGTAGATAAACTGTCTTCTGCTGTAAATTGCTAGGCACTATTCAAATCTATCCCTCCTCTACCAAGCTTCCTCTGCCAAACTTCCTCTCAGACATAGCCAAAAACTCAGAACAAACAACATAACTTGCTTACCCATTATATACAATAAAAACTGTACATTTTAACCAAAATGCATATTGACTTTAAAGGAATTTACCATAAAAAGGAAACTGACCCTCATTAATGCAGGCTTCAAGTTTGTGTGATGTCAGGACATCCCAATAGAAAACCTCAAACAAACTTCAGTTTCAAAAAGTAACCCCAATTTTACCAAAATGAATAAATAAGAAAGTAATAAGGCTGACTTCTTATATCACATTAGGCTCAAAACTCTTTTTCTTTTTTTTTTTCCTTTTTTTTAATACATATTTTTCATTTTAAAATTGTGAGGTACAGTTAAGGGTTGGGTATACAAATATGCATAGTGCAGGTACCCTTGTTGATGAGGTGTGCGCCCCCTCCCCGTCCCCAGACAGATATTGACTACCGTTAATCCCACCTCCCTTCCCCTCCAACTCTTTCTTTTTCTAAAGAGCATTTGGTAAGGGGATGGGAGAAGGCTTGCCTCCTTGCATCAGATCCGTTTAGAAGCTTCTAAAATTCCAGGTACTGCTTTCATACTTGTCAATCAATAACAACAATCAATGTGAGTTTGCTTTCTGTCACATGGAAACTAATGGTGATGATAATGCATTAGACTCACAGAGAGAGTTGTTGTTTTCTTGCCTCTGGGAAGTCTCTTCTCCAAGGTGAAGTAGCAGGAGCACTCCAAAACAATGTTTGAATCTCACAATCAATGCAGAGAGCAGAGAATTGTGGTGGAATTGTCTCTAAGGCCCCTGCCCCAAATGTCTAAGTCAAAACTTTATCATCTTTTTTTTTTTTTTTTGTATTTGTCATATCTCTTATGGAACATGCTATGGATTTCTGTTCTTTCTGGCCCCTGTTTTATGCTCCCTATTAGACTTCCCATTATAAGTTTCTTGAGGTTCAAGTCAATGTCTCACTTACCAGTCTGTCTGCCCTTTAAAGTGTGACCCTTCCTGAGTCAAATCAAATTTGTTGAGTTAAATAAAATGGAATTTTCTGGCCAGATCTGCATCTTCGGTGCAGAACCTGCAGGTTTCCAACCTTTCTAAAATAAATATGTTGGATAAAATATATTTTTTCATAAAACCAATATATCCAAAATAATATAGCCTTTATTCTCAGTCTGTTCTTTTGCTTTAACCAACTACCACCTTACCTACCATGAAACAACCCCAAGTTACTCCTACATTCTTAACAATAGCTTTAAAATATAAAAAAGAATATTATTGTATGCAATGTTCAATTAAGTAAGTGTTCCAGATACAATCTTAAAGAGTGCATCACAAAGGTGTCAGTTTGCCTTCCTGCAGATAGAAAATGAATGCTTTTCTCTCAACAAAAAGGAACTTAGAGAATTTGTCATCTTAAACTAAGTGTGAATGAAGAAGGTATCAGGTAACTGATACTGTTTTTTCCCCTGGGTATGCAGGTCTCCTGACTCACCAGTAATGAGTAAATTGCACATGAATGGGATTCAGCAAAACTTCTGCTAGTGCCTGGGAAGAAAAATTACCCACTTTAAGACACAGTGCACAGATTTCCCCTCAGTAAAGGAGCTCAAGCAAAAACAGACTAGAGCAACCTCTGGTATCAGATGGGAAGGTGGACCAAGCACTCGTTCCTTTAGGTCTTTGTCAACCATGAGATTTTATGAATCTTATCGGTTATCCATGTAGTTGTCACTTTAGGGATGTGGCGAGGTCAGAGAGTAATTTATTTCTTCCCATTTGATTAACTTAGTAACTTGCAAGTAGCTAATGTTGCCTGCCCTCTATCATTCAAGGCAGTATCAAAACTTTGCCTTATAACAAAGGCCAAGACCGTTTCTCAAAAATTAACCACACCAGCAGGCACTGCCTGATTCTCTTTTATTGTTCACTCTATCGTGCGCCTTTTTGAGGTGATACTTATTTTTTCTCCAAGTACCTTTCCAAATGCCAGCTCCACATTCTAGGGAATGCTAGACTCTGGCTATGTTCAAATAGCACCAGTGCTTCCATCTGTCACTTAGAAGACAGAGAAGGAGGAGACACGAGATTGCTGACTGAGTGCTTCATTTTACCATCTCCGCCTCAATTGCCCATGTGCAAAATAGGGGGACTTAAACAGTGACGTTTATGTTTTCAATCAGCACTGATAATTTATTATTTATAAGATGGGGTTCAAACCACTAATCCTTGCTCCCTCTCCAAAAATTTGCAACAGGGTCTATGTCAGAACCCAGAACTTAAACTCTGAACACACCCACAAGGGTAATGAGTCCCTGAGCTGGGAGGAGAAACCCAGGACAGGTGGGCACTCAGGTCCAAAGACTGTCTCATCCTCCCACCCGTCTCTCTGTAGTCGTCTTAAACCAGGCTGCTCTCACTATCTGAAGACAGTGCTGCGCTCATTGGTCAGTTGCTCCCCAGAAACTCTTCAAACCAGCTTCCACAACAAGTGTCTGTGGGAAGACTCTTTGAAGGTGAGGTGCCAGGTCTATAGCTATGGAAAGCAGATCTTTCCACATGAAACCAGCTACTACATACTGAGGTCCAAACCATACTCCACACTCATGAGAACCACATTCTAGCCAGGGCTGCAAGAGTCAGCAAAGAAATAACTGTGAATATACAACACACAGTTAAATTTGAATTCCGGACCAGCAACAAATAATTGTATAGTATGATCAAGTGCCAGATACTTCCTCAACATATTTATACTAAAAAAAATGTTGTTACTGAAATTCACATTTCCTTGGGCATCTTGGATTTTATCTGGCAACCCTAATTCTTGCCAACCTAGAATATGACCTTGTCATACTTGCTGTCCTCAACACTCCTTTGTGTGACCCTTCCCAGGTAACCATTGACATCTCTGGAGAATTGTGGAGGGAAAGGGAGGAGAACAAAAGCTTGTGACCATGCTGCAAGCAGTGTGACCTACACTCTGCTCCTTAAGGAAAAAAGACTTATTGGGAGAGGTCACATCACAACTTGGTTTTTCCCTCCTTCCTGCCATCTAGGGCATTGTTTCAAAACACACCACTGACCACCTCCTAAGTCCAGTTCTGAGCCAGGCACTGAGCATGAACAGCCATAAGCAAGAGAGGCAGAGCCTCAGGGACTCCTGTCTCTGCACTGAGAAGGCCGCTGCCCCCAAGGACTCACAATTCAGTGGGTCAGACAGTGACCAGGAAGCACTGAGTTTCCTACAGGCTTAGTACATAGCAATCTGGCCCCTTGGTCTGAAGTCTGACATCTCTTCCATGACTCTACACTGTTCTCACAGTGAAATGTCTCTCTCCAGGTAGCTTTGGCAGAGCGCTTGCTGGGATGCCAGGTGGGACTTGTGGGGCACCTGGCAAGCAGGAGGGTTTCCCTCCTTCCTGTGCACTGCCTAATAGCTATGCCCAGGTCAGGGAGAGTCTCAAAGGCCTGAGCTTTTAAGAGCAGCCAGGTTGGATGTTGCAAGTCTACATTTACAAACTTATTACAAGTTCAGCAGGATTGGTCCATCCATCCCTTTTATCAACCCGTGTACACTCAGTCTGAATTTGCTTCCAGTTCGTCAGGCTATGGAAGAATATGCTTTTCCACATGGTTGAGCAAGAGGAATGTTGTCCTCGCTCCTGCTCACATGGTCTCCTGGCAGACCTCCTAACCCTAGAGTGATCCTAAGAAGTTAGTAACCGACTGTGTGTCAAATTCAGGCCTGGTGCAAGCCTGCACTGCACTGCAAAGACTTGCACAGGGTGGGGACACGTTAGCACAGGCCTCGGTGCATGACTTCAGGGTCTGCGGATGTGGCCTCGCCCCCTTCCTTCCACTGTGGGTGTTTTTCACACATGTTTGACAGCCTTTGAAAGGAGGCCAGATCACCTTGGGGTTCTGCTTGGACCCCTTCTGGCATCTTTCACACCCAGTGAGTCTCCCTGGCTTCCTCGATGGTAACCATGACCCTATGACACACAGCCTTTCTTTGGAAAATATTTATCCAGATTCTTCCGTCTTCAGCACATATCCACTATTCATGTTCAACTTTCAACATTCAGAACACTTGCCGACTTGATCTTGGCCTTTTCTCCCCCAAAACCGAATAACGGACTGACATAGGGATCTCTGTAGAAAATATGTGTCCAGTCTTCCTGTTTTTAATCAGTCTTCCACTTTACCCATTCAACATGCATTAGCTGAGCACCCCCAGGAGCAGACGTCCCACCACAGAAACCTGGAAACGAGCGAACGTCATTCCAGAGCTTAGGCATCTGCAGCCCAATGGGGACGTCACAAAATAAGAAGCCCAGAGGGTTTCCAGGCGAGATGTGGCTGGTCGGTACCCAGTCACAGAGAGAAGGCCCTGGGGGAGTCTTGGGGAATAAAAAAAAATCTATCTGTGTTTGGAGGTCAGAGCAGCTTCCTCAAGAGGGGATATTTGCTCTAGAAGCTGGAAGAGAGGTGGAGGCGCAGACATGAGTCAGGAGGGCTGAGCACCACCAGGAGGAAAGGCGGACAGCACTGACCTCATGCGACAGGCTACATGGGGGCTGAGAGCCAGCCCCGGGGCCAGCCTGAGGAATGCAAGTTTGCTCCTCATTCCTCGTGTCCTTATGGAGTCCAGGCCAGGCGCTGCTTTAGCCCTGGGAATCCTGCCCTGACAAGACCCCTGCCCCGTGCACTCATACTCCAGCAAGTCAGACAGTGACCAGACCAGTGGCACAGATCGGATTCACATTACCATATGATCTGTGGAGGAAAGTAAAGCAGGGAAGAGGCAAAAAGAATAGCGGGGTGATGGAAATGTGCAGCTTTAAGATAAAATGTTTACTTTAGATTCGTGTTAGATTACAGGAAAGATGCGAAGATAGGACCAAGAACCCATCATTCAGTTTCCACCGTGTTTAGCATCTTTCGTTACCAAGGTATGCTTGTTACAACTGAGTACTCTATACTGTTTGTTACTAGCAGAACCCCAGACTCCACCCAGATTTCATTAGTTTTTGCATCCATGCTCTTTTGCTGATCCAGGCATCACGTGACTGTCTCATTAGCCTCCTTCCGGCCTATGACAGTCCCTCAGTCCTTCCTCAGTTGCCATGGTCATGACAGTTTTGAGAAATACTGTCCCTGAATGGTGTTTTCCTGGTCTCCCTCTCACAGTCAGGTTGGGTTACACATTTAGGGGAAGACCGCCCTGAGGTGAACACGCTCTTCTCATCGCATCCTGACTGGGCTCACGAGAAGTTGGTCTTTGAGCGAAGACCTGAGGGAGGTGAGGATAACTGGGAGGAAAAAGTTCTGAACCTGCAGATAGCAAGTGCGAATGTCCTAAGACAACAGCAGGGCAGCAAAGAAACCAGGGCAGAGGGATGTCGTGGGCAAGCAGAAAAGCAGCAAACAAGATTAGAGAGATGCAGAGGCCAGATTGCAGACTGGTAAGAAATAGGGGTTGTAGCCAGGCACAGTGGCTCACGCCTGTGAGGTGGAGACGAGAGGACTGCCTGAACGCAGGGGTTCAAGCCAAGCTGGGCAATTTGACAAGACCTCGTCTCTACAATAAATGAAGAAAAATTAGCCAGGCATTGTGGCACATGCCTGTAGTTCCAGCTCCTTGGAAGGCTGAGGTGGAAGGATCACCTGAGCCCAGCAGGTCAAGGCTGCGGTGGCTAGGAGCGTGCCACTGCACTCCAGCCTGGGCAACAGAGTGAGACCCCAACTCAAAAAAAAAAAAAAAAAAAAGGAAAGAAATGGCATTGTTTTGTGGAAATGAATGACATAATCAGAACAATTGGTAACATGCATTAGAGACAGCCACAACTACCTGCCCCACCCTTCTTGAGTCTGTGGGAATCCCATCTAGTCTCCGGGAGAGTGGACAGCAGATTGTGATCCCCCACTTCCCGGCACGGCTACTCAAAGGATCACTGGGTCGCAGTGGCTCAAGCCTATAATACCAGTTCTTTTGGGGGCTGAGGTGAGAGGATTATCTGAGCCCACGGGTTCAAGACCAGCTTGGGCAACTTGGCAAGACCTCTTCTCTACAATAAACCAAAACATTAGCCAGGCATGTTGGTGCATGCCTGTAGTTCCAGCTACTTGGAAGGCTGAGGCGGAAGGACTACCTGAACCCGGCAGGTCAAGGCTGCAGTGGCCATGAGCGTGCCACTGCACTCCAGTCTGGGCAACAGAGGGAGACTCTGGCTCAAAAAAAAATAGAAAGCAAAAAAAAATAAGGGCTCACCAGATACAAAGGACTCTCCCAAACTGAGTTGAACTGAGTCTATCACAGTAGTTCTCTGAGAAATTTGAGCCAATCAGTATGCAAGGAATTGCACAGTGAGGGGTGGGCACTGGGGCTCTCAGATAGCATAAAGACCAGGACTGGCTGGCCATTTTAGATCCATTCTTTTTTTTTTTTTTATCAATATTTTTTATTATGGTTTTGTGGGGTACAGTTAAGGGTTAGGTGTACAATTACGTTTCATTCAGGCACCCTGTTGATAAGAGGTGTTTTCCATCCCCAGGTAGATATTTGCTACTGTTAATCCCATCCCCCTCCCCCCCATAGTTTCCCAGTACCGTCAGTCATTTTCTTAGAGTATTACATTGGATGTTCAAGGTCCATTACATGAGTGAAAACATGTGATACTCGGACCTTTGTTTTTGGGAGAGGTCACTCAGTATTACAGACTCTAGTTCCATCCAGGTTGCTGCGAAATTCATGATTTTGTTCTTTTTTATGGCTGCGTAGTATTCCATCATGTATATGTACCACATTTTTTTAATCCAGTCCTCTTTTGATGGACAGCATGGTTGTTTCCAGGTTCTTGCTATTGTGAACGACGCTGCGATAAACATACACGTGCAGGTATCTTTTTTATTGAGTGATTTGAGTTCTTCAGGGTATATTCCCAGTAGGGGGATTGTGGGGTCATATGGGAGGTTGATATTGAGAGCTTTTAGGAATCGCCACACTGCTTTCCACAGAGGTTACACTAGTTTGCACTCCCACCAACAGTGTAGAAGTGTTCCCTTTTCACCACACCCTCTCTGGCAGCTGTTATTTTTTGAGTTGTTGATAATTGCCATTCTGACTGGAGTTAGGTGGTATCTCAGTGTGGTTTTGATTTACATCTCCCTGATGATTAGTGAGGTTGAACATTTCTTCATGTGTTTCTTGGCTGCTCGGATGTCCTCTTTTGTGAAGTGTCTGTTCATACCTTTTGCCCATTTTATAATGGGGTTGTTTATTTTTTTCTTTTCAGCACGTTTTAGTTCCTTGTAGATCCAGGATGTTAAGCCTTTGTCAGACCTAGAGTTGGCAAATACTTTTTCCCAGTCTGTAGGCTGTCTCCCTGCTCTCTTGATGGTCTCTTTGGCCTTGCAGAAGCTTGTCAGTTTAATAAGGTCCCACTTGTCTATCTTCTCTTATGACCTGTGGGTTTTGGGTTTTGTTCAGGAATTGGATGCCAGTTCTGATTTCCATGAGGGTATTTCCTTCAAACGTCCAAGAATAGCCAGAACAATCCTCAACAAAAAAAAAACAAAGCAGGTGGTATCACATTACCAGACTTCAAACTTTATTATAAAACTACAATCATCAAAACAGCTTGGTATTGGTATAGGAACAGGCATATAGATCAATGGAATAGAATTGAGATTCCAGAAGCAAAACCTCAATTTCTCAACCAACTCATCTTCGACAAGGCCTCCACCACCTACCACTGGGGGGAGGAGAACCTATTCAGTAAATGGTGCTGGGAAAACTGGCTGACCACATGCAGAAGATTGAAACAGGACCCCTATCTATCCCCATGCACAAAGGTTAACTCCAAATGGATCAGAGACCTAAATGTAAAACCTCAAACCATAAGAACCTTAGATCCATTCTTAAACAGAGGAAGCCAGTCTGCCAAATGAAGGCATGTAACAAGAACAGAGCAACAACTGCAGTTGTTTTCATTCCTGCCTATAGGATCCCTGCTTCCAGCTTACGGGAGACCCAGCTGTCCCTCATTCCTTGTCTTTGGCTTTTATGAATTCTTCTGTTTCTTAAAATAAAACCTCTTTAAATTAAGCTAGCTTGAATGGGTTTCTGTTGTTTGCAACTAAAAGCATTCTGAATATAACAAGATTAAGTCGATGAATGTATACAGAACAGAGTGGAGGGAAGGAGACAGGATGCAGGTGGACCAGTCACAAGACCTTTGCAATCGATGCCAGGGATGGGTGTACTTTCTGCACTGGGTGTCTTCTTTCCATGCTTTTGTCACTCGAGTCATCAATGACGTAATGTTGCCCCATGGGATCAAAAGGTGTGAAATAAACTCATTCCCATCATAGTGTCAAGGGTGCAATTCACCATAATTTCCAGGAAGTGCTGAGTTTTTGAAAATGAATCCAGGAAGTACCCACCTTAACCTCTGGAAGTAGCTCCTTGGGATAGAATTCCAGGTACCAGAGCACCTGGGAATAGAAGAAGATTTTTAGCAAGTGAGCCTTTCGATGGCCGTCATTCAAATGCTCCCATCTGGGGAACTCTGTGGCCACCTACAGGTAAGTTTGGTGCCCTTCATCACAGGAAGGAATTTAGTCAAAGAAGCCATGTTGAGCATTGCCAAAAGTTTTCAACTAAATCTCAAGCATTAATCACACATGTAAAAAAAAGAAAAAAATCTTGTTATAAAACATCTTTCCAATTTATTATGAGGCAGCATTTCCTTTCCACATACAGCAAAGAAACTACTAACACAACTTCTAGAAGTTTGTTAAAATGAATATTCCCCAACCAGGATACTAGACTTATTATAAAGTGTATATCTGTGTTGGTCTTAGATATGAACAAACCCAATGTTTTGGGAGGAAATGAAAAAATCGCTGGGCTGAGATTAAAAATTACTTTAAAAATCCAGGTCCCCCAACTCCCAGTCACACACTCTCTTCAATACTCTATACTCGTTTACAAGCTCACACACCCACCTGCACAGCAAGCTCATATGTCATCACCAATGTCAACTACATAATAGTTATTTTTTCTACTTCTTTAAGGTGATATAACTATTTACTGATCCAGATCAACACTTCCAATTGGTCCATCCACATTCTCTCTTTTCCCACTGCCTCACAATTATACCATAGGATTATAAAAAACAAAACTTGCTCTTCTCTCTTGCTCCTTGAAATAGGAAAGTGGGTGTTCACAGGAAGTGGGGTGTCAAGTGTCCATTTATTCACTCTGTGATGACACCAGGCTGCTCAAACCAAGGGGCAAGATGTGCACTATGGAGCAGTGTGTGGAAGATGCTGTCCTCAGCGTATCATCATCTAGACCAGAACAAAATGCCTCAGATGGAAAATCCAGACAAAGTGAACATAACTCTAAGACTGTATACCCACCCACAGTTTTTCTTTCATCTTTATCTCTAACCTCTCCACTGAACTGCCCTCTCTGTCTCTCCCCATCTTAAGTCATGCATTACTTGCCCTTCTAGCTATCATTATTACTCTCTTGTATTCACCTTTTAAATTTCCAGCAACCTAGTTTGGAGTCTTTGTGAGTCCCAGCAACTTGTCCTATGAGTGCAGCCAAAGACAGTCACACCAATCCTGCCTTTTCCTCCCACTTCATTCTCTCTTCCCATATCCTCACCACTCTTCTCTGGCACTGTTACAACCAACTCTTCACTTGGCCCCACCTCTAGTTTCTCACCATTGCTAACCCATTTCGCATATTCACCCACATTCATCATCCTAAAACACTACCCAGATAATTCTTAAAGTAACCTATATCCACTATGGCAGCCTAAGAACATTAGACATTTTCCCTCCAAAGAAAGCATGTGCTAAGCTGAAAAGAATTTTTTTTTTTTTTTGAGTTGGAGTCTCACTCTGTCGTCCAGACTGGAGTGCAGTGGCCGCTCCCGGCCACCACAGCCTCGACCTGCTGGGCTCCGGCGATCCTTCCGCCTCAGCCTTCCGAGTAGCCGGAATTACAGTCATGCGCTACCACACCCGGCTGATTTTTTGATTTATTGTAGAGATGAGGTCTCGCTGCCCAGGCGGGTCTCAAACCCGCGGGCTCAGGCAATCCACTCACCTCAGCCTCCCAAAGGTGCGGGATTACAGGCTGAGCCACCGAGCCCAGCTGAAAAGAATATTTAAAACATTCTTTTGAGGTACTGGAAAACAACCAAGGGCAGGAAATAACTTGAGAATTTTTTACTTATAGAAAACTAACCTTCATCAGATAAGCATAGTCTGTAGCCTTCCTTCCCGGGGGCTTTCCCATACCATCTCTTCCCACATCAGGTGGGGAAGATGTGCAGCTTTGTGGTCGAAAGGTATGGACTTCAGGGTAGGGAGCAGAGATGGTAGAAATGCAGGGAGGAGATTGTGGAAGGAAACAACCCACAAAAGAGCTGAAATACACTCATCACATATCACTGGCTGACTGCTAAGCTACACATGCAGGTGGGAGACTCTGGGGAGGTTTGTAAAAATTACAAGCATGGGACACTCATGAAGGTGTTGTTCCTTTGAATGCATTCCTCAGTCCCACATAGGCCCAAGTTGAATGTAAGCGCATAACCTCTCCTCAAGTCATCGCCTGGCTGCTAGACTGTAAAGACTCTGGGAGGCTGCAAGGGAGTCAAAGTAAGAAAGAAAGAAAAAAGCAGTGGAAGCATTAGTTGATGCACACTGCAGGCAAAATGCTTTGTAGTCTGAGTTCAGGCAAGTTAATTGTCTACGCCCTTCAAAGAACAAACCATAATCCACCGTCACTTCAATGTAGTACCTAGTATGCTGAGTTTTATAATACAAATTACAAGATGTGCAGAAAGAAAATATCAGTATAACCTATACTGGGGGGGGGGAAACAGTCAATATAAAGTGACTCCGACTCCAAGTGGGTCCAGAAGTTTAATTTAGCAGATAAAGATTTTTTTAAGCTATTATAAATATTTTTAAAGAAAATTAGTTCAAAGGACTGAAGGAAAATGTTCTAAGAATGAATGAACAGATAGGGAAAAGAAAAAAAATAGAACCAAGCAGAGATACTAGAGCAGAAAAGCAAAAGAACTGAAATAAAAATTTCACTAGATGGGTTCCACAGCAGCTTTGAGGGAGTAGAAGAAAAAAATTCAATGGACTTGAAGAAAGATCCATAGAAAATATACAATCCAAAGAACAGAGAGAAGAAAGATGGGAGAAAACCAATGTGGAACAATGTCGTGCAGACCAGCATACATATATTTGAAGTCCCAGAAGTAGCGAAGAAAGAAAGGGGAAATTTTTATTTGAAGAAATGGTGTGCAAAACTTCCCAAATTTGGTGAAAAACTAACTGTGAATCTTACCAACCTGAAGTAGGATAAACAATAAGAAAACCACACCTAGACACATTATAATCAGATTGCTGAAGCCAAAGATAAAGAGAAACTCTTGAAAGCAGCAAAGGCACATCGCATATAGAGCAACAAAGATACAGTTTAAAGCTAACTTCTCACCAGAAAAAATGGTGGCAGAAGACATTGAAATAATACATTCAAAGTGCAAAAATCAAAAAACTCTCAACCAAGAATTCTATATTTAAACTATTATTCAAACATAGTAGTGAAATTAAAACATTTCTAGATATACAAAAACTGATAGAACTTGATACCAGAACTTCGCTACAAATATTGATAAAAGAAGTCTTCTAAAGCCGGGCTCGGTGGCTCAACCTGTAATCCCGCGCCTTTGGGAGACTGAGGTGAGTGGATTGCCTGAGCCTGCGGATTCGAGACCCGCCTGAGCAGTGAAACCTCATCTCTACAATAAATCAAAAAATCAGCCGGGCGTGGTAGTGCATGCCTGTAATTCTGGCTACTCGGAAGGCTGAGGAGGAAGGATCACCGGAGCCCAGCAGGTCGAGGCTGCAGTGGCCGAGAGCGGCCACTGCACTCCACTCTGGGCGACAGAGTGAGACTCCAACTCCAAAAAAAAAAAAGAAGTCTTCTAGGTTAAAGGTAAATGACACGAGATAGTAACTTTTTCCACAATAAAAAATAAAAAACACCAGATATGGTAAATATGTATAAATATAAACAGATATTTTTCTTTTTTCTCTTAATGACTTAAGAGAGTGTTTAAAGCAAAAAAATGTATACTATGTTGTTGGATTTTAACATTTATAGGATATGTGTGTGCATGTATGTGTGTATGTATGAATATATGGATATGCATATATATTTCAATTATAATATCATACATATAGATGTCATACACATATGTGTGTATATTTGTATGCACATATATTATATATATATATATATATATGTATATAGTGTGTGTGTGTATGTGTGTGTGTGCAATAGCACAGAGAAACGAGGGAGGGAATTAAGCTATACTAGTGCAAAGTGCCTATAGTTTACCAGAAGAAATTCATTGTTAGTTCAAAGAAGATTATGATAAGTTAAGAATACTTACATAACCTCTCAAGCAAACACAAAATAAAGAAAACACACAAATAAATATAACTAAGAAATCAAGATATTAAAATGCTCCACTTAAATATTTAACACAAAAGAAGGAAGAATGGAAGAGCAAAATGACAGATATGAATCCAACCATATTGATAATTACCTTACATGTAAATTTACTAGCTCTTCCAACAAAAGGCAGAGATTGTCAGACTGGACCTAAAAGCAAGCTCTAACTATATACTGTTTACCTAAGGTACATTTTAAATTCAAAGATACACAGATAGTAAAAGTGAAAGGATATGAAAACTGTACAGATGAGAGAAATGGATTGATTAGACTAATATCAGACAAACTGTTTTTAAACTAAAGAATATTACTGAAAACAAAGAGGTACACTTCATAATGATAAAATGTTCAAGACAGCAAAAATATATAATAATTTAGGCATATATGCATCTAAGAATACAGCTTTAAATACATAAAGCAAAAACTGACCGAATTGAAAAAAGAAAGAGACAAACAATTATGGCCAGATATTTGACTATTCCTCTCTCATAGATCAAGTAGACAGAACACCAGTAAGAATATAGAAGACCTGAATAACATTGTCAAACAGTTGACATCTGGGAGACAAACCAACAATAACAAAATACACATTTTTTTTCAAATACACATGAAACATCCGCTAGAATAAACCATATTCTGAACAACAAAGAAAGACTCAATACATTTTAAAAGACTAAAATCATAAAGAGTATATTATCTGACCACACTGGAATCAAATTTTAAATTAAAAAAGAGAAAAATATTCTGGTAAATCCCCAAAATATATGGAAATTATACAAGATATTTATGAATAACCAACAGGTCCAAGGAGTAATCATAAAGAAAATAAATCTTGAATAGAATGAAAATGAAAACACAACATATCAAAATTTGTGCGATGCAGCTAAAGTAGCACTCAGAGGGAAATTCATCACTGAAGTCTTAAATTAGAGGACAAGAGAGTCTACAATCAGTCTATAAATCCTAGTTTAAAAAACTAGGAAAAGAAGAACAAACTAAATCTAAAGTGAGAAGGAAAGAGATAATTAAGATAGTGCAGAAATCAATGAGATGAACAACAGGCAAGCAATAGATAAAAATCAATGAAGCCACTAAATGGTTTTTGAAAGATCAGTAAAATGTATAAACCTTTAGCTAACCTGATGAAATAATGCACATACATTACTTCTGGGTGTAGAAAATGGAAAAAGTTTAACCAGGCGAGGTGGCTCACTCCTGTAATCTCAGCACTTTGGGAGGCGGAGGCGAGAGGATTGCCTGAGCTCAGGGGTTCAAGACCAGCCTGAGCAACATGGCAAGACCTCGCCTATACAATAAATCAAAAAGTTAGCCAGGCATGGTAGCGCATGTCTGTGGTTCTGGCTACTTGGAAGGCCGAGGCAGAAGGTCAAGGCTGCAGTGGCTGTGAGCATGCTGAGCCACTGCACTCCAACCTGGGTGACAGACTGAGACTCCGATTCAAAAAAAAAAAAGAAATAATAGAAAATGGAAACAGTTTTCGCAATTTCTATTAAGCTAAACATACACTTACCAACAGACCCATCGATTCCACTTCTAGATATCTACTCATGACAAATAAAGAAATATGTCCACATGAAAACATTTATGTCAATGCTCATAATAGCATTATTCATAATACTATATCCCAAAACTGGAAAGAACCCAAATGTCCACCAGCTGGTGAATAGACAAAATGTAGTATAACTATGCAATGAAATATTACTCAGTGATAAAAACAAATGAACTATTAATACAAACAGCATTGTAGACAAATCTCACTAGCACATTACGCTCTTAAAAGAAGCCAGACATGGAAGAATACACGCTGTATAATTCTACTTACATGAAATTCTAGAAAAGGTGAAACTATATAGAGAAAAAAAGAGATCAGTGGTTACCAGAGACTGGGATAGGGGCAGGAATTGACTGCAGAAAGACATGAGGGAACTTTGGGAGCTATGTAAGTATCCTAAGTTTTTGTTGTGGTGGTAGTTGCAGAACTTTAATTAAAGTCAGCGAACAGTACACTTAAATGCAGTGAGATGCATTTTATGTAAATTATGCATCAATAATTTGTGTGTGTGCATGTATGTGTGTAAAATCCCATATTGCTCACTTAGTAAAGTATGGTAAACCAGATCCTCCACAATCTGGCCCTATCTTATCTTTTTAGCCTGCCTACCCACCATTTCTTTCCAGTTTGGGGATATAGTATTATGAATAATGCTATTATGAGCATTGACATAAATGTTTTCATGTGGACATATTTCTTCGTTTGTCTTCAGTAGATATCTACTCAATATTAACTACTGTCATATTCCAGATAACACTTAGTAATCACATACCTCTTATTCTTTCCAAATTAATTTCCCCTTCTGATCCCGTTACTTCAAATCTTGCTACACCATCTCTACCCTTTCAAATCCTGGTAATCTCTCAAAACCAACTCCATTCTGTTCCCTGCATGTTCCATTTTCTGATCCCCTTCACCCTCCTTTCCTCCTTTACTCTCTGGTCTTCCCAAGCTCAAAGCAGTATTTCCCTCCTTTGAACTTCAACAACAATCTGTACTTGCTGTATCAGTCCTCACTGCACACCGTAGATTATGGTTTTGTATTCCCCCGCAGAGGGTTTGCTATATTAACTATTGTCATATTCCAGATAACACTATCACAAGAGTTTGCATACGGAAACTGTGATCTGGTTATGGCAGACCGCTAAGTGTTAGCCAGCCATTCCAAGGCTTTCTCCAGTTCCTTCCCTTGACCATCATGACCCTGATGGCTGAGATCATCCTCAAGACATCGCCCCTGAAGCATTGGCCTCTGTGGCAAAGCACACTCTCCACCACCTGTTCCACACCTCGGTCCCTGGGTTCCCTTTCTCCCCCACAGCTCACACTATGGACATTCCTGAGGCTCAGCCCTTGGCTTATATCCCTATAAACTTTGGAAAAAAACTTATTCACCAACACTGCCCTGCCGACAATTTTCAACCCTCTGTCTCTGGTCTTAAACCATTTATGTCCATCCCAACCTGTCTTTCCCTCTGCCTCCTGCACACTCCCTCTGCTGTGCCATGCCAGGAGTGGCCAAAGCTGAGCACATCTTCCATCTCAACCCAGCTCCTTAACTGCCTTTACTATTTCTACCAGAAGTACCATCAAGCCTTTGCTTGATTTCATAACCTTTTATGTGTTGTGTATTTATCTAACCCTGAGTACGTAACTGCAAACTTCTTAAGGGTAGAGTCCCAATCTTCTTGGTTTTCATATCTCAACATAACTAACATGGTACTTTATGTACTGTAAGCAGCCGAAAAATACTTTTTGAACTAAAATATCTTACTATCTTCATCCTGATAGCCTGTCATTTCTGTGACATGTTCCTTTAAACTGTCTCTTTTATGGATTGCTTCCTTTCCTTTTCATTCCTACTGCCTGGCCTTTGATGTGTCTCAGAATTACAGCCGGTCTCAGAATTACAGCCGTCGGTTATTGTAAGCACACTGGTCTCCTTGTTTAGAGGCTCGCCTCCCACTCAAAGCATTAATGCTAGATTTTTGTATTTTATATTAATCCCCTGAGTTAGAAAGGCCCTTTTCCTGTCAGGTAGGATGTGGCCCTGTTTTTCAGTGTGGACAGTTGTTTTGTTGTTGTTTTGTTTTCCCCAGGCATCTGCATTGTCACTCTCCGCTGTTCTTTCCTGTAATACCCATCTGCCTCCTCACTTACTAGCCAAACCATTCCCATCCTTCAAGGTTCAGATCAATACCTCCCTCCATTAGGAAGCTTTTCCATCCTCTGAAAGTCCACAGCATTTATTATCTCTACCATTCCCACACATTTTAATATTTCAGAGCTTAGGATTTTCTACTTCTAACAAGATTATAAACTCCTTAAAGTGGAGGGCAGTGCTTTAATTTGTAGCCCTCATAACTCCCAGCTCAGTCTTCAAGATAAAATAGTTAGAACCTATTGTACTGAGTTACAAGATTATTATGACTCCTAAAACAAGGAGAACGCAGATGAATAAGTTTGAGAATACAAAAGCTATTTTTCTAGCCATTCCAGATCTCTTCACTTTGCTTCTTTTACGGAAATTTCATTTAAGTTTGGACCACAGATGTTTTCCCAAAATTAACACATTTATGTGTCTATTACATCTTCTTTCCCAAGAAATAGTTCCCAGGGTACTATTTTGTTTATTAAATAATTTAGAGGGAAAATATTAACTTGCTCAAATGCTTGGGACAGTAAGGTTTAGAAAATTGAAGAGTAAGTTCGATTCCTTCAAGCTACCTGTGTGCTATAAGGAATCTTATAATTATTAAAACTTTTCCTTTCCCAACAAAAGCCACCAAGAACAATGTAAAGAACAGGCATGAGAAATCAGTGTCACTTGGGGTTTCATGAGTCCCTATGGAAGAGAAGCCCTTCATAGAACACACTACCAGGGTCAAAAGCTACATCAGACAAGGAAAAGGTCAACAGAAACTCAATAATTCAGGAAGAATCAGACAGGATCAAACCAAGAGTATCCTCTTGCATCTGAGAGACATTTTCACCATATCACTCAGGAGGAAGAACTGGACATTTGCATTGGAATCCCACAATCAGTATTTTTTACTGTCAGTTGTATGACAGTAAAATTGCTGTCATCCAAGCCCTGTCTCAAATCTCTGCTTCTTCACTTTTTATCTTAATGACCTCAGGAAGTCAATCGTTTTGACTCAGTTTCCCTAAGAAATAGGGACAATAATAGTACTTAACCCCACTGGATGGCTGTAATAAATGTAACATGCTTAGAACAGTGCCCAGCACATAGTAAGTACTCAATACCTATCACCATCGCCGTTATCATCATTATGATTGTATATGCTTCCATTAGCATATGACATTCTCATTCCACTGTGTAGAGCCACACATTTTCATTGAGAGTTTTGTCACCCCCATGAAGTTCCATGCTAACAACTCCCAACCATGGTTACAGACAGCCATCCGCACAAGACAGGTCCCCCATGACTTTTTCTGTTAAGATGTTGGTGCTCAGACAGGAAAAGCCAGATAAACAGAATCTCACGGAGAATGTTATTTTAACAAGTCTTTTTTCTTAGCATCGATTTATGATTCATAACATTAAGTCATTTAACGTCAGAGCAAAAGGACTCTAAGTCCTTACTTTTGTGTGTTGGAATTTTTTTTTTAGCATTATCACTTTGTTTTGATTTCTATTTGGTATTACCTTAGGATAGACTATCAATTCAATCATTAACATTACTGAGTGACCTAAAGTATAATCCTTTTTCAGAAAACATTTCTACTTACTTATTTGCATTTTCCTATAAATCTACACCCCACCCATAGGACTTTAAAACCAAAATATTGACTTGCCTCCTGCATCCTAACAAAGTATGAGTCTGAAATAAAAGGAAGGTGGTCACCAAAGTGAAAAGGAGATAGTTTGTATTCGTTTCAAAAACCAAGACTGTCACCCTTTGCAAAAGGGAGATGTCAGGCATCTGATAGCCTAATCATTTTTGAAGTATGACACATGTTAAGAAAATTGTGAACATAATTGTAGTGAATAGTCATCATTTTTCTCCTGTCTAGCATCCTCCCACCTGCTCCTTCTCTATCTGCCCACCCTCACTTCCAGGCCAGAGGCTCAGACTCTTCCCTACCCAGCCCAACAAAAGGAGGCTCTGTGACAGAGTCTGTGTGGTGAAGGCTCACCAACAGGCATTCTTCTGGAGGGTTCTGCCTATGGGGGAGGCAGAAGACTGTGTCTTTCCGATTGCCGTGGTCGCCAATGTTCACAGCAGTGCTATTCACAATAGCCAAAAAATTGGATACTCCCCAAATGTGTATCAAAAATGTATCCAATGTGTGTAGATGAATATACAAACAAAATGGAGACTAGCCACACTAAACACATTGTACATAAATAATGAAATATTTTTAAAATTTAATGGACTGATGAAAACCCAAGAGAAATTTATGAGACATAATGAGTCTTGAATTAAAATGACTAGCAAAAATGGACTTAAAATGAAGCAAAGTAAATTAGGAAAATTTAATTAACTTTGAATATAAAATGACACTGAACAATATCAAAAATCTACATAAAATGATAAGAAACAGAAAAGGCCCTGTGCCTATTTTTAATGGTCACCAAATCTTTGACCCATGTCAGCACTATGTTCTTTATCCCTGTTTTTGAGTATGGGCAGGTTCTATGCTTGACCAACAGGAGAAGGCAGAAGTGACTCTGTCCACATCTGAGCCTGGCACTAGGATAATGACTAGCCACTTCCTTCTCTTGAAACATTTGCTCTAAGGAAAGCCAGATACTATGTGAGAAGCTTGGCCAACCAGAGACCACTCTGTTCTGAGAAGCTCAAGCTAGCCAAGGGGACCGATTGCCTGGAAGAAGCAAAGGGACGAGCCAGCCCCAACTCTTCCAGCCATCCCACTCCAGAGGCCAGAGAAGTTTCTGAGATATTCTAGCCCCAGAAGAAGAACCAAGAGCCCAGTCAATGGATATAAGCAAGGCTCCAAAACAACGACACCAGTCAAGCCATTCCCAGCATCTCCAGGGGTTCGCACCACCCAAGTTGGGCTCCGAGAACTGCAGAGTAGAGTCCCTATTGTGCCTGGCTGGACTTCTGACTCACAACACTGAAAGCATAATAGGGTCGCTGTTTAACGCCACCGGTGGTGGAATGAACATCAATAGAAAATCAGAACAGACCAAATATGGGCTCCAGAATTGCTATGTAGAGGGGCTGAAAGACAACAATCCACATGGAAGTAGGGACTAAGGAACTTCTTTAGGATGTGGATTCTCATGGCAAGCCTATTGCTTTACCTAGATGGCATGATCTGGGGTTGAAGATGAGGATGGCTAATGGTAAACAAAGGAGGTTCTAAATCCCCCCCCACAGATTATCTTTCATAAGACAGATAGTACATACAAGAGATGATGTCTCATGTGGTTTCCTGTCATTCTTGTGTATTGTGTATAAGGTATGCTTCGTTTTTGGTTTTTTATCTGCATACTTCTTTTTTGCCTAATACTTAAAAGCTGATTCCTGAGAAATGAACAGAATAACATAAATCTGTCTAATATATATCTTACTTTTCTTATAAATATTTTTTATATCATGTTATTTGCATAGTTACTTTCCAAAAAACCTGATTCCCACAGATCGCTTCCCCTTGTGAAGCATGGTTTGAGAAATGCTGCACTTAGGAAGTCAGAGAAATGAAAGAACAAATAGGAAAGGCCTTGAGTACCCCAGAGAGACACACACTTAGTGAGGAAGAAGCTCAGAAACATTATGGAGAACAAAATTGAGAGGGGCATAATAGGAAGAACTAAGAGGAAAGCACAATAGGGACTAATATATATATATATATATATACATATATTAGTAAGAACATAGAAGGACATCAAACTAAAGACCTAGGAGGAAATCATGGTAATGACTAATGACCTAGGGACATCGTAGCAAGGAACGAGAAGGAAGTTGTAGTAAGGACCTAGGAAGAATGGGTAGGAGGGACCTAAGAAGCCACTGCAGGAAGAACCTAGGGGAAAATCGTAATATGGACTCTGAGGACGCTGTAGTCAAGACTACAAAGACATTGTCGTAAGGACCTAAGAGGAAGGCGGAGTAAGGGCCTAGGAGGACGACAGAGTAAGAACTAGGAGGACAGCACAGTAGGGACCTAGGGGGCCAGCACACTAAGGACTAGAAAGACATTATAGTAAGGACATAGGGGAAAAACGTGGCAAGACTAATGGAGAAATGCAGTGAGCACCTCGGAGGAACCCAGGAGGACAGCATAGCAAGGACCTCGAAGACCAGAGGAGTAAGGAACTAGAGGGACAGCAGAGTAAGGGCCTAGGAGGAAAACATGGTAGGGACTAGAAGGACAGCGTAGTAAGGACTAGGGGGCGGTGAAGGAAGGACCTACGGACATTGTCGTCATGTCCTAGGAGGGCACTGTAGTGAGGACCTAGGCATCCAAGGGTATGATTAGGAAAGCACAAAAACAATAAACACATCCCAGTTTAATATCACTGATTACTTATTACATGCCACTGAACTATGCAATGCCTTGACACTCATCCCTTCAGGATAGCAACCAGGAATAGCATTCTTATTTTACAGCTGAGGTGAGAAGGACTGGGAGTAGGATTGAACTCAAGTCTACACCCATCCTTGCTGCTGAAGAGGGGGAAGAGGACAGAAGGGTGGGAAGGGAAGAGGAGGTCGGTTTTCCAAAACGAAATGTGTGAGTGAGACAATTCTCTCTGGATCTGTAGTAAACATAATGGATGAGCCAGTAGCAGGAGGGGTGCCTCGGGACACCGGCCTCTGAAGATAAGCTCTGACATAAATCACACACAGTTTAGGGAAAGAGGGCTCTTAAGTATCCTAATGTCATTGATATGGGGGGAAAGATTCAATGCATTTGGTATTGACATTAATAACTTCCACTATTGGCATACATTCCCTAGTGTTGTCACAAAGAAAAGGATGTTTCTTAAATTTATATTATTAGCTTCTATTCCAATGCAAGACTATCCCCCCCTTTTTCTTTTTTCCTCATCTTATTTTTGTTTTGAATTATTTGAAAATTGTTCCATTATGTCAACACTTTTTTTCAACTGATGCTTTCACAAGACTGTCTGTTTTCCATATTGAGTAGAAGTATTTTTAGCCTCCTAATGCTATTGATTCAGTTACTTTTAATTTAATGATCCTACTTGACATTTCTTGACCTTGTGTTCAAAACCAAAGTCTTCATTTGTTCACCTTACCCCCCAAAAAAAAAATCACAGTAGAGTTTTTTTTGATTATTGTTCAAATCATGTCACTAACCAAAAAAAACAGATGTCAGACACACAAAGCTACTAAATATCAAATGGGTTATCACACAGGAGGAAAATGCAAAGATCTGAAGGTTAACAAAATCTTATCTTTAGACACTCATTTTTTCATCCTTGTTAAAAACAAAAATGTCAATCTAATAGTGAAACACATCGAGTGTTTATCTGCCTGATCATAGGGTTATAAATAAAAGTAATTCTGTGCCCTTGTAAAATATCTTGACAGTAGTAAATTGTTATACTAAGAAGTGGAATTGCATTCTTTGTGCTGTTAATTATTGTATCTGTTCAGGTCAGCTTCTCAAGGAAAGGGACAGAAACTCCAAGAAAGCCTGTTTGGGCATTCATGAAATATCTATTTACCACACCCGAGTTAAATGTGTGTCTCCTCAATGGAATATCTAGCAATGTGCCTTACTTACCCTTGTCTCGGCAGTCACTTTCACAGAAACCAATAACCACGGAGGTTTTTTAAAGTATTTTTTTAATCCCTAGAAATATCTAGAAAATTAGAAGTTCTAAGAATTAAAAATTATACATTGGCTGGGCACAGTGGTTCAGTCTGTAATCCCAGCACTTTGGGAGGCTGAGGCGAAGGAATTGCCTGAGCCCGGGGGTTCGAGACCAGCCTGGGCAACTTGGTAAGACCTCGTCTCTACGGTAAGTCACAAAAACTAGCCAGGCATGGTGGTGAGCGTCTGTAGTTCCAGCTACTCAGAAGGCTGAGGCAGAAGGATCACCAGAGTCCAGCAGGTCGAGAATGCAGTGGCCATGAGCATGCCGCTGCACTCCAGCCTGGGCAACAAGAGTGAGACTCCAACTCAAAAAAAAAAAGTTAGACCTTGCATCAGTTTGTTTTCGTTTCAAAGTGCTTTCTCATGTGAAATGGATGGTAATCATGGTAACACATTTTTTTTTGAGTTGGAGTCTCACTCCATCGCCCAGGCTGAAGTGCCGTGGCACACTGACGGCCACTCCAGCGTTGACCTGCTATGCTCCAGAGATCCTTTCAAGTAGCCAGAACTACAGGCACACACTACCACGCCCAGCTAACTTTTGATTTATTGTAGAGACGAGGTCTCGCCAAGTTGCCCAGGCTGGTCTCGAACCCGCAGGCTCAGGCAATCCACTCTCCTCGGCCTCCCAAAGGGCTGGGATTACAGGCTGAACCACCGAGCTGGGCCATATTAACAAAATTTAAATGACTAGAAATAAAGATGGAGAAAGCCCCAAACAACCCATTACTTTAGAAGACACTTTCAAGTAAAAATTCTTTCCAGAAGGAAAAAAGGCTACAAAGGTCAAAAAACTATCCATGATGGGAAACTAGTAAATATGCTAAATATTTATTAAAGAAAATTGCATCAAATCTCCCAAGAATTTATTAAGCCCTGGTAGTGTTTGAGTAAGAATGCTTACTTCTTAAAATTACATTTGTAGAAAATTAGAATTTCTAAGAATTAAAAAATTATACCTTGTATCAGTTTGCTTTTTCTTTTCAAAGTGCTTCCTTGCGTGAAATGGATGGCAATCATGTTAACAAAATTTAAATGACTACACATTATAGAGTGTCTGGAACAAAATATGGCATATTGTAAGTGCTCGATAAATGTGAGTTACTTGCATCTTTCTTTAAAATCTCAAGTGCCTTTGAATATTTCTATCATTTGACCTTCAGACAACCTCTCCGAAATTGGTAAAGTATCTTGATGTCTCCTTTTAACCAACATTTCTGTCTCTTCTGCGCCAGGCACATGACTTACAACGACAATGAGCAATCATTTTCTAAAAAATGGATATGTCAACAAATCATCACAAAAATAACGCGGTAAATACAAAGAAAGTCTCATTCCAGGAGGGGAAAGAAGCTCCCTGTGATGGGCAACTGGTAAGTATCCTTTCGATGACAGCCCGTCTTTAAACAAACAGACACAGAGTAAATTGCAAGCATAGCAAGCAAGAGCAGGCAAATATCGAGTGTTCTTTTTTCTTTTTTTTTTTTTTAGATTGGAAAATGCAATTTATTTGGAAAGTAAATTAGAGAGAGAGAGGAGGAAAGAGTGGCCAAAGCTAAGAAACATGGCAGCCACAGCTCAGAGTCACAGGGCCAGACCAGAGCTTAGCCAAGCAATGGCCCCAAATGTCAAGTTTTAAAATTATGCTTTCTGACCGGGCGCAGTGACTCACTACAAATCCCAGCACTTTGAGAGTTCAAGGCAGGAGGATTGCTTGAGCCCAGGAATTCAAGACCAACCTGGGCAACATAGCGAGAACTTGTCTCCACAAAAAATGCAAAACTTAGCCCAGGTGTGGTGGTGTGCATCTACAGTCCAAACTACCTGGGAAGGTGAGGTGGAAGGATGACCTGAGCACAGGGTGTTGAGGCTGCAGTAAGCCGGGATCGTGCCACTGCCCCCCAGTCTGGGCGGCAGAGTGAGACCATGTCTCAAAAAAATAAACAAAAATAAAGTTATGCTTGGCATTACACAGTGCATAAGCCATGATATTTATTTACTTGGCCCCTCCTTGGTAGGGGAGTTGGGGATAACCCTGAGATGGCGTAAGAGCAGCAGAAACCACTCCTTGTGCAGTAGAACAGGCTATGGGCTGGTGCTGTGTCTTGCTGTCAGCATTTCCCAGCGTCAGGACTTGACTCTGAGAATCTGGCAGACATAGGACTTTATAAATGAAGTGATCTCACTTCACAGTACAAGACCTTGACAGATCTCTCCTAGATTTTTTTTTTCCTCTCCACCAGGAAGTAGAATGTCAAATATATAACTTTAACCATTCCCCTCAAACCCAAGCTCCAGCGCCAAAATGAGTGAGCTGAATTTAAGCATTTTATTTTTTTCCTAGTCCCAGAAATGCTTACCACTTTTCCCCAAGTCAGTTTCAGTGGAGATAATCCTGTGCAATTTCCGGGACTTGATTATTTAGTGTCATGAGTTTTTTAAAAATGTTTTTCTTTTTTTTCTTTTTTTTAGTTAGGGTGTCACTCTGTCACCTAGACTGGAGTGCAGTAGCATGATCACAGCTCACCACAGCCTCGATCTCCTGGGCTCAGGCAATCCTTCTGCCTCAATCTCCGCACTACAGATGTGCACCACCAGGCCTGGCTAATTTTTTTTATTTTTTTGCAGAGACGAGGTCTCGCTATGTTGCCCAGGCTGGTCTCAAACTCCAGGGCTCAAGCAATCCTCCTGACTCTGTCCCCCAAAGTGCCGGGATTACAGGCACGAGCCACCATGCCCAGCCAATATATAGTGTCGTGTACTTTTTATTAATTAGTCTATTTATATTTGTTCTGCTCGGGCTAAATCATAGAGAGCCCTGAAAATCTCATCATAAGCTTGGATAGTGGCAGGCATCATGCTCAGCATATACGTGAGGCTTAATGAACTCGAGCAAATGAGAAGCAAGAGCAGAGAAAAAGGACAAGGGTGCAAATCTTATGGAAGAGAAGGCGGGAAGCTCAAGCTTCCTCCTCAAAACGGAAAAAACAAAGGAAGGCCACCCGGAAGACAAACACGAGCCAAAAGACAGAACTCAGCCCAGAAGCATCACGTCAGAAGTTGTGAGATTTCTTTAATCAACGTGACTTTCACAAACTCATTGACTGCATGATCCTGCTGTCTGTTTCCTTGTGGGATGAGTAGCAAAATCCCTTGAAGTAGAAAGAGCCAGTGACCTACTTTCTGAAATAAAAGGTGGGACGTGAGAGGGACAGTGGCTACTGGGCAGCCAATCCAGAAGGAAAAAAAAACTCCAAGAGAGGGAACAGGTCAGAGCAGCGTTAGAGAAAAGAGAACAGACGGAATTCATTGTATGAGTGACCTTTGCAATGAGAGTGACAATGTCTATTGCGCTGGTGAGACATCATCTGGGAAATGCAGGCCGGCCTCCCTCGGTGGAAGTGCCTCTCAGACCATGCTCCTAAGCCCAGATGGATCGTGGGGTACCCTGCTTAATTCTCCACAGCTGACCTCTACAGGCAAAGTTTGCGTGGAAATTACAGAAATGCTCTCCCACCACTGTGCCCTCAGCAATGTGAGCCTGCGTGGGTGAAAATAAGAAATTGGGAATGTTGATGACTGATAGGAAATAGTCTGTCTTCTCGAGGGTCTGAGTTCCCTAAAAGGGGTTGCTTGTGTTACAGTAACTCAACATATGACATGGAAGGCATCTTCTCTCACACAGCTGATAAACCACGAAACACCAGTAGCCCCTCCTGACCCATGGAAACCGTGGAAAGCCCCGAACCCTATACACTATGTTTTTTCCTATACTACATACCAAAGGTAAAGTTTAATTTATAAATTGGACACAGTTAGAGATTAAGAATATATAATAAACTAGAACAACTACAAAAATATATTGTAGTGAAAGTTCTATGGATGTGGTCTCTCTCTCTCTCTCTCTCTCTGTCTCTCTGTATCTGTCTCTCTCTGTCTCTCTGTCTCTCTGTATCTGTCTCTGTCTCTGTCTCTCTCTCTCTCTCTCTCTCTCACTTTGTCTTCCTCTCTCTCTGTCTCTCTCTCAAAATATTATATTGTCTTGTATTCACCTATTTCAGACCAAGGTTGAGCACAGGTCACTGAAACCATGGAAAACAAAACCACAGATAAGGAGGAACTACTCTATGTATTTTCTTTTCAAAATAATGCCCCCCTCTCCCTTTTTTTGAGTCAGAGTCTCACTCTGTCACTCCAGGCTGGAGTGCAGTGGCAAGATCACAGCTCACTACAGCCTCAACCTCCTGGGCTCAGGGAATGCTTCTGCCTCAGCCTCTCTAGTAGCTGGGATGACAGGTGTCCACCATTATCCCCCACTTATTTATTTTTTTTTTGTAGAGATGGGGTCTCACTATGTTGTCCAGGCTGGTCTCAAACTCCTGGTCTAAAACAATCCTCCCACCTCGGCCTCCCAAAGTGCTGGAATTACAGGCATCAGTCACCACACCCAGCATGCCCCTTATTTTCTTTCATTAGTGTGCTGCTCTGTTCCATTCAAGCACTTGTTTTACACATCATTAACTATCTGACAAAGGGGGAACAATCATGGACCACACAGTGAGCAGTGGCCTCTACATTGCACATAACACTAGAACATCCACTGGTTAGAGAAAAGGAAGAACTGTGTCTGCACATGGTGGGCCCTGCCTTAAGGCTGGAACTGTGAAATGAGGGGCTGGATGGATGGGCGGACGGACGAGGGAGCTCTGTGGAGAAAGCCTACACCAGGAAAGCAGTGCTTGGTCCCAGGCAGAGACATCAGGAGTCAGTGGCCGGGCACAGTGGCTCAAGCCTGTAATCTCAGCACTTTGGGAGGCCGAGGTCAGAGGATTGCCTGAGCCCACAGTTCAAGACCAGCATGGGCAACTTGGAGAGACCTCATCTCTACAATAAATCCAAAATTTAGCCAGGCGTGGTAGCGTGCGCCTGCAGTTCTGTCTACTTGGAAGGCTGAGGTGGGAGGATTACCTGAGCCCAGAAAGTCAACGCTGGGGTGACCGTGAGTGTGCCACAGCACTCCAGCCTGGGCAATGGAATAAGGCTCCAGCTCAAAAAGAAAAAAAAGAGTAAGTAGAACTTGGGCTGGTAAAAAACAAAAGCCTGGGCAATCCTTTGGAAGGAATGCCAAGAGGAAAATGATGTGGCAAGTGCAAGGGACGCAAGCAAAATGACTGCAGCAGGAGACTCTGACAGCTGAAACCAAAATTCAAGGTAGAAATCAAAAAGATTTGAGTATGCATATGAGTTTGCTAGGGCTGCCATGGCAAAGTCCCACCAACGATGGCTTAAACCACAGCAACGTCTCGTCTCAAGGCTCTGAAGGCTGAGAGTGCAAGATCAAGGTGACCCCCAGGGCTGGTCCTTTTGAGGCTGCAAGAAAGGATGTATCAGCCATCGTCTGGCTAAGCTGTGGTGTGGACATGTGCTCTTTGAGCTATGGCTAGGCCGCATTTCTTGGCTTTGGCCCCCTCCCCTACCTTGAAGTGGTAAATCTCCTCTTTCTCTCTCTCTAATTTGTTTTCTAAATAAACGATATTTTCTAATCTTTAAAAAAAAAAAAGAAGGGAAGAAAGAATGTATCCCAGGCCCTCCCCTTGGCCAGTAGATGGTCATCTTCATCTCCACATGACCTTCACCCTGTGTGTGATTCTCGCTTTGTGCCCAAATTTCCCTTTTTTATAAGGACACCGGTCGTATTGGATTAGGGCCTACTCTAATGACCTCATCTTACCTTGTTACATCCGTAACGACCCTATCTCCAAATAAGGCCACATTCTGAGGTATCAGGACTTCAAATCTGGGGAGACACAATTCAGCCCATAGCAATAACCTCAATTCTGCCTTTCAAAGATCCGCACGTCTTCAAGTAAATGAGACTTGTGAGCAGGGCAAGATAAAACTCGTGTAGTATTTTGAGGCTTCATAGGACATTCTTCTTCAGATGCTTCTTGGTTTCTATTTCTTGGCTAAGACATACTGTCTTCTTTAATTTGTCTTAACTAATGCTGGGATGCCACTGATTTCGCCTTCTGGAGACTGGCTGGGCTTAAATAAGCAAAAAATCTCAAATGCAACTAGAGAGGCCACACTTTTGTTAGAAAGAAGCAAATCTCTGCTCAGCCAAGTTATGTACTGCGTGTTTAATTGTTTAAATATTTGAGTTCATTAAAAATAATAATTAACATTTACCAAGTACATCTGCCAGACATCGAGCTAAGAGCCATACATGGCCACCCAGCGAAGACTTGCAGCAACACTATCGGCTATTATTCTCTCTGTTTGCCCATTCAGGTAAACCGAGGCTTCAAGGCATGGCTCATTCTTCCACTTAGTGGCCAAGTGAGGACTCCGTCCCCATCAGCCAGATTGCCCCGGACATACTCAGTACAGCCTCCATGGCAAACTCACAGACAAAACAAAACTTGCTTTCAGAACCATGACCCAGGCAAGATTCTCAGTTGCACAAGAAAGAATGAATTTTGCTCACTGGCGATTGCTTCCTATCACAAAAATAACAGCGGAGTTCATACTTTCAACAAGCAGTTTTACAACTGAGGGAGAAAAATACAGGCCTCCTGGTTAACCCTCAGGTTACCAGCAGATGGGATGAACTGGAACATTCCCCGTGTTCTAGTTCAACAAGGCCGAACAGGATCACACGCCCGATTACTGGACTCCAAGGTTACGCTTCCTTATAACCTTTGCCAGCTTCCTCCTCTTTATGGTTTGTAAAAGTTAGAATAATTTTAATCTCCTATTGGCTCTGGTGGCCCATGGATTTTTAAAGATGATTAAATAAGCTTACTAGTTAAATCTTACTGTTAAAAACTGTGTCTCCAGCCAAAGAAAGTTATTAGTAACTAGATTCATTGTTCTTTTCTCCTTGAAATACTGACTCCTAAGAACAAAATAGGTCTTATTCTAATTACTACCCATTGTTGCACTAAACTGCCATGTATCAGGCTTTCCAATTCACAGGCTAAGTTTACTGATGCTGATTTTGTGCTCTCAATTTCATCTCCTTCATGGAATATTAATAATTCCGTTTATTTTTCATAATAGCTTTATAATTTTATTTTGTCATGTGAAGTTATATTTAGAAGTCTTGATATTATACATACTTTTGCAAAATCTAAACAAGAGATTGGAAGGTGGTATAACTTAACTTTCTAGAATCACAGCTTTCCCGGAGATTATGAAAAAGAAACAGGTACTGGGAAGGATATTCGGAGTCTAAGAAAATCGGAAAAAATAATTATTAGGGAGATAAGAAGTAAATGCTAACCTTGTATTATACCTAAAAATAGACTTGTCCAAGGGACTTTATGGATTATCTAACCCAACGTTTTCTAAAGTATGTTTTATGAGACACTAGAGTCCCAGAATGTTAAAGGATATCATACACACTCAAGAGAGGTGAAGGGATCAACAAAGCAATTTCAGGAAATTCTGAGCTTAACCAAATTAAGTCAGTTTCTTTCCTTCAGGGCCTTTAAAGACATAGTGATTCTCCAGGAGGGAGATAAAATGTTCAGTGGCTCCCAGATATATTTGATCATGAGACTGTCATTCCACAAGCATCTTACAGGCCTAATGTTCTAAGGAAAACATTTGGGAGCCACTCGTCAGATCTACTTCCTTTAAATGGAGATGACAGAAATAGGAACCAGGTATGACTGGCAGCCCCAGGACTGGAGCTCAGGTCTCCACTTTCCCCTTCCAATTCTTTTTGAACAGTTCATCTTGCTGCATCTATGAAACTCTCCTTTGTTCTATAATTAGTCGTCACTCTGTGCATAGCCTCTTTCAGGCTACATTGCAATGCCACAAACATTTACTGAAGTCACAAAAATAACTAATGTTTACTGGGCACTTATTATGTGCCAGGCAGTATACTAAGCATTTCACCCAGATTATCTCACTTAATAGTACTCATGCCTATAATCCCAGCACTTTGGGAGGCTGAAGTGAGAGGATTGTCTGAGCCCACAGGTTCGAGACCAGCCTGGGCAACTTGAGGAGACCTCGTCTCTACAATAAATCAAAAATTAGCTGGGCGTGGTGGCACATACCTGTAGTTCCAGCTACTTGGGAGGCTAAGGTGGGAGGATCACCTGAGCTCAGCAGGTCGAGACTGCAGTGGCCATGAGCGTGCCATTGCATTCTAACTTAGGTGACAGAGTGAGACTCTGACTCAAAAAAAAAAAAAAAGATTTCAACAATCTATGAGAGAGGCATTATTATTGTCCCCATTTTTCAAATGATAAAAATCATGCCTTAAATTTGCCCATCAGTAAGAAAGCCGCAAACTTAATCCCAACAATTTAGGGGCTGAAGTGGAAGAATTGCTTGAGCCCAGGAGTTTGATACCAGCCTGGATAACATAGCAAGACCTCATCTCTACAAAAAATCAAAAAATTAGCCAGGCATGGTGGTGTGCACCTGTAGTCTTAACTGCTTGGAAGGCTAAGGTAGGAGGATCTCCTGAGCCCAGGTGGTCAAGGCTGATGTGATCCATGACTGTGCCACTGCACTCCAGACTGTGACAGAGTAAGACCCAAACTCAAAAAAAAAAAAGAAGAAGAAAGAAAGGAAAAAGAAAGCGGCCGACTGACAAGACTCAAACTCAGTCCAAGCGCTGGCTCACCACACACCAATACGTGGCTGTCTTAAGCAGTTAGTGCTCAATGAGTCTTAACAATGACGGATGATGAGTGACACAGGATTAAAACATTAGGAAGAGGGGTTAAAAAGCAAGGAAAACATGTTGCCATAGTCTGTGTTCGTTTTCCATTTTAAGTGTGCTGTCGGGCTGAGCTAATTATTAAAAGACCTTGGTTTTGTCCTGAATCTTGCATTTCTACCTGGCCAGGCTGCTCTTCCTCTGAAATTATGCCAGGGGGAGGGGTTCCACAAAGACTTCTAGCCCAGTCCTTAATGCCTCTGATTTTGAAACTAAGGTCAAATTCTTCAAGGAAGTAAAGATTGCAAAATATTTCCCAGAAGCGGGGCGGGTGACAAGAAAAGCCAGGTGCCTTATGCCATAAATTTTATCATTAAAAAGCCTTAAGTCTTTCTTGTAAGGGCTAAACTCATCAAAATGATAAGATTGGCATTCTTCCCCCATTCTCCACTCCTATTCAAAAATAAAGAAGAGAGTTTTCTCAATTGCTGAGCAGTAATGTTGAGCTGTAACTATCTCATATCCATAGCATCAATGTGGCATTCTGGGACATAAAAAGTACATATGATACCAGCTTATGCCTTTTGGGGACTGACGGTTTACTTGCAGAGATCCGACACCCAGAACTTTAAAAAAAAAAAAAAAAAAAAAAAACCAGTATCTGAGATGTGCCAGATTTCAGAAGGCAGATTTTTATGGTAAATGTCACACTTCTGAGTCAAAACACAGCAGTTGTGTTTAAGTTGGGGCGACCACTGTGGGCTGGCGTGGTCAAAGGCTTTCTCTTGCTGGAGAAGTTCTAGAAGAAGGGACTTGAACAGAAGCATCGAGGTGCTCCGTCACCACCCATCAGAGCCAGATGGCTTGTTCAGGGTGAGGGTTATCAGACCATGCCAGCAGCTCTCACCCTCAAAGCTCTGGTTTTTTCTTTGACTTCCATTTTTGTGCCCCTCTGGCACAAAGTTTTTCTGTGAAGAGATGTGGGCTACCTGTCGTGAGTTCCCCAACTCACAGGCATCTCTTAAACATATCTTATCTCCAGTGGAGTGACAGTCAATGTGAGAAGTTCTACCTTCTTTATCTCTGAGAAATCTCATCACCATATAAAAATAATCCCTAATATTAGCCCAGCACTTTCAGTCTTGCAAAAGGTCTCCATATCTGCTTTTTTCATATTCTCACAAAATTCCCGTAAAACAGAAAATATGGGTGTTATCATCACCATTTAGCAAGTAAAATAAGAAAAATGAGTCCTAGGGAACTTGTCCAAAATCACACTGCCAGACAGAATTAAAGTGATCTATCGAATCAAGGGCGTAATTGGCAAAATGTGAATATGGACTGAGTATTAGATGATAATTTTGAATTCCATTTGGTGTGATAATAGCAATGTGTTTACATCTGAAAGTTTCCTTATTTTAGAAAGATAAATGCTGAGACTCTGAGGGGGACAAAGTGCTCTGATGTCTATAACATCTATAATTTATTTTGAGATGTTTCAGTGAAAACGTTATGGCAATATGTTAATGACAATTAAAAGTAGGTAGTGGCTATATATGGGTTTCCATTGTCCTAGTCCTCTTCTTGTTATGCTTGAACATTTTCCTAATAGAAGAAAAAAATAAAGTCATCCATCAATAATATTGAGCACATACTCTACGGGTGTCATTACATATAAATTATAAGATAGATCCTGAGAACTGCTATAATTAATGCTGTTTGTTAAAATGATAAGAAGAGCCATGCATACATCTAATTTTCTTAAATATTAATATATTGCATGAGGAATTAAGAACAATTCTGCTTGAGTCCAGATATGCAGTCTCCCTGTCTGGTCAGACTCAGAATTGTGTCAGCCACTGCCTTGAGGAAGCAACTTCAACCCAGTCAAAGGCATGCCCTTGAGAATGACATTTCGGAAAGCCTTTAGAAAGCGTGCCAAGGCAAACAGTGCTGTCCGTGAAAGTGGCCACTGGCCAGCCTTGCCCTCTGGCTGCAGCCCCTGCCTCGGTCTTCTTATTTCGTGCTTTTATTTTTAACCTCAGACTTGCCCATGGTCTCTGCATCTCTCCCCGCTCAACTCCAGGCCTCTCGCCACAATCTATCTAATGAGGCTGCCAGGTTCCCACCTCCTAACTGAGAAGCTAGCTTAGGGCCCTGCAGGCTGATCCTGGCCCTTTTTTTGGCAGCATAGCCCCCTTCGAGCTTGCACCAATTCAACCCTGTTACCTGGCCCATAAAAAGAACTAACTGGAAAACGTCATACACAGAGACAGAAAGAACTGGCGTAAGTTCTAGGAAATTAACTTAATGGATGGCTAAAGTTCTGCTATTTATTTCAGACATACTCAGCAGGTTTATTTTGACATGATATTACTGCATACGCACAACAAAAAGTCATAATATATGCATGCCAATGTGTGCGTTTGTGAAATGTGTTTGTGTGCAGTACATGCTAGGCAGTAGGTGTCGTGTAAAGTGTATATACAGTACAGGCTGCATTGGTGCAAGTGTGTATTAAGGGTCATGTTGTTATCCTCACAGTAATTAAGCTTTTCACCTCTCCCCACTTGGACTTGGCTAATCTGTCAGTGATAATAACCTGAAACATTAGGGTTAGAAGTATTATGCTTACTTGCAATATGATGACGAAAAAGAGACCCACTGTCCTCTTTTTTACTAGCTTAGATGAGAAATACATGAATAAACCTGTATGTAGTTTTATTTTTTAATTGTAATTTAAAACAGTACCAATAATGACAAAATCAATTCCTTTTTCATAAAATATGGCTAATTCCAAGTCCATATTATATGCTGAGGTGATTTTGTCACTAATAAAAATACTAAGGTTAAAATTGGGTTTCCCTATATAAGCCCCACAAAGGTCTATATCTGTAATGTTCACTGTCTATTCCTAGTGCCAGATCTATAGCAGATATTTGTTGAGTGAACGATTAAATGAACAAACTTGGATGCCTCCCAAGGATGGAACATTTCCAGGGGACCATATGGCACATCATTCCTCCTGTCAATTAGCTCCCATTTGGTAATGGATTCGTTTGCTGGAGCTGCTAACAACGTGTCATAGACTGGGGTCTCAAACAACAGAAATGTATTCTTTCACAGTTCTGAAGGCTGGAAATCCAGGATCAAGGTGTCGGCAGGGTTGCCTCCTTCTTTGGTTTGTAGGTGGCCATCTTCCCCTGTGTCCTCACATGGCTGTCCCTCTGTACATGTTTGTGTCCCAATCTCCTTCTTCATATAAGAATACCAGTCAGGTTGAATTACAGCCCACCCCAATGACCTCAATTTCACTTATCTTTTTAAGGACTTGTCTCCAAATACAGCCACATTCTGAAGTCCTGGGGGTTAGGAGTTCAACATATAAATTTGGGGGGACATGGCTGAGCCCCTAAACAGGTGGATAAGGGCAAATGGAACTTATCTCCACTTAGAGAGTTACACAGAGACACAAAGTCCTGGTTTCTCAGATTAAGGTTTGAACCACATACAGGGACAGGAATGGTTCACAGTTCATTAGATTAATGATGAAAGTGGACAAACGAAAAAAGTACATTGTAAATACAGCCTGCACTGTCTTGGATGGACCGGGGTGCGTAAACATTGAAGCATGTAGAAGGACTGAGTATTGTGAGATGTGGAAACAGCCATGCCACTACTGTAGTAGAGCCAGTGCCCATGAGGGGAAGGGGAGTGATCAGGGAGAGACTGGTGTGGGACTACTGAGAGAGGTGGTCTCAGCTGAGAAATGAAAGTGTTTCTACAGAAAATTGTGAGCAAGCATCTGGCTAGCATCACCACTGTTTGCTAAGCATGTTCCTCACTTCCATAACGAACCCACACCCTTCCCAGAGGGCAGAAGTCTCTACTTTTTTCTCCATTTTAGCAGCACTTTGCTCTATGAGCATCTCTTTCTGTCTTAGTCAGCTCAAGCTGCCACAACAAAATACCCCAGACTAGGTGGCTTAAATAACATTGACTTTATCACAGTTCTGGAGGCCAGAAGTCCAAGATTAAGGGGCTGCCAGGGACAGTTCCTGGTGAGGGCTCTCCTCCGGTCTTGCAGATGGCCACCTTCTTACTGTGTCCTCACTGGTGGAGGTAGCAGCCTCTAGGGTCTCTTCCTCTTGTTGTGAGGACACCAGTCCTATCAGATTAGGGCCACACCCTATGGCATCATTTAACTTTTTTTGAGTTGGAGTCTCACTCTGTCGCCCAGACTGGAGTGCAGTGGCCGCTCCCGGCCACCGCAACCTCGACCTGCTGGGCTCCGGCGATCCTTCCGCCTCAGCCTTCCGAGTAGCCGGAATTGCAGGCACGCGCTACCATGCCCGGCTGATTTTTTGATTTTATGGTAGAGATGAGGTCTCGCCAAGTTGCCCAGGTGGGTCTCGAACCCACGAGCTCAGGCAATCCACTCACCTCAGCCTCCCAAAGCGGGGGATTACAGCCTGAGCCACCCAGCAGGCATCATTTAACTTTTATTGCCTTTTTGTAGGGCCCATCTCCAGATACAATAGCACGAGGGTTAGCGTTTCAACACAGTATTTGGAGGGGAAGAACACATTCAGTCTATAACTCTTACGTTCCCCAAAAGAACATACATTCCTCAGTCCATTCCTTCCAAAACACACACAAAAACCACAGCTGCTCCAACCCAACCAGATGACATTTTCCACTGTTTGAAAGCTGAGAGAGGCAGCCCCTATGAATGAACTATGAGGGGGTTTCAGACACTTTGGGAACATAAGTAGGAGGAAAAGGCAGAAGGGGGTAGCTTTCTCCTCCCCACATTCATTTATATAAATGAAAAATTCATAGTTTTTTTAAATGTTTTAAAGTATAAGGCTGAATTTACTCTCTCCTTTCATTGAAAGTCATTATAAGAGACTCTTTCCTACTAATTACTCATAAGTTTATGAGAGAACTGAAAATTTCTCAATACTGCCAAAATAAACCATAATTTTATTATTTACAATAATAATTTAACTCTTCAGTAAAAATAAAATACCTTGATGATTTTCTAAACAGTAATGACTTCCTCTTCTGTTATCTACGTTAACATTTTGATTTCAGGAGAACAGATTGGCAGCCTCACAGCAACATAAAGGTTTTCATTTTATTGTTCTGCAAGTACTTGACACCCAGCATGTGTTGCTTTAGGACTTGCATGAAATCTAGAACCTATTTGAAAAGTGCATTGGAATTTAAATTTCAGATTATCACATATTTGAGAACAGGAAGAGACCTGGAAGTCCAGGCAAAAATCTTTCGAAGTAGAGAAGTATGCTTCTTTGGGCAGAATGTGAGTCACCGTACTAGTTTATTTGTGGAGGTAAATGCTTAGAAGGTGTGCACACAAATGGATGCTAAGAAGGTATTCCCCGGACCACCTTTCCCTTCCTGAGACCACTATGGCCTCCATGACCTCACCATTCTTTATCTGTGGCCGTGGACTTCTCTGCCCCATCCATTCCAATACTGCTCTACACTGCCGTGTGTTCTCAGGCCAACACCATACTAACTGTGTTGCCTGAACTTCCATGACTTCTGGCTTCGAGTCCAGTCCATCAGACATGGTCAACAGACGACCAAGTGCTACATCTCAGACTAGACCTCATGCCCTCCCTGGGCTCCTGTACACACCGACCTTTCCAGGCCTTGCTGGCCCTAGGATACAGCTTCCTCTATGGCTGGTCTTTAGGTGCTTCGACTTTTCATGTTTATTCCCTAAACTCGCCCTCCCCTCAGTCAGTGGTCCCTTCGTTAAAGTATCTTTCTTTGCATTCTGTTTCTGTCAAGCTCTAACTCGTGCAACAATAATAAAGGGAATAGGAAGACAGTTCAACTAACAGTGAGTTCCAATCAGCAGGCCATGTTCTTGTTACCTTATTACAAAGAAGACGGAGTTTCAACATCAAAAAATTGGACAAAATGAACATAGACCTTATTAACTTAAAACGCTAAGAGAATGAAAAGATCATCCCTGGCTTGTGGCATGTCAATGGTGTGTCTCAAACATTCATAGCCTGCAGCATGCTCTTCCCTTTCATAATGACATCCTTAAGTCGATGTTGAGTCTGCTACACAAAGCCCAGAGAATCTTGTCACAGGGCTGGGGCAAGAACAGCTGGCCGAGGCCAGCCTGACTTTATGCCCTACTCCTGGAAAAGGGTCAGGGGTCAGCAACAGGAAGCGACCACCCAGAGTCTGCCTCCTCCACTCCCACCTCTCCATGAGATTCCACTACAAGGAAAGACACTTGCGTTCTTTTAGGAAATGGCAGGTTAAATCATGGCAGTGAGGCCTCAGACGGAACCAGCATACCTTTAATTCAATTTAATCAGCCTCTGCAAGCTCAGCTTTCTGCTCTGTGATTTGCAAAACCAGTGCAAGTCAGAAAACCTTTCTTCACAAAAGGTTCGAGACGATTTACAGACAAGTCAGTTGTTTATTTGATAAAAACTAGGAAAAAAGCATTTCTTAAAAATCAAACAAATCTGATGACATGATAGAATAAAGAAGCTACTACTTGTAGGCTAAAAATAGTCTCCTAGAGGAAAAAAACCTGGCTTATTCAGTAGGAAGAGATTTTTGCTCGAAGCAATGAGTTTCAGGTTTCTGATTTTCCTATAAACTCTTTACAAATCTTTTAAGACCTACCAAGATACTTATGCCCCAAACACTATTAAGCAATTTAGGGAACGATATGCTATTCACCTTCATCATTTGAGTTGAAGATTTTCTGAGTGTCTTTGCCTTTGTGTTCCATCAGAAAGACTCATCAACCATCAAAGTTTTTAGATCACGGCTACCTTCATTAGAGTTGGCATGACACTAGAAAATGCTCTGGCAACAAAACAAAACTTCACATGAGACCAAACATAAACGTAGGTTATGAAAGATGTTTCCTGGGCACGACTGGAATTCCCCTCATTAGCGGAGAGTTCTCCTAATCTGCCCCAAATGTATTACACTCTACACCAGAACACCTAAGTATTTTTCCTTTGCCTAGATGTCTTATTCTTTCCTTTTGAATGTGTTTTCTTTTGAGGCACTGGGTTTTGAACACGTGACAAGACAGCATCACCTAGTGGAGAGAGCATTGGTAGAACTCAAGGCACCTAAGAGTCATTTGTTTATGTCGACTTTCTCAACCATAAAGTGGGGCTAATGCATCATCCCATTCGGCTTCATAAATATATTATGAGACTAACTCAATTAATCTAGGAAGGACTTCTAACTTCTCAAAGGAAAAATACAGGTAGAGTCAGTTAAGATTTTATTTCGAAAGTTCTCATGTCAGTATTTGCGCTGTTTAGAAGTAGCTTACAGTTTATTCTGTGGCTTAAAGCTTCAGGCTGAGGAGGGAGGGTGTGAAATTAGTAAATTCAGGCTTTTATATCCTTTACCTCCAGGATTTGGTATCACCAGCCTTAAGTCTCTGTTGGGGTGTTAGCAGTTGTCAGTGCTATTTCTCTGAGTATATGGAGTAGGTTGTTTTGCATTTCTACAGGAAATTGTGGGATTAACATGTGTCTGATGCTAGCATTCCAAGGGCTCCCCACAGGAGGCTTAGCAGGTCTTCCAGAGTCTTCCAGGACATTCTTCAGACTACTCCACCTACAGACACCTCTCTGTCTTGGCTTCCTGGAGTTAAGCCCTTTGTGAAGGAAGTATTCTGGCCTTGCCAAAATTAAAACCCAAGAATCTATACAAAGTCAAAAGATAGATGAACATTGCAACTTATTGGAGTAGAAACCCCAAAGTAGAGGCAACATTTTGATGGAAGTGCTTCTGGTTCAAGGATGCATCAAATTTCTTCTGGTCATACAGTTTTGTCTCTGATATTACATCTCAAGATTAAACCGGTTCCATCAATACATTCCCAGTCAATGCAGTGTGGAGGCTTCAGCACTACTTCAACCTTGTTAAGACCCTCAGCTTTTTCTGCTTCAGTGAGATTCCCTCTTCTGTGAACTTTTTAAGGGTTTCTCTCCTTGCATTTTTTCAAACAATACTCCTTCACGGAGCATTCAAAATCTTCCCAAGATAGCACCTTAAACTTTTGTAGTATATGTCTTCATATTATTCAAAGCAATTCCTCCATTTTGGGATATCTCAGAGATCTCAAACCATCCCCCTCCCCCCCGCTATCAACCCACCCAGGTGGGTGGGTCAGCTCAAGTCCTGGGTGAAGCTGATGCCAAAGTGGAGTTAGAAGCATGAGAGATAGATGGGGGAAATGCCTGTGGGTAAGAGGCAGCAAAGATGGTGGGGGTGGGGGGAGGAAAGTCTTCAGACCAAATTGCACTGAATTGCAGGCCTGACCTGCCAAAGGAAAAGGGGAGGAAGGAGGATGGGGGAGGAAGGCTCTCGGACTGTGGTGCAGCCCTGAGAGTCTCTGCCAGCCCGAAGGGAAGCATCAGTGCAAAAATGGCCCAAAGGGAGCAGGCCGCCCTAATCCGATAGGACTCCCGCTGTGACCACTAGTAAGAGTTCTCACTCTTGGGGGACCAGGACCAGCCTTGCAGAGCCCAGAGTGGTGAGGACAGAAAGCACCAAATTTCCCAGTGGGCCACTGAGATAAGGAGCTGCTCCTGCCTCCACCCCTAGTTCCTGGGCTTCCTATGGGGACACAGTGCCACAAAGAGAACCCTGATCCCGTGTACAGACTGCAGCTTTTTTTCACCTGCAACCTCAGCCAAGCACTCCAACACTCTAGAAAGTCTGAAGCAATGCAGAGAGTGAGGTGTGTAATGCTACTAGTGAATCCCACACATGGACCCCTCTGCCTTTCCATTGCCGTAACTCCCTGAGATGACGTGAGATTCCCTGTCTTCAGACCTGATCCTCAGACGTGTTGGTTGAAGCTCCGCAGCAGGAAAAGCAAACCAATACTCAGAACTGGTGATTGCTTCTATGAAGACAAGGAGCTGTTCTTTCTGGACAGAAGGGACTCAGTGGGGTTCATTTATCTTCAGGTGGTCAGATGGTCTCCTTGAGGAATAACGCCATGCCAGGGGCTTACTAATGCCTTTTGCTGCTAGCTGGTTCACCATTCACCAAATTCACCTTGGCAAATGGGAATGCCTACTCTTGGGACCATGAGTAGTAGCCTCTGTCTCAGCCACTGTGCCTCCATGGCAGTTCATAGCTTTCAAGGCTAAGACCCTGGGGTGTGTGTTTTGAGGAGTCCAAGTCTGTGGGGTCCTCTTCTATTCATCTCAATCTCCAAAGCTTCTGTTATGATCTAGATGCCAATAACTCCAAAACCCGTATTTCCACTCAAGACCGGTCTTCTGAATCTCAAACACACACACACACACACACACACACACACACACACACACACACACACACAGTCTATTATATGTCTCCACTTGGGTATTTCAGAGAACTTCAAGCTCAGCTTGTCTAAGAATGAATGTATGAGTTGGGCTCGATGGCTCAGCCTGTAATCCTGCGCCTTTGGGAGGCTGAGGTGAGTGGATTGCCTGAGCCTGCGGGTTCGAGACCCTCCTGGGCAGCGAGACCTCATCTCTACAATAAATCAAAAAATCAGCCGGGCGTGGTTGCGCATGCCTGTAATTCCGGCTACTCGGAAGGCTGAGGCGGAAGGATCGCTGGAGGCCAGCAGGCGAGGCTGCGGTGGCCGGGAGCGGCCACTGCACTCCAGTCTGGGCGAAAGAGTGAGACTCCAACTCAAAAAAAACAACAACAATGAATGTATGAACTGCTCCTCTAGTCCTTCCTGTCTTGGTGACTAGCATGGCTGTCTCCAGTTACTCAACTCCTCCCTCTTCCAGACCCCAGGTCCCAGCAATCACAAACTCTTCAATATGTCTCAGTTTGTTCATGCTCTGTACCTTAACCCAAGCACCATCATTTCTTGGACTACTATAGCAGTCTGTCGCTGTGCCTCCTGTATAATCTATCTCCAAATCACTTTCCATTTTGCAAATAGAGGGATAATTCAAAGGCATTTGCCTGTTTGAAGCAGTTCAAGAGATAAGAGCTAAAATCATTAACATGGAGGGGGAAATCCCTTTATGATGTGGCCAGAATTGAGGAAAACCTGGAAATCTTAGCTAGTAAAACATAGCTGAAGGAACTGAAATGAAATGTGTGGCTCAGAGAAGACTAGAGGGGAGTATGATAGTCTTGGTCAACTTTCTATGGCTTTTTTTTTTTTTTTTTACATACTTTTCTCATCTAAATGCAATTCATTTGGGGGCATAAAGAATCTAAATTGACTTTTTAAAAATTTTTTTCCTTTATTTTATTTTACAGATATGGGGTACAAGTCAGGATTAGGTACACAATCGGTCTACATGCAGGTGAAGTTTGGGCCTCCCACTGGTCCTCATTCCCTTGTTTAGGATCAGGTACCCTTAGTGATGTTATGTGCCCACCCCTTCCCCCGGCAGTGTCCTTCTACTGCCGATTCCTCTCTTGTAGTATTGTAATAAGTGTTCAGGACCCATTTATGAGTGAGAACATGTGGTATTCAGTTGTTTCTGTGATAGATCACTAAGTATAACAGTCTCTGAATCCATCCAAGTTGCTGCAAAATCCATAATTTTGTCCTTCTTTATGGCTGCATAATATTCCATCATATGTAGGTACCACTTTTTTAATCCAATCCACTTTAGATGGGCAGCAGGGTTGGTTCCGTGTTAAGTTGACCTTTTAAGACAAAATTTAAAATTAGTAGCCAACTGTCACATATAGAATATAGGACATATATGCATACATATATAAAATATATACAAATCAATTCAAAATGCATGCATTTTGAGGCTTTCTGATGTTCAACTTATTTATTATTTTGAACAGGCATCACAGCTGCTTAATTAACCACCAGCAAGTTTTAATATTTTGTAGCACAGGTCTTTCTTTCTTCACCACTCTTTCTTCTTAAATTTTCATAATTATTCATAGCTATTCTTGTCTGAATTCATGGAAAGTAGTTAAAAAGAATCTGGCACATAGCAATCACTAAGTAAATGTAACTTATTTATAGTTATTATTTTTATTAAGTTTATTCTGTCAGGTGAATTTTAAAATAATCCAATTTTCATTGGTTATTTTTGCCCTAATAATTAATTTTGAGAAAACTGAGATCTCCATAGTATTCAATCTCTCAACATGGAATGTCTCTCCATTTATTATTTGTTTCTACCTTTCCATAAAATAAATGATAGTTTTTCTCTAATAGATTCTAAACTTTCCCTCTTAATATTATTATTTTAAGCAAGGGTCTTTGGCTTCAATAAACAGAAACATCACTCAAACTAACAAGAGAAAAAAAAAGAATTATAAGATATATCAAGTCGGACTCGGTGGCTCAGCCTGTAATCCCGCGCCTTTGGGAGGCTGAGGTGAGTGAATTGCCTGAGCCCGCGGGTTCGAGACCCGCCTGGGCAGCGAGACCTCATCTCTACAATAAATCAAAAAATCAGCCAGGCGTGGTAGCGCATGCCTGTAATTCCGGCTACTTGGAAGGCTGAGGCGGAAGGATCGCCGGAGCCCAGCAGGTTGAGGTTGAGGTGGCCGGAAGCGGCCACTGCACTCCAGTCTGGGTGACAGAGTGAGACTCCAACTCAAAAAAAAAAAAAAAAAAAAAAAAGATATATCCCATGGAATTCAAAGACAGAAAGCATAATATAGATAAACATAACAGGAGCTGAAAACAAGGCAGTCAAGAACCAAGGATCGTCTTTCAATCTCAGTCTCTCTCTCTCTCTCTCTCTCTCTCTCTCTCTCTCTCTCTCTCTCTCCTCTGCTTGCTCAAGATTTTTGCTTCTCAATAATTTTAGTTGGCACATGGCTTTGCATTGTCATGGCCTATTTTCACCAGCGACTCAGCATGAATGCTTACCTTTGTCCCCCCCAACACACACACCTCCCACCAATAAACATACTGTATAGTCTCTGTGTTTCTTAATTCAAATTCATAAGAAAGAAAATATATGTTGTTGGCTAGCCAATGGCTGAATTGTGTTACCTATTTTAAGAAATCAATTATGTTTGGGACATGAGAGAAGTGCATGAGAGGAGCAAAGTAGCATGATATCCAGGGTTGCATATTCCAGGGCAGTGCACAAGACAGGCAAGAGCTCTAGGAGTACAGTAAATGGGTCAGAAAATGATAGCCATATCTAATAGCATTCCTAGACATTGTACATAAATTTATCATAAGCAGGATTTATTTTTCATTATATTATCCACAAGTTAGTTCCACATATATAATAATCTTAGCATTTGTGTATTTATTATATATCCAGCAACTTCAGCAATCAAATTCAATTTTTTTACTTGATTCCTTTTAGAATTTTCAGGCTAAATTTAAAATAATTATTCCTTTTTTCCTCTATTTTACATTTTATTCTGATTATCATGTCATTTTTTAAAATTGCTTGAATTTTTAATATAGTACTAAATAACAATGGTATTACTAGGCATCCATGCTTTTTATGTCTAAACAGGATTTCCTGTAGTGTTGTACTTGTAAGTACCATGCAGGAAATTAGGAAATGCTATCACAAATGTTTCAGAAACTTAGATGAAAGTCTAATATAGTATAGATGGGGCAAGATGATACATGAGGACCAGCTTGCAATTCCCAGACCTGAGAAGGCATCATGAGAAGTGAGATGAGGAGGAGAGGTGGGGGAAGATCATAAGGCAGACTGGGAAATGTCTCCTCTTCACTAAATATGTGGGAGCAACTATTCCTAGAATCCCCAGGTTTCACATAACAGCTGTACAGAAAGTTAGAAGGTGGGGCAGGCCAGGAGGGGATTGGTAGAGCTCTGGCATGAAGGCAGCCAGAGAGCCAAATGAAGAACACCAGCCCCTGGTATTACCACGGCATCACCAACTCCAGTCATCTTAAATAGAATTTTTGGACGGTGAGGAGCTTAGAAAGGATAAAAGCAATATGCTATAGAAATAATTACTCTGCTCCACAAATTCTCCCATCATATGCTATATTGAAATTGAGATTAAAATCATTATAACATGCTACTACCCAAAATTCTTTCTTTTTTTCTACAGGCAAGTCTTTTTATTTTATAGATGAAGTTAAGCCAGTGTAGTTGGTTATAACATGATTTAATTGACATTATATATACCTATGGCCTTTCCAAAGAGATTAAAATCTCCTTGGAACAATAGTCATAGCTTGCACTTATCTTGCATTCTTCATAGTAGCTATCATTTTGCTGTGTCCAGATAAGCATTTAAGAAATATATACTGAATACAATAAGAAATTCTAAAAAGTTATTGATATCCAGGGAACCTACTACTACCCTGGGTCATTATCTATCTCATAACCACTTCCCATTGACATCAAGTATAATAGCATCCAAAAGAGTACATACAAAACCGATTCCTTCCACTTTGAAAAAATTTAGTCTGTACCATTGTCAAGAACCAATGTAGCCAAGAAGTGTGTGTGTGTGTGTGTGTGTGTGTGTGTGTGTGTGTGTGTGTGTGTATGCATGCGTGTGTGTGCGCATGCGTGTACGTGCAAGTAAACATTAATTTTGTTTATAGGTTTTTAATTTTTGTTTCTGCTTGAAGAGAAATGGGGAAAGCATGGTCCCTGAAAGACCAAAGCATAAAAGGTTGTGAGACAGCCCTTTAGGTTTCAAGTGAATTTATTTGTTACCTTAGGTATCATTTTAATAATCTTAGCATCTATCAAGTCTCTACATCAAATTTTTTTACATAGCATATCCCTCTCATTTTTTAAATAAAATCCAAACACATCAGCCATCTGCAATTATCTTTCAAGAATCAGATTGTAAATGGCAACAGAAACAATCAACAGAGTGAGGGGGCAGTCTACAAAATGGAAGAAAAATATTTGTGAAGCATATATCTGATAAGGGGGTAATATCCAAAATATAAGAAATGCAAACAGCTTGATACCAAGAAAATAAATAGCCAAATTAAAAATGGGTAAATGATCTGATAGACATTTCCAAAAAAAAAAGGCACATGAATGGCCAATAGCCATACAAAGAGCGCTCAACATAACTAATCATCAGGAAGATGAGCCTGCAAGTTAAAACCACAGTGAGACATCATTTCACACCCGTTAGAATGGCTATTATCCAAAAGATGATTGGTAAGTGTTGGTGAGGATGTGGAGAAGAGAGAACTCTGGTATGTGCTGGTGGGAATGTAAACCAGTGCAGTCATTTTGGAAAACAGTATGGAGCTTCCTCAAAACATCAAAAATAAAACAACCATAGGATTCAGCAATCCCACTTCTTGGTATGAAACCAAAGGAAATGAAATCAGTACATTGAATAGGTATTTTCACTCCTATGCACATTGCATCGTTATCCACAATAGTCAAGATTTGGAATCAACCTAAGTGTCCATCAAGTGGATAAAGAAAATGTGATTAGATAGATAGATGATACCTAGCTTAAATAGATGATAGATAGATAGATGATAGATAGATATAATGGGATATTATTCAGCCATAAAAAAGTAGGAATTCCTGTCATTTGCAACACTGTGGATGAACCTGGAGGACATTATGCTAAGTGAAATATCCAGGAACAGAGACAAATACCATATGATCTCACTTACAGTGGAATCTTAAAAGGTCAATCTCATAGAAACAGAAAGTAGCAAGGTGATTTACCAGAGGCTGGAGGGGAGATGGGGTATGGGGAAAGGGAAGATGTTGATCAAAGGGTACCAAGTCTCCATTAGACTAGAGGAATAAGCTTTAGTGATCTATTATACTGCATGGTGACCATAGTTCATAATAATGTATTATCTATGTCCAAATTGCTTTAAAAAAATTTTTAACATTCTCACTACAAAAGTATGATAATTTGATAAGGTGCTGGATGTGTTAATTAACTTAATTGAATCTTTCTATAATGTATACACATAGATTAAAGCATTACATAGTACCCCATATATATATATATATATATACACATAATTAATATTTGTCGATTAAAATACAGTAATTACTTTTTTAAATGAATGCATTTCCATGAAAAAAGTAAAACAGAAATGCATTTTAAATAAAGTTTTATTTGATCTGTGTTTTTTAGGAAAACTAGAATGTGTTTGAAATCAGGGATGAAATGAAAACATTACTTTCTTGAGTTGATCATTCATATAATTAGGAAAATGTGTTTTAATTCTTTGTAAGGAGGGACTGAGTAGGTGAGTAGGCATCAGACACACATGTGTGCACACATCAGCAATGTCAACACTGGAGGGCGTGGGAGGATGAGCCTTCAGCCTGCTCTGGACTGTTGACCACAGTCGTTCAGCCCACATGTCCAGTTGAAGGTTGATCAGCAACGACATCTCTCCTCATCTGGGGAGGCACACTGACCCGCCATATTAACTTATCCAGCACACAGTCTTGGGGGCCTGCTGTTAGATTTATGGTATCTATTATTGAGTTGTAGATCAACCTACATATTGCATGTCAGTGTAAACACCTTTTCACACTCTTCACCATATAACTTGTCATTTTTAATCTCCTACATTGATGTTAAACATCTCCTTACCATCAAACTGTAAATACAGCATGGACCATTTTTCTACGTGACTAAAAAGAGTGATTGAAGAGCTGATTTTAAAGAAAAAATTCCTTGATTTATTTCACCTGAGGTTCCTCAGGAATATGCTGTGATTTATGTCCCAGCACAGGCTGTCTGATTAGTTCACTCTGGGCTAAAAAGGCAAACCATTAAAGGCATTAAAATTTCAACGAAAATGTTATCTCCACAGTCAGCACAACAGTGACATCTTGTGCCTAGGAATGCAGGAGTTAACCACGGCCCTGCCACTTCTCAAGTAAAATCTGGGGCCTGACAACCCAGCACGCAGCCAACAGGATACAATCTAAGGACTAAGACTGTTTTACAGTGTCGAAGACACCTCCATAGGTCGATCAACCTCAGCAAGGGAGGTTTTTTGTGTTCTGACTTCTCACTTAGTATATACTACACATAAGCAGGTAGTCATATAGCTTTTTTTCACTGTATAAGAATGTCTCAATGTAAAAGAAAGAGCACCATACAAAAAGTACCAAGGCCAGAGCTGCAGTCTCAGCTCTGTCCAGCACGAACTCATGTGCTCCTCCTCATCTAGAAAATAAAAGCCTTAAGTCTGAAATCAGTATTTTCATATTTATAGTTCTTGAATTTTTTATTTTATGTAATTTTCTTTCATCGGAGTCTCACTCTCAGCCAGGCTGGAGTGCAGTGGCATGATCACAAGCCTCTGCCTCCTGGGTTCAGGTGGTCCTTCCACCTCAGCATCCTGAGTAGCTGGAAATGCAGGCTCATGCCACCATGCCCGAATCATTTTTTAATATTTTGTAGAGTTGAGGTCTGGCTGTGTTGCCCAGGCTGGTCTCAATTCCTGGGTTCAAGCAATCTCCCCACCTCAGCCTCCTACTGTGCTGAGATTACAGGGGTGAGCCACCACACTTGGCCTTCTTGGGATTATTTTTATTAGGAACACTATCAAAAGGAAATAGAAAGCATGTGTCATTGTTCATTACTATATTTTGTTTCATGTTGAGTTAAGACAAAGACAGCGTATGGATGTCTCAGACATCTTCAATGACCATAACACTGCCTACAGGCACAATAGGAAACAACCACAGGAAAGCATTTATACAGCTTAAACATCTGAAGGTCAGTAGGGATCAACTGATATGGTCAGGGTTCAGCTACAGCAGCTCTGCTCCTTGTGCCTCTTTCTGGAGTGAGTAGGCTCTCCTGGGCAAGTTCCCAATGCAAGGGAAATTAACTATCTAACTATCCTGTGCTAGCTCCCAATGCAAGGGAAGAGGTGCAAGAGATTGAACAAACACAACAAGACCTCTACGTTCTAGGCTTGTGACTGGTGTACCTGCACACTGGCCTTATTCTATTGGTCAAAGCAAGTCACACATCTGAATCCAAAGTCAAAGGGCAGAAAGATACACACCACCCCTTCAGTGGAGGAATGACAGTAACATGTGCAAAGTTACATGATTAACCAAACCATATTCAGAGGAATGAAGGAGACAGGGGAAAAATGAATCAAAAGAGGGAGACTCCAATTTGCTTTTCGGTTGTTCCTTATGCAGTAAACACTCCAACCCGACGACCAGAATCCACTTATTTGATCTAATTTAATAAGTATTTGTTTTGACTACCTCTGATCAAAACTTGGTGTTAGGCCAGAATCAGGGAACTGGTTCAACCACTTGCCACTAGGTTTGAGCTCAGGCCTGTGTGCATGCACTGCCTCACTGGTGATTATGCCAGGCTATTTAGGTGCACATACACTAAATACTTCAGGGGTTTCATGCCCATTATACAGGATACCAGAAAATACAGACAATATAAATACAAGTTTAATTCAATCACTCTTTCAAAATACATATCCAAATTCAAATGGATGAAACAGATATATTTGTAATCTGAAGACAAAAATTAAATAATTCCTTTTTGTGAAGAACTTCAAATAAAAACCTAGTGTGAGAAGCTTGGGAATGCATTAATCAACAATTTGAATGTAAAATTATTTTTACTTTGTTGGGACTAAAGCAATATTTTCGTTCTCAATATGATGGCATTTTTATCCAAGCATATTTCTGTAAATTTTAGGTTCAGTTTATTCTATATTTGATATTTTATGAGTGGATTTGAAAGGGTCTACTAATGTCACTTATGGACCTCAAAAAACACATTATTAAAACTTTTTAACAACTTAAGATATTCAGGTAAGTGTAAGCTGCAGAGTAACAAGTAAATAAAATACATATGGGGTCTTTTGGGAAGGAAATTGAGAAATTATAGTAGCTCTGATCTGTTATAAATAGCAAATAGACCCAAAGTAGCAGAAGACAATAAGAGTGTTGACCTCATTGTAATTTTGGGAAAGTCTCCTTTGCTACAATTGCCGTCCTTTGAGCAGTTAGAAAGTGCTGAAATGAGTGTAGATGATGATGAGGAGGAAGAGGAGTGGGAGGCTGTACAGTGAGATGTGACTCATCTGCAAGTTGGTTGATCTCAACGCTTTAAAACACTCTCCTGGAGATATGTGCGGAAGTATTAAGGAGTAAGGGGACAATGTCTGAAATTTACTTTCCATAGTTCAGCAGAGAAGTTATGTATACATTCAGAGAGATAAAGGCAGACATGGCAAAAATGCTAACAAATAATTAATGTATACAGAAAGTAACTGAGTGTTCTTTACAGCATTCTTTATACTTGCTTGGGTTTTCTTCAAATGAAAAAAAAGTTTAAGACACAAAAAAGAAAGAAAGAACCTCTTGGAGGCATCTCTTCAAGATGTTATAACAGAGTCTGCTTTTAAGATAACTTCTCCCCTAACATGTACCATGATGGGTAAAATCTACCAAACAACACTTTCTACAAAAAAAGACATGATCAAGCTCAAAATTAGCTTAATAACTGTGTGAACCCAAGGTGATACAAAAATACAAAGCTGACAGTAGGATTCAAGATGTAGGATTTCTGGAAGTCAGTTTTGGAAACAGACCATGGCACAGTGAGTGTCATTAGCTTAATAACTATATGAGCCAAAGCTGATACAAAAATGCAAAGAGATTAAGATTGAAGGTGCAGGCTTTCTGGAAGTCGAGTTTGGAAACAGACCATGACACAGTGAATCAGTACCCCTGAGATACAGGTTAAAGGGTTCACATGAAAGCAGAAACACGCAGGGTGTCTGACTCATTTATTACTGCTAACAGAACATTAATACCGAAACCAGAGAGTGGCAATATAAGAGAAAGGTCATATGCCATTTCTTCTTTTGATTATAAATGCAACAATTCCAAATAAATATCAACAAATTCGCAGAATACAAAGAGCATTTGTCCTGACAAAGTAGGACTTTAACTTAAGAATATAAAATGGTTTCACGCCAGAATATCTACAAGGTAACTACCCAATTAACCCAGCAGATTAAAAAGAAAAGTCATAAGTTCTCCTCAGTTGATTCAGAAAAATCATTTTATAAAATTAACAATCATTCATGTGCTTAAACAATGTAGAAAATAGAGAGAAAATTCCCTAGCCTGATTTCTCCTTTGCCAAAACAAATGATAATCAAAAATCCACAGCAGGAACCCTTTTCAGTTATGAAGTTGCTCGTACTAAACCAATGCTCCTGCCAAGAATACATAAAAATCTGGGGGAAAACTACCCCCCAAATCCGAAAGCATTGGAGAGCCACTGAGGCAACAAGGACTTGAGAAAACAAAGCCACAGGGAAGAGTAAATCACACAGAGAGGTGGGCAATGTTCTGCAGTTTCTCCCATCAAGATAGCTATTGATTCTGATCCTGGTATTTCAGGGTGGGGGAAGGAAGCATGCCATGCACGTTCTGATCCAGGGCAACACTGGAGCTCTTAACAAGGGGGCAGTCCTAAAGCCACTATAAAGAGGTAGAGAACCCACCCAGGTGTCAGTAGTCTCATGTGGATGAAGAAATAAAAACTAGAAACTTGAGGGACCAAGATCCCAGTGAGAAGGAAAAAGATGAAAACCAGTCCCAGTGGGATGTCAGTTTACTTCCCCCAGACATAAGCTGGTTTATGAAACCCACTCAGGGGCAGAAACCCACTCAACCAAAAAGAAAGTCCCAAGACACATAGTGAATTTTCAGCAAGTGACAAAAATACCAAGGACTAGAGGTCAGGACCTGCTGTGGAGAGGGGCCCTGGTAATCCCCACAGGCCTTCTGTTGAAACATTAAGGAGAAGAGAAGCAGGGAGCCCGAATGGCCTCCAGTCAGCTCAGGCCATGAATGGGTACAGGTGATTAGCACTACACTTGATCTGCCTCTCATACACACAAAACGTAAACCCTCTCTGGGAGAAGGTTTGGCAGAGGAAGAATTAAAAAAACCCTAAACCCTCTCTGGGAGAAGATAACACCCAGAGATTTTACAATTGTTCACATGCAATGCCTGGTATTTCAGGGTGGGGGAAGGAAGCATGCCATGCACGTTAAGAAACAGAACCATGTGACCAAAAATCAGGAGAAAACAAGCCAACAGAAGTAGACCCACCTCTGATGCACATATTGAAATTATCAGGTAAGAAATTGAAAATAGAGTATGAATATGTTCAAGGACATGAGGAGGGACAACGAAAAATGGGTAACATTACCAGACCATTGAAATATATTAAAAAGAACCAAATGGGAAATTTAGAACTGAGAAATACAATAACTGAAATTAAGAACTCAACAGATGGGTTTAACAGCAGATGATTCCCAGCAGAAGAAAGGATCATGAACTAGAGCCAGGTCAATAGAAAATATCCAAACGAAAACACAGAAAGGAAAAGGATGGAGAACACAAAAAGGACCATGAGAGACCTACAGGACTTAGAGGAAAAGATCTAACACACATACAACTGGAGTTCCAGAAGGGAAAGGGAGAGAGTGCAGGAAAATCACTGCTTGAAGATCATGAGTAACAGGCATCTAAAACTAATGAAAGACTTATAGAGCCAAACCACAAATTTATGAAGTTCTGCAAATTCAAAACAGAATATATAAATGGGGGGAAAAAACCCTCCACAAACACTACCTTTACTGGTAAAAAGCACAGCAAAAAAATAAACTGCATAAACCAATAAGTCACAGCTTAAGAGATTTTTGCAATCTATAAAACCAACAAAAATATTTAAAACCACGTTTGTTTTTTTTAAGTTGATAAATCAATTTTAAAGGACAAACAAAGCAATTGCTTTTTTCAAGCCTGGGAGGTTTCAAATTACTAGACTAAAGACCTAGGGCACCTCTCACTCCTTTCATAACTGCTTCCACACCATCCACTTCTCTCCTGAGCGCCTCTTTCTCTCCCAGTACCTGGTCCGGAGTATTTCACCAAAACCTTTCTTCCTCCTGAGACTGCTTCTCCTAGAACATCAGACTCCATAAGCCCACAACCTGCCTTCCAGGTTCAGGTGACTATGGGCAATAATTTTATCAAACATCTTCCCAAGACCTAACGAGGTCGTCACATTTCTAGCCTACAATGTCTGTTTCTCACACTTGACCCTGACCACGAAACCCATATACAGATTTTAGGGTTTTGTTTTAGGAGATCCCCATTTGCAGGTTCAGACTTGTGACTGGCCCAAAACACAGCAGGATACATAAGATAGCAGCTTGCTTCACGCTCACGTCACAGTCCAGAGCCAGGCAATGGGTACCTGACTGTGGCATGAGGCCACTCGAGGCTCCAGGCTATCCACAGGCTCTACCACGTTCGGCGTGTAGCTGTCTCCAGATCAGAGGTTGTAGCTTTCTGCACTTCCTACCTGCCAGAAGGAAAAGAGGGAGTCCAGAGGAGGTGGCTTTGTAATTTCTACATCTTCCTGAGCCCAAACTTGGTGACGTGGCTACATTAGTTGAATGCAGGTCTTGGAAATGTAGTCTTAACTTTCCAAACTCTGTGAAAACAAGGATAAATAAAGGTTAAGGAAGCCAACACAAAGCAGCACAGGGTTGGTTCTTTCATCTCAGAGATCATCTCCCCTTCCCTGGAGCTGCCTGGGGAGAACTGGGCCACACAGATAGCAGGTTAACTCCTCCTAGAATCATACCCACTACTCCTCTCCTCCTCCTCCTCCTCTACCAGCGCTCTCATCTCTTCCTGCCACCCGGACAAATTTATTCCAGGGGCTTAACTCTTCTGACCCTTCATCTACTTCAGGGCCAACCTGTGAAGTCCCGACAGGTCTCCCTACCCCCAGATCCAGAGAGGAAATGTTAAAGTGTCGTTCCCTTCCAAAAGATCCTGGACTCCTTCTGTAATACAGTAACTACCATCTTCAAACCCTGCATTACAAGGGAAGAAGCAAAACTCAGGTGTCATACTAAAACCCTGATATCTAATTTTGCCAAGGCAGGGGTATAATTAGGAGAGAGCAAAAAGGATTTCCTCTAAGGAAAGCGATCTGCATCTTCCATAAAGAAAACCAACCAGCATGTCTTTTATCTACACACACACACACACACACACACACACACACACACACACACACACACACTTAAGCTCTAGTGATAATCTCCCACACTGAGGTGTTCTGTTACACAATAAATGCCACTTAGGGACATAAAAGAATATTTAAATAAGAGGATTCACATTTTTTTGGTTTCTGAATGGAAAAATTCAGCCCTGTAAAATATTAGTTCTCCCTAAATTAATAAGAGAATTTTCATTCAAATCTTAATGAGATTATTTCAGCAATTTGAAAAAAATTTTAAGATTAAGACTCTTATATATATATATATATATATATATATACAAAAAGAAGAATTCGGGAGACTGGTGCTATCAGATAAGACATTCAAAGAGTAATTATAACAATCAGGAACAAGTAGAAGAAATAGTTAAATGCATCAATGCAACAAAATATAGTCTAGAGGTAGATCCTAGTAAATATGGGAATTTAATATATTATAAAGGAGGCATTTTAAATTCTTGTAGTAAAGATGGCCTAGTCAAAAAGCAGTACTTAGGACAACTGCATTGCTGTTTGGGGACAAAATTATATCTGATCCTTATCTCCCATATTACCTTAAAATAAATTATAGATAGACTAAATTGAAAGGAGGAGACTAAGACCATTAAGATAACAGAAATAATTATATGACTATTTCTATAATCTATAAGTGGAAAGAGCTCTCTAAGACTGACATCAAAGCAGAAACCATAAATATTGGTTGACATGAAAATGTAAAATGTCTGCATGCCAAAGAGAAAATACTGTTTATTGATTAAAATGCAAATAGTAACATAACTATATTGAAAGAGAAGGCCCAGGTGATATAAAATCATTAAATCCTCATCAATCATATGAGGAAATGGAAAGCCATTGTCCAAATTGCTAAAACCAAGGAATAGCAGAATACTATGCTAGCAAGGATTTGGAAAAGTGGAGCATTATATCAACACTTGAGAAAAAGGTACATTCACTCACTCTGGAAGTGTGAGAAGTATGTGTCATTACAGTTTCTTTCAGTCAATCTAGCATCATTTAGAAACTTATATATCTACCTATTTTTCTATCTGTTCCTATCCCAAAGAGCTAAAAACACTAATATGCAAGCACCAAATACATATATATAAAAGGATCTTATTTGAAGTGGCCACAAAAAGAATTAAAAACAAAATTAAAATGGGTCTAGGTATATAAATTGTGACACAATATCATGGAATCCACTAAAAAGAAGAAGACAGGATTATACCAAGGGACTTGAAGGAACTTCCGTGTCTGTTTATTATTTATTTATTATAAGAAATTTATGTTAGCATAAGAGAAGAGAAGATACAGAAAAATGTATATAATATGCATATATTTATATAAAAACAATAAATTTAAAAATATATATGCCAGCAGTATGCATGGAGGACAGTATGAAAGTTTATGCACCATAATTTGAGTATTAAAACCAGGGATCACTGTAAACTATAGCTCCACCTGGGGGAGTCCAAGTACATTGAGCATAATAAAAAGAGAAAGCTTACACACCATAATATTCATAATTTTGGCATAGAGCTGAAAGAAAATTTTAGAGGAATGTTAAGATTCAAAATGAATAGTGAAGCAGGAGAAAAAATCTGAAATACTTAGAGATTAATCAGTACAAGATCTGTGATTTGAAAGTTTTTTTAACATATTTTTTATTTTAGAATTGTGGGGTACAGTTAAGGGTTAGATATACAAATATGCATTGTGCAGGTACTCTTGTTGATGAGGTGTGCCTCCCCGTCCCCAGACAGATATTGACTACCATTAATCCCACCTCCCTTCCCCTCCCTGCCCTCCCCCCAACAGTTTCCCGCCTCTGTCAATCCTTTTCTTATAGTATTACGATAGTTGTTCAAGGTCCACTTATGAGTGAGAACATGTGATACTCAGATCTTTGTTTCTGTGAGAGATCACTCAGTATTATAAACTCCAATTCCATACAGGTTGCTGCAAAATTTATGATTTTATTCTTTTTTATTGTTAAGCCGATTTGAAAGTTCTAAGACATCAATGAGAGAAGTGAAAAAGAAACAAAATAAATGAAAAACCATACCATGTCCATGGATAGAAAGGCTTACTGTTAAGATGGCAATTCTGCCCAAATTGATGGACAGATTCGACGTACTCTCAATCAAAATCTCAACAACATTTTTAAATTGCCAAGTTGAATCTAAAATGCATAAGGAAATACAATGACTCTATTTTACAAAAGAATTTATACCTCTGATTTCAAGACTTACTATAATAACCAAGACAGTATGTTAATGATATAAGAATAGACATATAGATCAAGAAAACATATTAGAGTCCCGAAGTAGATCACACTTATGTGGTCAGTTGATTTTAAACCAAGATGCCAAGATAATTCAATAGAGAAAGAAAACTCTTTCAAGAAATGATGTTGGAATAACTAGATATCTGTCTGACCTTACCTCATCTGATAAAAACTAATGCAAAATGAATCACAGACCTAAACCTAAAATTAAAATCGTAATTTTTCTAGAAAAAAACATAGGATAAAATCACTGTGATCATTGGTTAGGCAAAGAAGTCTTTAACAGACACAAAAGCTTATATCCTAAAAATAATAATAAACTGGATTTTATCAAAATTAAAAACTTTTCCTCATCAAAAGTCATTGTTAAGGAAAGAAAACAAAAATAAACACAAATCAGAAGAAATTATTCTCAATGCATGTATCTGATAAAGACATGATAGTTATAATTTAAACTATCACAATTCATTAATAAGGAAATGAATAACTCTAAAAATAAATGAAGAAAAATTTGGGCAGATATTTCACCAAACAAGGTACTATGTACAAATGGCCAGTGAACATTTGACAAGATGTTCAACATCATTAGCCATTAAGGAAATGCAAATTAAAACTCTGACAGGATACCATGGCATATCTTAGAATAAGAGTAAATGGACCACTCACACATTGTGATGGAGATTAACAACAATGAATCTAGGTTGGATTCTCTGGAAGCAGTTTGGAAAGCAATTTGGCAGGTTTTTATTCTTTAACATTCCCTTACTTTATGGCCCGACAATTTCTCTCTTTGGTATTTACCTAAAAGGAAAAAAAATGTGTCTACATAAATGCTTGCAGCCAAGAGTCCTTCACAGTTTCATTTATAACAGTCCCAAACTGGAAACAACCCTAATGTCCATCCACAGTTGAATGGACTTAAAAACTGCAAAATATTCATACCACTGAGCAATAAAAAGAAAAAACTATGGACATGAAGGATTTGGAAAACATTATGCTAAGCAAAAGAGGCCAGACACGAAAGATTATGTACTGTACAATTTGATTTTTATGAAATGAAAGAAAAGACACATTTGATTTATAGTGAAAGAAAGAAGATCAGTGGTCGTCTAGGGCCAGGATGGGCTAGGGCATTGATGGCAGAGAAGGGGCACCCAGGTATCTTTTGGGTAATGAGTATGTTCTCCATCTTTATCCTAGTGGCAGTTGTTCTGGGATATTAGTACACTCAGAATGAATGCATTCATTGTACATAAGTCAGAGCTCAACACAGTTTTGAAAGACATATGTAAAGTACTTGGCACATAGTAGGTGCTCACAAAATGGTAAATTTGATCAATACAATTATAAAATGAAAAACAAATGGCAGCATAAGCCCATGATTTAGTTATGGGGAACCAACTGCCACACAGAGGCAAAGAGCATAAGCCTGCAGGCCCCTGCCAGAGTTCTAGGGCTATCAGTAGCAACGACAAGACCTTGGAAAGGTATTTCATTTCTCTGGGGCTCTGTTTCCTGGTCTAAAAAAGAGAGCTGTCAGAGTATACACTTCATAGAATTGCTTAGAACGGTCCCTGCTTCATAAATGTGTACTGTTTACATATCGGGAATTCTCTATCAGGATCCAAATTTAAGAGTCAAAAATGTAGTAGGGGATGCTGTGTTTCATCATTAAACCCTCAGGTATGCTTTGATTTTTAGCCAGGTGGATATAATCCCTTACTTTTTCAAAGATAAAATTAAAAAAAGAAAAGACCAATATATCAACAAATTAAAATGGTGCCAAATACATGAATAAGCAGTTTACAAAAGAAGAAACACAAAGAAAGTCTATGCCTATGAGACAAAATGAAGCATTACTCATAAAGAATACAAGTCAAAACAATAAGGTACCATCTTTGTTATATTGTATTGGCAAAGATCTAAGCACATAATAATGTCTAATGTGGAAAAGAATGTGAAGAAATAAGCATCCTTATGTGCTTTTTGAAAAGAGTGAAAATTGCTACCAGCTTTTTAAAAGGAAAGTTTAACAATATATGTCGAATTTTTAAAATCTGTATAACATTTGCTGGTAACCACACTTCTCAGAAGAAACCCCAAGACTAGACAAGCATGAACATTTAGGAATAGCTATTACAAGGCTGTTTCTACTTACAAAAACAAAAACTGGCAACTAACTGAATGTCAAGCAACACAATTAAACTAATATTGCAACAATACAGTTAAATTCAAATACACCCCATTATATTCACACAATGGAATGATAGGTAGAAAATCAGTAATGATGATGTAAATTATGTAATTCTATATTTATTGACTTAGAAATATGTTCAAAATATAATGTGATATACAAAAGCCAGGTTATAAAATACATAACTGACATAAATAAATATGATATTCTTTAAGAGTGCACTTGTATGGTTTTATGCCAAAAACAAAATTGTGGAAGAATTTTTGCCAAAATGATAATAATGATTATGAATGAATAGGGAGGGCTGGACATGGTGGCTCATTCTTATAATCTCAGCACTTTGGGAGGTTAAAGTGGGAGGATCATTTGAGCCTAGAAGTTCAAGCCCAGCCTGGGCAACTTAGCAAAACCCTATCATTACAAAAAGTACAATAATAAGCCCAGCATGGTGGTGCACACCTGTAATCCCTACTACTCAGGAGGCTGAGGTGGGAGGATCTATTATAGGCCAAGGCTCTGGAAACAGGGGTTTGTTATAAACAGTGTTTTTAAACAATTAAATTTTTTTTTCCTTTAAGTTTGTAACTTTCCATTCCTTCCCAATGTTGCAGTTATTTGCCCCTTCCTCTGGGGAACTGTAAAGAACATTGTAAAGAACGTACTGTAAATTGCAGAATGTTATCTAAAATGTCAGCACTACTAGGAGAGTTTGAGTCACAACAACGGTCACATACCAGAGAATATTAACGTAAGTCTTGAGTCATGCTGAAACTGCACACAGGCTTCTTCATCTTAATTCAGAGTGGGTGATGGGCTATGGATTTTGAGTATACAAGGGGGAACCCCAAAACTTCCAGAACTGTCTTTTGGAAGGTGGACCCCTTGTAGTACAGGCTAGGTAAGCGCTCTAGGAACTCCTGGGCGTCAGTGTACCAGCCGCAATTGTTGTGAGAAGGTGCATTCAGCTTCAGGGCATTCTTTTGGAGATTCTTTCAGTGTGTTTGCCCATTTCATGATGGGTGATTTCCAAGCACACCTGCCCACACTGTGCTAAGTGTTCAGCTGTTTTTGACCCAAAACAGCATAACTTCCATGCCTCCATCCTCCCTATTCGCCTGATCTCACCTCAAGTAATTTTTTTGGTTTGTTTATTTCCCCAGGTGAAAAATGTCCTCAAAAGGAAACATTTTGCCAATATGGAAGAGGTAAAACGGAAAAACAGCAGAGGCACTAAGACACCAAAATTAATAAGTTCAAAAACTGTTTTAAACAGTGGAAAAGCATTCTGACAAGTGTATTGCATTAAACGAAGAGTACTTTGAAGGTAATTGAAGTTTAAACATATAAGAATAAATGTACAATTTTTTATAAATAAATTTGGGGGCTTTTGGGTCTCCCCTCATAAATACTGGAATAAGTTTGTGTTACTTGCAGCAGGTTTTTGGTAATGATGCCAACCCTTCTTCCTGTAACCTGGTTGCAGAAACACTCCCTTTTCTCCCAGTCTCTGCCTCTCATCTTTGATTGACAATGAGGGAAAGCAGCCAGAATAATTTCTCCAAGAACAGATCCCTTGAGCCCAAAAGTTCAAGGCTGCAGTGAGCTATGATAGCACCACTACACTCCAGCCTGGGTGACAGAGCAAGACCTTGTTTCAAAGATAAGAAAATGGATAGTAAAAGCTGAGTGACTTTTACTTTTTACTTTAAAGCTGTCCCCATTATATAAATTTTTATAACAATCATAAATTAATTTTTAATTTGTATTTTTAGTTATAGTTTTAATGATAAGAATGCTTGAATCCTTGCCTTTCCAACATCAATGCCTTATGAAAGCCAATGCTGTGAAACATTTTCCATTTAGCAAAAGTATCACAGTCTGTTCCTATTTATTCTTCTGTGCCCATACTGATAAAAACACACCTGGTGATTCAGACTCCAGGAACACTGGCATCATCTCACACTCTGATCTCATCCAGCTGGCCTGCTGCCTGATTAATGAGTTGTGATATCATAGTTTGTGAGGATGCATACTTAAGCAAGGAGAAGACATCAGGCAATGTTAAAAAAATAAATAAATTCTAAAGAGTACAGAAGGAAAAGAAATCTTACATGTAATGATTTTTTCATAAAAGCATTCCAGAATTCTTCAGTACATATTATAGTAACATTTTAGTTGATGATTAACATTCTGTTTATGATCATCTAATCTTGGAGAATAAAATTAAGAAGATGCCAGCCAGTATATTAGAATATTTCCTGCAAAAGAAGGTGGTTTTTGCCTTTTGAAAAACAGAACCCAAAATTATACCATGTTTCAGAGTCAAACAAACACAAAAACAGGGTGCCAGGAGAGCCAGCACGACTTAGAGGAATGTGTTGAACGTTAGCATTTTTAAAACTGGATCCTCAAATGAAATAAGTTAGCCATCAAAATAGATCCTCATTCTTCCAATGGGCTATTGGGAAGCTGAGCCCCTGTCTCTGGTGTGACATGCCTCGGACAGATGAGTGGGTCGTGAGCAGACCCGCTTCTAATGAATGGGACAGCGGGTCTGTGTGGAACATGAGTGCATCCTGCAGTGAGACGAAGACCTGCTTGGGGCCTTGGAGTCCTCCAATGCACCAACTACTTGCTTTTGGTCCAATTTTAGCCCAATAATTTCCCTCTTAGGAGCTATAACAAACTGAAACTGAGGACTCAGCACCAGACACAAATGGGATCACTGCTTGCATCTGTAGGTCCTGAGGGGGCTGTCCTTTAGGGTGATGGGCAACTGGGACCTGTCCCATCCTTTGCTATGTGGCCTGTCACACCCAGGTGATGGACTTCTTATCCAGGTATCATAACTGATATCATCTGAAGGAGAGAGAATGCCTTCCATGCTGACCGAATTTAACTGTCACGTTATGGAACATTCTAACATATGAAAAGGAAACATTTAGGAATCTGCAAGCTTGGTTGACCTTTATAAAAGAAAATGGTTAAGGGATAAATGTTGACTTTGCCAATCCAGCGCTGTCCATGGGAAAGGAAGCTTTGAGAACTCCAGACCTCTTGGGAAAGGCACCCTAAAGGGAGCAGGGTGCTGGCATTAGAGACAATGTACTCCCAGCGTTCTCTTCCCAGTGGTGAGATCTTACCACTGGACACCTGCAAAGCCACTGAAGACAGCATTCATCTAGTTCCCTATTGGAATCTGTGTTCAACATCCTCTAGCTAGGACTCTGGCTCCTGCAGGGAGCAGGAGGGCTTGCCTGCATATGCTCCTGATATTCTTAGACCTTCTACTGTTGTTTTTTTGCATTATAAATTAATAAAATGGCTATCTCTGGTTTTATGCACATCTCATGGATTTATTTAGGATAAATCTGTCCCTACAAAACTTTAAGGCTAGACCCTGAGCACCAGGAAATCACAATGGCATCCTACAAGACCTCTGGGAGACAGCCAGCAGCACTTCCCCTGGCAGTCTCCAGAACATTGCCACTAACCTAGGAAGGCTTTTGCCCTCGTTCCAGGACACTCACACTTCTTCACATAGCATAAAGTCTTCATCATCTGGCCTGGCCCAGCTCCGGACCTCAGGCCCCATTTTTCTTATGTTGTTCTTCACCCACCCATCCCTGTGTGTTCATGTGTGTGTGCGCGCGCGCACACACACACACACACACACACACACACACAGCCTTACTCACAAGTCTTTGAATTTGTGAAACACCTCCTCCCAATCCTTTCCGCCTCCAATTAGCTTACTCGGCTTTCAGGTTTTGGCAACCTTGCTCCTTCCTTTATAGCCAACCCTACTTCCCCCAGGTCACCTGGGAGCTCCCCCTCAAAGTTTCCACTGTGCTTGGTCCCTGTCTCCTCCATAACAATTATTTTGATTGTAACATTGGGTTATCTATCTTCCCCTAGACTGGGAGCCCCTAGAGATGAATGATGCTATCATTTAATTTTTAGATCTCTGGGAGTTACAACCTCCTAAGCACACGTAATATGGGTATTTCTCAAATATTAAATGAATAACTAGAAAATTATCTATCTGTATGCCAGAGGAAAACTCAAACATGGTGAATCTTCTGGGCATTTCTTCACAGATCTAGGGATGACATGTGGGGGGAAAAGTGGAATGAATCCAGAAACAGCTTCCCATGGGACCAAGATTGAAACTACCAAAGAGAAGGGGGCATCTTTCTCCTCTTTCCCCCAATTCTGACTCCTCCCAGAGCCCCTCATGAAACAGCATATAAAGGGAGATGTAAAAATGAGAGGAAGGAGGGAACAAACTCCAGGCATCAGTGGGATTCGCAGTGAGGGAAAAAAAGAGAAGGCAGGAAATCACAGGTGTCAATGCTAGAAGGGAAAGAACATTCCAGACCAGGTGTAGTGGCTCATGCCTGGAGTCTCAGCACTTTGGGAGACTGAGGCAGGAGAACTGCTTAAGCCCAGTAGTTCAAGACCAACATGGGAAACATAATGACACCTCATTTTTACAAAAAGTTAGCTGGATGTAGTGGCATGTACCTGTAGTCCCAGCTACTCAGGAGGCAGAATCATCACTTGAGCCCTGGAGGTTGCAGCGTTGGTGAGCCATGATCCCGCCACTGCACTCCAGCCTGAGAGTGAGACCCTGACTCAAAAAAAAAAAAGGAAACAGAAATGAAAAGAAAGAAAAAAGAAAAGGAAAATTCCAGAGGCCAGTCATCTAGGGTAACTGTACCTAGATGTCTATTCATTTTTGAAAGTGCCTAAGTCTGACATTGCCAGACATATCTTCTCCTGACAATTTTTCTGAATTAGGTGAAGAAAGATATTAAATCCAATTTATAATATAATAAACTTTCCAAATTTGAACAACTACTTTATTCCCTACATGGAAGATTCAGGCTGGAGGAGTCTCGCCTGAACAATCGCATGCTTCTACAGATTGCTTTTTGACCATGAATATCTCATTTTATAGTCCCATTTTTCTAAGTGATATCCTGAACTAAGGAATAATTTAGATAATAAATCCATTTCAATTACTGTCCATTAGAAGACAGGAAAACATGAAACCCAACCAAAGCTTGTGGGAATTATGGGTTGCCCTTTCAGGTGAAAATTAATGCACACATAGGTAGCACCACCCTACTCCAGCACAAGTTCTTTCTTATGAAAAGAGCGCTCCTCATTCAAATGATGTGTTTCCCTGTAATGCTTGTTACTGAAGAAACCAGAGTCTTTCCATTGTCCTAACACAAAGTCAGACTCCTCAGCAGGAGGGAGGAACAATGGAGGTTGCAAAACTCCTGTCCTTTCTCCCGCCCTTTCTTTCTTTGATCTTTGCTCAGCTCTTCTTCAGCTCAAGAGATCTTTCTATACTGTCAGACAGAAGCAGACAACAACCAACTTTTGGGCGGCTAAGGGGGCTCCCTTCAAATCTCACAGAGAATCTAGCTGGCCCATCCCAAATCAGGACTTACACCACTCAGCTGTGTGCAGACCAGCAGAAAGCAAACAGGACGACTCATCAAGCTGTTTTGATGGATCAGGTCTCAGAGAAAGTAGCTGATTCAAGGGTTAAGAACACCCCCAAAATGTATGAATTTTAGTAATTTTCCCTAAAGCATTCCCAAAAAGTACATTTTGAAACACATATGGTCCCTGACTTACTTAAGATGACTCAATTTAGAATTTTTTGACTTAATAGTGATGCAAAAGAGATAAGTTTTCAGTAGAAACCATACTTCAAATTTTGATCTTTCTCTGGGCTAGTGCTAAGTATTAGGATACTTTCGCACTACCCAGCAATGGGCCACAGCCCAGTCATCCATGTGATCACAAAGGTGCACAACCTGTGCCCTGCAGTAGAATAATTTTACCGACTTTGGGCTAATATCAGTGTCTGAGTATGTTTAAGGTAGGCCAGGCTAGCTATGATGTTGCGTTGGTCAGGTGCATTGAATGCATTTTCAACATACAATATTTTCAGCTCACGATGGATTTATCAGGACATGATCCCCTCATAAGCCAAGGAGCATCTGTAACAATTTATACTAATGTCTATTAGAAGATGGAAATTTTTATTTTTCTTGTTTCATTGTGATTACTAGCATACATGTATCTTAACTATCCTTTTTAAACATTGAGGAGCCTGCATAAAGACTGCCTGATCCTGTCTTCTGTGAAGCTCTCATCATCACTCATGTTCAATAGGACTAAATAATTCAATAGCAATGATTTGGTTCCTCATCATTCACACTCATAATTATGAGAAATTCATCATAAATTGAGTAATTCCCAGGGACTTTCAAGATGATTGAACAGAGCTGGGAAGAAGGAATTAGTAAGGTTGGCAAAATATGCTTATTTGTCCTAGAAAACTGCATCATACACATTCTTCTGTGTTGTGGAGAATGGAGATGTACACCCTACCTACAATGTCACTCCATTCTTTATATTTGAACCAAACCTTCCTTTTCTCTCTTCTCTCATTGTCTTAACCCTACCAGGCCCACTTCAAGTGCCATCAACAAGTTCTATAAGCCTAACAGGCAACCATTGCTTAAACTCTTCCCTCAAGGGGCAATAGAAGCAGAAAATATAAGTGGATTTAAGAATGGGTTAGGTAAAATTATAATATCCAAGCCATAAATGGCTAATAAGAGAAGCGAGGATGCTGATTTCAGGAGTAATCCTACAACTCATGGTCCCATTGTCAGGATGTAATTAGAAAGCACAAAGAGAGAAGACTCTTCAAACAGAGAAAACAAAAGGAACTGTGGAGACAAGAATGAGATACTGTGCTGAAGGGAAGGAAATAAAAACTGCTGTTATATGGTTACTAGATGTTACTGTCACGTAGATGTCAGGTGAACATCACTCTTTAGAGAGATCTTCCCTGAGTAGTCAAAGTAAGTAGCTCCCAATCACTCTCAAGTACATGCCATCGTTGTGGCATTTATCATTTCCTGATTTTTTTGTGGGGGGGGGGTCTGTTTTTCACTTAAGTGTGAACTTCATGAGAATTTGAATATGGTCATCTGACACACAGTAGGCACTCACTATGTATATGCTTATGAAATAAGGAGAAAAGAAGGGGGAGGGAGAGAATGGGAGAGGGAAAGGGAGGGGGAGGGAGGGAGCTGAAGAATGCTTTCTATGGTGTATGTGATCTCAACCAGCTCACCTGATTGCTTTTGAGAGGCATTTTAATGCATTGTGGATATAACTCAAGACACTGACATTCTCTTTTAGCTTACTTCTTCAATTGATCATCTGAACCAATACTTCACTGAGTTGAATTTTTTCTTAATTTTGAAACCTATAAGCCCATCCTGAAATGTCATACTTCTGTACTTTTCCTGTCACAGCGTCTTCTCTTTGGCATGCCTTCCACCCTACGTTCCTGTGTCCCAACACACACATTCAAACCACAGTATATTCCTCAGTCTCCTCAAAGACTCCTCAACCACACAGGACAATAGCAGTCTCTCTCTCTGAACTCATTATCACCCCTCTTAGTACCAATTACTTGAGAGCTCTTCTGTTGTTAAACACCTAGGCGAAATTTAACTTTTATCTACTTATGGCTTTCTCCCAGTCCGACTATAAGCTCCCAAGAGTACCTGGCATCAAATTTTGCACAAAGTCATTGCTCAGTAATTCTCTATTCACATAATTATTTATGTAAGAAGCTAGTTTCTCTCAGGAATCATAGTTTGCCATGTTCCATCATAATACTAATCTCAGAAGCCAAAATTTGGAAAAATGAAACTCAACCAACCAGAAACCTGAGTTAGCATAAATTTTTTTTATTTGTACCACCAATAGCTGAAGGAGATAAGACATTTCATTGAGAACAGAACTCTCAAAGTCATATCCTTCCACCTGGCCATCCCAAAGTCAGCCTCTGTTTCATATTCTATTCCTTTAGTTCTGAATAAGGAGAATTAATCTGTAAATCACCATTCAAGAAAAGATTCACCTGCAGATTGTGGGTTCTCAGAGTGTGGGAACTTTTTCATCTTTATTGTCCCCATTTCTGGAACATAAGACATTAGCTAATTCAACATGTCATTACTAAATAATTCAATTATTTCTATTACATCATACCAAACCTTCCCTAAAACTTCATGTCATTAAATAATAATAGCTACCATTTTTTGAGCATCTCCTCTGTGTTAGGACACATTTTACCTACTTTAATCCTTACAAGAACACTTTGAGGCAGAGATTAGAATGATGAATAAAAGAGATTAAGTAATTTGCCCAAGTTCAAAAAGCTGAGAGATGATGGACCTGGTTTTCAAATCTCCATCTTTCTGATTTCAGATAAAAGTCAAAATGATAAAAGTTTAAAAAGAATGACCTTTGATGGTTAACACTTAATTAATCAGAACATTCAGTTAAACACAGCACTCCAGTCCCCAAACACGTGACCACAAGTAAACCAACAGGCATAACTGACCTGAAAATACAAGCATGCATTCTTCAAAACTAAATGGTGAATATACATGATGACTTGCTTTTCCAATCAGATAGGTATTGGGTCGATCATAAGTTCGTAGTGGGTTGTTGTGTTTTTTTTGGCACAGCAACACTGCAGTGTTGGGAGTTTATCATTTGGCGTTTGTCATTTGGAGTGACAACATTGAGCCTGTGAATATATCTTACATCTGGCAAACTTGGAGAAAGCTAGTGCTGTTTGTGGGCTAAAGAAGGTGGAGTGTCAAGGGGAAAAAAATGAACACTGCTGACATAGCCCTGTTTGAGTTTAAGAGAGGTAAAGGTAGCAGAGGCAGCTCAAAACATTTGGGCCATGTCAGGGGAGAATGCCATCCGGGAAAGCATGACCAGAAAATGATTTTGTTTCAAAGAAGGCTACTGTGACCTGAGTGATTCTCCACCATTGGACTTTCATAAAGACTGTTTCAATGTTTTAATCCACAATGATCTATGTCAATCAATTCAAGAAATAACAAATGTGATGCACTGTGACCAGTCAACCACTGTGCAACATTTGCATTCCATTGGCAAGCCAAAACGCTATGAAGTTATGCATTGCCAAATAAATGTTGAACCTGCTCACCTGTTCCTCAGGATAAGGGAGTATATATTTGTCATCTTGCCCTGGTGAATAAAATGACAACATGGAGGCAAGGTATTTCAGGCCCATGATATTTACACATTTGGTTGGCAAACATGATTACCTAAAAATTCCTTTCAAAAATGATCCTTCTTGAGCCTGTGAGGCTTAATAGAAGTTGGAAACAATAGTCACAAATGGGATTTTGACACACTTTGAATATCTAGTACAGATGAGTTGGTTTGTTGTTAAATCTTCTCACTCTTAGCACTTGAAACCCAAGATGGCAATCAGAGTCAGCACCAGGCTAGCCTGGCCTGGCATGTTTTCAGGCTCTGTCTCTGTGCTCAGATGCTCCCCAGCAAGTGGCCCTTTGCCCTTCCTATTCTATGTTAACCACCACCCTAAGGTATCCCTGCCAACAGTATTAACTAATTAACCAAGTTAATCTGCTGCTGGTTCCGTTGAATTAAATAAACAGCTATTGAGTGCTGTGATATGTTGGCTCAGTGTTAATTAATTGGCAGGAACTCAAGGTTTGACCCTACCCAGAAGAGACTTGTCCTTTATTGGGAAATTTAAGGAACATTTTGCTCTGAAGGGGTTGAATGGTTAGCACCTCATGAGGGGCCAGAACCCTGCCTCGCCTGCCAAGGTAAGTGTCCATTCTCAATGCAGTGGGGGAACAAAAGTGAGGACCAAATGCCCCCTCCACGCCACCAGGACTCCTCCACCATTGAGAGTTTCTCAGCCTTAAACCAAGTGTTTGGTAGATGTAGCTTCAAGACAATTGCCCCTCACCACTCCTCAACCAAACCAGAGGCTCATCCCACCCAACCCTTGCTGTACTAAAAATTCTGCAGCCTCCACTACATCATCCACGGGCATTTGTAAAGATATCAAAATTTCTACATGCATATTCTAATGTCACTATATATTTCTAGTTTAGAATGCATTCAAGCAGAATTCATAGTGAGTCAGCATTGAAATATTACAAATTGTTCAAAAAAATAAGCTGATTTTTCATCTTAAAAGAGCTCACACACCAAAAAACAGATATATATTTTTGAATTTACATAATCAAGTGCAATAAACTTTATTTTAAAACCTAAGTAAAAATTCTTTTTTTAACCCTTAAGTACAAAACACACTATTTGGCTGTATCTTATTGGCATGTCTTAAAATAAATTTAATTTTAAAGTGCTCATTGTCAATAAATAGACACACAAAAATCTGTGCCAGAAAAGTCATAATTAGACTAATAGCTGTGGCTTCAAAAATCTTGTAACTGAAGTAGAAACTCTGAATGAGCTCTGTTGCAGCGGAAACTACAGTCTCTTCTCTGGAATTAATACTACAGAGACCCATAAAAGATTAATCAAGACAAGGAATCAATAACTTCTCAAGTGCTAATAAGCACTGCCTTGTTCTGTGATATGTTGAGCAGTTTATCATGTTTAGCCATATGAAGATTTATAGAAAATCTATAGTTAAAACTGAAGGATGAGGTAATGCAGCACTTAGTAAATGAAGCCAATTAAAATTTATGCTTGATATCATGCATTTCAAGGAACTGAAAAACGTTTTTGATTCCTCCCCCTTTTCTTAAGGACAAGAAAAAAAAGTTAGTCATGTCACTTAACCATGTTACTGGGGAATAACTAAGAAATGTATAATGCAATTCAAATGAATATCTACCTGTTTGGGAATGAAAGGTAGTAACACATTGAGAATTAGTGAATTTTCTTTCTACCCTCTTATTCCTCCTAGGATCAACGTTTCCTAGGATTCTTTTTGAAAGTTATATAAAATACCTTTTGGGGTCATTTAGGTCTCTGCTCTCAATCAAGCTGATGGATCTACAGGTCATGTGAGTGGATGAGTTAATGGGTAATTAATAGTTCATAAATTGCAGGTCTTGACCATTAGGTTACATCACTGAGCTACACATTGTGGCATGTTATTAATTAAAAGCATCAAATTATATGTTTAGTAAATTAATCTTTGAAGCAATATTATAATCATAAGAATACGCCTAATCAAATAGATGGGCCACAATAAATGTTTTCATAAATTTGGAAACATAAACTAACTATAAGTAATTACAAGCAAGTAGATTCTGGTGGGATGTCATGTTTTCTTCAGTGCCAACAATTAGAAAGATGAGAAAATATACATAAAATAAATTGAAATCACTAGTTGAGCCAAAGTTTAAAATGAAAAGTTTATTTTAAAAAAAGAATAAAGGCGCAGTGGCTCAAGTCTATAATTCCAGCACTTTGGGAGGCAGACGCGAGACGACTGCCTGAGTTCAAGGGTTTGAGACCAGCCTGGGCAACTTAGTGAGACCTTATCTCTACAATAAATCAAAAAAATTAGCTGGGCGTGGTAGCGTGTGCCTGTAGTTCCAGCTACTTGGAAGGCTGAGGCAGAAGGATTGCTGGAGCCCAGCAGGTCGAGGCTGCAGTGGCCATGAGCATGCCGCTGCGCTCTAGCCTGGGCAACAGAGTGAGACTCCAACTCAAAAAATAATAATAATAATAAGTTCACCACCACACCAAAGTGGGAAATAATACTTTTAAAGTTGATAATGTGGGCCAGGCTGCATCCCAGCACTTCGGGAGGCCGAGACGAGTGAATTGCCTGAGCCCGTGGATTCAAGAGCAGTCCGGGAAACTTGGTAAGAATTTGTCTCTACAATAAATAAAAAATTAGTGCACCACTGTAGTTCTGGCTACTTGGAAGGTTGAGGCGGAAGGATTGCTGGAGCCCAGCAGGTCGACGCTAGGGTGGCCATGAGCGTGCCACTACACTCCAGTCTGAACAACAGAGTGAGAAAAAATTGATAATGTGATAGATCCTGAAAATACGTAAGGAATGCCCAGAGAAAATTCTGATATTTGTAATGCTTTCTTGTTGAATTTTAAAACACCAGAAAAGGTCTGTGAATAATGAGATAAATAAGCTTTATTTAACAGTGAATTCTAGCATGTGTGATCCCACATACATACTTATGCACACTCCTACACACATGTTCTACCTTGAGCCACTTGTTGAGATTTTTTTTTTTTGAAATATTCTTCAGATGTCCATTTGATAGTTTCAGTGATGTCATTCCGCTCACAACTTATTTTAATGTGGGACTGGCCAGAAAGCACACAGAGGCAAGTGGAGCAAATATGGAGACTGAAGAACAAAGGGTATGTTCTACCCAAAAGTTGCCAGAGAACAAGGTTGATGCCACTTATATCAGTTAGTATACTTTTGTCTTTGAGTAACACAAAAACTAAAACTGCATGGGCTTAAAAAATAAGAAGATGTATTTGATCACATGAGAGCAAGTCCAGAGTCATCTGGGCTTCAAAGGTCAGTCCAGTGGTTCAACCAAAACATTACAAGCCCAAATTATGTCCTTACCTCCAGCCATCCATGGTACTGACTTCAATTCTACAACTGCTTTTCTTGTGGCTGCAGGAAAGATCCCAGGGGTGATCTCAGTTACATGCTTCTTCAGTCACAGAAGGAAAAGAGATTTGCCATGACACTCTCTTAAAAGTGAGGAAGATCTTTCCTTAAAGCCCCCATCACACTTCACCCAAGTTTCATTGGCCAACATTGGGTCACATTCTCATTCCTAAACCAATCAGTGGGAAAGGTCCTACAATTATTCTTTGGCCCATCAGATGCACACCTAAGTACCTAAATGTTGTTACTAACGGAGTGTGACATTCAACGGGTTCACGTTTTTGAGGAACGGTGCAAATGTGGGCTAAGATGAACAAAGCTCAAAGCAGACTGAGCTCAAATTCTCAGGAAAGAGGGTAACAGTAACATGTCCCACTCATTAACATTTCCTTAAGGAGAAAATTCTCAATTCTGTATCATAACTCCTGTGGATTTGAGCACCTATTTGCATGCAGTTAGTTGCCCACTCACCTAGCAAGATATGGCTCAACAATTTAATTACATCAGAAACTATAACTAATTATTAAGGTATAGTTCAAGGTCATAGCCTTATAATCATAGGATAATTATCTTTGCTATGTAAATCAAATCATTTTGATGAAATATAAAAGTTATGTGGCAAATAAACATCTAATTAGATGGTAAGTTCAATGTAATTATTATTAAGTAACCTATCAGATTGATATCACTATTCAATGTGGTTATTATGATCAACCTTGTTATTGCCAAAAAGTTTCACATGACTACTTATGCCTTCTTGTAAAAGGAACAATTGTAAAATAACAGAGTACCAAAAAAAATTTTTTTTTTTTTTTTTTGGCTTTACCAAATAAAATCATGAGTCTTTTTTACTAGGGTTCAGCTCAAAGCACTTCAGAACACCCAAAAAAAGAAGAAAAGAAAGGGGAAAAAAAGAAGACACAATGCAGGGGGGAAAAACTGAAGGAACATGAAGAAAAAATAGACACAAGTTCTTCCCAAAAGCCTTTATTTGAAAGCAATGATTTAACCTCTCTTCTGTTACTCCAAGGGCATTATTGTCCATGTAAGAATTAGATTCAAATTTTAAGTCAGACGATACTGAGAATACTGAGTAAACTAGACTTTGTTCAAGATAAGGAGGGGAGAAGGTGGAAGAGGTGCAGGAATGACAAACAACTGAGAGACAACAGGGTAGGCTGAGGCACACAGCAGGAAATAAAGTAGCCAAGCCCATTTCTCACCTCCTTCCCCAGTGGGAGCAGGGACTCCCCCTACCCCTAATCCCCAGCACCTGTGGCCAGTTCAGCTGGGCTCATCCTCTTGCCTTTCTCCCTTAAGTGGAAAGGAAGTCGCTTTATTCGGATCAGCACAGCTCACGGAAGTCCTGTCCTCCTCTCATCTCTGTGGTTAGCTTCTGGCTTCATTTCTCCCACTTCTCTCCTGAAAGGGAGCAAGCTCTGCTCCAGGAGATTCAGTCAACCAAAACAAGTGGAAAAAATCCTGACCATCCCAAGACCCCAGGATGTTCCTGTTTAGTTGATAAGCACTGAGCACCTACCGCGTGCCAGGATTATGCCCACTCATCTTAGATACTTATTTCCGTTTTGGTCTGTCTTTTTTGTTATTTGTTTTTACAGGTGTGGGGTATAGTTATAGGGTTAACTATAAAAGTAGGCTGTATGCAGGTGAGGTTTGGGCTCCTAGCTGGCCCTTCCTCCCACTGGCAGTGGACCAGATACCCTTTGTGTTGACATAGGTCCGTCTTTCTCTAAATTCAAGATCTACTTTGAGTCCAGGTTATCTATGGTTCGTGGGCCAATGGAGGGCACATCACCTTGTTCCTTCTTTGCCTTTTCCCTTCTCTTGATGCACCCTTCACTGCTGGATGCTAGCCTCTCTTGGTGCAAGCATTTCCTCAGGCTGCCTTCCACCCTAACACTCTACTGAGTCTACTTCCTTGAAAGTTCTGGAGATTCCTAAAAGATCTAAAAATCAACCTTCCATATGACCCCGCAATCCTCCCACTGGTAATATACCCAGAGGATCTCAAATCACTCTACGAAAAAGATACCTGCACACATATGTTTCTTGCAGCATTGTTTGCAATATCAAGAACATGGAACCAACCGTGATGCCCATCGAAAGAGGACTGTATTAAAAAAAAAAGTGGTACATATTTACAATGGAATATTACAGAGTCATAAAGAAGGACAAAATTATGAACTTCACAGAAATCTGGATGAACTTGGAATCTATAATACTGAGTGACCTATCACAGAAACAAAGAACTGAATATCATATGTTCTCACTTATATGCGGACCTTGAACAATTATCGTAATTCTGTAAGAAAAGGATTGGCAGTAGTGGGAAACTGTCAGGGAGAGTGGGGGTGGGATTGGCAGCAGTGGGAATCTGCTGGGGGTAGCGGCACACCTCATCCACAAGGGTACCTGCATAATGAACATTTGTATACCTAACCCTGAACTGTATCCCACATCTTTAAAATAAAGTAAAATAAAATAAAATAAGAAAGTTCTCATAACCTATCTCTTACCAGATTTGATCCTCCCATTTCAGGTGTCATTCCTCCTTAGTTCCCTGAGTGTTTGAGCTGACAAACACCCCCATTCACCTTTCACAAATTCTCCCCTCAGTTTACATGCCACTGAATCTTCCTGCTCTACTTCCTTCTACTCCTTGATAACTCCGGTTCCATCATGTCCAGACCACAATCGTCAAGTCCCTCCCATCCCCCACTGCCCTGCCGGCATTCCCACCCAGGTCCATCCTTCTCTAGGCCCCTGGGCAGCCTCCTTGTGCTCCCAGAAGCATTTCTCACTCCTTCCATTCTTTCTTTACTCACATCAAATCAGTTTAAAACTCCTGCTTTATTTCTTAAGTCCCTCTCATCTTTCCTTCCCTCTCGAGTTCAGCAGTCCCATGCAGCCCACCCAAACTTAGACCAGACACACTTAAACCACGGCAACCACTTGCTACCAGCTGGCATCCTTGATGATATTTCCATATAGATGATTATGTACAAATAACAGGCTCATATTCCTAATGGTGCTACTTTGACTATGGTATTCTACTGCTCAAGAAAATTCCCTAAAATTCCTCTTTATCTAAGAAAAAGCTCAAATATGTGTGGCTAATCATAATTTAGTCACTTGTTTCATCTATTCAGTTTACCCAACCTTCAAGTTCATTATCATTTCTCACCTTGATCATGATCATGAACAGTGAAGTCCTGTTGAACACACTGTCATTTTTAGTATTTAACTATGTATAGACCTGCACTGTTACAGAACTTTTTAAATTTAATTTGTTTTGGTTTTTGTCTCCTCCAGTGAAACTCCTTGAGGGAAAGCCTATTCTTAAGTTTATTTTTCATTATTCTTATTGCTAAAATTATAGTAGGTATTTAACAGTTGTTAAACTACTGTTTTATTCATTTAACAAATATTCATAGAGGCCTACTACATTGCTGGGATTGTGCTGGGTACTGAAATATGATGGTATATAAGAGAAACATGAGTCTCACCATTAAAAGATTTCAATCCCGCCTGGTGCGGTGGCTCAAGCCTGTAATCCCAGCACTCTGGGAGGCCAAGTCAAAAGGATTGCCTGAGCCCAGGGGTTTGAGACCAGCCGGGGCAACTTGGCAAGAACTCATCTCTACAATAGATCAATAAATAAGCCGGGTATGGTAGCATGTGCCTGTAGTTCCAGCTACTCGGAAGGCTGAGGCAGAAAAATCACCTGAGCCCAGCAAGTCAAGGCTGCAGTGGTTGTGAGCATGCCACTGCACTCCAGCCTTGGCAACAGAGTGAAACTCCAACTCAAAAAAAAAAAAAGATTTCAATCCAATAAGTAAACAGCCACAGATCATACCTATGATAAATAGTATAACAGGCCAAGTTCAAGTACCATGCAATTTCCTTGCAGCAGGAACCCACTTAGGTGGCACCAACCTTGGCTTCCAAATGGAATAGTACATCTATAAAAGAAAGAGTGATGGCATCTATATAATAAATCTGAAGAGAACCTGGGGGGAGGCTTCTGCTTGCAGCTTGTGCCATTATTGCCATTGAAAACCCTGCTGATGTCAGTGTCATGTTCTCCAGGAATGCTGGCCAGCAGGCTATGCTGAAGTTTGCTGCTGCCACTGGAGCTACTCCTATTGCTGGCTGCTTCCCTCCTGACACCTTCACCATTCAGATCCAGGCAGCCTTCCAGACGCCCTGTCTGCTGGTGGTTACTAATCCCAGGGCTGACCACCAGCCTCTCACAGAGGCATCTTATGTTAACCTGCTCACATGGCTCTGTGTAACACAGACTCTCCTCTGTGCTATGTGGACATTGCCATTCTGGGCAACAAGGGCACACTCAGTGGGTCTGATGTGGATACTGGCTTGGGAGGAAGTTCTGCGCACGTGTGGCACTATCTCCCTTGGACACCCATGGGAAATTGTGCCTGATCTCTATGTCTACAGAGATCTTGAATAGATGGAAAAGAAAAGGCAGGCTGCTGCTGAAAAAGCTGTGGCCAAGGAGGAATTTCAGGGTGCATGGACTGCTCCAGGTCCTGAGTTCACTGCTGCTCAGCCTGCGGGTGAGACTGGTCTGAAGGTGGCAGGTGCCCTCTATGCCAATTCAGCAGTTTCCTACTGAAGACTGGAGTGCTCAGTCTGCCACAGAAGACTGGTCTGCAGCTCCCGCTGCTCAAGCCACTGAATGAGTAGGGATAACCACTGAGTGGCCTTAAGCTGCTCTTCCACACCACAGGCTGTTAAGCAACATGGAAATAAGGTTGATGGAAAGTAAACATCAGCTTCTAAAAAAAAAAGAAAAAATAGACAAAAAGTCACTTAAAAAGTCATCCACAAAATACTGCATTAATAAAGATCACGTGACCCATTTTGAAATCATTTTAGAATCAAAGCTATATGATAATAGTAACAATTGTTGAGCACTTTCAACATACCACACCTTCTTCAGTAAGCTTTACATATATTAACACACTTAATTCTCACAATAGCCTTATGAAGTGGGTATGATCTTAGAGATGAGGATACTGAGGTTCAGACACATTAAGTAGAATCCCCAAGGTGAGAGCTAGTAAGAGAAAGGTGAGGGGGTGATATTCAGTCATAAGCAATCCAGGTAGCCAGATAGAGGATTAACTGAAAGAAACATCAGGAAGGTTTTGAAGTGGAATGAGAATATAAATTGAGTTCGAGAAGCTGCAGGATGCATATGTGATTTAAAGAGGTAGCCACAAGTAAAAATTGTGAGCCCAAGACAGTCTTTGAAACCAAAACATAGACTTCAGGGTGTTTTAGTCCATGAGCAGTAGTAGCCGACATAGAGACAGGTTAATCTCTGTGAGTGGGGAGGAAGAACCAGAGGAGGATGGCTAAGCACATGTGGAAGACATGAAAGGAAACAGTTCTTTCCAGGAGCTTGGCCACTGAGATAATGACACAGATCCTTGGGTCAAGAGATAAAGCCACATCTGTTTAGAACAGACTGTGCAGGAAGGAAGCCTTAGACACTGCATGAGAATGAAGGCAGACAGTGAAGGTGGCCGTAGTGGTAGGGGAGCAGCAAGCCACCCAGTGCACTGGAACCTAATGCACCAGGGTGTGGCATGGGAAGTGGGTGAGGGCAGCACACGAAGGGTTAAGCTGAGGTCAGCTGTCAGGAACTTGAAGCATCATGCTAAGGGGTTCAGACTTCATGCTCTAGGCAAGGAGGATCCATGGAAGCCTTTAGACAGTAGAACAAGTAAAGCAATATGTGTTTTGGAGAGGTGGTTCTGACAGTGACACGGAGGATCGGCCAAAGGAGAGAAGCCAGAGATCTTGCTGGAGATCTTAAATCATATAAAGAAGGGTTGATGAGGGCCTGACTCCTTGGAATTCACAGGCCTCACACTTTTGCACAGGGAAGGAGAGAAGTCATTCAAGATGACGCAGAGGTTTTCGGTTGGGGTAACTGGGTTAATGATTAATTGAAGGGAACAAGAAATTGCTTTGAAGGAGAGACAGAAAAGCAAACTGAGTTTGAATTGCTGCAGGGGTTGCAGATGATGGGCAGAGGTTTAAACGCCAGTGTGACTTGAGAGCTCAAGATAGCCATGCCTGAGACAGGGGGTCTCTGGAGAGTTTGGCATATGAAGGGTAGTTGGAGACAAAGAAGTCATCGATGTTGTCTAGAGACAGTCTAGAATACAGTAGGGTGGGGAAAGGGAGAGAAAAAGAAATGGCAGCCAGGCGCAATGGTTCATGCCTGTAATCCCAGCATTTGGGGAGGCTGGATTGCTTGAACCCAAGAGTTCAAGACCAGACTAGGTGACATAGCAAGACCTCATGTCTACAAAAAATAAAAAAATTTTGGCCAGGTATGGTAGTGTATGCCTGTCATCCCAGCTACTCAGGAGGCTGAGGCAGAAGGATTGCCTGATCCCAGGAGGCCAAGGGTGCATTGAGTTATGATCTCCCACTGCACTCCAACCTTGGCAATAGAGCAAGACTCTGACAAAAAGAAAGAAAGTGAGGTTGGGGGAGGAGAAAAGAAAAGAAAGAAAGGAGGAAGGGGGGGGAGGGAGAGAGGGAAAGGGAAAGAAAAGGCAAAAATCAGGACCTTGGGGGATATAAAGAAGCATGTGCTTTATGCTTATCATATTTTTTAGTTTTAGAGAAATTAATTATGAGGATGGCATCCAAATTAGTCAAAAGATAAAGAAATCAGGAACTTGCTCTTGAACTTTAGATAGGATATGAAGTAACATGAAAAACAAGAAAAACAGGCGCCCTTTTTAAAGCGAAGGGGAGGAGCTTGTAGTTTTCTGCCATATCGGTGATGTCTGAAATCTGCCAAAAACAAGCTAGTTGCTAACTAGGCCAAAGGCTATCTGATCACTGTTATCCCCTCCATCCATCACAGAAATCACCACATATGAATTTTCCTGACTTCTTGTTTTGTCTGGGCGTCTGCTTCCTAGAGCAGGGTTTGGCCCTTGAGCTAAGACTGACTTTTACAGCTGCATGGATGTAAGAACCCCCAAAAAGCAAAAAGATTGTGTGTGGTCCCAAAGCTCTGCAGCCTTTTTCAGAAAAAAATGTTGCCAACATGTGTCCTAGAAGACTCAAAGGAGCATGAGGACCAAGGACCCGAGAAATGGGCAACACAGGTATGAACATGAGTGTGTGGAGCTTCGGGGGAATAAAGGAGGGAGCATAAAAGGAAAGTGTTGCTCAGAGGATTTACTCAGAAGTTAGGAGAAAGTCCAAGGGGAAGAAGGCAAAGAAAAGGAAACTACAGAAAGTCAAAAAGTAGGGGGAAATTAAAACCCAATGAAAGATGGATACTTACACATCATGATGCCCAGCAGAAGCTGAGATGAAGACAGCCCGTTCTGTGTTGTTATAACATGAAGCGTCTCTAACCATTTCTTGTAACTCCATCTTTTAACTGTGAGGCTACTTAGTAATCAAAATATGATATTCTTTTATTTGTAAAAAGGAGCATTTTCATACACATTTCTTAAATACAGTTTATTGATATTTTGTGTGTCATCCTGACACTCCATTTCCATGAAACTCTAGCTTTATTCTCATCCATTAGGAAGGTAGGACATGGAACCAGATAGTCACATATAGATACCTACATATTCATACAGATACATATAGATATAGATACCATAAATATAGACACAACTGCATTCTTTAAGGTGCCTAAAGAGTACACTTACTAATAATTCACTGAAAGTGTGGACATTTAGTATTATATATATAGCACTGACATTTTACTAAATGATGCTCTATAAATAGTTGTAAGTTTTAAACATCATTTTTAAAAATTGTAAGTCCCATAACCTTAGAATCAGTTCAATCTGGTTCAACTTTGTCAGGAATAAAATGTAACAAAATGATGAACTGCTTTTCAGGGCAACAGACCCCAGATCACATAACCCAAGCATGCCCAGATGAACCAAATGTGCCTGATTCATGACCTTGAAGGCAGCTGGAACAAAAAGGTCAACCCCATGCAGAACCTAAGTTCACATATCAAGGAACAGGGTCTGTATTAAGAAGTAAGGGGTGCCCTGTTTTGCTGCAGTACAGATTTGAGAGCCAAGAACCCAACGTCACCTCTTTGTACAACCCGATCAGATCACACCTCATTGCATTCTCTCTCCCACAGTGACCCTCCACCTATAAAACCTGTCCCCAGATCTCAGCTCAGAAAGACAAATTTGAGCCTTGCCTCTTGTCTCCTTGCCAGTCGACTCGCAATAAAGTCCTTCCTTTTCTCAAAATCCGTTGCCATTGTATTGGCCTCTATGCACGTCAGACAGCGAGCCCTCAAATTTCTAAGGCCTGTTGACTCTACCTATTGGCGGCACAGTATCTTCACACATTTTCAGCATGTCATGACAGTTTAAATGAATATTTGCACTTCTAAGAGCCAAGATAATATCAAGATTTGTCCTAGCAACTCTGTATCTACGAGTTCAACTTTTTTAGATTCCACATCCAAGTGACAGCATGCAGTACCTGTCTTTCTGTGTCTGGCTTATTTCACTTAACATAATGTCCTCCAGGTTCATCCATGTTGTTGCAAATGACAGGATTTCCTTATTTTTATGACTAAATAATATTTCATTGAGTTATTATATATATGTATTATACACACACACACACACATATACACAAAGGGGATGCCAAAAAATGTATACGTATTTCAAGTATGACATCTGCTCAAAAGATGGCATTACTCAAATGAATGCTAACATCACCATGTGACAGGCAGGACAAAGAAAATGGTAGAAGCATGGTTGAGCAAATGTCATACTACCCATTACTACTGTAATTCAATTCAACTTTGAAAAATAATACATAGATAACATCACTTAAGATGTGTATATGTATAACATACATCTTTAAATCTATACATCCACTGATGGACCCATATGTCCTTTCCATATCTCAGCTATTGTGAATAGTGTTGCAGTGAACATAGAGGTCCTTAGCCCAGGCCACTGATTTCTGCACTTTTTAAATAAGACAGCTCTCAGGCCAAATACCTCAGCAGGTAAGTTTTGTAGTTATCATAGAATTTTTAAAATGCATATTGAATGCCCTTGGGTGATATATGAACTCCCCAGTTCTACAGACTTTATCATTACCTACTGTATTGCCTTACAGCCAACTTAAATCACTTCCACTACTTGCCTGGCTCCTGGGGGTATTTTAGTTTGTGACTTGGAGTGTATGAATAAGGTAGAATGGTATAAGACATATATAAAACACACACACACACACACACACACACACAGTCCTTGAATTCACAAGATCTAGATCTGAGTTCAGCCGTCCTAGTTATCTTCTGTATAAGACTCTCTGGTAAAAAGCCTTTCATAGTTCTCAGGTTGCTCACCTGTATTTCCATACTAACATCTGGCAAACCCACTTCACAGAAATATTCAACTGTGTTATACCTCAAAGAATTGGTGTAAAAAGTGAAATTAAATGACAATACATATAAAATATTTATAAAAGTATACAATGCTGAGGATTGTCCATTTTAATGGTCAAGAGCTAGAAAGGATCTTGCAAACCAGCTGTTAGTTGGAGGCAAAAGCAAATTCTCCCACATATACCCTTAGGATAAATCAGCATATGTATGAAAGAGAAAAAACTTTAAGTTCAATTTCAAATATCTATAAGCAAACCTGGCCATTGGTGTAGGAAAAGTAAAAGGTTAGTAACCAAAACGTACAGTGGTTAAGTTAACTCTTATGCACTGTTACACAATTTTGAAAATCAGAAATACAATCAAGGAAAGTGTCATGTTTTTATTTTGATTTTTCAAAACCTCTAGATCCATATTATTTTAATCTAGAATATTTGCACTAACAATAACAGCAGCAAACTCCAATGTCATGATCACGTTCAGTGATACCAAGGCCACATTCCCAATGTTCTGTTTCTCAAGGATTTCTTAGTAAGATATTTTTTTGGAAGGGTGAAATGATATTCAACCACACAAATCCTAATAACACTAATAGAAACCACACTGCACCAGCAACACAGTCTGATAGACTAAAAAATGAAAATCAAAATTTGTGGTGATACTTCAGTGACATCAGCAGCTGGCACATCTACTGAAACACTCGCTGGTAAGAAGAGAGAAGTTTGTTTCTGAAAATGTCATCCACATCATGTGGTGAGGAGGTGAGACAGGCCAAGGTAAATTTGAAAACTATGCCTCCTACATAGGAAAATGTATCCCCAGCATAGCTCATCCTTGATAAATCAATAAATTCTGTGGATCTAATCAGTGTAAGTTGTTCTGTATTGTTAAATATTGCAAATAGTATTTTCCTGTACAGTGTTTATCCCAACTTCAATTTTAAATGATTTGTACAGTTTTCTAAGCAATGTCTGTTTCCTCTACTGTCATCTAAGTCCCATAGGAGGGAGGACCATTTCTTTATTATTTCTCATCTTATTGCCCAGTGCCTAGCACACAAATCTTTGTTAACTAAAATAAATTCTGTGGATCTAATCAGTGTAAGTTGTTCTGTATTGTTAAATATTGCAAATAGTATTTTTCTGTACAGTGTTTATCCCAACTTCAATTTTAAATGATTTGTACAGTTTTCTAAGCAATGTCTGTTTCCTCTACTGTCATCTAAGTCCCATAGGAGGAAGGACCATTTCTTTATTATTTCTCATCTTATTGCCCAGTGCCTAGCACACAAATCTTTATTGACTAAAAGCAGAAGTGTGCCACATTTGGCAGAACAAAGGGCATTTAAAGAAGTGTAACACAGCATCCCTGTCATCAGGGACTCACAAACCTAGTTGACTAGATAAGGCATCATAGACTGAATACATTAAGTGTAAGACAAATGACGAATGATTAATTTCAGTAGACATTACTCTAAGCATATTACTACAGTATGCATTTTTGTGCATACAGTCTTACTGTGTACAATTATATACCTAAGTGGTACCCCCAGAATTAGAATGATGTTGTAGTACTTAATAGAAAAATAACATTAACATCCTTTTTTGAAAAGATTTAAAGATGGTAATATTTGTGATAGCTAAACAGATTTCCAGTTTAAAGTATTTATTAAATATTTTTAAAAGAAAAAAATATTAAAATGTATGAAAAACTACAAAGATAAGAAACTTTAAAACAATTCCTTTACCACTTGGTAATTGCTATCATTCCATATGTAAAAAACTTCGACGTCCCTCCAGTCCTTACAACAAGAAAAATGAGGACCTTTCTTGGATTCATTGAAGAATTGAGGTCACAGGACAAATTCCTGCCCTGAAAACTGGAGAGATAGAAGAGCGCAAAGAAACGACTGTAGTGGTAATGATATTTTGGCTGATTATAGTATATGGATAAGTGAAATGAATGATCACAATACTGTAAGAAATGGGCAGGAAGGACAGGGAATTCTTTGTTCATGATGTGATGCAGTGTTATTTGAAAGTGAACTTAGTTTAGCTGTAAAAGTATATTGCAAATTGTAGAGTAACCACTAAGAAAAAATTTAGAAATAAGTATAATTGATATGTCAGTAGGGGAGAGAAAATGAGATCATATCAAATGCTCAACTAAAACCAGAAAAGTCAGAAAAGAGGGACAGAAAAAAACAAAGAACAGGCTCAACAAATAGAAAAGAGTTACAATCATGGTAGATATTAATTCAGCTATACCAGTAATCATTTTAAATGTGAATGGTCTAAATATACCAATTAAAAGACAGAGATCAGAGTAGATTTAAAAGCAAGACTTAAATAATGTTGTCTATAAATACCTAACTTGCTTTCTGTTCTCCTGGCTGATCACAGCACTCCTGCCAAACCTTAAGCACTGCAAAAATGAAACCAATTTATTTAAGCATTTCTCAGCATAGGAGTAGTTTTTATTTTTATTTTATTTTTATTACTATAAAAATAATAGCAATAATATCCACCATTGATTAAGCATCTACTATTTGTTAAGCATTGTGATCTCAGTACGGAGGAAGTTCTAAAAGATATTATAATTTGATGAATAGATGGATAAATTGATAAACCAATAATTAATGAAAACTTCAAGCATACTGAATTTGGCTTCCTCTATATCCATGCCCAGCTTTCTTTTAACGAGTACCTTCCATACAGTCAGATCTGGGTTATATAAGATGCCAAGGAAAAGAGCATAGATTTTCATCTAATATTAAAGTCCCCATGAAGAAATTAATCTCTGATATCAGTGACTGCTTCATCTTTTACTGCCTTGCCATTCATCAACACTTCTAAGGTCTGTTCTCTCTGCTTTTTCTGTCCAGGTCCACAATGTTGAAGAATAGGAAATGAAAAAAAGTACACAGCCTCATTGCTTCACAGATTGGGCAATCACTCTCTAACAGACAACCATATGCCCTGTTAATATGTTTTGAAAAGTTACCCTATCTATAAGAATCCAATCTTTACTTCCAAAAGTCATGATATATACAATCTGGCACATTATTTGACAGTCAGAAGATGGCCCTGAATATTTGGAACTAGACCAACCTGGAAGCCCAGCATAGGATGGTCACCGGGCAAAAAAGGCCACATGGGCATTGACCTGAGCACCAGGAATGGAGATCTGAACTACCACTAGTTAGGTAATTAATGTGCACAAGTTACTTCACTTGTCCGTCCTCAGTTTCAACATCTATAAAGTAGCAGACATACTCTAAATAATCTCTCATATCCTTCAATAATTCTAAATTGATGGAAATAATATAACTATTAACTCTACACATAACCCTGTATTGTGCAATTCTAAACTACATGAGCATGCACGCAGAGACAATACCAAATGCAATAAGTTTCCATTGCCTTCACTAACACTGTTTTATCATTTGAAAACCAAATGATATTTATCAAATTTAAACACAATGTAAACAAAAATAACTTCATTTCACACTACATTTGTTCCCGCTCTTCTCTCCTGAACTCACGTAAGTTTTCAATTTTTTTTTTTTTTTTATTGGAGTCTTACTCCTTTGCCCCGGCTGGAGTGCAATGGCAGTAACACTCACAGTCAACCCCAGCATCAACCTGCTGGGCTCCAGCGATCCTTCCACCTCAGCCTTCCAAGTAGCCAGAACTACAGACGCGCACTACGACACCCAGCTATTTTTTTTTTAATTGTAGAGACGAGATCTCGCGAAGTTGCTCAGACTGGTCTTGAACCCTCAGCCTCAGGCAATCCACTCATCTCAGCCTCCCAAAGCGCTGGGATTATAGGCTGAGCCACCAAGCCCGGCCAAGTTTTTATTAACACCATATTTCCTAGTAATCACACAGCTTTCAAACCTCTCCACTCATTTATCCTGAACTCCTGACTCTTGATTTATCCATTTCAAAGTCAGGAATCCTACCACATTACTATAATATTAACAGTGATAAATACCATTTATTGTCCACCAAGTGTATGTCAAGCACTATACTTGATGGTTTATACATTATTTATTTCATCCTTTATTAGATCTGTTATGTAGGTATTAACGATATCCAATCCATAAAGAAATTAATTCTCAGGGAGGTTAGGTAACTTGGCCCATGTCACAAGTGTAGTAAGTTTTAGAACCAAAATTCAAACTCAAATCCTTCTAAGTTCATATCTATGTTCTTGTCACTTTGTTGGTTTTTAAATATCTTTAGTAGCAAAATCCTTTTTGAAGAAAAAAATGTACATAGAACCTCAATATACAAAATGAAAGTGATAGTACATTGAAATTATATAATGTACAACTGCATATAGGAAAGTCTTATTATAAAGGAATTCAATGAAAATATTAATATATTCTGATAAGCACCTGACATCAGGCGTTACTAATTATGTCTGCAATTATTTCAGCCTCTGCATCCAATTTACTTTGGTACTTTGGTTTGGTTTCACATGACCCTAGGTGTTGAAAATAGCAATGAGTTTTCAACATTTCACCTTTTAATCCGGATGTTTGAATGAAAATAGGTAAGAAAATATAAAAACAAGAAAAGAAGTCCCAGACTCACAATATATACCAAACTTACCTAAAATATAAGGACATAGTGGCAAAATGCATATTCACTTGTTATTACATAAATCTGATAGGTCATCACTAGATCAAATGCCAGGTAAACATGTGAATTTGCCTTGCCTTTCATTGAGCCAGCATACATGTATGGCATGTATATACATATATACTATATATATCATGTTTATATATAAACATATACAGATATCTGTAGAAAAATATATACAGATATATAGAGATATATGAGGGGGACCCAAATAAGTATAATTTTTTTATAAAAATAATTGTGTATTTATTCTTACATGCTTAAATTTTATCACTTTCAAAATTTTCTAAGTAATGTCTGTTTCCTCTACTGTCATCTAAGTCCCATAGGAGGAAGGACCATTTCTTTATTATTTCTCATCTTATTGCCTAGTGACTAGCACACAAATCTCTGTTTGATGCAGTGCATCTATCAAGACACTTTTTTCACTGCTCAGAACCCTTTGAGGACTTTTTTTCATCCGGGGTAACAAAAAAAGAGTCACTCAGGGTGAGACTGGGGTGAGCAGGGAGGGCGGGATATGGGTGTCATGCAATTTTTGGTCAAAAACTGCTGACCACTCAGCACATTGTGTACAGGTGCGCTTGTAAATTACCCATCATGAGACGAGCAAACACGTTGAAAGAATCTAAAAAAATAACTCACTGAAACCAAACGCAGCCTCTCACAACAATGCTATCTGGTACACTGACGCTGATGAGTTCCTAAAATACTTACCTAACAGGGAATGCCTGTACTACAAGGGGCTCGCCCTCCAAAAAGATAATTCTGGTTTTTGGGTGGTCCCCCCTCGTACACGGTCTAGTTACATTATCTTTTATAGATTGATGTGAGTAGGAATCACAAGCCTAAGTTCCAAAAAAAGATTATAGAGCTAAGTTTTTTTAATTAATGATGAATTATAGAGTTATAAGAAGTTTAAATATGTGCCTCAAAATGGCAGAATCATCTTTATTTTAAAGTCTTCCCAAAAGAAATCAATCTGAAGGCACAAGGTAATGTCTTAATGGCTTGGTATTTTCCAGCATATCATAATGTAGAAAATACTGCAACTTGAAAAGGGAACGCTTCTACACTGTTGGTGGGAATGCAAATGAGTATAACACCTCTATGGAAAACTGTGTGGCGATTCCTAAAGGAACTAGAAATTAACCTTCCATACAATCCAACAATCCCCCGTCTGAGAATATACCCGGAAGAACTTAAATCACTCTACAAAAAAATACCTCCACATGCATGTTTGTTGCAGCACTGTTTACAATAGCAAAAACTTGGAACCAACCGTGCTGCCCATCGAAACTGGATTGGATAAAAAAAAATGTGGTACATATACATGATAGAATATTACATAGCCATAAAGACGGACAAAATTATGGACTTCACAGCAACTTGGATGGATTTAGAATCTATAATACTCAGTAATTTATCACAAAAGCAAAGAACTGAGTACCATATGTTCTCACTCATAAGTGGATCCTGAGCATTTATCATAACACTATAAGAAAGGGATTGGCAATAACCAGAAACTGCCAGAGAGGTGGGAGGCATATAACATTAATAAGTGTACCTGATCTCAAACCAGACAAAGTGGGGACCGAAGGGAGGCCCAAACTTTACCTGTACGAGGACCACTTATGTACCTAATCCTGAATTGTACCTCACATCTTTGAAAAAAATTTTTTTTAATGTTTATTTTACACTGCAAAAAAAAGAGAAAAAAAAAAATTTTTACCACTACTTTTACAAATAGTATATATTATGGATGAATCTACGTATTCATATACACTGTGCTACTGCACATGCCTTGGTAGTGTGATAGTTAGTCCTAATTAGGTATGTAGAGAAAAAGTATCTAGTCAAAGTGCCCGGCAGAACCATCAGAATGGAATGAGTTCTTCAAATGAGGCCAAAACCCTGTTTATTGGTTGCCCCTCTTTATTGGGAAGATATCACAGCAATATTGCACTGGGCGTTTTTTAAGTGTTCCCATCTGATATTAAGTGCTCCCATTTGCTAGCCTGCAAATTGATATTTGCAAGCTAGCAGTATCTTGCCAAGTGTCAAAAGTAAAACAGCAGGCTGATTGGTTTCTAGAATTTTCCTAAATAATGCATTGTTTTGGTGCTGAGTAATTTATTAACAAAACTATTAATGCTTGAAATGTTTTTGTCAAGTTTTGCAAAAACAGCATAAATGTTTAAGATGCCATCCACACAGGCTAACTGCCAGGAAAAAGCAAACCCATTACATAGGACTTTATGGAATATTTATAAGATCCAATTTAGAACAAATCCAGGCAGTCAGCCAAAGTGCAAGATAGATGCTTCATTTTTATAATTTAAGCTTTAATGAAATTCAACAAAACAAACAGGAAGATAATTCAAATAATTTTCAGTGCCCCAATAATACTTTTCTTGAGATTGTTCAATATACTCATGAATATATTTTTATGCAGTTATCCATTTCTTCCCAAATAATTCCTAAAATGTCTTGAAAATTTAGTTATGCTGCAAAAAAAAAAAAAGTGATCTTTAATGGATTTTCAGTTTAATCAACTTATTAAAGAGAGCAGAGGGATTGCATGAAAGACCAACAAACTCACAAAGGGTCCCTGGAGATGGGGATTGAAATTATTGGACAAAACCTACAGTGGACAAAGCCCATAAATATTCTAACCCTAAACAGCCTAGTGAAGAGGAAGATCCCTACCAACTTAGCTTTCTAACCTCATCCTCTTCAAGTGAGACTCTCGTGCTGGAGATGGTTCACCCCTAAGTCCCAGCTTTATGCCCCAAAGAGCAGAAAAGAATGCTCACGCCAAGAATTTTGCTGCTGTTCAACATTTCATTGGGGAAAAGCATAACTGAATGTTGCATGAACTAATTTTTTAAAGTCTATACTCATTCACTCCAGGCCAGTTAAAGGGGTGTCATTTACTTAATAAAACAACAATTATACTTGAAGACAAGCCTCGATGAGAGTGAGTACTGTAGCCTATTTTCAGGAATATGGGTGCCTGGACTGATGCAGACAGTGCCTCTCCCACTATAATCACACAGAAAAACTAGTTTAAAGTAAACATTTTTAAAAAGACACAGCTGAGCCGGGCTCGGTGGTTCAGCCTGTAATCCCGCGCCTTTGGGAGGCTGAGGTGAGTGGATTGCCTGAGCCCGCAGGTTCGAGACCCGCCTGGGCAGCGTGACCTCATCTCTACAATAAATCAAAAAATCAGCCGGGCATGGTAGCGCGTGCCTGTAATTCCAGCTACTCGGAAGGCTGAGGCGGAAGGATCGCCGGGGCCCAGCAGGTCAAGGCTGCGGTGGCCGGGAGCGGCCACCGCACTCCAGTCTGGGCGACAGAGTGAGACTCCAACTCAAAAAAAAAAAAAAAAAAAAGACACAGCTGAGTTCAACAGAAGAAAAAAAAAAAAGGAAACCCCAGAAGCCAAGAGTGGAAGAAGCAGCAGCAGTTACTTAGATGACCCAAAATCATGGGCAGGAGACCATACTCTCTGTACTCACACAGCCTCTGGGTGTGTTGTCTACACCTGAAGCAGGAGGGGGACTGAGCCCTGTGGGTAAAATGCAAACCACAAGGCTACCAGCAATGGACTGGGCAGGGCAAAGGTGCTTGCTGTCTCTCCAGGGCTTGGTGAGGTAAAACTTCTTAAATAATGACGGACTTTCCAAACTCGCAGTACAAGAAGGTTAAAGAGTCTGAATGTGCATTGCCTGAAGAAAGAAGGAACTCCAAGAAAAGAAATTACCTTGAAATTTAGACTAGAACCACTGAAGCCTATTGAACCAAAAGAAGCAAAGAAGAGGACATTCTGAATGAAAAATTCTGAAACCAGAACAGAAATACCACACAAGGGCACAAACGTCACAATATATACCTTACTTCTTCCATTTTGGAACTGATGAAACTGAGTCACAGAGGGATTGCATAAAGAGCTAGTTAGTAATAAAGCTGATATTTGAGCCCAGACAGGATGGCCCTGGAGTTTGGTCTTTAAAATATGTTACTTAACAATCCCAATCACAATAGCCACACATACCAAAAAAAATGAAATACCTCGGCATTTTCCTAACCAGAGAAGTGAAAGACATTTACAATAACTATGAAACACTGCTCAAAGAAATCCAAGAAGACACAAACAAATGGAAAAATATTCCATGCTCATGGATAGGAAGAATCAACATTGTTAGGATGTCCATCCTACCAAAGGCAAACTACAGATTCAATGCATTACCCATTAAATTATCAATATCATTCTTCTCAGATCTGGAAATGACAATACAGAAATTCATATGGAAACATAAACAACCACAAATAGCCAAAACAATCCCTAGTAAAAGAAACAAGGCAGGATGTATCACATTTCCAGACTTCAAACTTCACTATAAGGCTACAATAATCAAAACAGCCTGGTACTGGTACGAGAACAGGCATATGGACCAATGGAACAAGATAGAGATTACGGAAGCAAAGCCTCAATTACTCAACCAACTCATCTTTGACAAAGCCTCCGACAACAACCACTGGGGAAAGGAGAACCTATTCAGTAAATAGTGCTGGGAAAACCGGTTGATAGATCACATGCAAAAGATTTAAACAGGCCCCCTATCTATCACCATACACAAAAATTAACTCTAAATGGATCAAAGATCTAAATGTAAAACCTCAAACTATAAGAATCTTAGAAAATGCGGGAGACACCCTTATGGAAATTGGAACTGGCAGCAATTCGTAATCAATACCCCACGTGCCCATACCATAAGAGATAAGAAAGACAAGTGGAACTTCATCAAACTGACAAGCTTCTGCAAAGCAAAAGAAATCATCAAAAGAGCAGGAAGACAGCCCACAGAATGGGAAAAAATATTTGTCAAGTATGTATCTGACAAAAGCCTAACATCTCGGATCTATAAGGAACTCAAACGTGCCAAAAGAAAAAAAAAGCCCCATTAAAAAGTGGACAAAAGCCGGGTTCGGTGGCTCAGCCTGTAATCCTGTGGCTTTGGGAGGCTGAGGTGAGTGGATTGCCTGAGCCTGTGGGTTCGAGACCCGCCTGGGCAGCGAGACCTCATCTCTACAATAAATCAAAAAATCAGCCGGGCGTGGTAGCGCATGCCTGTAATTCCAGCTACTTGGAAGGCTGAGGCGGAAGGATCACCGGAGCCCAGCAGGTCGAGGCTGCGGTGGCCGAGAGTGGCCACTGCACTCCAGTCTGGGTGACAGAGTGAGACTCCAACTCAAAAAAAAAAAAAAGTGGGCAAAATACATGAACAGACACTTCTTAAAAGAAGATATATGGGCAGCCAACAGACACATTAAAAAGTGCTCAGCCTCACTAATCATCAGAGTAATAAAAATCAAAACCACATTGAGATACCACCTAACCCCAGTAAGAATGGTCATCATTAATAAAACAAACAACAACAGATGCCAGCGAGGATGCAGAGAAAAAAGAACACTTCTACACTGCTGGTGGGAATGCAAACTAGTGCAACTTCTTTGAAAGAACTAGAAATTGACCTTCCATATGACCCAGCAATTCCCCCCCTATTGGGAATATACTCAAAGGAACTCAAGTCATACTACCAAAAAGATACCTGCACACGCATGTTTGTTGCAGCTCAATTCACAATTGAACAAAAACATGGAACCAACTGCATGCTGCCCATTGAAACTGGACTGGATTTTTAAAATGTGGTACATATATACAATGGAAAATTACACAACCATAAAGATCAAACATATGGACTTTGCAGCAACTTGGATAGATTTAGAGTTTATCATACTCAGTGATCTATCACAGAAACAAAGATAAGAGTACCATATGTTCTCATTCATAAGCAGACCTTGAACAGTTATCATAATACTATGAGAAAGGGATTGGCAGTAGTGGGAAACTGCCAGGGTACACCTCATCAGCAAGGGTACTTGCATAATGAACATGTGTATATCTAACCCTGAATTGTGCCTCACATCTCCAAAATAAATAAACAAACAATTTTTTAAAAAATTAAAAAATAAAAATAAAATGTTGCTTAAATCCAACATTTCACCACTACATTGCTGAACCCACACAGCTAAATGATGTTACTGATGTTACTTCGCAGGGTGATTATAAGTTTAGAACCAAATGATAATGAAAAAGCAATGTATATCAAAAATTTGGAGAAACAGCTCTCATGGTACCCTAAGAGAAATGTGTAGCCATATATGCATGTATGAGAAAACAATTAAAACTAATAAGCTAAGAGTCCAACATAAGCGTGCAAAGCTTTTTTCTTTTCTTTTCTTTTTTTTTTTTTTTTTTGAGTTGGAGTCTTACTCTCGTCACCCAGACTGGAAAATGCGGGAGACACTGCAGCCTTGACCTGCTGGGCTCAGGTGATCCTTTGGTTTCAGCCTTCCAAGTAGCTGGAACTACAGATGCTCACCATTATGTCTGGCTAATTTTTTTTAAATTTATTATAGAGATGAGGTCTCACCAAGTTGCCCAGGCTGGTCTCAAACCCCTGGGCTCAATCTGCCACTGCACTCCAGCCTGGGTGACAAAGTGAGACTCCAACACCCCACAAAAAGAAAAAAAAAAGAAAGGAAAAAGAAAAAAATAACAAGAAAAGTAATGTCATGTTTTACAATACATGGGCTTCATAAACTACTTGGGTCATTTTAATCTATGATAACTTTGAATGCTTATAAGACAGGCCATATGTCAACTATTCTTCTTCTTCAAAATTGCCTTTGCTATTCTTGGCTCTTTTTATTTTCAAATAAATTTTAGAATCAGTCTACCAATTTCCATAGACTATTGCTGGGATTTTTACTGGAATTACATTGAATCTACAGATGTCTTTGGAAATAATGACATTTTTACAATAATGTGTCTTCCAGATCATGGGTACAGCAAGTCTCTTCATATATGAAAATTTTGTTTCATTTATTTCCACATTGTTTTGTAATTTTCAGTACAGTTATCTCCTCATCTTTCACTACATTTAATCCTGGGTATTCATGTCTGTGATGCTAGTGGTCATTTATTAAAACTTTGTTTCTAATGATTTAATGACCATGCACAGAAATGAAATTGTTATTAACCTTGTATCTTGCAGTCTTGAAAACTTTACCTGTTAATTCTGGAGTTTACCTGTAGATTTTTGAATTTTTATGTATAATATTCCATCTAAAAACTGAACACATTAAATCCAACAATACCTGCAAATATTTTCTATTTGCTGACTGATTTCCTCAGTTGCATTCCTATATATTCCTTTATTTTAAAAACATATACATATAGGAATTATGCTTCCAGTAAACTGCAACTAGATTATAATATGCCAGAATCCTTCTTGGACTGCCCCCACCCTCAGCCCAGGCTGAGCTAAATACTCTCCCTTCATTGTGCCTATTTCTATCTTTAAGAAATTATCTGTGTATGAGATCATCTTGTCCTTGCCTTTCCCTTGTCTTGAAAACAAGACCCATTTTCAATTTTATATCCTTAATGCCTACTGAAAGATAATAAGCTCTCAGTAATACCTATGGGACTGAATAACTAAACTAAGATATTAGAATCCAGCAATAACCAAGGGTTTTACTCTATGTTCTTATTCAATCTTCATGAAAATCTATGAGGCAGAAGAGCAGATATAATTAATAACCAGATTACAGGAAACTACAGGTCAAAATAGTAATGAATTAGGAACTGTCCACATTGTCTGCCTGATCTGCTGCAAATCCAGAGCCAGGAATTCATACTCTTGCCCTTTTGATATTCCGTTTCTAGACAAAAACAAAAATGCTGAAAATCTGGGTCAGATTTTTTCATACTATACACATAAAAAGAATGTGCTTTGGTTGAGGCCATTATTGATTTATTTGTTTGTTCTAGCATCCAAGGCTTTGCCAATCAAAGAGCCATTATGTTTTTGTAACAAGCAAGAGCATCTCCTGCCTTACTTAAAACTGATCATAACTGGACTACGTGGCTCAAAGTTACAGATCATTATATTCAAAATGACTGTTGTGGATGGAATTGAGATCCCCTCGTCCCCAAAAAATCATATGTTGAAATCCTAACCCCACAATGTTGAAAATAGAATCTTAAAAGAGGTTAGGGTTGGGTCTTCAAATGAGATCATTAGGGTGGGCTCTGGTACAATCTAACTGTGTCCCTATAAGAAGAGATTAGGACACAGATACACACAGAGGGATGATCATGTGAGGACACAGGGAGAGGATGGTGGCCACAAGCCAAAGAGAGTCCTCTGGAGAAACCACCCTGCTGACATCTTGAACATGGATTTCCAACCTCCAGAACAGTGAAAAATAGCCCCACCCAGTCTGTGGTATTTGTTACAGCGGCACAAGCTGACTAAGACACATGCAATAAGTAGTACTGTCAGAGGAAGATCCTCTGATACATGGGCACCTCCCTGACTCATCTCTCTCTCCTCTCCAGGCATCCAGGGAAATTGGAGGAGAGCTCTTCCACTCACCCCCATCCCCCCCAGCAGCACCCTACATCAGACCTTTTCCCCAACCTCAACCCAACAGCGTAATCTGTACGTGCACCCTCACCTGTGGACAGATGATGAGCCAAAGTCCAGAGGGAGAATGAGGAGGAGTACTTCTCATGGCACGAACAAAGCAGCACTTTCTGCAAGACTCCCCATGTCCAAGCAGGACACAGCTGCCTCACTGTTGACTCACTGCACTCCTAGTCCGGGTGGACCTCACCCTCTGGACAACAGTCAGGGGAGAGGGCAAAATCACACAACAGGTTTCCTAGTTTGTTTTGATGCCAGGCCAACTCACTCAAGGCACTAGGAGAGCGAGGTCTTGCCCTCTCAGCTCAGGGTTTATCCCATGTGGTGTCAGTGGTAGACGAGCACGGCGAAGTGCGGTGTGGCTGCTGGATTCTGTCCAATGAGGCCTTTGACCCGTCCCCAGAGGAGCAACAGGCTAGCTGCTCCCAACACATCTGCATATGTGGGGCATAAATGGATATATTTATGCAAAACTCTAAGTGGCTTTTAAACATTTAATAGCATACAATAAGTCCTCAATCCTCTGCTTTTCCTGAGTTCACCAAGATTCCTGCCTGGTCTCTCCAGTCTTATGGTGTCCCCTATCTCTGAGACTGAGTGAGGCTCATATGTTTAGCTCCTTCTATTTTCGTATCAATACGAGACTGTTTCTGGTTCTGCGCCACCTGCAGTCTCTCCTTGATGATAACACTGAGGGCAGCCAGTTGTCTTCCAACTGTACAAAAACCATATTTTGCTGCTATAATCCAAACTAGACAGGAGCCTCACATATTATTTCTACTATGTCTCAACCGGCTCCTATTGTGCCAATGTTAATTTCTTAGTTTTTTTCTTAGTTTTGATGATTATATGATGGCTATATAAGATGTGAGTGAAAGATGTATGACAACTATAGTATTTGTAACCCTTTAAGTCTAAAATCCTCTCAAAGTTAAAAAAAAGAAAACAGGCCTTGAAGTTGACCTGGAAATGAGGGCAAAGAAAATATTTAAATAATTGTCTATGTTTTTTGGTTTAGGGATGGAGGGATGGTGGTGCCATAGTTTTTAACAAGTTTAAAACATAGTTTTAAACATGGATTCTATTTAGTATGTATATATATATATGCATCTGTAACAAATAATCCTCAAAATTTCAGCCAATTAACACAATAAAATTTTATTTCCCCCGCAAATACCAGTCCAAAGTGGATGTTCTGTCCTGACTGGCAAATGAAGGTGGGAAAGGGGAGTTGTGCCCCACACAGGCAGACACCCAGGCTGGTGGGGGCACTGCCTCATCAATTCATAGCTTCTAAGTTTTCCCCAGGGTGTCAACATCTGCCTGCAGACAGTGATGGGGCGGGGTGGGTCAGAGAATTGTCCAATAGAAGTGTTCACAGCTGGACTAGAAGTAGCAATGTCACTTCTGCTTAGATCTCATTGGCTAAAACTCAGGCAGGTAGCCACACCCAACTGGAGGGACTGCTGGGAAATGAAGACTTTCTGTGCACCTGGGAAGAAGAGGTACTGAGTTCTATGGTGGGCCGATAGGCCCTGCCGTCCCTACCCACTGTGAGTGTCCTTTAATAGGTCCCAGATCTCTTAGGGAAGGGGCATCATCTCAGATACGGCTGAGCCATAGAAACCAGGTAGGCTTCAAGCGTGAGGCCTCACCTGTGTCCTCATCATCCTGAGTGGTTGTGAGACATCACAAAATCCCTAGTGAGAGGTGACCAGCTTGAAGTTCTCAGTCTGGGTCACAAAGATCAAGAAGTAAGGACAATGCAAAATCATACTTAGCCAAATTTGGTTTTCCACAATAAATCTAGGCAAGGGCAGGCCAAAACAGCAGAGCCTATGGGAAAGTTTCTAACTTGTTCCAATTATGGGAAAAGGAAAAGAACTGTCTTAAATGAGCCCATAAAGTACTAGACTTGATGCTTTGTGTTTTACCTACACATTATGTCATTTCATACTCACAACTACCCTATGGATTCAGTATTGGCATACCAACATTAGGACTGAGGAATCTGAGCATAGAGAAGTCCCAGAATGCACAAAAGAATAGCAAGACATAGTCCCTGATTCCCAGGACCATCCAGCCCTAGTTAGGGGATTACAGCTGACACGTGAACTGAGCACATAAACCTTGTACCCGTGCCAAAACTCCCAGAACAGAATCTGCCTCCAGCATCCACACCTGACTGCCACCCACTGCCAGAGGAACTTACAAGAGCTGAGCTATCCCTACAGAATCCCGGGGACTTTGGAGCAGAAGCATGGGCACCACTGCAACCCTGTCGGATCTGCTCAATTCCTTCACAGCTAAGACCCCCATGATTCCTGGACCAGAATCGTTCACCTAAGGCTCAGCGGGCAGGACCTTCGTAGGAGGACTCCTAAGAGAAATGTCAACACTGTGTTCAAAAACTGCGCCCAGGATGCCTCCTATCCTCACCTTTAACTTTTGTTAGTGAAGCCCCAACTTTGAACGGCAAATATAACTCTAACTTCACGTAGTTACTAGAAATAATATTTCTCTAAAAAACAAACAAACAAGCTCCATCCCCGGCTACACCATCTCACCCAGCCCCGAGCCGCACACCGCCACCTGTGGAGGCCCTCGGATACCGCCTTGTGGAGATCTGGGTTCCCTGGCTGGCTGCACTGCTCTGCGGCACCCAGCTGCTGTCAGCTCCCTCCCTGGCGGGGCGCCCAGTCCAGCCTCAGGCCACGGCAGCCCGTAGAGGCCCTCCACGCCCGCCCCTCGGAACTGCAGACTCCATCCCTGGCTGAAGCACCCAGCGCGGCCCCAAGCCATGGCCAGCGCCCGCCCCTCGGGGTTCCGGGTCCCCGCCCTGGGTGAGGCGCCCAGCCCCATCTCAAGCTGCCGTCACCCAGGAAGGCTCTAGGCGCCTGCCCCTCTGAGAGACAACACTCCCCCATTCCTGGCTGAAATGCCCCGTGTGTGCTGCCGCCGCCCGCCCTTCTGAGCTCCGGTCCCCACTCGGGCTGAGGCGCCCGACCCCATCTCGAGCCACTGTTGTCCAGGGGGGCCGTGGCGCCCACCCCTCGGAACTGCAGGCGCCATCCCTTCCTGGGGGCCCCACCAGGCCCAAAGCCTCCGCTGCCCCCGCAGGCCCCCAGCGCCAGACCTCAGAGCTCTGGGCCCTGCCTGGACTGAAGCACCCAGCTCCAGCTCAGACGCCACCCCGGGCGGAGGTCCCCGGCGGCCATGCCCGCACACCTCAGAACTCCAGGCCCCTATCCAGGTGCTTCAGAGCTCCAGGTCCCGGCCCTGGCTGAAGTGCCCAAGCCCCCCTTGAGCTGCCGCTGGTGGCAGAGTCCCTATGCACCCGCCCCTCAGAGCTACGGACTCTCCTCCATCGAATCACCCACCAGGGCCCAATCCTTCACCAGCCAGGGAGGTCCAAGGCTCCTTCCCCATGGAGTCCTGGACTCCTTTGGTGGCCACACAGCCCCACCCCCTAGCCCCCCTGATCACTACGCTGACCAGCAATGCCCAGCAGTCTCACACTCCACCTCCCCCAACTCGCTCTGGAGCCTTGTGACCAGGCAGAGACCTGCAGTGACTCACCCACCCAGCTCTGCCTAGCCTCCAACTTGGGAGTTAAGACCTCATGATTGTGCGAGGGAACAGGACATCCTAAGGAGGTCGGTCAGCTTGTGTGACAGTATGATTATATGTCCTAGTTGGTTTGTTGTCACTGTTTTTTGTTTGTTTGTTTGTTTTTACTTTGGTTTTCTTACTCTTATCTGTCTTCAGGTCTATTTTCATTTATTAGTAGGTACCTCTGTCTGTTCTCCCTTTTACTCTCCTATCTCCACCTTCTGCTTCCCCCTCTCCCTGCTCCATTTCTTTCACTGTTCTTACATCATTTTACTTCCTGGGAGCAAACCAATACCCCCACTTCATGAACAGATTACAAGGTAGTGGGAAGCAGGATCCAGCATATCCATACACCTATCAGTGGATATTGGGATCTGCAGATAAATTTTGAATCACAGTTCCCCCCTCAAATAAATCTCAAAGTTGCAAAAGGTATAACCCTCAACCTACAGTCCAGCCTCAGAATTGAACAAAGCCAGAAGATTCACATAAGGAAGAAAAGGAGATTGAGCAAACAGAAGCAAAAAACAACCTCACCACCCCTGAACAACAGATTTAAAGAAGACAGAAGAAGAAAAAAATAAAAAGGAAAAAGTGGGGAGGCAAATCTACACAAATGAAGAAAAATCAAAAGAAGAATACAGGTCTCACACAGAACCCTGGGAGATCAGATATTGAGAAAACAGATGCAATGCAAACAATGAAGAGCCCCCAGAATGACTGGTCACATACTACAAACCCAGACATCAAGACATTAATAGAGAGAATACAAAGAATTGAGGAGAGACAAGAGGAAAATAGGAAGGAGTTGATAAATGAAATAACAACAGTAAAGAATACTGTGATTGAAATAAATAACAAACTAATAAGCATGGAAAGCAGACTTAGCCAAGCAGAAGATAGAATCTCAGAACTTGAAGACCAAAATATAGAACTAAGCCAAATTGTCAGAAACATAGAAAAGAAGCTTAAAAAGACAGAACAAAACCTTCAAGAGATGAGTGATTACTTCAAGAGGATGAACCTAAGAGTAATTGACCTTCCTGAGGCAGAAAGAGAGACAGAGACTACCCTGGAACAAACATTCCACGGAATTATTCAAGAAAACGTCCCTTACCTCATTAATGATGTGAAAATTCAAACACAACAAATTCAGAGAACCCCAGGAAGATAACAAATGAGAAGACCAACTCCTAGGCACATAATGATCTGCCTGAACAAAGTAGGTATAAAAGAAAAAATCCTCAAAGCAGCAAGAGAAAAAGGTCAGACTACCTACCAGGGAAGACCAATCAGAATAGCAGCAGATTTATCTACAGGCTAGGAGAGCTTGGAGTCCAATATTCAAGGTTCTCAAAGATAAACAACTTTAACCAAGAATAACCTACCCAGTCAAGTTAAGCTTCATCAGTGAGGGAGAATTAAAATCTTTCCCAGACATCCAATCCCTAAGAACTTACGCTGCCTCCAGACCAACCCTACAAGAAACTCTTAAGAAAGTATTAAACACAGAAGAAAAGGGAAAAATAACAACAATGTTCCTCACAAGAACACAGGAAAAGATTGAAAACACACATGAACCAACCCAAAAAGCCAAAAGAAAAGACAACAAACAAGTACAACAACAACTCTATAACAACGTCATGACAAAAATAAACCCTCAGATTTCAGTAATTAGCCTGAATGTGAATGGACTGAATGCACCACTGAAAATACACAGAATGGCAAATAGATAAAATATCATGAGGCAACAATATATTGCCTCCAAGAGACTCATCTCACCAGAAAGGACATTCACAGACTCAAAGTAAGAGGATGGGAAACAAATTTTCAGGTGAATGGAACACAAAAAAACCTGGAGTTGCAATCTTAATCTCAGACAAAATATCCTTTAAGCTATCAAAAATCAAAAAGATGAAGAAGGTTACTATATAATGATAAAAAGTTCAATCCATCAACAAGAAATATCCATCCTAAACATATATGCACTTAACATAGGAGCACCAATGTTCATAAAGCAGCTTCTAGGCAAACTTAAACAATAGATTGACTCTAACATTATCATAGCAGGGGACTTTAATACCCTGCTCACAACTCTGAACAGATCATCAAGACAAAAAAATCATCAAGGACATCCAAAACCTTAATGAGACTCTTGAGCAAATGGACTTAATTGATATTTACAGAACACTCTACCCAAAGACCCAGAATATACATTCTACTCACTACCACATGGAATGTACTCCAAGATCGACCACATCATTAGCCATAAATCAAACAGCAAATTTCATAAGATTGAAATCTTGCCATGTATCGTTTCAGACCACAGTGGAATAAAAATAAATATCAACACCAACAAAATTTCCCCAAAACCCACAAAGACATGGTCATTAAACAGCATGAAGCTGAACAATGACTGGGTCAACACTGAAATCAAAGAAGAATCTGAAAGATTCCTGGAAACAAATGAAAATGAAGAAACATCTTACCAAAACCTCTGGGATGCCATGAAATCAGTTTTAAGAGGAGAATTCATATCTCTACGAGCACACATCAAGAAAACAGAAAGATCACAAGTGGAGAGCCTAACAAATCACCTAAGGGAGCTGGAAAGAGAAGATCACCCAAACCCCAACTTTAGCAGAAGAATCTAAATCACAAAAATAAGAGCACAAATACAGGACACAGAAGACAAAAATATCATAGAAAAAATCAACAAAATGAAAAACTGGTTATTTGAAAGAATTAACTAAATTGATGGGCCCCTAGCCAGATTGACCAAGATAAAGAGAGAAAAAGCCCAAATAAACACAATCAGAAATACAAAAGATCAAATCATAACTGACCCTGAAGAAATACAAAAGATTATCAGAGATTACTATGTACACCTATATGGAAATAAACTTGATAACCCAGATGAAATGGAAGACTTTCTGACATCACACAACCTACCCAAGTTGAAACAAGAAGACATTGAGACACTAAATAAACCAAAACGACCCAGGAAATTGACTCTGTCATATGAAAACTACCGACAAAAAAAAAAGCCCTGGACCAGATGACTTTCCAGCAGAATTCTACAAAATATACAAGGAAGAGCTGACACCAATCCTATTGAAAGTATTTCAGGCAATCGAGAAAGATGGAATTCTCGCCAAATCATTTTACAAAGCTAACATTACATTGATACCCAAACTGGGTAAAGATGAAACAAAGAAAGAGAACTACAGGCCAATATCCCTTATGAACATAGATGCAAAAATCCTCAACAAAATTCTAGCAAATCGGATCCGAAAGCACATCTCAAAAATCATCCACCATGACCAAGTAGGTTTCATCCCCAGGATGCAGGGATGGTTCAACATTTACAAGACCATAAATGTAATTAAATACATCAACAGATGTAAAAACAAGAACCATGTGATTATCTCATTAGATGCAGAAAAAGCTTTTGATAAAATTCAGGATCCCTTCTTGATAAAAACCCGCAAACACTAGGCATAGAAGGAACATACCTTAAAATAGTAAGTGCCATCTATGACAAACCCACAGCTAACATATTGCTAAATGGGCAGAAACTAAAAACATTTCCCCTGAAAACTGGAACAAGACAAGGCTGCCCACTCTACCCCTCTTATTCAATATTGTGGTGAAGTCCTAGCCCAGGCAATTAGACAAGAGAAAGAAACCAGGGGTATCCAAACAGGAAAAGAGGAAGTCAAGTTTTCCGTCTTTGCTGATGATATGATCCTATACCTTGAAAATCCAAGAGAATCTGTCAAAAACCTGCTGACACTGATAAAGGACTTTGGCAAAGTCTGAGGGTACAAAATAAACATGCAAAAGTCAGTTGCATTCCTATATAACAACAACAAACAGGCAGAGACCCAAATAAAAAGCACAATCCCATTCACAATAGCCACAAAAAAAAGAAAATACCTCGGCATCTTCCTAACCAGAGAAATGAAAGACCTTTACAATGAGAATTACAAAACACTGCTCAAAGAAATCCAAGAAGATACAAACAAATGCAAAAAATATACCATGCTCATGGATAGTAAGAATCAATATTGTTAAGATGTCCATCCTACCAAAGGTAATCTACAGATTCAACGCAATACCCATTAAGTTACCAACATAATTCTTCTCAGATCTGGAAATGACAATACAGAAATTCATATGGAAACATAAATGACCATGAATAGCCAAAACAATCCATAGCAAGAGAAACAAAGCAGGAGGTATCACACTTCCAGACTTCAAACTCTACTATAAAGCTACAGAAATCGGAAGCCCTCTGCAAAGGAGAACTGCAGTGGGTCTCTGGCTCTTTTCCCAGGAGCTGCAGACCCCAACATCGCAGGCTGCTCTTCACACAGAGCTCGGCCATTGCCACTGCTGGGGCATCACAGCAGTCTGGACAATCACTGCAGCGTAGACACAGCAGCTGCCGGCGCTACCGCCGTGGCGTCCATGGCAGCCATAGCACATCGCTCCACCCATGCCTGATGGGATCCATGACTTCAGTCCTTGAAGCCCCTGCAGGGAAGATCTGCTGGGATCACTGCCACCTCTCCTGTGACCGTGATGTCCTGCCTGCCATGGGTCTCCTCCCATGTGCCCTGAGGCAGGCTTCCATCTCCAGCTTCTGCCAGTTCCTGTCCAACTCCACCCCCTCGGGGGCCAGCAGCTGAGATAGCACCACCTGCTGGTGACTCAAGGTAACAACACCAAAATGGGAGAAACAAGCTTGAAAAACAGACACAGGCGAGAGTGGTGAGTGGAGGGTGATCTGAACTGTCCTTCACAGCAGGGAGGGGCAACTGACACTAACTGTGAACTAATTTACCAGCTTGAAAAGTAAGCTAGAAATCAGAGCTGAAAGGACATTGGACTTAAATGAAAAGTCTCAGAGTGTGCTTGATTGGTTCTGTTAGTTTAATGACTTAATTCTATTCCTACTGTATTGCTCCTTTTTTTTCTTTTTTCCTCTTCCTTTTCTTCTCTTTTCTTCTCTCTGTAAACCATATGTTTGTATAGAGGAACAGCACACCAATAAGGTGGTTGGTTAGCTTGTATGTTAGCATCATTATATGTTTTATTTTTTGTGTATGGGAGTTGGTTCGTCTGTAGCTGTGGTCTATTGGTTTTATCTGTTTCAGTATAGGTCTCTCTCTCCATTTGTTGGTACACTTGTTTGTTTCCCCCCTTACTCCTCTATCTCTCCACCCCCCTCTTCAACCCACTGTCTGCTCCATTCTCTTCCCTCTGCTAACCACATTTTATTTCAGGGAGTAAACCTATAGCCCCACTGCACAAACAGATTCCAAGGTAGTGGGAAATGGGTTTCAGATTATCCATACACCTGTTAGCGAATACCAGGACCTGCAGATATATTTTGAATCACAGCTCCCACTTAAGTAAATCTCAAAACTGCAGAAAGGACCACCCCCAACCTACAGTGCAACTCCAGAATTGAACAAAGTAAGAGGGCATACATAAAGAATAGGATATTGAACAAACAGAAGTAAAACCAATCCCTCTACCCCTGATTAACAGAATTAAAGAAGACAGTGACGTGGAGGGAAGGAAAATGTGGGAGGGGAAAAAAAAACCACACAAATGAAGAAAAACCAAAGGAAGAATATAGGTCTCACACAGACCCCTGGGAAATCAGACACTGAGAAAACAGATTCTGGAACACAAACAATGAAGAGCCCCCAGAATGACTGGTCACATGCAACAAACCCAGACATCAAGACATTAATAGAGAGCATTTAAAAAATTGAGGAGAGACAAGAGGAAAATAGGAAGGAGCTGATGTCAGAAATAACAGCAGTGAAGAATACTGTGATGGAAATAAATAACAGACTAATAAGCATGGAAAGCAGAATTAGCCAAGCAGAAGAAAGAATCTCAGAGCTCGAAGACCGAAACACAGAACTAACCCAAACTGTCAAAGTATAGAAAAGAAGCTCAAAAAGACAGAACAAAACCTGCAAGAGATGAAGGATCACTTCAAGAGACTGAACCTAAGAGTAATGGGCCTTCCTGAGGCAGAGAGAGAAATAGAGGCCACACCAGAACAAACATTGCATGAAATCATTCAAGAAAACTTCCCTCATCTCATGAAGGATGAAAATATTCAAACACAAGAGATTCAGAGAACCCCTGCAAGACAACAAATGTGAAGACCAACTACCAGACACATAATAATTCGCCTAAACAAAGTAGCTTTAAAAGAAAAAATCCTAAAGGCAGCAAGAGAAAAAGGCCAGATTACCTACCAGGGAAGATCAATTAGAATAGCAGCAGATTTATCCACAGAAACCCTTTAGGCTAGGAGAGCCTGGAGCCCTATCTTCAAAGTTCTAAAAGATAAACAATTTCAACCAAGAATGACCCAGCCAAACTAAGCTTCATTAGTGAGGGAGAATTGAAATCTTTTCCAGATATCCAATCCCTAAGAAACTACGCTGCCACCAGACCACCTCTACAAGAAACACTTAAGAAAGTACTGAACACAGAAGAAAAGGAAAAAAGAACAACAACATTCTTCACAAGAGTACAGGCAAAAGATTAAAAACACACAAGAATCAACTCCAAAACCAAAAGAAAGACAACAAACAAACAGGAACAACTCTGTAAGAACCTTATAACAGGGATCAACTCTTGCATTTCAATTATTAGCCTAAATGTGAATGGACTAAATGCACCACTGAAAAGACATAGAATGGCAAAATGGATAAAATATCATCAGACAACAATCTATTGCCTTCAAGAGACTCACCTCACTAGAAAGGACACCCACAAACTCAAAGTAAGAGGATGGGAAACAAACTTTCAGGTGAACAGAATACAAAAGAAAGGAGGAGTAGCAATCTTAATTTCAGACAAAATACCCTTCAAGCTATTAAAAATCAAAAAAGATACAGAAGGCCACTACATGATGATAAAAGGCTCTATCCATCAACAAGAAATATCTATCCTAAACATATATGCACCCAACATAGGTGCACCAACTTTCATAAAGCAACTTCTAGGAAACTAAAGAAAGATATTGACTCTAACACCATCATAACTGAGGACTTTAATACCCCACTCACAACCCTAGACAGATCTTCAGGACAAAAAATCAGCAAGGAGATCCGGAACCTCAATGTGACTTTGGACTAAATGGACTTAATTGATACCTACAGGACACTCCATCCAAAGACCACAGAATACACATTCTACTCATCATCACATGGAACGTATTCTAAGATTGACTACATAATTGGCCATAAATCAAGCATAAGCAAATTTAAAAGGACTGAAATTCTACCATGCACCTTCTCGGACCACAGTGGAATAAAAATAAACATTGACACAAACAAGGTCCCCCCAAAACCAACAAAGACATGGACACTAAGCAGCATGATGCTAAACAGCTCCTGGGTCAATGATGAAATCAAAACAGAGATCAAAAGAGACCTGGAACCAAATGAAAATGATGAAACATCTTACCAAAATCTCTGGGATGCCTTAAAAGCTGTAGTAAGAGGGGAATTCATATCACTACAAACACATATGAAGAAACTGGAAGGAACACAAATTAACAGCCTAATAAGCCACCTAAGGAAGCTGGAAAAGCAAGACCACAAAAACCCTAATTTCAGCAGAAGAATCCAGATCACCAAAATAAAAGCCCAAATCCAGGACATAGAAGACAAAAAGATAAGGCAAAAAAAATCAATGAAACAAAAAGCTGGTTCTTCGAAAGGATAAACAAGATCGATGGTCCCCTAGCTAGACTGACCAAGAAAAAACGAGAAAAAACCAAATAAGCACAATCAGAAACACAAAAGATGAAGTCACATCTGACCCTGAAGAAATACAAAAGATCATTGGAGACTACTACGTACACTTGTATGGAAACAAACTTGAAAACCCTAAGGAAATGGAGGACGTTCTGACATCACACAACCTACCTAGGTTGGAACAAGAAGAAATTGAGACCCTAAATAGACCAATAACAATCAATGAAATCGACTACATAATAAGAAAACTTCCTACAAATAAAAGCCCTGGTCCAGATGGCTTTCCAGCAGAATTCTACAAGACATTTAAGGAGGAGCTGATACCAATTCTACTGAAGGTATTCTAGGTGATTGAAAAAGATGGAACTCTCCCCAAATCATTTTACGAAGCCAACATCACATTGATACCCAAGCCAGGTAAAGATCCAACAAAGAAAGAGAACTACAGGCCAATATCTTTGATGAACATAGATGCTAAAATTCTCAACAAGATCCTAGCAAACCAGATTCAACAATACATCTCAAAAATCATCCATCATTATCAAGTAGGCTTCATTCCTGGGATACAAGGCTGGTTCAACATTCGTAAAACCATAAATGTAATTAAATACATCAACAAATGTCAAAACAAAAACCACGTGATTATATCATTAGATGCAGAAAAAGCTTTTGATAAAATCCAGCACCCCTTCTTGATAAAAACTCTCAAACATCTAGGCATATGGGGAACATACCTCAAAATATTAAAAGCCATCTACGAGAAACCCACAGCTAGCATACTCCTAAATGGACAAAAATTGGAACCATTTCCCCTGAAAACTGGAACAAGACAAGGATGCCCACTCTCACCCCTCCTGTTCAACATAGTATTGGAAGTCCTGGCTCTAGCAATCAGAGAAGAGAAGGCAATCAGGGGTATCCAAATAGGAAAAGAGGAAATCAAGTTATCTCTGTTTGCAGATGATATGATTGTGTACCTTGAAAACCCAAGAGAATCTGTCAAAAACCTCCTTACACTGATAAAGGCCTTTGGCAAAGTCTCAGGATACAAAATAAATGTGCAAAAGACAATCACATTTCTTTACACCAATAATCAACAAACAGAAATCCAATAAAAAACACAATCCCATTCACAATAGCCACAAAAAAAATGAAATACCTTGGCATCTTCCTAACCAGAGACGTGAAAGACCTTTACAATGAATACTACAAAACACTGCTCAAAGAAATCAAAGAAGACTAACAAGTGGAAAAATATTCCATGCTCATGGGTTGGAAGAATCAACATTGTGAAGATGTCCATCTTACCTAAGGCAATCTACAAATTCAATGCAATACCCATCAAATTACCAGCAACATTCTTCTCAGACCTAGAAAAAACAACACAGGAATTCATATGGAAACACAAATGTCCAAGAATAGCCAGAACAATCCTCAGCAAAAAAAACAAAGCAGGTGGTATCACATTACCAGACTTCAAACTTTACTCTAAAGCTACAACCATCAAAACAGCTTGGTATTGGTACAGGAACAGGCATATAGATCAATGGAATAGAATTGAGATTCCAGAAGCAAAACCTCAATTTCTCAACCAACTCATCTTCAACAATGCCTCCACCACCTACCACTGGGGAGAGGAGAACCTATTCAGTAAATGGTGCTGGGAAAACAGGCTGACCACATGTAGAAGATTGAAACAGGACCCCTATCTATCCCCATGCACAAAGGTTAACTCCAAATGGATCAGAGACCTAAATCTAAAACCTCAAACCATAAGAACCTTAGAAAATGAAGGACATACCCTCATGGAAATCGGAACTGGCATCCAATTCCTGAACAAAACCTGAAACCCACAGGTCATAAGAAAGAAGATAGACAAGTGGGACCTTATTAAACTGACAAGCTTCTACAAAGTCAAAGAAACTATCAAGAGAGCAGGGAGACAGCCCACAGACTGGGAAAAAGTATTTGCCAACACCAGGTCTGACAAAGGCTTAACATCTTGGAACTACAAGGAACTCACACGTGCTGAAAAGAAAAAAACAAACAACCCCATTATAAAATGGGCAAAAGATATGAATAGACATTTCTCAAAGGAAGACATCTGAGCAGCCAACAGACACATGAAGATATGTTCAACCTCACTAATCATCAGGGAGATGCAAATCAAAACCACACTGAGATACCACCTAACTCCAGTCAGAATGGCAATTATCAACAACTCAAAAAATAACAGCTGCTGGAGAGGGTGTGGCGAAAAGGGAACACTTCTACACTGTTGGTGGGAGTGTAAACTAGTGCAACCTCTATGGAAAGCAGTGTGGCGATTCCTAAAAGCTCTCAATATCAACCTCCCATATGACCCCGCAATCCCTCTACTGGGAATATATCCTGAAGAACTCAAATCACTCTAAAAAAAGATACCTGCACACGTATGTTTATTGCAGCATTGTTCACAATAGCAAGAACCTGGAAGCAACCATGCTGCCCATCAAAAGAGGACTGGATTAAAAAATTGTGGTACATATACATGATGGAATACTACGCAGCCATAAAAAGGAACAAAATCATGAATTTTGCAGCAGCCTAGATGGAACTAGAGTCTATAATACTGAGTGACCTCTCACAGAAATAAAGATCTGAGTATCACATGTTCTCACTCATATACTGAATCTTTAACATCCAATGTAATAGTATAATAAAATGACTGACAGTAGTGGGAAACTATGGTGGGGGGAGGGAGGTGGGATTAATGGTAGCAAATATCTGTCCAGGGATGGGGAAACACCTCTTATCAACAGGGTGCCTGAATGAAACATATTTGTATACCTAACCCTTAACTGTACCCCACAAAACCATAATAAAAAATATTGATTAAAAAAATAAAATAAAATAAAAAGCTACAGAAATCAAAACAGCTTGGTATTGGTATAAAAACAGGCACATGGAACAGGATAGAGATTCAAGAAGCAAAGCCTCAATTCCTCAACCAACTCATCTTTGACAAAGCCACCAACAAAAACTACTGGGAAGAGGAAAACCTATTCAGTAAACGGCACTGGGAAAACTGGCTGACCACATGCAGAAGACTGAAACAGGACCCCTACCTATCACCATACACAAAAATTAACTCTAAATGGATCAAAGATCTAAACGTAAAACCTCAAACTATAAGAATCTTAGAAAATGCAGGAGACACCCTTATGGAAATTGGAACTGGCAACAAATTCCTATCCAGAACCCTAAAGGCCAATACCTTAAGAAATAAGATAGACAAGTGGGACCTCATCAAATTAATGGGATTCTGCAAAGCAAAAGAAACTATCAAGAGAGCAGGGAGACAGTCCACAGAATGGGAAAAAATATTTGTCAACTGTATATCTGACAAAGGCCTAACATCTAGGATGTACAGGGAACTCAAACACGCCGAAAGGAAAAACAAACAGCCCCTTTAAAGAGTGGGCAAAAGGCATGAATAGACACTTTTCAAAAGAAGATATACGGGCAGCCAGCAGACACATGAAAAAATGCTCAGCCTCACTCATCATCAGAGAAACGCAAATCAAAACCACATTGAGATACCACCTAACCCCTGTAAGAATGGCCATCATTAATAAAACAAATGATGACAGATGCTGGTGAGGATGTGGAGAAAAAGGAACGCTTCTACACTGCTGGTGGGAATGCAGACTAGTACAACCTCTTTGGAAGACAGTGTGGCGATTTCTGAAAGAACTAGAAATTGACCTTCCATATGACCCAGCAATTCCCCTATTGTGAATATACCCAGAGTAACTCAAATCATTCTATGACAAAGATATCTGCACACATATTATTGTTGCAGCTCTATTCACAATAGCAAAAACATGGAACTAACTGTGTTGCCCATCCAAGCTGGACTGGATTAAAAAAAAAAAATGTGGTACACATACACAAGGGAATATATTATGCAGCCATAAAGAAGGACAAACGTATGAACTTTGCAGCAACTTGGATGGATTTGGAGTCGATCATACTCAGTGATTTATCACAGAAAGAAAGAACTGAATTCCATATGTTCTCACTCATAAATGAACCTTGAACAATTATAATGCTATAAGAAAGTGATTGGCAGTAGTAGAAAACAGTCGGGGGGGTGGGATAGGCAGTTGAGGGAAACTGCTAGGGAGGGAGGGGCATACCTCATCAGCAAGGGTACCTGCATGATCAATGTTTGTATTCCTAACCCCAAATTGTACCCCATATCTCTATAATAAATAAATAAATAAAAACAAAAAAACTATCAAATGAAGAAGAAACTCAGTACCCCATCTTAAATTTCAGTCCTGTCTCTTTCACATTTCCCTGACACATCAGTTTAAACCCAAGTATTCACATTTTGAAAACTAAACCAAATGGACAGATAATTTGCCCAGCTCCAACTGGGAGAGGTCATGTCATTTTCCCTTGGATTTCTTTGCTGCTTCTCCTTTCGAATTCCTTTAGGCTTTGTATTCCCTTCCCAAGACCAAAAGATTCCCAACAAAGTCCCCTGTAAACCTACTGTTCTTTCTTTTTTTTCTTTTTCTTTTTTTTTTTTTTAATAAGTGAAGGTGTAAGTGACCAAAGCAATGTCCTCACCGGAAGTGAGCACCCAATTCAAAGACAGCCTCCTCTAAGGGGCCCAGCCCTCTCCTTACCTGGCCATAAACTCTGAACAAGAGCTCTCTGTTGAGCAGAGCTGATAGTGAGATTAATTATCTCCCAGCACAACCAAGAAGCTGGGGTTGTTGCATGTGTCACCAGCCACTCACCACACAGAGTTATTCACCTCAAGGGCTAAGAACCCTGAAAGGATGCACATTCCTGACTAGCATTTGTTCCTATGCTAATTTGATTTTGGAAAAGCCAAGTTTCCCTCCCTAGAGAGGCAAGTAGCAAAAGAAGAGCAAGCTTCTGCCAAAATAAATGGGAGGAAGAATCTAATTCAATGTCTCCTCATTTCACAGAACTTTTCCAAAGTAATCTCTGTCTTTTCATAAGAGAGTTTAAAAGGGTCTGCTCCTTCACTTGTTTGTCTCTGTGACTTAAGACAAATCTAGCTGGCAAAAACAAAGCACTTTCTTTGTCCCCACCGTCAGTTAATTTAAAGGGAACATGTTTACTAACAGCTTAATCCAGTTGGTGCAAATACTCTTTTGCATTCTTTTCCTCCATCAAAAACAAAACCAAAAAACCTTTCCAAAAAATCACACGGAAACTTCCAAAGTCCTAAGTAGTTGGCCTGTACAGCAACACAATAGCTACACAAATCTTAGTTGTACAACCATATTACAGTCAGCTCGTAATTTTCCTCTCTTTGTGAAATGTTGGGACCAGAAGCTGGCATTTTGAGTGGTTAATCTCAATTTTTACAACTCTGCACTGAGCAAACAATAAAGTAACAATGAAAGCTCACTTTGACCCTAAGAAACGCCTTCCTCTGAGAATCAGCTGAAAGGAAATAAAATTTTATATTTCACCAAAAAACTGACCATAAACTTAATTAGAGTTGATATATTTAATAAGCAAACAATTGCGCCTAATTTCACAAACAGAATGAGCTGGGTTTGCTTTTTTTTAGTTGTGACATAGTTGTATCAGGAAACGTTTACTTCTACCAAAGTAATCACTTGCATGGAAGTTTTAACATCAATTGCAAGAGAAGTATAGTATAGTTTTAATACTGTGCTTGCTTATATTTCATTTTAAATACAGAGTAATATTTTAAGTCGAATTTAACTATAAAACTTTCATAAAATAAAAATGCATGATCTCATAAAATCAAATCAGTCTCTAATTGTAATAATAAAAATTACATTTAAGTAATGGTGTCTCTCAGTTAATAGCGCCATGAAATAGCCCTTGAAAAGCCAATCTTTGTTACCTGAGTAACTATTTCTTTAACATTCTATAATTGAAAGATGAAGTTCTGATATGGACTCACAATGTTCCTGACTTGGACTCCTATTGGGAGTGAGTTTTCAACCCAGCTCACCAGCGAGAAGTGAATGGAATGTCACAGAGCTCAGACACTTACCAGGGTCTCAAAAGGGGTTATACATCTAAACTATTACCACAGAAAAATGACAGCACTCAATCAGGGAACATTTTTGGAAAATTCTGCCAATATTATAGCTACTCATCAAGAGATAGAAGTAATTTTTTGTTTTTTCTTTTTCACTGCACACTAGGAATTCTTCCCAATATTACACCCCATTACTGCTAATTCATAGATTAGGGGATTATAAGTATGCTCTGCTGTTTTTCCTAACATATCTTGAAGTCAGCTAGAGAGGAGACTCTACTTTACAAGTACATTTTATTTCTAAGAAAGGCTTCTATTCATTAAATCTTCAAGGTAATACATTTGAAGAAAACCAGTTTCTTATACTGTGCAACATGCAACCTAACATCAAAGTATAGCATTTGTACATGTATATTTAGTTCACATAAGTCAAACTCCTCCCCTGACAAGGTTACAAGTCCCCTGAAGATAAGGACCGTATTTTTTATATGTTCACCATAAGACTGAATCTTCAACATGTATGGGGAGGGGCGGGTGGAGGGAAGCACTTGACTATCTTCTCTAGCATCAGATACAACAGGCCAAAGCCAGTCTCATCTTTGACATCGGTCTCCAAAAGTCTCTTCCCATGTTCCCTCCATCAATGCAGTCACTATGGCTCCCTCAGCCTCAAAGTCACATTCAGGGACTCACGACAAACAGGGGGATCGAGTCCCACCATTAGTTCCCACCTCCCCAGGTCTCCATGAAGCCTACCTATAGGCTGTTGCTGAGCTTCCCAGGGCTACAGGTTTCCCTCTTGGAGAAACCTATTTCAATTTCAGAGTTGTCTGCTAAGCATGAATCTGATTCTAGAACCTCTGTTAACTTCCATCACCTACAGAGTAAAGTGGACCCTGAACTAAGTCTGTTGTTCCAGGTTCCTCTGTCCAAACTCTCCCCCACCTCCCAGCCTTCCTCTGGCCTTAGGTAGGTTTTTTCTTACTCTGGAATAATGGATGCACATTAGAAGTGCAGGGGTCCAGGTGGGACATCAGGGTGGTTTGACCTAGGACACTGGCAGTGGAAGAAAAGGGCTGATTCAGGATTCATTTAAGAGAGGGACCCCACAGGAGTGGTCATTGCATATGGTAGACACAGTAAAAGGGTGTCCAGAATGATGCCTGTGGGTGGCAGACATGAGCAACTGGGTAGATGGGATGTGAATGCTAATGCGGGAACCACTGAAGGAGAACCACATTTAGGATAGAGGGTAGTGAGTTCAGCATTAAGAGCGCATGCGGCAGGCAGAGGGAGACACTGCACTGACGGACATGCAGGCCTGGAATCCAGCAGAGAAGTCATCAGGAGAAGTTACCTAGACTTAGAGAAGAGGCCATGGGACTCAACAGGCTCACACAGGGAGGACATACGAAAGGGAAGGTGGGCGCCTAGGAACCGAGCCTGCAGCACCAACATTTGGAAGGTGCCTGAGGTGGTATGAGTCAGCCACAGCAAAGAGCCCTGAAGGTGAAGACAAGCTGGAAGCGGGCTCCCAGAAGACAAGGCCATGGGTCCCATGGCCAAGGCTGCCGAGAGGTCAGGGAAGCCTGCTTTCCTTAAGCTCATGAATTCGAGTTTTAAAAAAGAAGACATTGCTTCTTATTCAGTAGTAGTATCACCACCACAACAATAGAATTTTGATATCTTTTTATTGGATATGTTCAGTATTTTTGCTGTAATGTTAATTAAAAATAGCTTTTTTACCTAACCTAGACATCTAAATATAATTTATAAATACTTTATTTATTATAAGTATTGTATTTTGGGGAAAAAAACTGGCTTTTAAAGTACAAAAGTACTTTAGGAAAGAAATTCATGAATGAACAGACACTTAATAGAATGAAACCTGCTGAAACCATATTCTAGGAAAAGACAGAACTTCTCACCAGAAAGCATTTATGGAAAAGTCAAAGCCTAAAATTAAATAATAAAGATTTCCAACATTAACACTACCATCACATAAGATTCAGAATCTTTGTGCTACATTTGGCCAATTGTGCCATTAGAAAACAGAGGGGTGGCCAGGCACAGTGGCTCAATCCTGTAATTCCAGAACTTTGGGAGGCCAAGGTGAGAGGATTGCCTGAGCCCACGGGTTCGAGACCAGCCTGGGCAACATGGTGAGACCACATCTCTACGATAAATTTTAAAAATAGCTGAGAATGGTAGCATGCGCCTGTATTTCCAGCTACTTGGAAGGCTGAGGTAGAAGGATCACCTGAGCCCAGTAGGTTGACTCTGGGGTGGCGGTGAGCGTGCCACTGCCCTCCAGCCTGGGCAACAGAGTGAGACTCCAACTCAAAAAAAAAACAAACCAAAAAACAGGAGGGTAGGCCAGGTGCAGCGGCTCATGTCTAAAATCCCAGCACCTTGGGAAGCCAAAGCAGGAGAATCACTTGAGACCAGGAATTTGAGACCAGCCTGGGCAACATAGTGAGACTCTGCCTCTAATATAAATAAATAAGAATTTAGAATTTTTTTAAAAAAGAAAGGAAACAAGATGGTATAAAAGTGCCTAAAAAGCATCTTACACACACTTACCCAGACTTGGTGATACTAAGTTCTCTGCTCTATGAAATCCGTTGGGAATGCAAATATGCACACGTATATTTTTGTAATAAGCTTAAATTCAGGAAGTAGACAACATCTAATAGCACAAATTTAACTGCCATTGTTTTCATCTAGTATTAACTAGGAACTATTGACTAAAGAATAGAAATTATGTTTATCTACATAATTAGATCATTATCTATGTAATTAATTATATCTTACTCATCCACATTAAAGAAAGACATTTACTTTCTCTTGTGAAAATTGCTCACCTCTCCTCACACAGCACGCTTGGCACTGACCATCTCCAGAGAAGTTCTCCCTCCCCCTGCCGCTGACCATCTCCCCTCCCCCACTATGCCCTGCCCCCAGGCTCACAGTCTGGTCCACCCTCCAGGGGCTCCCATCAAACCCTTGCTCTAACACTCACCTCCTCTTTCTCTCACACCCAATACCCCTGACACCAGCAGATCTTGCTGGTTCCACTTTCAAGCACCTGAGGCCTCATGTTGAGACACTTCCCACCACTTCCCTGCTGCCACAAGCCAAGGCCCCAGCACACCCTGGCTTCCCTGCGGCCCATGTTCTACAGGGCCATGCTGACCCTTTTGCAGCCTCAGTGGGATGATGTCTTCCCTGCTCAAGCCCTCCAGTGGTGCCCATCTCTAGCCACCCAAAGGCAAGACCTTGCCATGACCTACCTACGAGGCCCCCAAAATATTCCTCACACTATGGCCTACTGGCATACCCACAGCTCTGAGCCCCTGAAACCCTGGTACCCTGAGATCCTCCAACAAGACAGATGCTCCCCACTCAGGGCCTATCTCATGCTCCCCAATCCCTAGAGACTTATTTGCTGAAGGTTAGAAAAAACAACCCCGCAGCAAGTTTATAGTGAATAGGTTTAAAGAGAAAGGCATAGAACCCTTTCTACCATCTTTCATTAAAGAAAATATCACCGAGCTCCCGGACTAGGCACTGTCCTCAAAGCTACAGGTAAAACAGTGAAGAAAAACAACGGTCTGCACCTCCATGGAACTTATATTTTAATGAGAGACAGATGAGAAATAAAGGGAAAAAAATTAAATACCAGCATGTCAGATGGTAAATTATTTGAACAAAAATGAAGACATTAGGAGGAGGTGTCAATTTGTTTATAGAATGTTCAGAGCATGGCTGGGCGAGGTGGTTCACGCCAGTCATCCCAAGCCCTTTGGGAGATGGAGGCAAGAGGATTGCCTGAACCCAGGGGTTCTAGACCAGCCTGGGCAACTTGGAGAGACCTCTTCTCTACAGTAAATCAAAAAGTTAGTCTGGTGAAGTGGCTCTCGCCCGTAATCCCAGCACTTTGGGAGGCAGAGGCAAGAGGACTGCCTGAGCCCACGGGTTCTAGACCTGTCTGAACAAGTTGGCAAGACCTCCTCTCTACAATATATCAAAAAATTAGCGGGCATGTTGGTAGATGCCTGTAGTTCCAGCTACTTGAAAGGCTGAGGCGGAAAGATCGCATCGTCCGAGACCAGCAGGTTGAGGCTGCCACTGTGAGCATGCCACTGCACTCCAGCCTGGGCAACAAAGTGAGACTCCAACTCAAAGAAAAAGAATGTCGGGCGCTCCCGCCTCCCGCCCGGCGCTCCCGCCGCCCACCCGGCGCTCCCACCGCCCGGCGCTCCCGCCGGCGCTCTGGGACAGGTAGCTCATCACAACCCGGCCCGAGGAGATCCACACCAAACCACTTCAAGGAAGATCTGCTGGGATTGCTGCCACATCTCCTGTGTCTGAGATTGTCCTGCCCGCCCAGCGTGGGGTTCCTGTTGCCTGCTAGGAGGCAGGCAGCCATCTTGTTCCTGTCCGGCCCCACCCCCTCTGGGGCGAGCAGCTGAGATAGCACCACCTGCTGGCGATTCAAGATAACAACACCAAAACGGGAGAACAGGCTTGATAAAGACATAGACCAAACTGCTGAACGGAGGTTAATCTGAACGGTCCTTCACAGCAGACCAGGGGCAACTGACTCTAACTGCAAACTAATTTACCAGTTTGAAAACTAGAAATCGGACCTGAAAGGACATTGGACTTAAATGAAAGGTCTCAGAGTGTGCTTCATTGATTCTATTAGTTTAATGACTTAATTCTATTCCTACAGTATTGTTCCCTTTTTTCTTTTTTCCTTTTCCTTTTCGTCTCTTTTCTTCTGTCTGTAAACCATGTCTTTGTATAGAGGAACAGCACACCAATAAGGTGGTTGGATAGCTGGTATGTTAGCATCACTATATGTTTTATTTTTGTTTGTATGAGAGTTGGTTCAACTGTAGCTGTGGTCCATCGTTTTTATCTGTTTCAGTATAGGCCTCTCTCTCTATTTGTTGGCACACCCGTTTGTTTCCCCCCTTACTCCTCTATCTCTCCACTCCCCTCTTCAACCCACTATCTGCTCCATTCTCTCCCCTCTGCTAACCACATTTTATTTCAGGGAGTAAACCTACAGCCCCACTGCACGGACAGATTCCAAGGTAGTGGGAAGTGGGTTCCACATTATCCACACGCCTGTCAGCGAATACCAGGACCTGCAGACAGATTTTGAATCAAAGCTCTCCCCTTAAATACATCTCAAAACTGCAAAAAGGACCACCTCCAACCTACAGTGCAACTTCAGAATTGAACAAAGTAAGAGGACATACATAAAGAATGGGAGATTGAACAAACAGAAGTAAAACCAATCCCTTTACCCCTGAATAACAAAATTAAAGAAGACGGTGACATGGAGGGAAGGAAGAAGTAGGGAGGTGGAAAAACCGCACAAATGAAAAAAAACCAAAATAAGAATATAGGTCTTACACAGACCCCTGGGAGATCAGACAATGAGAAAACAGATTCTGGAACACAGACAATGAAGAGTCCCCAGAATGACTGGCTACATGCAACAAACCCAGACATCAAGACATTAATAGAGAGAATTTAAAAAATTGAGGAGAGACAAGAGGAAAATAGGAAGGAGCTATTGTCAGAAATGACAGCAGTAAAGAATACTGTGATGGAAATGAACAACAGACTAATAAGCAAGGAAAGCAGAATCAGCCAAGCAGAAGAAAGAATCTCAGAGCTCGAAGACCGAAACACAGAACTAACCCAAACTGTCAAAGTATAGAAAAGAAGCTCAAAAAGACAGAACAAAACCTGCAAGAGATGAAGGATCACTTCAAGAGACTGAACCTAAGAGTAATGGGCCTTCCTGAGGCAGAGAGAGAAATAGAGGCCACACCAGAACAAACATTGCATGAAATCATTCAAGAAAACTTCCCTCATCTCATGAAGGATGAAAATATTCAAACACAAGAGATTCAGAGAACCCCTGCAAGACAACAAATGTGAAGACCAACTACCAGACACATAATAATTCGCCTAAACAAAGTAGCTTTAAAAGAAAAAATCCTAAAGGCAGCAAGAGAAAAAGGCCAGATTACCTACCAGGGAAGACCAATTAGAATAGCAGCAGATTTATCCACAGAAGCCCTTTAGGCTAGGAGAGCCTGGAGCCCTATCTTCAAAGTTCTAAAAGATAAACAATTTCAACCAAGAATAACCTACCCAGCCAAACTAAGCTTCATTAGTGAGGGAGAATTAAAATCTTTTCCAGACATCCAAACCCTAAGAACCTATGCTGCCACCAGACCACCGCTACAAGAAACACTTAAGAAAGTACTGAACACAGAAGAAAAAGAAAAAAGAACATCAGCATTCTTCACAAGAGTACAGGCAAAAGATTAAAAACACACCTGAACCAACTCCAAAACCCAAAGAAAGACAACAAACAAACAGGAACAACTCTGTAAGAACCTTATGACAGGGATCAACTCTTGCATTTCAATTATTAGCCTAAATGTGAACGGACTAAATGCACCACTGAAAAGACATAGATTGGCAAAATGGATAAAATATCATCAGGCAACAATCTATTGCCTTCAAGAGACTCACCTCACTAGAAAGGACACCCACAAACTCAAAGTAAGAGGATGGGAAACAAACTTCCAGGCGAACAGAATACAAAAGAAAGGAGGAGTAGCCATCTTAATTTCAGACAAAATATCCTTCAAACTATTAAAAATCAAAAAAGATACAGAAGGCCACTACATAATGATAAAAGGTTCAATCCATCAACAAGAAATACCTATCCTAAACATATATGCACCCAACATAGGTGCGCCAACTTTCATAAAGCAACTTCTTGGAAAACTAAAGAAAGATATTGACTCTAACACTATCATAACTGGGGACTTTAATACCCCACTCACAACTCTAGACAGATCTTCAGGACAAAAAAATCAGCAAGGAGATCCGGAACCTCAATGTGACTTTGGACCAAATGGACTTAATTGATACCTACAGAACACTCCATCCAAAGACCACAGAATACACATTCTACTCATCACCACATGGAACATATTCTAAGATCGACCACATACTCGGCCATAAATCAAGTATAAGCAAATTTAAAAGGACCGAAATTCTACCAAACACCTTCTCGGACCACAGTGGAATAAAAATAAACATTGACACCAACAAAGTCCCTCCAAAACCCACAAAGACATGGACACTAAACAGCATGATGCTAAACAACTCCTGGGTCAATGACGAAATCAAAACAGGGATCAAAAGATACCTGGAAACAAATGAAAATGAAGAAACATCTTACCAAAATCTCTGAGATGCCCTGAAAGCTGTAGTAAGAGGGGAATTTATATCCCTACAAACACACATGAAGAAAATGGAAGGAACAGAAATTCACAACCTAACAAGCCACCTAAAGAAGCTGGAAAAGCAAGACCACAAAAACCCTAATTTCAGCAGAAGAATCCAGATCACCAAAATAAAAGCCCAAATCCAGGACATAGAAGACAAAAAGATAATTGAAAAAAATCAATGAAACAAAAAGTTGGTTCTTCGAAAGAATAAACAAGATCGATGGTCCCCTAGCTAGACTGACCAAGAAAAAACGAGAAAAAAACAAATAAGCACAATCAGAAACACAAAAGATGAAGTCACATCTGACCCTGAAGAAATACAAAAGATCATTAGAGACTATTACGTACACTTGTATGGAAACAAACTTGAAAACCACAAGGAAATGGAGGACTTTCTGACATCACACAACCTACCTAGGTTGGAACAAGAAGAAATTGAGACCCTAAATAGACCAATTACAATCAAGGAAATCGACTACGTAATAAGAAAACTTCCTACAAAAAAAAGCCCTGGTCCAGATGGCTTTCCAGCAGAATTCTACAAGACATTCAAGGAGGAGCTGATACCAATCCTACTGAAGGTATTCCAGGCGATTGAAAAAGATGGCGCTCTCCCCAAATCATTTTATGAAGCCAACATCACATTGATACCCAAGCCAGGTAAAGATCCAACAAAGAAAGAGAACTGCAGGCCAATATCTTTGATGAACATAGATACTAAAATTCTCAACAAAATCCTAGCAAATAGGATTCAGCAATACATCTCAAAAATCATTCACCATGACCAAGTAGGCTTCATTCCTGGCATGCAAGGCCGGTTCAACATTCGTAAAACCATAAATGTAATTAAATACATCAACAGATGTCAAAACAAAAACCACATGATCATATCATTAGATGCAGAAAAAGCTTTTGATAAAATCCAGCACCCCTTCTTGATAAAAACCCTTGAACATCTAGGCATATGGGGAACATACCTCAAAATAATAAAAGCCATCTACAAGAAACCTACAGCCAGCATACTCCTAAATGGACAAAAATTGGAACCAATTCCCCTGAAAACTGGAACTACACAAGGATGCCTCTCCCCTCCTGTTCAACATAGTATTGGAAGTCCTGGCTAGAGCAATCAGAGAAGAGGAGGCAATCAGAGGTATTCAAATAGGAAAAGAGGAAGTCAAGTTATCTCTCTATGCAGATGATATGATGGTGTACCTTGAAAACCCAAGAGAATCTGTCAAAGTCCTCCTTACATTGATAAAGGCCTTTGGCAAAGTCTCAGGATACAAAATAAATGTACAAAAGACAATCGCATTTCTCTACACCAATAATAAACAAACAGAAACCCAAATAAAAAACACAATTCCATTCACAATAGCCACAAAAAAAATGAAATACCTTGGCATCTTCCTAACCAGAGACGTGAAAAACCTTTACAATGAAAATTACAAAACACTGCTCAAAGAAATCAAAGCTGACACGAACAAGTGGAAAAATATCCCATGCTCATGGATCGGAAGAATCAACATTGTGAAGATGTCCATCTTACCTAAGGCAATCTACAAATTCAATGCAATACCCATTAAATTACCAATAACATTCTTCTCAGACCTAGAAAAACAACACAGGAATTCATATGGAAACACAAACGTCCAAGAATAGTCAGAACAATCCTCAGCAAAAAAAACAAAGCAGTTGGTATCACATTACCAGACTTCAAACTTTACTATAAAGCTACAATCATCAAAACAGCTTGGTATTGGTACAAGAACAGGCATATAGATCAATGGAACAGAATTGAGATTCCAGAAGCAAAACCTCAATTCCTCAACCAACTCATCTTCGACAAAGCCCCCACCACCTACCAATGGGGAGAGGAGAACCTATTCAGTAAATGGTGCTGGGAAAACTGGCTGACCACATGTAGAAGATTGAAACAGGACCCCTATCTATCCCCATGCACAAAGGTTAACTCCAAATGGATCAGAGACCTAAATGTAAAACCTCAAACCATAAGAACCTTAGAAAAGGAAGGAAATACTCTCATGGAAATCAGAACTGGCATCCAATTCCTGTACAAAACCTGAAACCCACAGGACTTAAAAGAGAGGATAGACAAATGGGACCTTATTAAACTGACAAGCTTCTGCAAAGCCAAAGAAACCATCAAGAGAGCAGGGAGACAGCCTACAGACTGGGAAAAGTATTTGCCAACTCTAGGTCTGACAAAGGCTTAACATCCTGGATCTACAACGAACTGAAATGTACTGAAAAGAAGAAAACAAACAACCCCATTATAAAATGGGCAAAAGATATGAACAGACACTTCACAAAAGAAGACATTCGAGCAGCCAACAAACACATGAAGAAATGCTCAACCTCACTAATCATCAGGGAGATGCAAATCAAAACCACACTGAGATACCACCTAACTCCAGTCAGAATGGCAATTATCAACAACTCAAAAAATAACAGCTGCTGGAGAGGGTGTGGTGAAAAGGGAACACTTCTACACTGTTGGTGGGAGTGTAAGCTAGTGCAACCTCTGTGGAAAGCAGTGTGGCAATTCCTCAAAGCTCTAAAAATTGACCTTCCATATGACCCTGCAATCCCCCTACTGGGAATATACCCTGAAGAACACAAATCACTCTATAAAAAAGATACCTACACACGTATGTTTATCACAGCGTTGTTCACAATAGCAAGAACCTCGAAACAACCATGCTGCCCAACAAAAGAGGACTGGATTAAAAAAATGTGGTACACATACACGATGGAATACTACGCAGCCATGAAAAAGAACAAAATCATGAATTTCGCAGCAACCTGGATGGAACTAGAGTCTATAATACTGAGTGACCTCTCACAGAAACAAAGATCAGAATATCACATGTTCTCACTCATATAATGGACCTTGAACATCCAATGTAATACTATAAGAAAATGACTGTACTGGGAAATTATGGGAGGGAGGGGGATGGGATTAACAGTAGCTAATATCTATCTGGGACTGGGAAAACACCTCTTATCAATAGGGTGCCTGAATGAAACGTAATTGTATACCTAACCCTTAACTGTACCCCACAAAACGATAATAAAAAATACTGATTAATTATAAAAAAAAAAAGAAAAAGAATGTCCAGAGCAGCTGCTGATGAGAGAAACAGGCCAACAGCAACAAAGGAGGGCTCTGGCAGATACACGTGGGTGAGAGGAGCATCTGGGGGGACGCCGGTGGAGGAGGGGGCACGTGCGGGGGGTTCCCGGTCCTGCAGTGTCTGGAGCAGAGGAGATCAGGAGTGACCAGGCCTGCTGGGCTCAGAAGCCCTCCTCTACCCCGACCACCCCCCCAAGAAGATACGCTTTTCGTCTGAGATGGGACACCAACTTCAGTAAAGCAACGTATGACACCACGTCCTCACCATCACTGCTTCTGATGCCTCCCAAGTGCATGGCTCCCTCCACGCCCATCCAGATTCTCCGTGCTCCCTCCTCCTAACCCCCGGTTTCTCCTCCTAATCTTCTCCACCACCACCCCTCAACCTACCCTATAAAAACCAGTGATCCACGCAGCCGTTGAGCCAGACCAGCCATGCTCAGCCCTCAGCCACTCCGTGCCTACACACTCTCTGAAGGAGTCATTAGCTCCTGAGTCCTGCAAAAATATGGGAGTAATGGCCTCCAGCCTCAGGAGGCCCAAACTTACTGGAAAGGCAGATATTTTTTTTAAATGAAGAAAACTAACGGGAGTGTCTGTTGTATCATAAAAGAAGTATACAAGGAGGGGACCCAAAAATGACAGAATTATCTTTTGGAGGGCTGGCCTACAGGCTTTCCTGCTAGGTAAGTGTTCTAGGAACCCATTGGCATCAGTGCACCAGCTAGCATTTTTTTTTCTTGGAAGGGCAGGTTCTTTCAACCCTTTTGCCCACTTCACGATGGGTGATTATTTACCTGCACACTTGCCTACACCACACTGAGAGTTCAACGGTTTTTTTTACCAAAAACATCATGACCCCAGTGCTCCACCCTCCCTGTTCACCCCATCTCACCTGGGCAATTTTTTGTTTTTGTTTCTTCAGGTGAAAAAAGTTCAAAAGGGAAAATCTTTTGCCAATGTGGAAAAAGTGAACCAAAAAATGGCATTAGCACTAAAAGGCATCAAAATTGACAAGTTCAAAAACTGTTCTGAGTGGTGGAAAACACATCTTGATAAGTGCATTGCATCAAACAGAGCGTACTCTGAAGTAACTGAAGTTTAAGCATGTAAGAATAAATACACATTTTTTTTATAAATAAATTCTAGGGTTCGGGGGGGCCAGTATACAAATTGTTACAGAAGTGCAGACACGAAGTGAAATCAATACTTCAACTTCCATGTTATCATGGCATAGGAAACTGGGAACCAAGACCCGGCCTCTGTCAGACACTGCACTCTCAGTCACATGCTCCTCCTTGACTTTCCAGCCATGTGCTCCACTGCTCTAGTTGTGTCTGCTGTTGTCAAGCCAATCTCATGCCTTTCTTCTGAATACATGGAGGCCTCTCTAGCCCCCTTTTCATGATGACATTCCTGCCTCCTCAGGTCCACCTAAGAAAGCTGTTTCATGAAGACTCTTCTGCCTTGTACTTCTCTCTGACTTCCTATTGAATTTACAGACAATAATTTCTAATTGCATGTATTAGTCAGTCTTCTTAATTTAAAATCTTAAGGATTCAGAAGACTCCTCTTTTCCTCCCTCTCCTGCTCCAGGATGACATTACTGACCCCTCAGGTCCAACTAAGGAAACTCTTCCATGAAGACTCTTCTGCCATGTACTGATCCTTCTGACTTTCTATTGAATTTACAAACAATTATTTCTAATTGTTTTGTGCATGTTAATCAAGTCTTAAACTGTAAGTCCCCTTCCCCCTTCCTTCCTTCTCTTTCCCTTCTCCTTCCCTGTGGAATCATTATTAGATCAGAAGAGGAGTCTGCTTAGTGCTGTTAATAAGTAATTTTATAACCTTGTACAATTTACTTAATTTCGTCTCAATATAATCTTCTATAAAATAAGGATGATGGGTCAAATCATCTCGTAGATCCATCTTGGCTCTAAGTCTACCTTTCCAGGGGGCATTTTAATTCTATTATGTATGCCTTTCTTTTTTTTTTTTTGAGTTGGAGTCTCACTCTGTCACCCAGACTGGAGTGCAGTGGCCACTCCCGGCCACCACAGCCTCGACCTGCTGGGCTCCGGTGATCCTTCCACCTCAGCCTTCCAAGTAGCTGGAACTACAGGCGCGAGCTACCATGCCCAGCTAATTTTTTGGTTTATTGTAGAGATGAGGTCTCACCAAGTTGCCCAGGCGGGTCTCGAACCCGCGGGCTCAGGCAGTTCACTCACCTCAGCCTCCCAAAGCACGGGATTACAGGCTGAGCCACCGAGCCCAGCTACATATGCCCTTCTTATCAAGGAGTATTATAGGAGAGGAAGCATTCAATAAGTACTGGCTTACCGATTTTCTTCTTTTTTAAAACAGCTTATGCAACTTGGAAGGTAGGAAAAATGCTCCACCCAAGGGGAGCTCTTGCATGCTCCCAGTCCTCCTGACAACATCTGTAGAATCCTAGAGATAAGAGGCACCTAGTCAAGTCTCTAGGTGCCTCGGGAGTAGCCAACAGGAAAACTGTAGAGTATTCCTGAACACCCAGTCATGAGTAGCCCACTGTTTGAGGCTGAACTCCAGACTGAATTGCTTAGAGTCAAGCTCAACTTTTATGATACTATCTTAGCATGGTGGGATGACTCTGAAAAAGTTTTTAGTTAGCAATTTTCTCCTAGTTAAAGAAAACGATAGAGTGTATCTGGCAAATTCTGTTTGTGGTTAAGTCCTAAACAAATAGAACATTAAGAAGTAATTTTTCTTGGCATGAATCTAGAGTTTAGGTTTTAAAGATTTCTTCCCACTAGATTTAAAACAAAGTTAGATTTAAATCAACACACACTAAACACGTAACATTATCATTCCTAAAAATTATAAACAAGTTATTAAAATTATTTCAGGAAGTCTTACCAGTGGTAATAAACCAGAATTGAAACTTACACTAATCTTTATATGTACTTCCTACAAGCTTAGTATATGGAAAAATCACTAACATAAAAACATCACTGAATTCTAAGTATTTCCTAATTCTGCCACCAGTAGATATTACTTCTCTGAGCTGAACAAGTGGCAGCAGCTAAGCTAAGTTTCAGAAGATGAATGCTAGTTGGAAGAAGACTACTAGGGGGAAAAAGAGTATTTGAGGGTAGCGGTTCTTCAGCTTTTGCTACATCCGAATCATCCGAGAGTTTCTTAAAGGATGACTTTCTAAATCCCCTTCCCAGAGTTTCTGATTTTGTAAGTCTAGAGTGGAGTCCAAGAATCTGAATCTCTAAGAAGTTGCCAGTTGACGCCTATGCTGCTGATCCAAGGACCAAGTCTGAGAACTACCATGGAAAAAGAATGGCAAGAGCAAAGCAGAGATAGACAGAACATGAGAAACTGTTTGGATGCAAATATCAAGGCTCTTCTCCCCAAAGAATCAGACTCAGCCAGTGTGATTTTAAAGCTCCCAGGTAATTTTAAAGTGCACTCCAAGGTTAAATATCAATATCCCAGACAACACCTGGGGAAACACAGCCATTCTAACCAAATACCAAACCAGCTGGGTTCCTTCTCAGTAGAGGGCTGGGCCCAGTCCCTGTTGAAGCTTGAGAAAAAAAATAATACTTTACCATAATCTGAAAAATAATACTTTACCATAATCTGGGTACCCTGTAAGCCAGTGACATGGGTACCCCAAATCCACCATCTCAAGTTCACCCCTTGTCACTTTGGCACCCACACACATCCCATTCAACCATACTTAACCTACAAGCAAAGACAATAACAAGGTCACAGTTCTGCCTAGAACTATGTATGTGATGCAATATCCTGCATACAACCAAAAGCACATAGCAAACCACACTATGGTTCAAATGTGTCTTCTCCAAAATTCAGGTATTGTCAATGTGATAGTATTAAAAGGTGGGGCCTTTAAGAGGTGACTAGACCATGAGGGTTCCTCCCTCATGAATGTGATTAGGTGCCCTTATAAAGGGACTTGATAGAGGGAGTTGGTTCTCTCTTGCCCTTTTGCCATGTGAGAACGCAGTAAGAAGGCCCACAACAGATGCTGATACCTTGATCTTGGACTTGCAGCATCCAGAACTGTGAAAAGATAAATTTCTGTGTTTTATAAATTGGTAGCTATTTATTGAATCCTATATATGTGACAGGCACCATGCTAACTTCTTGAAATGCAAAAGTGAATACTGTATGTTTCCTGCCCCTAAGCATTTTAAATTTGAGTGGAGGGAAGGAGAAAAATATTTTATAGGCAGATCATTTTGGTACAGTGTAGTGATGATTACGATAACAGTATATAATGTGGCATCGGAGACCCCACCTGAGTATGAGTGTGTGCACATTTAGGAAGGACTTAGGAAGGTTTCCTGGGATATGTACCTAAACTGAACTTTGACCTTATGTTGGCAACCATTTCAGAGCATGCACCTTTTCCTTCAGGACATTACCTCAGCCCAACAAGGTGCTCCCGTATTCTGGGCTGCAACTGAGTATCAGAAGGCCGTTCTACCATTCTAGCGACTGGCTGCTGCAGGATGATGGCAAACGTGGTGAGACCAGTGAACTCAGGAGCATGAGCTGAGTGCTGCACTTTATTACTTGCTGTGAGATGAGTTCTCTGGTTGGAAGCAATGTTATGCCCAAATAAACACAATCAGAAACACAAAAGATGAAGTCACACCTGACCCTGAAGAAATACAAAAGATCATTAGAGACTACTACGTACACTTGTATGGAAACAAACTTGAAAACCTTAAGGAAATGGAGGACTTTCTGACATCACACAATCTGCCTAGGTTGAAACAAGATGAAATTGAGACCCTAAATAGACCAATAACAATCAAGGAAATTGATTATGTAATAAAACTACCTACAAAAAAAAGTCCTGGACCAGATGGCTTTCCAGCAGAATTCTGTAAGACATTCAATGAGGAGCTGATACCAATCCTACTGAAAGTATTCCAGGCAATTGAGAAAGATAGAACTTTCCCCAAATCATTTTATGAAGTTAACATCACATTGATACCCAAGCCAGGTAAAGACCCAACCAAGAAAGAGAACTACAGGCCAATATCTTTGATAAACATAGATGCTAAAAAACTCAACAAGATCCTAGCAAACCGGATTCACCAACACATCCCAAAAATCATCCATCATGACCAAGTAGGCTTCATCCCAGGGACGCAAGGCTGGTTCAACATTCTCAAGACATTAAATATAATTAAATACATCAACAGATGTCAGAACAAGACCACATAATTATATCATTAGATGCAGAAAAAGCTTTTGATAAAATCCAGAACCCCTTCTTGATAAAAACCCTCGAACATCTTGGCATACATGGAACATACCTCAAAATAGTAAAAGCCATCTACAAAAAACCTACAGCTAGCATACTCCTAAGCAGACAAAAATTGGAACCATTTCCCCTGAAAACTGGAACAAGAGAAGGATGCCCACTCTCTCCCTTCCTGTTCAATATAGTATTGGAAGTCCTGGCTAGAACAATCAGAAAAGAGAAGGTGATCAGGGGTATCCAAATAGGAAAAGAGGAAGTCAAGTTATCTTTCTTTGCAGACGATATGATCATGTACCTTGAAAACCCAAGAGAATCTGTCAAAAGCCTCCTCGCACTGATAAAGGACATTGGCAAAGTCTCAGTGTATAAAATAAATGTGCAAAAGACAATCACATTTCTTTACACCAATAACAAACAAACAGAAACCCAAATAAAAAGCACAATCCCATTCACAATAGCCACACACAAAAAAAATGAAATACCTTGGCATCTTCCTAACCAGAGACGTGAAAGACCTTTACAATGAAAACTACAAAACACTGCTCAAAGAAATCACAGACTACACAAACAAGTGGAAAACTATCCCATGCTCATGGATTGGAAGAATCAACATTGTGAAGATGACTATCTTACCTAAGGCAATCTACAGAGGTAATGCAATACCCATCAAATTACCAGCAACATTCTTCTCAGACCTAGAAAAAACAATATAGGAATTCATATAGAAACACAAACGACCAAGAATAGTCAGAACAATCCTCAGCAAAAAAAAAACAAAGCAGGTAGTATCACATTACCAGACTTCAAACTTTACTGTAAAGCTACAATCATCAAAACAGCTTGGTATTGGTACAGGAACAGGCATATAGATCAATGGAATCAAATTGAGATTCCAGAAGCAAAACCTCTATTTCTCAACCAACTCATCTTCGACAAAGCCTCCACCATCTATCACTGGGGAGAGGAGAACCTATTCAGTAAATGGTGCTGGGAAAACTGGCTGACCCCCTGCAGAAGACTCAAACAAGACCCCCATCTATCCCCATACACAAAAATTAACTCTAAATGGATTAGAGACCTAAATGTAAAACCTCAAACCATAAGAACCTTAGAAAATGCAGGACACACCCTTATGGAAATTGGAACTGGCATCCAATTCCTGAACAAAACGAAAACGCACGGGCCATAAGAGATAAGATAGACAAGTGGGACCTCATTAAACTGACAAGCTTCTGCAAAGCCAAAGAAACCATCAAGACAGCAGGAAGACAGCCCACAGACTGAGAAAAAGTATTTGCCAACTCCATGTCTGACAAAGGTCTAACATCTTGGATCTACAAGGCACTGAAATGTGCTGAAAAGAAAAAAATAAACAACCTCATTACAAAGTGGGCAAAAGATATGAACAGACACTTCACAAAAGAAGACATATGAGTGACCAACAGACACATGGAGAAATGTTCAACCTCACTAAACATCAAGGAGATGCAAATTAAAACTACACTGAGATACCACCTAACTCCAGTCAGAATGGCCATTATCAATAACTCAAAAAATAACAGATGCTGGAGAGGATGTGGTGAAAAGAGAACACTTATACACTGTTGGTGGGAGTGTAAACTAGTGCAACCTCTGTGGAAAGCAGTATGGCAATTCCTAAAATCTCTAAATATCGACCTCCCATATGACCCTGCAATCTCCCTACTGGGAATATACCCTGAAGAACTCAAATCACTCTATAAAAAAGATACCTGTACACATATGTTTATCGCAGCATTGTTCACAATAGCAAGAACCTGGAACCAACCATGCTGTCCATCAAAAGAGGACTGGATTTAAAAAATGTGGTACATATACATGATGGAATACTTCACAACCATAAAAAAGAACAAAATCATGAGTTTCACAGCAACCTGGATGGAACTAGAGTCTATAATACTGAGTGATCTTTCACAGCAACAAAGATCTGAGTATCACATGTTTTCACTCATAAGTGGACCTTGAACATCTATCGTAATACTATAAGAAAAGGATCAACAGGGTTGGGAATCGATGGGGGAGGACAGGGAGGGCAAGGGTAGTGGGATTAATGGTAGTCAATATCTGTCTGGGGACGGGGGGACACCCCTTATCAACAAGGGTGCCTGAATGATGCATATTTGTATACCTAACCCTTAACTGTACCCCACAATTTTAAAATAAAAAATATGTTTAAAAAAAAAAAAGGAAGCAATGCTATGTAGGACATTTGATCATGAGAAATGGTGTTTTGTGATTCTCTGGATAATGATTTTAGCAAATGCGTGTGGGCAGGGAAAGCTAATTCGTATCCAGAGAAGCTGTTTCTCCACCTCTCCCATGATGGAAATGCAACCTGCCTGCCATCACGTGGGATCTGGGATCCAGCACCATTTTGAGGACACAGAATTGGTGTTGGTCTCTGATGTTGGCAATTTGGGCACTTAGCAGTGGCCCCATCAGCTCTAGTGAGTGGAAGTATGTAAAGTCTGAAGTATATTCTGTTATAGCAGCACATATGGACTACACAACTGGCAAAGGTAAAGAGAATATTGTAATGCAAGAAAGAAATAAGCTTTAAAGTATTTGAGGTAAAAATCTATAGAACTTAGTAACAAGAAACATGGTTTATTGCTTAGAGAATATCTATTGGTTTTAATGTGTCAACAATTAAAACCAACAATTAAGACTCCTCATATATGTGATTTAGAAATATTTTTTAAAACTTCAGATTTCTTAATTCTACCTTTGCTCTGTTTCTCCTCTTCCTTTTTCTTACTCTTCAATATGAAGAACAAAGTCACAGCAGTTCTCCATCCTCAAGCTGAAGTGGCAAATACTCCTATCAGCCCCAAGGAAATCTGAAAGCACAAGATGCTCTGAGTCCCATAGTGTCCACTCTGCTATGTCACATCCTCCTTCCCAGCTATACCTGTAGCGTCATGAAGAGTATCCTATCACCAGTTGACTGAGAAATAGAAAGTTCAGGCCTGGTTTACAGATGATGGTGCATAATTTGCTGGTACCGCCCACAAATGGACAGTCGGAGCACTGTAGCCCTGTGCAGATGGCTCTGAAGGACAGCAGTTAAGGGAAACACTCTCAATGAGCAGGGCTTCAAGAAAAAAACCTGGTTGTACATTTTTCTAGAGATACTAGAAAAATGTCTGTTCATTGGCCAGAGATATTATGAGCAGTAGCTATCGGTTTGGATGGAGATTCAGAGACTTGGAAGGAATATAGTTGAAAAATTCATAAAGTGGATGTCTCAGCAGGAAAAACGTGGATAGACTTCTTCAGTGAACACAGCATGTGAATATATTTGTGTTACATGAGAATATTAACCAAAGGGCAACTTCAACAGAGAAGGACTAGAAGATCTGTTCTGTGACTATCAGCCTCTTTCCCCAGCTACCTGGGGCCTTGCTGAGTGAGCTCTTGAACAGGGTAGTGATGGCAACAAGAATAGATTATGTGCGGGCTCAGCAACATAAACTTCCACTCACTAGGGATCATGGGGCCACTGCTAAGTGCCCAAATTGCCAACATCACAGACCAACACCAACTCTGTGTTCTCAAAATGGTGCTGGATTCCAGATCCCACGTGATGGCAGGCAGGTTGCATTTCCATCATGGGAGAGGTGGAGAAACAGCTTCTCTGGATATGAATTTGCTTTCCCTGCCCACACACTTTTGCGTCATCATCATCCAGAGAATTACAAAACACCATTCTCATCATCAAACGTCCTACATAACATTGCTTCCAACCAGAGAACTCATCTCACAGCAAGTAATAAAGTGCGGCACTCAGCTCATGCTCCTGAGTTCACTGGTCTCACCACATTTGCCATCACCCTGCAGCAGCCAGCCTGCTAGAATGGTAGAATGGCCTTCTGATATTCAGTTGTAGCCCAGAATACGGGAGCACCTTGCTGGGCTGAGGTAATGTCCTGAAGGATAAGGTGCATGCTCTGAAATGTTGCCAACATAAGGTCAAAGTTCAGTTCAGGTACATATCCCAGGAAACCTTCCTAAGTCCTTCCTAAATGTACACACACTCAGACTCAGGTGGGGTCTCCGATGCCACATTATATACTGTTATCATAATCATCACTATACTTTACCAAAATGATCTGCCTATATATTTTTCTCCTTCCCTCTGCTCAAATTTAAAATGCTTAGGGGCAGGAAACATACAGTATTCATTTTTGCATTTCAAGAAGTTAGCATGGTGCCTGTCACATATACAGGACTCAATAAATAGTTGCCAATTTTCTCTTCGTAATGTTTATAACCTTAACAAACTGACTTCTAAGCAGTTATGCAGCAATCACAACATTATAAACACCAAGTAAATACACTGGGTTCAACACCTCATCTTACCACCTCACTTAACCAAAATCAAGATGATTGACTGGCTCTCTTCCTGACCACTGAACACCTCTGCATCTACTCCACCTAAGTGCTCATGGTGCATACAAACTACAGGCTCTACCTTTTTCTCTCTGTATTCCATGCTGACCATATATAAAATATATATATTTCAGCATCATAGAGTTATATATAATAAAATTTCATATATATATATATATTTAAGCATCATAGAGGTAAAGGTAGTAGTAAAAGAATCACAAAGAAAATATTACACATCAAATTTGTAGAATTCAGTCAAAGCAGCAATTAATGGAAAAATCTTGTTGTTTCAAATGCATACAGTCATGAGTCACTTAACAATGGAGATGTTCTTTAAAGTGTATCGTTAAGCAATTCTGTCATTGTGCAAACACCCTAGAGTATATGGTAGAGCCTACTACACAACTAGACTACATAGTATATGATATTGCTCCTAGGATACAACTCTGTACAACCTATGTTACTATACTAAATACTGTAGGCAACTGTAACACAATGGTAAGTGTTTGTGTATCTACAGTAATAATATGGTACTAAATAATATGGTACAGTAATCAAATGATACTAAAAATAAAAAAAAAGATACACCTGCATAGGTCAGCTCTATTATAATCATAAAGGACCACTTTGTATATGGTGCCTGTCATTGACCAAAATGTCCTTATGAATGTGAGAAAAGAAAGAAACTGAAGCCGGGCTTGGTGGCTCAGCCTGTAATCCCGCGCCTTTGGGAGGCTAAGGTGAGTGGATTGCCTGAGTCCACGGGCCCACGGGTTCGAGACCCGCCTGGGCAGTGAGACCTCATCTCTACAATAAATCAAAAAATCAGCTGGGCGTGGTAGCGCATGCCTGTAATTCCAGCAACTTGGAAGGCTGAGGCAGAAGGATTGCTGGAGCCCAGCAGGTCGAGGCTGCAGTGGCCGGGAGTGGCCACTGCACTCCAGTCTGGGCGACAGAGTGAGACTCCAACTCAAAAAAAAGAAAGAAAGAAAGAAAGAAAGAAACTGAAAATAAATGGGCTAAACAGCCCTCTAAAAAGTTAAGGGAAAAAAATGTAATATAAACCAAAGAAAGCAGAAGAAAGAAATCATAAAAAGCAGAAATTGTAAAATAAAAACAAACATTCAATAAAAAGTATCAAAGGCCAAAATTTGTTCTCTGAAGTAATAAATGAAGTTGATAAATTTCTGATAGTAATGAAGAATTTCAAGAGAAGAAACAAACCTCCATTATTAGGAAAAAAAGAGGCATCATCTCAGACACTTCAGAAATTATAAAGATAATATTATAAACAACTTTATAACTATAAAAATTTGGAATAAATTGAAAAAAAATAACGAATCAAACTGACTCAAGAAATAATACAAAGTCAAAATGGACCTAAAATAACTAACGAAATTGAATCAGTAACTTTTCCCACTAACAAAATGTCATATCCAAATAATATTATAAGTGACTTTCATCAAAAGTTCGAGGAACAGATCATAGAAGGAAAATGCTTAACCTGATATCTACCAAAATTTGTATATGTCATTTTAGTGTGAAACATTAAAAGCTTTCCCTTTACTATCAGAAACAAAATAATGATGACCATTACCACTTCTAGTCAACACTGGTAGGAAGTACAGCTCGCACAATAAGGAAAGAAAAAGAAATTAAAACCATAAAAATTGGAAAGGAAAGAATTTCATTATTTATAAAGAACATAACTTCCCCAAAAACCTAAAAGAATATTCAAAAACAATCAGTTTATCAGAGTAGTATATCATATGATCCACATACAATAATATATATCATTTCTTGACAAATGATAGTTAGAAAACAATTTTTTAAATCTCATTCAAATAGCAACAAACACACCACATAACTAGGTATAAGTCTGACATAAGATGGACAAAATCTTCACTGAGACATTTTATAAAGTTTTAACAAAAGACAGTAAAGAAGAACTGAAAAACAAATGGAGAAAGAGATTATATTTATGCACCAAAGGGCCATATCATGATGAGTTCTACCCCAGTTGACATGAATTCAATGTAATTACAAAATTCTGATGTGGCTTTTTGTGGTACACAAGATGGGGACAGTATATAATTTTTTAAATTTCTTCTCCATTTATTAGTTGGTATTCTTTCTTAAAATTTTTACTGTAAAGATGAGGGGTACGATTTAGGATTAGGTACATAAGTAGTCATCATACAGGTGGCGTTTGGGCCTCCCTTTGATCTCCAATTCGTCTGGCCTGGGATCAGGTATGCTTATTGATGTTTTGCATCCCCCGCTTCCACCTCCCCTGGCAGTGTCCCACTACTGCCAATTCCTTTCTCATAGCATTATGATAAATGTTCAGGGTCAGCTTATGAGTGAGAACATGTGGTACTCAGTTCTTTGTTTTTGTGATAGACCACGAGGTATGATAAACCCATCCAAGCTGCTGTGAAGTCCATAATTTTATCCTTCTTTATGACTGCATAATATTTCATCATGTATATATAGCATATTTTTTTAATCAGTCCACTTTTGATGGGCAACACAGTTGGTTCCATGTTTTTGCTATTGTGATTAGTGCTTCAATAAACATGAATATGCAGGTATCTTTTTTGTAGAATGATTTGAGATCCTCCAGGTATATTACCAGAAGTGGGATTGCTAGGTAGTATGGAAGGTCAATTTTTATACCTTTTGGAAATTGCCACACTGTTTTCCAACTGATTTACACTCTGTTCTAATTTACATTCCCACCAACAGTGCAGAAGCATTCCCTTTCCCCACATCCTCTCCAGCATCTGTTGCTTTTTGAGTTATTAATAATGGCCAGGTGGTATCTCAATGTGGTTTTGATTTGCATTTTTTTTCTTTTTTTTTTTTTTTGAGTAGGAGCTTTACTATGTCACCCAGGCTGGAGTGCAGTGACATACTCACAGCCACCACAGCCTTTGACCTGCTGGGCTCAGGTGATGATCCTTCAGCCTCAGCCTTCTAAGTAGCTGGAATCACAGGCATGTACCACCATGCCCAGCTAATTTTGTTTATTTATTGTAGAGTTGAGGTCTCACCAAGCTGCCCAGGCTGTTCTTGAACCCCTGGACTCAGGCAATCCTCTCGCCTCCATCTCCCAAAGTATTGGGATTACAAGCGTGAGCCACCATGCCTGGTGAGTTGCCTTTCTTTGATGATTAGTAAAGCTGAGCATTTTTTCATGTATCTATTGACTGCTTGTATGTCTTCTTTCGAGAAGTGTTTATCGATATCTTTGGCCCACTTTTTAATAAGGCTGTTTGTTTGGGTTTTTTTTCCTTTCAGCACATTTAAGTTCCTTATAGATCCTGGATGTTAGGCCTTTGTCAGATATACAGTTGGCAAATATCTTTTCCCATTCTGTGGGCTGCCTCCTCACTCTCTTGATGGTTTCTTTTGCTTTGCAGAAGCTCTTCAGTCTGATGAGGTCCCACTTTTCTCTCTTATCTTTTATGGCATGAGTTTGGGGTGAGATGGGGTGAATAGGCAGGATGGGACACTGGGGTCATGCCATTTTTGGCCAAAAACTGCTGAACACTCAGCATGGTGTGGACAGGTGCACTCGTAAATCACCCATCATGAAATGGGCAAACACACTGAAAGAATCTCCAAAAAAAAATTCACTGAAGCTGAACACAGCCTCTCACAACTATGCTAGCTGATACACTGATGCCGATGGGTTCATTTACTTGTCAACTATATGCCAATCATCCTTATGTGCCAAAACATTGTGTCTTCTAGAGATTCAAAGAAAACTAATGCTAGGGGTTTATTCATCTCTATCAACTCCTTTGGACTACAGTAGTATGCCACCATACCCAGCTAATGTTTTAATTTTTTTTTTTTTTTGTAGAAAGGAGATCTCACTATGTTTCCCGGGATGATCTCAAACTCCTGGCTTCAAGCAATCCTCCTGCCTTGGCCACCCAAAGTACCTAGACTACAGGCATGAGCCAGCATGCCTGGCCATAACTTCTTAGTTTTAAAAAAGAGAGAGAAAAAAAATTAAAATGTTTGCAAAAGACATCATTAAGAAAACAAAAAAAATAAGCTACAGAGTGGAGGAAAATATTTGCAAATCACTTATCCCAAAGGACTTATATCCAGAAAATATAATAAATTCAAACAACTCAATTTTTTAAAAATGGACAAACAACTTAAAAAACACTTCATCAAAGAGAATATATGAGTGACAAAGAAGCACCTAAAAAGAAGCTAAACATCATTCTCCATTAGGAAAATGTAACCCATGAAAGACAGCATCTCATACATTATTAGGATGCCTGGAAGGTACAAAAGAAGAAAAACTGACAGTACCACATACTGGGGAGGATGTGAAGCAACCGGAACTCTGGGGTGTTGAGCTCTGGAAAACAGTCGGCAATAGCATCTTATAAAGTTAAACACCATACAAACAATCCCACTCTTAAATATGCATCCAAGAAAAATGAAAAATGTGCTCACACAAAAACCAGTAATCCATGAACGTTCACAATGACTTAGTCATAGTCGCCAAAAACTGGAAACAACCCAAATGTCCATTAACCAGTGAATGAATAAACAAACTGAGGTACACTCACCTAATGGGATATATTTCAGGGATAAAAAGCAGCTACAACACACATAACAACAGAAACGATTCTCAAATGCATTTTGCCAAGGGAAAAAAGACAGATTCAAAAAGTTACATATAGTATGATTTCATGCATATGACATTCCAAAACAGGCAAGACTGCAGGGACTGCCAACAACTGAGTGGTTGCTCAGGCCTGAGGGTGAGGAAAGGGACTGACTGCAAATGGACACAAGGAAGCTTTCTGTGGTGACTGATATGTTGTAAATCTTGATTTTGGTAGTTTGCATCTGTCAAAATTCATAGAACTATAAAGTTTGAAAGGTATATATATATTTGTAACCTCAATATACCTCGGTTTTAAAATATACTAGGTACATGATGTAAATTGACAGAAATGTTATTCCTCCAAAACATGAAACAAAGGGAATGCCAATAAATAAGGAAAGGCTTGAATAAAGTATGTTCTATCCATACCATTTTGCAGCTATTATAATATTTTTCATACATAAGCTTAAACTTCCCACTAATAATTAACTCTAAAAATACGAATTGAACAGCATCACTAAATTTTTTTTGAAAGTCATAATCTAGAAGGGTTGCATGCTTAAGTACATACTGATGCTCTATGTCCCAAACTCTTTATTTTGCCTTTTTATTGATCAGAGCCACTGTTTATTAAAAACCAGACAGGAAATGGGAGAATAAGAGCAATCCTGGGAAACCATTCATTTATCTCACAGAATAGTCAACTCAAAAGCAATAGAAAGAATCTGAGACCAAATGTTCAGATTAAGATTATACACTTGTTTTTCATTCAGGTTTTATGATGTTTAAACAAAGATTTTTTTTTTTTTAAGTTTTGACTTTTAAAAGGTCACATTGTACAACATTTTTCTACATCTTTGTCTGGTCTCACAACAAGGTGAGTTTTGCTGCCACAAATCAGGTAAAAGGCATGCCTAGGTGAAAGTTAAATAAAAAGCTATCTCAAATAGCATTTTTAAAAGGCAAACATCAACCTTGTAAGTATTAAAAGCACATTCTAAAATCCATTCTGATGACAGTTTAAGAAAGCCGCCTTTATATGCATGGAGCCCCGGCTCTGCGCGGTCTTTTAAGTGCGAGTGTTTACCTAAAACTGCAGGCAAGGACCAGAATCTGGCCTTGAAGGGGCGCCTTTGATTGCACACAGTGACCCCAATCTTTAACTAATAAATTGTTCCACACCTTTGTCTCTTCCAAGAAAGGCAGAGGTCTGTGCTCTCACAAGAACGTACAGGCCTCTTTAAAGTAAGATGGTTTTTTACTCCACGTCTCTATGCTTGTTGATTTAGAGTCTCTGTGAGTGACAATGCACATCACTGAGTTTTAGTTGTTGTTGTTTTTTTTTTAGCTCTGTCATCTGTGCTACTGAGTGTACTTTGACTCAGATCAAAGTTGAAAGCTTCTAGAAAGATACACAAACCACAATGTGACAAATAGCATGCCGTGTTTGACATAGCAAACAATAAATTACTTTCATCAATCCAGATAAAGAATCCTATGTTTTCAATGTTAATTCTGATGTCTGAAATGATAGAACTTCACTACATTCTCAAAGAACGGAGAGCTTTAAATAATGAGGAAAAGACATAAATAAAACTCACATACCACCAGTTCTGAAATGTTCATTGTTCAAAAAGCTGTGGTTTCAATTTGCAGTTGTCTAAAACTCATTGCAAAATTTAAATTGAATAGTATACATTCAAATGAAGCATTTTAATTTGCCTCTGTTCTCTTAGTTTTAAAACAATCTGTGATATATCTGTGCCCAACCAGGTCTATCAAAGCAATGCCTCAATTATCAACAGTACTAAAACCTATTTCTTTCCTGTGTAAGCTTTTACGAAAAGGTATCCATTAATAAGAATGGCATTGATTAAAGTTGAGACAGAAATACTAATTTTACCTCGGTTGTATGTTCCATTGTCTGTAATCACTAGCAACAGCAAAGACTATTACCATTTACTGAGCACTTGCTATTCACTAGGCACTAAGTGCTTTCCATGTGTTATCTAACCTAGTCTCTACAAAAATCCTGTGAGAGAGCTGGGCTCGGTGGCTCAGCCTGTAATCCCGTGCCTTTGAGAGGCTGAGGTGAATGGATTGCCTGAGCCCGCGGGTTCGAGACCCGCCTGGGCAACTTGGCGAGACCTCATCTCTACAGTAAATCAAAAATTAGCCGGGCGTGGTAGCATGTGCCTGTAGTTCCAGCTACTTGGAAGGCTGAGGCGGAAGGATCGCCGGAGCCCAGCAGGTCGAGGCTCTGGTGGCCAAGAGTGGCCACTTGCACTCCAGTCTGGGCGACAGAGTGAGACTTCAACTCAAAAAAAAAAAAAAAAAAAAAATTCTGTGAGACATAGTATCACTCCCATTTTCCATATGAGGAGACTGAAGCCAAAAAAAAGTTTAACAACTTGCCCAAGACTATACACAATGAACATAAGTCTTTTTACTTGAAACCCAAGCATTATTACAATTTTATGAGGACATTTCATTCTAATAAATATGTAAGTTACTGTAATAGTTTAAAAATTGACACATTGATCTTCTATTTCAGAATTGTTACTGAATCAAAGAGAAAACATCCTCCTATTTACTCTTATGGAATTGATTAATTTACTTCCACCATTGATGATTACAAATTCAACAAATATTCTTTGGGTGCCCATTGTGGAATGGGCACTATATTGCATGCTGGGGATAAATAATTAAGAAAACAGACAAAAATTATTTTGGATTCTATGAGAATTATGTTTTCAATTTATAAACGCTATATATTTTTTTGATTCAGATGTCCTGCCAGAACCTCAAACTTGGTATGTTCAAAGCTGAACTTAGCCACACTTCCATACTCACTACCCCTATATCCTAGCCCATGGGAGTTTTCACTGCCCAGGATAACTAGGAACCACAATTTGTACAATGTAGACTGAAATTTATAATCACACACTCAAAACAGGGAAATGGTAAGCTGTAGAGTCTAAGCGACTGGCTTGTCCTTACCTTACCATAGCAATGAGGGATAGGACTGATAAAAATGTGTAAGTAGCTTTGTGGGACATGTTGGCAGTGACAGCAAAAGCTTAATGCACTAAGCTGGATTTGCTTAGTGATGGCTATGTTTTATAGCAGCAGACATATGTATTAAACGTCATTGATGTTCCTATAGGAAAAGAAATAATTTTCCTATTAGCAATCTAAACCCCCATCTTATCCCCATTGGAACTATTTTTTTTGCAAGATCTGTGATTATTTGAAGCAATCTAGGAATGTACTGGCTCAAGACAGCTGAACAATCCTCTCTCTGCTCCCTCATGTACCCATCTCCAGAGCACCTAGTCACCCTGAGGCCTCCCTCAGGGCTGTGAACATACCAAAGTTACATCCCCGCACCCTCACCCAACAGGGGCCCTGCACCTGCCAGATCAGTCTTCTGGCAGCACCAGGCCAACCATGTGTTCTTCCCGCACCATCTGTAGCTCCCATTTCCCATGAAGAAATATTCGGCAGAACATTCCTCACCTCTGCCACTAGCTCTACTGCTCTACCAACACATTTCCCACCCTGTTCTTCAGTCAGACTTGACCTCTCCACCTGTATTTTTTTTTACTACTCCTTCAGGAACACATTTTTTCCATATTCTACCATGCCCAGAGTTTTTTGTGTGTGTTTGTTTGCTTGCTTTAATTGCCTTTTTTCCCTCCAGTCTCCTCTGCTTCCGTTCCCTCCCTTCCAAATCAGGCATCATGCCCTCTCACCCCACAGCCGCTCACCTTCCCCACTGTGACGGCCGACTCTCTCTGTCTCCACTTTAGTTCTTTATACTGTATATTCATTTTTCTTCTCCCTTTAAACTATAACCTCCTTGAGGGCAGAACTCTCCTTTTTTGTTGTTTGTTTTTGAGTTGTGGCATCTCACTCCATCGCCCATGCTGGAGTGCTGTGGCCCACTCACAGCCACCCAAGCGTCAATCTGCTGGGCTCAGGTGATCCTTCGGTCTCAGCCTTCCAAGCAGCTGGAACAACAGGCGCGCGCTACCACATCAGCTAATTTTTGATTCATTGTAGAGACAAAGTCTCACCAAGTTGCCCAGGCTATTCTCAAACCCGCGGGCTCAGGCAATCCTCTCACCTTGGCCTCCCAAAGTGCCGGGATTACAGGCTGAGCCACCAAGTCAGGCCAAGCGCAGAACTCTTAACTGATTTAACCTCTTCGACTCTGTAGTTTCTGACACAGTACTTTCATAAAATGGGTATTGAATACATATGAGTTCAAGGAATAAACAAATGTCACATGAATTTAAAGATGTGTCCACCAACTCTCCTAAACTGGTTATGCTGAAAATAATGTAGGAAAAGAGATAAAAATGCTCCAAAACCAAATCATGGAGAGGATTACAATAAAGTAGAACCATTTTAGAAACAGAAAGGACTAGTATTTTTCTGTATTATTTATTTCAGTATCTTTTTGCATTTCTGCATGCATTTCTGCATGCCTAAAACTACAGTTCTTTCTGTTAACAAAGTTTAAGCTCAGTACAAGTTTTTAACATAACGTTTGTTTCAATGTAGTGTTTGTTCCGTATTTAGGTGCTTTAAGGATAATAAAGCATCTCGGGGCAATCACAATAGGACACTGTCACAGCTGAGGCAGCTTCCCTTTCAGTATTTGACTGCAGGCATGACTGTGCACACAAAGCATGATGGTATCTTTAAAAATTTACACACCTGCTGAACTTAAATACAGTCTAAACTCAATTTCTTTATGATTCATTTTTAGGGTAATAAAAAGATAGTAACAATTATTATAACAGGATTTAATATGAGTAGAAATATAACCACTAACAAGACTTGTTACCTACAATCTAACTAAGAAATTGAATTCAATCAAAATGAATAATTTTTTCACTGTGGAAACTCTTAAAGGATTTAAGTAATGATGGAAATTATTGTACAAATGAAAGAGCCACCTATGACACTTAAAATTTTCACAAAACATTTACTTCCAAACTGTCTTTGTGCTGTGAAAAAAACAGATATGTGAACTGCAGAAAAGTGGTCCAGTGGCCTCATTTTAAATATTTTATCTATGAATTAATAAATTTTGGACTCATGGACTAAGATCACATTTCAAAGGTAGTAAGGATATGTTTGATATGTGACCATTTTTGAACAACCATCAAAGAAGTGGTTTTCTCTGGATATCCAACCATTTCGCTTGCCTGAACAAAGTAAATCATGTGGCCCCATTCAGTTTTGAGGAGTGAGGCCAAACTGCGTAGTCGCTGGGCAAAGAGTGTTATAGGAGATGGCAAAATTGGCTCCCACTATCACTTCTGCGGTGTTCACACACTCTGCCAGGCGACTTTGCAGTTCCTGCCACTCAGGTTCTTAACCCTGTGGCTGGCTTCAACTAGCGGCATGTTGGCAAACGTGCCAGCAAAGTCTCAGAGCAGGCTTGCACCTAGAGCTGCCCATCCTTGTACCATGGAGAGCAGACCTGGGCTAGCTGACTGGAGGAAGAAAAGCTCTGGGGTATGGCTGAGTTGCCCCAGTCCAGGTTCACCAACAGTCTGCCCATTCCATTTGAATGTTAGCTTTTTTTTATCCATATAGTAAGTCATCCCAGCTGAGAACAAAACAACCTCCAGCTAAGCCCAACCAGTATCACCAATCTGCAGGTTTACTCATAAGTGAAGTGAAGCTTATTGTTAGAAACCACTGAGTCTGGAGTTGGCAGGCTTGTAATATGGCATTATTGTAACAATCAATAATGACACAAGCCTGGAAACATTGAGAGCCCAAACACACAAGTGGACAATGGCCAGAGGCCAAACCCTGTAGGACAACGGAGTGCTGACCCCTGCAGCAACCAGCCTAGGGAAACACACCACACCCTCTAGACTGGCCCAGAACATCAGGATTTGGTCAGTGCCGTGATGAAGGCAATGCATTCATCAAGATGCCTAAAATGGTACTGGGAAGCCACTTCAGCTTGAGCCTCAGTCACACCATAAGAGGGAAATACTGACCCTAGAGGTCACAACCTCCCAGATGACCAACTGTCGAAACTCCTGCTGTCAACTTCTATTGTTCCCTGGCAAGCTGGAAAGTCCCTGACCAGGCATCCTTTTATACTGATACAATCAGCCCCCTGATTCCAAGGCTGCTTCAGATATAATCAAACCAATTGTGATCATTGAAAAACTTTTACAATACCCCCCCTCCTGATTCGTCCTTTTTTTCTTTAAAGGCTCAAAATTCTCTTTTGTTCTCTGGAACACTTTCCAAGAAAAATTGGAGGTGTTTCTCAGGCTACAATAACTCAGTTTGGCTCAAATAGCTTGCTGTTTAAACACGCCTCGGTTTCTTTCCTGGTTCACAATAATCTGCTTCTGTATGTTTTGCCCGTGCTTCCAAATTAGGACAGACCAGAGAAAGTCAAATATGTTCCCCAAACCACTCACATAAGACGTTCACTTGTAATAATATGCCTCCAGTTTCCCCAGGTCAGCAAACTCCAAGAAGGATGCCCCAGAAGCTTTCCTTTCTTTACTCTAAAGTTTTCCCACTTCCCTGGTACCTTTGAGGCCCCACTAAATGCAAGTGATGGAGCCGACTTCCGTGCTGAAGCAAGCCTCTTTGTTCCCTTTGGTTGACCTTTGTTTCCACAGCATGAAGGGAGTGGAGAATTGACCTTTGTTTCCACAGCATGAAGGGGAGTAGACATTACTAAAATCTACAACAGGCATATAACCAGGAACCAAATTTATGACTATGTTAATATGAATAAGTAGTGCCAGATTATAAAACTATATTGTAACATTCATTCACTTCAACTTTGACTTCGTTTGTTGCAAATGATTCAAGAGATTCTTCAATGCAGTCCCAAGACCTTCCTTAATTCTTCAGTATGTAAATATTTTCTTTTTAAAAAACTCCTTCCCAGCCATCATCCTTGTCATTTTCTCTTCTAAAATTATTATCTGGTCTAATTCTGCAGGTCTTCAATCAGTAACAGTTTTACCTGTAAGCCTACCCATCATTTTCATCAACATTAAATCCTAAATATTTCACAGGATTTTGAATTTGGGCTTTTCAGTCATTTTATTTGCATTCTTAAATGTTCACAGTGCCCTCCATCTGTAAGAGACTACTGACAAAGATGCTGTTGGCACAATTGATAGTGAGAAGGGATATTTAAATCATACTATTTTTATAAATGTTTCAATAGAAAAAGTTGATAATGAAACTGAGATATCAATATCTCAATGTTTTTGCAATATTTCCTCTATTTTAGAAAGACCCTTTAGAAACAAAAAATGAATTAAAAAAATTATCTAAAAAATAAAACTCAATACTTTTTACTTTCCATCCTTAGGATAAATCCTACTTGCTCATGGTGAATGATGCTTTTAATGTGCTGTTGAATTCAGTTTGCTAGTATTTTGTTGAGAATTTTGCATCTATGTTCATCAGGAAAATTGGCCTATAATTTTGTTGTTCGTTGTGTTTTTGTCTGACTTTGGTATCAGCATAATAATGGCCTTGTGAAATGAGTTTGGAAGTATTCTCCCTTCTTTAATGTTTTGGAAGAGTTTGAGAGAAACTGGTATTAGTTCTTCTTTAACTGTTAGGTAGAATTTAGAAGTGAAGCCATCAGGTCTTGGGTTTTTCTTTGATGGAAGATGTTTTATTTATTTTATTTATTTATTTTTTAATTTGAGTTAGAGTCTCACTATGTCGTCCAGACTGGAGTGCAGTGGCCGCTCCCAGCCACCGCAGCCTCAACCTGCTGGGCTCCGGCGATCCTTCCGCTTCAGCCTTACTGACTCGTGTCCTTACTCATTGTTGGTCTGCTTAGATTTTCTGTTTCTTCATGATTCAGTCTTGGTAGGTTGTGTCTAGGAATTTATCCATTTCCTCTAGATTATTTAATTTGTTGGTATATACTTGTTTATAGTAGGCTCCTATGATCCTTCGTATTTCTATGGCATCAGTAGTAATGTCTCCTCTTTCATTTCTAATTTTATTTGAGTCTTTATCCTAGGGATGCAAGGGTGGTTCAACATACACGAATCTATAAATGTGATACATTACATTAGCAGAATGAAGGACAAAAAAAAAATATGATCACCTCAGTAGATAAAGAAAAAGCATTTGACAAAATTCAACATTGTTTCAGGATAAAAATTCTCAACAAATCAGGCAGTGGAAAAAGGTACCTCAACACAATAAAGGTCATATATGACAAACCCACAGCTAACATCATAAAGGAGTTTGACTCCAGACCACTGCAGTTAAATTAATATTATAATAAAGTGAATCACACAAATTGTTGGTTTCCTAGTGTACATAAAAGTTATGCTCATACTACACTAGTCTATTAAGTGTACAACAGCATTGTCTAAAAATGTGCATCCCTTAATTTTAAAATACGTTATTGCTAAAAAATGTTAATGAAGTGAACATGTGCTGTTGAAAAAATAGCACCAATAGACTCGATCAATGCAGGGAAGCCACAAACCTTCTACTGTGAAAAAAGCAATATCTGCAAAATACTATAAAGTACAACTAAATGAGGTATGCCTGTACTCAGCAATGAAAAGACTGAACACTTTTCCACTTAAGATCAGGAACAAAACAAGGATGCCCACTCTCATGACTTTACTCAACAAAGTATTGGATATCCCAGACAGAACAATTAGGCAAGAGAAGGAAATAAAAGGCACCCAAGTTGAAAAAGAAGTTAAATTTCGCCTGTTTTCAGATGACATGATTTTATATATCAAAAACCCTGAAACTCCACCAAAAAACTGTTAGAACTAATAAACAGAATTCAGTAAAGATATAGAATATGATACTAATATAGAAAAATCAGAAGCATTTATACACACTAAAACAAACTATCCAAAAAAGAAATCAAGTAAACAATTCATTTACAATAGCTACAAAAATAAAATAAAATAGGAATGAATTTAACCCAGGAGATGTAAGACTTGCATACCAAAAACTATAAAATGATGATGAAAGAAATTAAAGAAGATACAAATAAATGGAAAGATATCTTGTGTTTGTAGATTGGATACTACCCAAAGTGATTCTATGTAATCGTTATCAAAATTCCAATGACATTTTCACCGAAATAGAAATAACAATCCTAAAATTTGTATGGAACCAAAAATGACCCTGAATAGGCAAGGAAATCTTGGGGTTTCTGAGCAAAAAAAAAAAAAACAAAGCTGGAAGGATCAGACGGCCTGCCTTCATAATTTGCTACAAATGCATAGTAATCAAAACTGCATAGTACTGGCATAAAAACAGACACACAGACCAATGGAACAAAATGGAGAACCCAAAAATAAATCCACACATTTACAGCCAATTAAGTTCTGACAAAGGTGCCGAGAACGTACAACACGGAAAGGACAGTCTCTTCAGTCAATTGTGTTGGAAAACTAAATATCCACATGCAAAAAATGAAACTGACCCATCTCACACCACATTAAAAAAGCCAACTGAAAATGAATTAAAGACTTAGATATAAGATCTAAAACTGTAAAACTAAAAGAAAACATAGTGGGAAAGATTGTGACAATTGTCCTGGCAATTTGTAGCTATAATTCCAAGATCACAGGCAACAAAAGCAAAAATAGACAAATGGGATTACATCAAACTAAAAAGCCTTTGCATAACCAAGGAAACAATCCACAAAGTAAAGAGACAATCCACCAAATGGGAGAGAATTTTTGCAAAACCATACATCTGACAAGAGGTTAATATACAAACTACATGAGGAACTCAAACAACTCAACCATAAGAAATCAAGTAACCTGATTAAAATATGTACAAAGGACCTTTCTCAAAAGAAGACATACAAATGGCCAAAAAGCATATGAAAAATTGCTCATAGATGTTGGTCAAAGGATGCAAGATAGGTAGATATAGATAGATGGATGGACTAAATGCAAGAGATCTATTGCACAACTAGATGATTGTAATTAATAACACTGTATGATGTTCTTAAAATTTGCTAAAAGAGCAGATTTTAAACGTTTTCACCACAAAATAATAAGTATGTAAAGTAATACATATATTACTTAACTCAATGTATACACAATGCATACATATATCAAAACAACACACTGTGTATGATGAACATATACAATTTTTGTCATTTCAAAATAAATTAAAGACTTGCATATTAAGGGAAACACATTTTAATTTAAAATAACATACATGCAGGGATTTCTATTTTTCTCAAATTTATTTTTATTATCTAGCTTTCTGTCTGTATATAGATGGTCTCTTACAGTAGTTTGACTTAAGATGTTTCATCTGTTTCACAATGAAAAAATGATACTCATTTAGTAGAAACATGTTTAATGTACACAAGACTAAGCTATGATGTTCAGTAGGTTAGGTATACCACATGCATTTTTTACATGATATTTTCAAATTACAGTGGGTTTATCAGGCTGTAACTCCATTGTAAGTCGAGGAGCATCTGTATATGAATTACAAATATGGCTAAAATAAGTTCACTAAGTGTTCATGTTAATTATTCATTTGTGGTGGAATCTTAAGAGTGTGTGCACATATGTGTAGAGTGTGTGCACATATGTTTACTTTCTTCTTCATACAGTTCTATATTGTTAGAAATGTTATTAACAAAAAATGTTATTATTAACAAAAGCCTCCATTGTTTTATAAAAACAGTAAAATTATCTTTTAAAAAAAAAACCAGCACATTACAATATACAAATAAATATAAAATTAATTCATTCAGTAACTTGTTAAAAATTTATAAAAGTAAAAATATAGGGGAATAGTTTAAAAATGTATATATACTAAATAAATAGGAGGTACTAGAAAACAAAGGCAATCAGTAAAAAGAAAAAAATCCTGGCATCATTATAAAATAAAAATACAGAGAGATAAAGAGGAAGAAATTAAAAATATCCAAAGAATGGGAATATAAGAAAATACTACAACAAGAGGACAGTTAAAGACAAAAACAATACAGGGCCAAACAAACAAAAAACCTATCGAGATTCACAAATTCCAGGTTTTACTCTGATTGTGAAGAACTTGAAGTCATCACTCCCATCCTCACAACAAGAAAAAAACCTGAAAATTAACATTCCTTAGAATGACCAGAGAATTCAGGTCACAGGGAATACTATCACCTCAAAAGTTGGGGATAGATATGACTACAGAGAACCACAGTTTACAAGGCACAAAAGTCACTGCTAGAACCAGCAACTGGCAGGCACATTTAAATGATAGTTAACAAACTCCTAAAGGTTGGGTGTGGACTGGCTTGAAAGTTAAAAGCCACTGGGGGCCCACTCTTAAGGTAACCTCATACTTTCATGAATTTTACCTTCAGGAGCCTGGGGAAAAGGAGGCATCTGAATACATCTGGGTCTACCCCCATACCATCCAGAATAAACCCAATCTCGTCTGAAATACATCTGAGGTGTCCCTTCGTGCAAGGACCTGCCCTCAGGGGAAACTACCCTGTTAGAACCTTGTCTGACCTATGAAAAGAACAATTGGATGTATTCAGTCCCCTCTGGTCTTTTCTGTCTCACATAAAGTGGGGTGGCAGGGGAGACTAAAAAACTGTTAAATTAAGTTTAGCTTAAAGCTGCCTCCTTGTCAGTTCAGCCTAAAGGCTTCTCCTTACATAACCTTACTGGATGAGTAACAGACTGTAATCTACTCTCATAACAAGTAGCCAAGTCTCAGCCAATCACAGAAGCCAGACTTCAACCACTCGCACTTCAACTGTTCAATATTCAGACAAGTCGAATGCTGAGCTATGGCCAATCTGGCTGTTTTTGCACCTCACTTCTGTTTTCTGTTTATCACTTTACTTTTTCTATCCATAAACCCTCTCCAAATACACAGCAGTGCCAGTCTCTCAGAGCCTATTCTAGTTGTAGAGGGGTGGGTAGCGGTGCCCAATTTGCAAATCGTTCCTCGCTCAATTAAACTGTTAAATTTAATTTGTCTCAAGGTTTTCTTCCAACAGATGGTATCATAAGTGGAATCCAAAATAGAGCTTCTAGTGACCCCAGGAGCCTCAAGTGACCAAGCAAGGTACCCGCCTAGCCCACTGTGTCCACTGCTCTCTCACAGAAACTGAGGGACATGGTAAGTTCTCACTTTAATTCTGAAGCTCCATGGATTTGTGTTTTGAGCTATCAGAGTTTGAGCAAATTTTTAATCTGTACTGGGTTCAGAAACTGGGCTGGGTCTGGGCTTGGATTGGATGTGATAATTAACAGGTTTGGATCCAGTTAGAGACCTCAGATGTCTGTCTAGGTCAGGCAGAAATGGCAGTAAATGGTAATATCGCATGGGACGCAAACTTCGAGAAATCTGCAGGGATTTTTTTGTATTCCCTTTTGTTTCTTTTTCTGGCTCGCTTAGGTAGGAAAAATTAATGGTTAACATGATTAAGGGGATCTAACAGCCAAAGCCAAGATTCAATGTAAAAATGGGATCCTTAATTTCTGAAGAACTGAGAACTCTACTTTTCCACTATGCTTAGCTATGCATGTATAAGTATTAGGTCCTAGAAATAGCAAACACTTGCAGAAATGGCAAAACCTTACTAAAGATAAGTTAAGAAGCCAGGCTCGGTGGCTCAGCCTGTAATCCCATGCTTTGGGATGCTGAGGTGAGTGGATTGCCTGAGCCTGCAGGTTCGAGACCCGCCTGGGCAACTTGGCGAGACCTCATCTCTACAATAAATCAAAAAATCAGCCAGGCATGGTAGTGCACGCCTGTAATTCCAGCTACTTGGAAGGCTGAGGCAGAAGGATCGCCGGAGCCCAGAAGGTCGAGGCTGCGGTGGCCGGGAGCAGCCACTGCACTCGTATGGGCGATAGAGTGTGACTCCAACTCAAAAAAAAAAAGATAAGTTAAAATTACAAGGGACTATCTCAAATGAACAACATTACACATTAAGAACTACATTTTATTGCCTTTTAAAAAAGACTCTATCAAAGTCAAATTAAAAACTTAAGCAACTAATTTATAAGAAAAATTAAATCTGTTAACCTTTTGGCTTAGTTACTATCCTGTCCCAAAAGCAAAAAGAAAGCTATACTGGGTAGTTTCCAAAAGGCCCTCCAGTAAAGTAGGCTTGCTTCTTTTTCAGAGCTATCCCTGCTGAGTCCAGGCTTAGAGAATGATTTATTTGCCCTGTTCCTTCATGAGCTCTATCCTGAACTCAGTTGTTTTAGCTAAGAAACAACAGCTAAGTTAAAAAGACCACCCATTGAACTAAACCATCTCAAAAACACACCTTCTGGCATGTAACTGGCCATCTTGAAACACTTTCATAAAAGAAATTTACATCCATAAGAAAATTTCCATTCATAAAGCTACCTGAGAGAAGGACTGGGGTGACTAGAAACATTTCTATTGTTTAAAATTTACATAACAAGTCTTACCTTTGTTTAAGGTGCTTGACCTTGTCATCTTGTCTTAACTGGGCATTTATATACAAATTTTTTCCTTGGTTTGAGCAAATGATGGTATGATGTTCAGACATAAATTCTTAGCTCTGTGACTTTTTTTAATTGAATAAATTTTTAAAATTTATTCATTTATTTTTAATGTCAGAATTGTGGGGTACATGTGGGAATTTGCCACATGAGTATGTTGTGTTAAGGTAAGATTTGGGCTTCTAATGAGCCCTCCCCTCCAGTGGTGGGGATAGTACCCAGTGAGTGGTTCTGGGTCCCTTATCCCTACTCCCTCTTTCCCTCCTTTAGCACTGTCCAGCATCTGTTGCTCCTGTCCTTGTGTCCATGTGTCCAATATTTAGTGCCCACTTAGTGAAAACAATTTTTTTGATTCTGTGATAGTTCTCTTAGAATGATGGTCTCCAGCTGCATCCATGCTGCTGCAGAGGACATGATTTTGTTCTTCTTTATGGCTGCATAGTATTCCAACATATATGTATAGTACATGGGAATCTAGGTTGGTTCCATGTTTTTGCTATTGTAGATAGTGCTGCCATAAACATATACATGCACGTGTCCTTTTTGTAGAGCAATTTGTGTTCCTTTAGGTATACTCCCAGGAATACGATTGCTGGGTCAAACAGTAGCTCTATTTTTAGTTATTGGAGACATCTCCAAACTGTTTTCCACAAAGGTGGAACTACTTTACATTCTCAGTGTGAAAGCATTCTTTTTTCTCCACAGTCTCACCAACACCTATTTTGTTTTGTTTTTACTTTTTGGATGATAGCCATCCTGACTGGCATGAAATGGCATCTCGTAGTTTTGATTTACATTTCTCTAATAGTTATTAAGACTGAGCATTTTTTCATATATTTGTTGGCTGCTTCAATGTCTTCCTTTGAGAAGTGTCTGTTCATGTCCTTTGCTCACTTTTTAGTGAGGTTGTTTTCTTCTTGTCAATTTGTTTGCATTCCTTATATAGATCCTGGATTTTAGAACTTTGTCAAATGCATAGCTTGTAAATATATTTTCCCATTCTGTGGGTTGTCTATTTACTCTCTTGATGGTTTCTTTTGTTCTGCAAAAATTTTTAGCTTGATGAAGTTCATCTGTCAATTTGAGTTTTCGCTGCCTTTTTTTTTTCTTTTTTTTTGAGTTGGAGTCTCACTCTGTGGCCCAGACTGGAGTTCGGTGGAATGCTCCCAGCAATCCTTACACCTCAGTCTTCCAAGTAACTGGAACTACAGGCGTGCGCTACCACGCCCGGCTAATTTTTTTGCTTTATTGTAGAGATGAGGTCTCGCCAAGTTGCCCAGGCAGGTCTCGAACCCGCGGGTTCAGGCAATTCACTCACCTCGGCCTCCCAAAGTGCAGGATTACACCGAGCCCGGCTGCATTTGCCTTTAAAGACTTGGCCATTAATTCATTTCCTAGGCTGATGTCCAAGAGCATGTTCCCTAGGTTTTCTTCTAAGTTTCTTATAGTTTGAGTTTTCACATTTATGTTCTTGATCCAATTTAATTCTTGTATATGGTGATAAGTAGCGGTCCAGTTTCATTCTTCTACAGGTGGTTAGCCAGTTTTTTTCAGCACCATTTGCTAACTATAGTTTCCTTTCCTCAATATTTGTTTATGTCACCTTTGTCAAAGATAAGTTGGTTGAAGACCTATGGTTTTATTTCCAGGTTCTCTATCCTATTGCATGGGCCTATATGTCTATTTTTGTTTTGGTTACTGTAACCTTGTAGTCAAGCTTTTGAAGCCTGAGGGTGTGATGCCACCAGCTTTGTTCTTTTTGTTGAGGACTGCTTTAGCTATTCAGGCTCTTTTTTTTTTTGCTTCCATATGAATTTAAGTAATATCTTCTAGGTCTGTGAAAAATGTTGCTGGTACCTATAGTTTGATAGAGATTGTGTTAAATCTGTAGATTGCTTTGGGTAGCATGAACATCTTGACAATATTGATTCTTCCCATCCAGGAGCATGGGATGTTCTCTCATTTGTGTCACCTTTGAACTCTTTTAGTAGAGTTTTACAATAACTCTTTTGTGGTTCTCATTGTAAAGATCTTTCACCTCTTTGGTTAGATGAATACCAAGGCATTATAATTTTTTGGGGTGTCGCTATTATGAATGAGATTGTTTTTAATATGGTTCTCAGCCTGCTTGTTGTTGGCATATAGAAATGCAACTAATTTTTACACATTGCTTTTGTATCCTGAGACTTTACCAAAGTTGTTTATCAGTATGAGGAGGTTCTTGACAGACTCTCTAGGTCATCTAGGTATAAAATCATATTATCGGAGGGAGGTCAGGAAGATGATGCCCAAGCCAGTCGGACTATGCAAGTCCCAGTGAGTGTATGGAAAATTTTGTGTACATGCTAGTGAGTGAGTGGGTGTGTAAGTGGTTGACTGAGTGAGGGCTAGGGGGCTAGTGACCAGGGTTCTCCTGGTGCAGCAGGTGGTACTGCAGCTGCTGGGCTTGGATTCCTGGGATGCAGAAGTCAAGTGCCATTTAAAAAAAAAATCAACAAAATCCTTCCAGGGAAGAAAATGCTGGGAGAGACTGACTAATTAGGGGCTCGTGAGCAAGTGGGCACAGCCCTCCTGGTGCCACAGCTGGTGCTGCAGTTTCTCTGCTTGATCCCTGGTGCTTCCCAGGTTGTAGAAGCCAAGTGCCACTTTTTTTAATGGACAAAAGTTTTCCTGTGAAGAAGAATTGGAGAGAGACCACCACTCCAGACTCTGACTCCCCACTGCAACAGGAGAGACTGCTGGCTCCAGGCTTTGCCTCACCACTTCAACGCCTGGCAGGAGAGGCTGTGGAGGGAACCCAAAGGCAAAGTCCTTTGAAAGAGGGCAAGGGAGGCACCCCACCACCATGCTGAAGGAAAGTGCTCTGACTTGCTCACCATGGAGCAACAAACCCAAGCTCTGTGGCTGACAGATCAACTACTCAGGGGTTGACTGTGACCCAGAGGGGATATCCTGAAAGCACAAACTTGGGAGGGACCCAGGCACCCACCCTGGGTCCCTGATCAAGCTGCGGGACAAAGGGTGTGGACAGAAAAGGAAGAATGCTGTGACCCAGGCACCCACCCCTTACCCTGATCAAGCTGAGGGACAAAGTGTGTGGTCAGAAAAGGAAGAGTAAGAACTTCAAAGAGATCAATGGTGAGTATGGGGCTGACCCAAACCCCCTCCTCCCCAGCAATTCTTTGAATGTCAGACCCACAGAGCTGGGTCACAACTGAGTGGGACAAACCTAGGTGGAGCCTGGACGTCAGTCACAATAGGATAATGCCATTCCAGGATAGGCCTGGCTGGGGCACCCCCTGTGAGTACATACATGGGGAAGAGACAATCCCATACCTCCCCACTGGAGGAGATCTCCCTGACCATACAGAAGTGGAAGAGGAGGAGTGCAGCCCCACCTACCCCCTGCCCCTCCTCTTTCCCTACTCCAGACAAAGGGGAGAGAGTGAAAGAGGTGGCACCTCTGCAGGAGAGAGTAGAGAAGAGGAACAAATACAGAGACTGCCACAAGGGGGCAGGGTTTTGGTTTTTTTTAATTTTTAAAAATTATTTGACTGTTCATTTATTTTTTAAATATTTTTCCTTTGTGCATGAATGTGTATGTGAGGGTTTGATCTGCATCCCCTCTTTTTTTTTCTTTCTTTTTTTTTGGTTTATGTGTGTATGTGAATAATTGAGTGTTTTCTTTCAATTTTTTTGTTGCTATTGGTTTGCTTTGGCTCTTTTGTTCCTTTTTTATTTTTTCTTTAGTTCAAGGTTTGAGTCAGTATATGTGTGAGGGGGTTCAATCTAAATTCTTTTTTTTTTTCTGGTCTTTCTGTTTTTCTTCTCCATTAATTTTGTGTTTTTCTGGTTTTTTGTTGTTGTTTCACTTTGTTGTTATTCCACTTTGTTTTGGTGTGTGTGTGTGTGTGTGTGTGTGTGTGTGTGTGTAGGTGTTCGATAGTTTTTTTGCACTGGTTTCTGCTTTCATTGTTCTGTTTTCTCTTCTTTTTCTTTTTTTAAAATTCATGTGTATCTTATTTCATTCTATTTTTCTCTGTTTAATTCCATTTTTCTCTTCCTTGCTGTCCCTGTACCTCAGACTCAGGGGATATACACACATACCCACTGCATCATCATATAGAGTAGTGGTGGGGAATGGGTCTCTGAGAACACATGCCACAATCAGTGAGCATTGTAATTTGCAAGTAGTTTCTGAATCCTAGTGCCCCATCCCCTAACTTAGTCAACTTTCAAAACTACAAGAGACAATAGTTTCCCACCCACAGTCCTATTTCAAAATAGAACAAATCCAGAGCCCAGGTCAGGGAAGAATAGAGGGCTGGAAAACATCAGAAGGGAAAGCCTCTACCACTGACACTGAATGACAGAACTAAAGAGAAAAACAAGAGATCTGTCACAAATGAGGAAAAACCAAAGGAAGACCACAGGTAACTTCAAGTGTAACAAAGAGAAAACTCCTGAAAAATCAGACCTCGGAGTCCAAACAATAGACAACAGCGACTGGCCCAAGAATACAACAGGAATAGGGAATGGATGGAAAGAGTGAAGAAGACTCAAGAAAGACAAGATGCAACACTGAAAGAACTTGTAGCAGAGGTTTTGGCAATAAAAAATTTCATCCAGGAAATAAATAACAAGATGAAAGCATGGAAAGCAGAATTAATCTAGCTGAAGAAAAAATCTCAGAACTTGAAGACCAGAAAATGGAATTCACCCGATCTGCAAAAAACATAGAAAGAAGATGCAGAAAGAAAAAAACAAGTCTACAAGGAATGTGCTATTATATCAAGAGATTGAACATACACCTGCTTGGTATCCCAGAAGAAGAAAGGGAAATGGAGAACAACTTGGAGCAAGTATTCCAGGAGATAATTCAAGAAAAATTTCCCCATCTCACCAGAGATGGTGACCAGCCATACATAAGAGATACAGTGAACCCCCACAAGACATCAAATGAGAATACCAACCCTAGACACATGGTAGTTCACCTATACAAAGTAGGCACAAAAGATAAAATCTAAAAGGCAGCAAGAAAGAAGGGTCAGACTACCTACCAGGGAAAATCAATCAGAATAGCAGCAGATCTATCAGCAGAAATACTACAAACAAGAAAGGACTGGAGTTCAATATTGAAAGTCCTCAAAGATAAACAATTTCAACCAAGAATTTCCTACTCAGCCAAGCTCAGCTTCATCAGTGATGGAGAATTAAAATCCTTCCCAGTCATCCAATCCTAGAGATTTATGCAGCTTCTAGACCAGCTCTACAGGAGACACGTAAAAAGGTATTAAACACAAGAAAGAAAAAAAAGTATGACTACACACTTCCCAAGAAAACAGCAGACCACAGAATTGACAGAGAATACAGTGCAACAAGGAACTTGAAAACATACACATACATCAACCCCAAAGCCTGAAGAAAACAAGCAAAGAAAAAAACTTTATAAGAACCTCATGACAGGGATAAACAATCACATTTCAATACTCAGCCTGAATGTGGATGGACTAAATGCACCACCGAAAAGACACAGAATGGCAAACTGAATAAGAAACCATGACCCAATTATTTGCTGCATCCAGGAAACTCATCTCACCACAAGAGATGAACACAGACTCAAATTTAAAGGATGGAAAACGAGTTTCCAGGCAAATGGATCACAAAAGAAGGCAGGGGTTGCAATCTTAATATCAGACAAAACAACCTTTTAGCTATCAAAAATTTTTAAAGATACAAAAGGACACTACATAATGATAAAATATTCAATCCATCAACAAGACATATCCATCCTAAACATATATGCACCCAACACAAGAGCACCAGCATTTATGAAGCAACTACTAAGTAAACTTTTTACTAAGTAAAAAGATATTGACTCTAACACTATTGTAGCAGGGGACTTGAATACCCCACTAACAGCCCTAGATAGATCACTAAGGCAAAAAATCAACAAGGAGATCCAGAACCTAAACTTGACACTCGATCAAATGGACTTAATAGATACCTACAAATTATTCCACCCAACAACCACAGAATATACATTCTACTCATCACCACATGGAACATACTCCAAGATCAATCACATCCTTGGCCATATATCAAGTATAAACAAATTCCATAAGGTTGAAATATTGCCATGCACTTTCTCAGACCACAGTGGAGTAAAAATGAATATCAACACCAACAACATTTCCCCAAAACTCACAAAGACATGACACTAAACAGCATGATGCTGAACAACTGGGTCAACACTGAAATCAAAGCAGAAATTAAAAGAGTCCAGGAAACAAATGAAAATGAAGAAATATCTTACCAAAACCTCTGGGATGCCATGAAATCAGTTTTAAGAGGAGAATTTATATCTCTACGAGCACACATCAAGAAAATGGAAAGATCACAAGTGACCTAAGAGAGCTGGAAAGAGAAGACTACCAAAACCCCAACTTTAGCAGAAGACTCCAAATCACCATAAATAAGAACCCAAATACAGGACATAGAAGACAAAAATATCATAGAAAACATCAACAAAAAGCTGGTTCTTCGAAAGAATTAACAAGATTAATGGGCCCTTAGTTAGAATGACCAAGAAAAAGAGCGAAAAAGCCCAAATAAACACAATCAGAAATATAAAAGATCAAATCACAACTGACCCTGAAGAAATACAAAAGATGATCAGAAATTACTATGTACATCTATATGGCAACAAACTTGATAACCTAAATGAAATGGAGGACTTTCTGACATCACACAATCTCCCCAAGAAACAAGAAGATACTGAGACACTAAATAGACCAATAACAACCCAGGAAATTGACTCTGTCATATGAAAACTACCTACAAAAGAAACCCCGGATTCAATGGCTTTCCAGCAGAATTCTACAAAACGTACAAGGAGGAGCTGATACCAATCCTATTGAAAGTATTCCAGGCAAGACAGAAATTCTCCCCAAATCATTTTACAATGCTAACATCACACTGATACCCAAACCGGGTAAAGATTCAACAAAAAAAAGAGAACTATAGGCCAATATCCCTTATGAACATAGATGCAAAAATCCTCAACAAGATTCTAGCAAATCAGATCCAAAAACACATCTCAAAAATCATCCACCATGACCAAGTAGGCTTCATCCCCAGAATGCAGGACTGGTTCAACATTCACAAGGCCATAAGTGTAATGTAATTAAATATATCAACAGATATAAAAACAAGAACCACATGATTATATCATTAGATGCAGGAAAAGCTTTTGATAAAATCCAGCATCTCTTCTTGATAAAAACCCTCAAACACCTAGGTATAGAAGGAACATTCCTCAAAATAGTAAGTGCAACCTATGATAAACCCACAGCTAACATATTGCTAAATGGACAGAAACTGGAAACATTTTCCCTGAAAACTGGAATAAGAAAAGGCTGTCCACTCTCACCCCTCTTATTCAACATTGTGTTGGAAGTCATAGCTTAGGCAATTAGATAAGATAAGGAAATCAGATATATCCAAATAGGAAAAGAAGAAGTCAAGTTATCCCTCTTTGCTGATGATATGATCCTATGATGATATTCTCTTGAAAATCCAAGAGAATCTGTCAAAAACCTGCTTGCACTGATAAAGGACTTTGGCAAAGCCTCAGAGTATAAAATAAATGTGCAAAAACCAGTTGCATTCCTATACACCAACAACAAGCAGGCAGAGACTCAAGTAAAAAGCACAGTCTCACAATAGTCACACACACACACACACACACACACACACACACACACACGAAAAGAAAAGAAAGAAAAAGAAAAAATAAATACCTCGGCATCTTTCCAACCAGAGAAGTGAAAGACCTTTATAATGAGAACTACAAATCACTACTCAAAGAAATCCAAGAAGATACAAACAAATGGGAAAATTCCATGTTCATGGATAGGAAGAATCAACATTGTTAAGATGGCCATCCTACGAAAGGCAATCTACAGATTCAACACAATATCTATTAAATTACCAACTGGGCAGCGAGACCTCATCTCTACAATAAATCAAAAAATCACCCAGGCAGGGTAGCGCATGCCTGTAATTCTGGCTACTTGGAAGGTAGAGGCGGAAGGATCGCCGGAGCCCAGCAGGTCGAGGCTGCGGTGGCTGGGAGCGGCCACTGCACTCCAATCTGGGCGACAGAGTGAGACTCCAACTCAAAAAAAAAAATTACCAACATCATTCTTTTAAGACCTGGAAATGACAATACAGAAATTCATATGGAAACATAAACAACCACAAATAGCCAAAACAATCCTTAGCAAAAGACCACACTTCCAGACTTCAAACTTTACCATAAGGCTACAGTAATCAAAATAGCCTGGTATTGGTACAAGAATAGGCACATAGACCAGTGAAACAGGATAGAGATTCTGGAAGCAAAGTCTCAATTTCTAAACCTATTCATCTTTGACAAAGCCTCCAACAACAACCACTGGGGAGAAGAGAACCCATTCAATAAATGGTGCTGGGAAAACTGGTTGATCACGTGGAGAAGATTGAAACAGGACCCCTACCTATCACCATATACAAAAATTAACTCTAAATGAATCAAAGATCTAAACATAAAGCCTCAAACTATAAGAATCTTAGAAAACGCAGGAGACACCCTTATGGAAATTGGAACTGCCAACCCATTGCTGATCAGAATCCTAAGTGCCCATACCATACGAAATAAGATAGAGCCAGGCTCGGTGGCTCAGCCTGTAATCCCATGCCTTTGGGAGGCTGAGGTGAGTGGACTGCCCGAGCCCACAGGTTCGACACCCACCTGGGCAACTTGGCGAGACCTCATCTCTACCATAAATCAAAAATTAGTCAAACGTGGTAGCGCACGCCTGTGGTTCCAGCTACTTGGAAGGCTGAGGCAGAAAGATCGCCGGCACCCAGCAGGCGAGGCTGCAGTGGCCGGGAGCGGCTACTGCACTCCAGTCTGGGCAACAGAGTGAGACTCCAACTCAAAAAAAAAAAAAAAAAGAAAGAAAGAAAGAAGATAGACAAGTGGGACCTCATCAAACTGATAAGCTTCTACAAAGCAAAGGAAACCATCAAGAGAGCAGGGAGACAGTCCACAGAATGGGAAAAGATATTTGCCAACTGTATATCTTACAAAGGCCTAACATCTAGGATTTACAAGGCACTCAAACATGCCTAAAAGAAAAAAACAAACAGCCCCACTAAAAAGTGGGCAAACGACATGAATGACACTTCTCAAAAGAAGATATACAGGCAGCCAACAGACACGTGAAAAAGTGCTCAGCCTCACTCATCATCAGAGAAATGCACATCAAAACCACATTAAGATACCATAACCCCTGTAAGAACGGTCATTATAAATAAAACAAATAATGACAGATGCTGGTGAGGATGTGGAGAAAAAGGAACGCTTCTACACTGCTGGTGGGAATGCAGACTAGTGCAGCCTCTCCACAAGACAATGTGGTGATTTCTAAAAGAACTAGAAATTGACCTTCCATACGACCCAGCAATTCCCCTATTGGAAATATACCCAGAGGAACTCAAATCATTCTACAAAAAAGTTACCTGCACATGTATGTTTGTTGCAGCTCTATTTACAATCGCAAAAACATGTAATCAACCATGCTGCCCATCAAAGTTGGACTAGATAAAAAAAATTTGGTACATATACATAATGGAATATTATGCAGCCATAAAGAAGGACAAACATATGGACTTCACAGCAACTTGGATGGATTTAGAATCAATCATACTCAGTGATCTGTCACAGAGACAAAGAACAGAGTACCATATTCTCACTCATAAGCAGACCTTGAACAATTATTATAATACTATAAGAAAAGGATTGGCAGTAGTGGGAAACTGCCAGGGGTAGGCGAGTGGGATTGGCAGTTGAGGGAAACTGCTAGTGGAGGGAGGGGCATACCTCATCAACAAGGGTACCTGCATAATGAACGTTTGTATATCTAACCATGAATTGTACCCCACATCTTTAAAATAAAAAAATAAAAATCATATTATCTGTGAAGGGGGTAATTTAATTTCCTCTTTTCCTATTTGGATATGCCTAATTTTCCCCTCCATATTGCTCTGGCTAGGAATTTAAGTATTGTGTTAAATAGGAAAGGTGAGAATGGGCATCCTTGTCTTGTTCCAGTTCTTGGGAGGAATCCTTCCAGCTTCTGCCTATTAAGTGTGATGTTGGCTGCAGGTTAAAATGGTAAATGACCCTTACCATTTTAAGGACTGTCCCTTTGATGGCTAGATGTTTGAGGGTTTTGTTCATTTAGCCATTATCAGTCTTAGATTTATCCTGTCAAAAAACCAGCTTTTGACTCATTCTTTTGTATGATGTTTTTTAATCTTTATTTCAATTAAGTTTTGATTTTTATTTTGATAATTTCTGTTTTTCTACTGGCTTTGGGATTAAATTGTTCTTGTCTTTCCAGCTTCCTTATGTACAACATTAGACTGTTTACTTGAGATATCTCTATGTGCTTGATGTGTGCATGCAATGTTATAAACTTCTCTCTCAGCACTGATTTCATGGTATCCCGTAAGTTTTGGTATATTGTGTTTTTGTTTTGTTTAGGAATCTTTTTGTCTTGATTTGTGTTGACCCAAAAATCATTCAGAAGCATGTTTAATTTCCATGTTTGTATGTTTTGGGGGATTCTTATAAGTAATGATATCTATTTTTATTCAGCTGTGGTCTGAGAAGATGCTTGATACGATTTTGACTTTTTCAAATTTGTTCATGCTCAATCTGTGACCAAGGATGTGAGTTCATTCTACAGTGTAACCCAAGTGCTGATGGAAGAATGCATATGATGTGGTTGTTGGGTGGAGTGTTCTGTAGATGTCTATTAGATCTAATTGGTTAAGTGTTAAGGGTCTGGACTTGTTGGTTAATTTTCTGCCTTGAAGATCTATCTAAAGCTATTAGTGGGGTATTAAAATCTCTATTATTATACAGCTGTCTATACTCAGATTAATTAGCAATTGCTTTATAAATCTGGTTGCTCCTTTATGGTTGACGGATATTTTATGCTGGTGAATTGAGTCCTTTATCATTATGTAGTGCCCTTTCCTGTCCTTTTAACTTTTATGAGTTTAAATTTCATTCTATCTAAGAGTAGCTATTCCTGCTCCTTTTTGTTTTCCATTTGCTTGAAAGATCTTTCTCCAACCCTTTACCTTGAGCCTGGGGATATCATTTGCAGTGAGATGGGTTTTCTGAAAAGGGCAGGATGGATTGTGTGCCTTTATTCAATTTGTCACTTTGTTTCTTTTTAAGTGGCACATTCAGTTCATTCTTGTTTAATTATTGGGAGGTGGGTGTTTGTTCCTGTCACATGCTGTTAAGATGCTGCTTTGCATTCTATGGCCAGGTGAGACAGTTTTCTCATGTAATACCTCCTAAGAGTTCTCTGAATTTCTTTTGTATGCATGGTCACCTCTCTAATGAGATGGGGAAGTTTTCTTGAATGACATCTTGGAGGGCTTCTTCCAGGTTGTTCTGTTTCCCCTTCTCTCTCAGCAATACCAGTCAGATGTAGATTTAGTCTCCTTACAAAATTTGACTTCTCAAAGGCTTTGTTCATTTTTCCTAATTCTTTTATCCTTATTTTTGTCAGAATGGGTTAATTCAGTAACTTGATCTTCAAATTCTGAGATTCTTTCCTCTGCCTGGTTGATTCTGCTGTTAAGACTTGCTATTGTGTTTTGAAACTCCAGGAGAGAATTCTTCATTTCTGGAAGTTCAGACTGGTTCTTACATAGAATGGCTAGGTCAGCTTTCACTTCCTGTACTGTTTTTGTGGCCTTGTTAATTTGTGTGTTCACTTTTTCCTGAATCTTGTTGAGTCTCTTTGCCAACCATAGGCTGATTCTACTTCTGTCCTCAGGGACAGTTCATCTTGGATGGGCTCCATTGCCTGAGATCCGAGACATACCTTTGTGGGTGTTCAATCATTAAGGTTTTAGGGATGGTCAGTGTTTTTCACTGGTTCTTCCTCATCAGAAGGCAGTCTCTCTCCTTTTTGTTTTTCTATTTAATAAAATTACTATTATTTGGGTGACAGTTTATGTTGTTTTCTTAGTTGGCCTCCCTCCTCTGATCTTCCCGCAGTAGAAGTAGATATGGCAGGGAGGGTGGGGAGATGAGGGGAAATCATCTGGCACTGCTTCAACAGTGTACCTTGGCAAGGGCAGGGCAAGTCCTTTCCTCCAGATGGGAGCTTTCCCCTCCTCTAGCACAATACCTGGGGCCCTTGCTGGTTGGGAGCTCCAGCATCAACCTCCGCAATTCATGCATCTCATTGGGAAGATTGGCAGGTGGCCAGGAAGGGTCCCACAACTCTATTTTGGCACAGGTGTTCTGGGGGTGTGAAGTCACCTCCTCCCATCTAAGTGAGTCCACTCCTCTTGCATTGGAGGCTGCTGCCTTGTCAGGAGACTCCCAGCATTTCTCCCTCAGCCTACAGGCAGACAGGGGCATCACTGCCATGTTGTGTGGAGGCGCACCACCTCCTTGTTCCCACCCTACTCCATGGGAGGAGCAATTGTGATGACAGTCCTGATGGCAAGCCATGCCTGATCCTCAACCAGGGCAAAATGGGTGCTGGTGCCACTGGAAAAAATGTCCCTAAAGTAGGTGTGCTACCCCCACTGGAGGATGGAGAGGGAGAGAAGGGAGAGTACCCAAGTGGTGCATATCAGTTCCATGGTGTAAGCCGCACAGAACCTCTCCGTGGGGGTGTAAATGGCTGTTGACACCAAGGCTCACGGAGTGGAAGTCCTCTGGTCCCCACGTGGTCCAAGTCTCTGGGTCTGTCCCAGTGGGTCCATCCTGATTCTGGGCAGCTCTGCACCCAGATGGTGCAGGAGGGGTGTGGAAAAAGGGCCCGGGGTGTCTTCTCCTTGGCTAGTACTGCAGGAGCAAGAGTTGTCTAAAAACGTCTCTCCTAGATATTTACCACTCTCTTCTCCAAGAATGCTCTCCTGGTCTCATGTCAGGGCCACTGGTAGTGGTGGCTGAGACTTCAAGCTGCCTGTTCTCCTTGTCCTTGAGAAACCCAATACACCCCAGCCTGTGTTTCCAAGTTGACCCCCAAAGTGCCAGATTCATTCCTTTTAGGATTCTTTGCTGAGAGCAGCAGTCATACACTATCTCTAGTTGGCCATCTTGGCCCTTCCCAGCCTGTGCTTTAGAGATGTAAATTTTTTTCCTTGGCCACCTAAAAGACCTTTAGAAGTGCAAATTTATTGCTGGGCTCGGTGGCTCAGCCTGTAATCCCACGCCATTGGGAGGCTGAGGTGAGTGGATTGCCTGAGCCCACGGGTTTGAGACGCGCCTGGACAGCGAGACCTCATCTGTACAATAAATCAAAAAATCAGCTGGGCGTGGTAGCACATGCCTGTAATTCCGGCTACTTGGAAGGCTGAGGCGGAAGGATCGCCGGAGCCCAGCAGGTCGAGGCTGCGGTGGCCACTTTGGCCACTGCACTCCAGTCTGGGTGACAGTAAGACTCCAACTCAATATAAATAAATAAATAAATAAATAAATAAATAAATAAATAAATAAATAAATGCTAATTTAGGGTTATTCAGCTAACAATTGCTGAGGGCAATAAAACAATTGAAAGATTGATAGTCTGAATATGAAAAACAACTATCTAAAAGCTGGGAGATGAGAATTCTTTATGAAAGCTATAAGATCTGCTTCTGTGTATCTCTATATTTACTACGTATTATGTATATGTGATAATATTTAGTAAATAAGGCTATGTTTTAAATTGTTGGTAAAATAAAATGGGAATTATTGTTAAATGTAATTCACACATTTTTTTCTGGGTCTACTGATCATACAGGTGTATGCTCTCTACTACATGTTTTAAGGTCATAAAACTGCTGCTTCTGTAATATTTTTGATGCTTGATTAGTCCTGTGAACTCTTGCTTTTGAGTCTGGATCCTGGGGTCTATAAAGTTGGTCATGGTGAGGCTGGAGATGTATTCTCAGTGCCTGGACTACCAGTTGCAAGGTAGAGTTGAGTTCAATAAGTCTCCTTCCCTGACCCAACTTTGTTTCTTGGCCATGCTAGATGGGGTAGGATCCTCCAGGCATCATCTTCAAAGTTCTGTCTTCTGTCCTCAGCTCTACACCAGATATGACAATTTAGGATCCAGATGGGATCTGCCCTTCATAGCCTCCTTGGATGCCAGTTGGTTACTTGATACCCAAGCCAACTGGGAATATTAGGGAAAGCATCTGTGTTATAGTTTCAACATTCTTCTCAGTAATTTAAAATCTTGAAGTCATATTATATTAAATAATCATAAAACATCTGAGTCATCTCTAAATTACAATACTGTAACATTATTAAACATAAATTTAATTTTATATACTTTGGCATCTTATTTTTATAAAGTATAGAAAAGCTAAATATATTTAGATCTGTTAATAAACAAAAATTGAGGAACTATCTTTCCAAAAGGTTATAAAATTATTTTTACCTACAAACACTGACACTAAACAGTTCAAAAGTACTTACTTTCTAGATTTTCACTAGAAATTAGGGCTACTAAGAGTTAAAATTGTATTAATATATATACTTAAAATGACTAGATAGAAGAAACAATTTTGTAGACAGTGAAGAAAAACAAAATATATTTTTGTTGAGGAAAGTTGTAAAGACATGAAAATGTGTTGAGAAAAAGAATTCTAACTTAGAAATCACTTAAAGACTTTCAAATTGAAGGAATAAACAATATAGATAAAACTAAACGAATATAGAAAGTTGGAAACAGAATAGGAAAAGCATTTATATTAATGAGATTATAAAAGACTGATGACTAAGGTTTTATGTGGTCAAGATGATTGATATTAAATGTTTATAAAACTTTATTAAAATTAGCTTTAGTATAGACAATACACTAATACAAAGATTTGATATTCTCTTTTGTAAATGATTTTTCATGTAGTATTAGTATGAGATAGTAAAAAATTACCACTATCACTAAAGTGTTAGTTAAATGAGTATTATTTCACAATGGTCTGAGGTCCTATTTTGATTGTTTTAAAATCTTTTATATCTTTCATAATCTTTTTATATTATGTTCCAAAGTTGTATGAGATTCTTAAAACCTGAGTATCTCTTGATATGTTATCCCGTCATACTTATGGTTATGTTCAATTATTGTAGGCCACAGAAATAACCAAATTTCCTTGTCAACTGTGTCTTTAACTATGATCATTTTAAGTTATTCCCATAGTTAATTCCTTAATTCTGATGTAATTTCCAAAAACTCTTCACAAGCAAGTCAAATCAGAGTATTGTGTCTTTAAGGAGGTTTATGGAAAGAATAGAAAGGAACCTGACAAGCACTGTTTTTAAAAAATTCATTCAGCTCACTCTTTTATTCATTTAATACATTCATTTGCTCTTTAGTTTATAATGATATTTGTTCATTCCAGAAATATTTGTTGAGTACTTGCTGTGTCCCAAGTATGTTGAAGGAGACAAGGGTGACAATAACTCAGGATTTTCAAAGATGAAGACAGATAATGTACGTAAAGGAGTACTGCATACTGAAAACTGCTACCCTAATGTAAACTATCACCTTTGTGCCACTGAAGAAATAAATCAAAGTGGATTATCAAATTATGGGATGTTGGAGCAGGAAGGGGCCTTAGTTCTGTTTTTGAAAGGCTATTAGTTTGCTACATACAATTTCTGAACCTAACCAGGATACAAATGTCCATTCTTGGCCAGCAGAATGGAAGTGAGAAAGTTCCACTTCATCTTTTTACCCAGATTATCTGAAGACTCTCAACCTGCAGGCTATGCTTTTGTGGTAGGCCCTTGCTAGGTATTTGGTAGTTGGGAACACAAACTGTGTTCGTTTGTTGTTTTAGATTCAGAGAGTAAACACTTGTATTCATTACTGACAAGCACTCTTGAATACAGGCTCTGAGAAATTTAGGATCATATCATTTGAACTGAGTAAGAATTTCCAGAACTCTAACAAAGAAACTAAAACAGTTAAATGAGGTATTATAGATAGAATAGCATAAGGCAAAGCTAATTGAATTGACTGGACTGCCTTGGTCAAAGGTATTGCCAAGTGATGACAATCAGATCAACTTTTCTTTTTTTTTTTTTGAGTTGGAGTCTCACTCTGTCACCCAGACTGGAGTGCAGTGGCCGCTCCCGGCCACCCTAGCCTCAACCCGCTGGGCTCCGGCGATCCTTCCGCCTCAGCCTTCCAAGTAGCCGGAATTACAGGCGCGCGCTACCACGCCCGACTAATTTTTTGATTTTATTGTAGAGATGAGGTCTCACTGCCCAGGTGGGTCTCGAACCCGCGGGCCCAGGTAATCCACTCACCTCAGCCTCCCAAAGGTGCGGGATTACAGGTTGAGCCACCGAGCCCAGCTAGATCAACTTTTAATGGAAAACATAAGTTGACCCTTTATTAAATAGTCACTGGAAGGCCTATGCTCCCAATAACAGAACTTTGTATGTGCTGGGGACCCCAAAAGACTTGGAATTTATAAAAATTATTTATTCTTATATGTTTAAACTTCAGTAACCTTCAAAGCACTCTCCATTTGATGCAATACACCCATTGAAAAACAGTACTTGAACTCATCAATTCTGATGCCTTTTAATGTTTACCTTTGAGCATTTTTGTCATCCGGGGAAACAAAAAAAAGTCACTTGGGGCAAGATCAGATGAAGAGGGTAGGGCATGTCATTTTTGGTCAAAAATTGCTGGATATCCGTGCAGCGTAGGCAGGTTGTTTATAAATTACCCATAATGAAACACCCAAACACATTGAAAGACTCGGAAAAAAAAAAAAAAAAAAACACTGAAGTTGAACGCAGCCTCTCATAACAGCACTAGTCGGTACACTGATGCAGACGGGTTCCTAGAACACTTAGCAGAGGAAACCTGTACGAGGGGCCGGTCCTTCAAAAAAATACTTTCAGTTTTTTGGGGGTGTCCTCCCTCATATCTTCCTTAACTCTTAATCTTCCTCATATCTTCTTAAACTCTGATATGACTAAATGCTGCAAGGCTTTATTATACCCAAATGTGTTTTCACCACATAAGGAAAGCTTTTCATGGTCCACTGACTGAGGACAATGAAATTCTTCACAATCTAACCCTAGAGATCAAGACTTTTGAAAACAACATCAGATAAAGACTGCCTTTGCCATCCACACTGCTTTAGGACCTCAAACCTTGAGTTTGTAATCTCACAACTCAAAAGGCCGCCTCAGACTCAGAACTATACACCCACCAGAGGCCTTAAAGGCAAAGCTAAGCAGGAAAGTTTTTCCCCAAAAGCAGACTGCAACTCAGGAAGCGGATGTAAAAGGATCACTTAAGTCCAGAAGCTGGAGACTGCAGTGAGCCACAATCTTGCCACTGCACTCCAGCCTGGGAAACAGAGACCCTGACTCATATATATATTTATTTGTGTGTGTGTGTGTGTGTGTGTGTGTGTGTGTGTGTGTTTGGCACCCCCCCATATACATAGGGGTGCCAAAAAATTACACATTTTAAGTATGATGTTTGCTCAAAAGATGGTATTAATCAAATGAATTCTGTCACCATGAGACAGGCAGGACAAAGAAAATGGCGGAAGCACAGCTGAGTGAATGTCATACTACACACTGCCACCATACTTTAATTCAACTTCAAAAAGTAATGTTTCTTAAAATGTGTATACTCTCTATATAGTATTATACATATATCTGACAGCATAGCTGTGGAAAGAATGTGGGTTATACATGTTCTTTAACCCTATCCAAGAACATTGCATTCTTATGATTTAACTTAAATCAACATAACACACTATCTTGAAGAAAGATGAATAATATACTACTCATTATCTTCTTCAAACATCAACCATGTCACCTGTTTTTGTCAAGAATTAGAAAGTAACAAGGCTATATTTTCAATCAAAAGTCTGTAGTTAACACTGATTATTCATATAAAAGTAGCAAGAATAATTTGCATGCTCCTAGTGTAAGTAAAAGGATATTTAAGGTGCCAGGCTCGGTGGCTCAGCCTGTAATTCCAGCACTATGGGAGGCCAAGGCGAGTGGACTGCCTGAGCCCGTGGGTTCAAGACCCGCCTGGGCAACTTGGCAAGACCTCATCTCTACAATAAATCAAAAATTAGTCGGGTGTGGTAGCATGCACCTGTATTTCCAGCTACTTGGAAGGCTGAGGCAGTAGGATCGCCAGAGCCCAGCAGGGCAACAGTGAGACTCCAACTGAAAAAAAAAAAAAAAATTTAAGGTAATGAATATCCCAATTACCCTGATTTTATAATTTTATATGAATGTATCATAACAACATACTTTTCTAATGTATCAATAAAAATAAATTAAAAATAAATAAATTTTAAAATATTCTAGATGACTAGATAGAAAACAGCACATAGAAAAATTGCCATGAAAATTTAAACACCCGAACAAAGGACAAGAATTTTTTTGAGTCGGAATCTCACTTCATTGCCCAGGCTAGAGTGCAGTGACACACTCACAGACACCCCAACATCGACCTGCTGGGCTCCGGCGAGCCTTCCACCTCAGCCTTCCAAGTAGGCAGAACTACAGGTGTGCACTATACTGTGCTCTGCTAATTTCTGATTTATTGTAGCGATGATGAGGTCTCACCAAGCTGCCCAGGCTGGTCTTGAATCTGCAGGCTCAGACAATCCACTTGCCTCTGGCCTCCTAAGGTGCTGGAATTACAGGCTGAGCCACCAAGCCCAGTCAGTAAGAATTTTTAAATGAGAATTTTTCTTAGAACTTTATAAAGTTCTAAATACCTTAAAAATAAAATAAATTAAAATACCTTAAAATTTATATAAAGAATAGCAGGCACTGCACTAAGCAGTTCAGATCAACATCATGTTTTAATCTCACCACCACCTTTGAATGCCTATTTACCATTCAAATCCTTCTAGTTACAAGTAACAGAAAAACTGAAGCCAGTAAATGAAAACACTATGAGTAGGGCTAGTTTCAGGGCATCACCAGGACTGAACTCTGTCCCAACCTTAGCTCTGCTGTTTCCTGTATAATCATCCTTCCAAGGTTTATGGGGTGGCCTCCAACAACTTAGGGCACTCACCTTGTGTAATGAGACAGCAACACAGCTGCAGTTTCATGTCTGTTTTTGTTTCTACAGTCAGTAGGGAGAATTTCTTTTAAATTTCCAACACCTCTCACAAGAATACTGAGTCTACTTGGATGGCCTATATAGGTAAATGCCCATGTCTCAATAAGTCACTGTAGTAGGGTCCTGGATTCTTTGACTAATTTAAGTTGGTCATACAATCCATCCTCAAACTGAAGAAATGCCAGGGCTTTTGCTGGAGAGCTGCTGATGGGTGTTGTGAGGAAAAATAATAAATGTATCTTTTATAAATAAAAAACGTATAGTTTAGGAAGATGAACTTGCCAAAAATCAGACACCTGGAAAGTAAGTCTAATTTTGAACGTATGTTTACCTGTTTGAATTCAAAGCCTTATCACTGTTTACCACTATGCTATACTAACACCCATGTCACAGAATGAAAGAACCTTAAGGCTGAAAAAAATACCCTTCCTTGTCTTCTGGACCAGGAGTCCCACCCCCGGGCCACAAACTGAGTGGCCAGTTAGGAACTGGGCTGCACAGCAAGAAGGGAGCGGCAGGTGAGCGAGTGAGGCTTCATCTGTATTTGCTTGCATTACTGCTGATGTGAGGTGGAGCTGAGGCAGTGGAGCTGAGGGGGCGATGCCAGCGCTGAGGAGCAGCTGCAGATACAGGGTAACATTAGCAATGAGGTTTGACGGCACATCCCGCCCTCTCCCGCACCCCATCCAACTGGTCCCATGCCAAAAAGGTTGGGGACCGCTGTCCAAACTCATCACCAGTTGGGACATAAATTAAGGTTACAATATCTGCTCCAAAATTAACTTAAAATTAACTTCGCTATGAATTTAATTTGACTCACCAAAATGTTTTTGCCCATTTGTAGTCTGTTTTTACAAACTTCAAAACAGGACTAGCCGGGCTCGGTGGCTCAGCCTGTAATCGCGCGCCTTTGGGAGGCTGAGGTGAGTGAATTGCCTGAGCCCACAGGTTCGAGACCCACCTGGGTAAGCGAGACCTCATCTCTACAATACAATCAAAAAATTAGTCGGGCGTAGTAGTGCACGCCTGTAATTCCGGCTACTCGGAAGGCTGAGGCGGAAGGGTCGCCAGAGCCCAGCAGGTCAAGGCTGCAGTGGCCGGGAGCGGCCACTGCACTCCAGTCTGGGCGACAGAGTGAGACTCCAACTCAAAATAACAACAACAAAAAAAATAAAAAAAACAGGACTGGGCAGATTAGAAAATTCACTTCCAGTAAGAAAAAATTAGAATCTTAAGTGGAGTTTAACATTGTTTCATAGAGATATCAATTATTCCAAATTTATGTTAATTTTTAGGTCCTTGATGAGTAATGATTAACTTCCAGTCTAATGTGGTTGCTAAGACCTTGCTTCGGAGTAGTTAAAAAAAATATTATTTTCATTTGTATGTTTTCTTGGTACTTTCAATCGAATTTTATTTCAAAAATAACACAACATAAACTGAGTTAACACAATAAAGTTATTGACTTTAAAAAAAAAAAAACAACTTCTACTGACTTCTGCTTCTGGCCATGAGGGAGGGTGAAGGACCAGATTTAAGTCCTTACCTTAAACAACTAAAAAAATCAGTCAAAATGTATGAAATAATGGTTTCCAGGTTTGGGTGACAGGATGTGCAGGGCTGTGATTCTTAAGAGAAGGAAAACAACGGCCAGGGGAGCTCCCAGGCAACAAGCCAGCCGGAGGCCAGCAGGATAACCGAGATGAGGACAGAGAGTAAAGTGTGACAAGAGGCCAAGACAGAACACCAGAAAGGAAAGACCTCCGGTAAAGAGATCTCGAGACCTGACGTAGGTTCCCCTAGAATCAATCTTCAGTCTTCGGCGAGTAGTGCACACGTGCGAGGAAACTACCCAAAGCTGGGAAAAAGCTACTTAGAGGAGGCAGAACAATTCTGAGCTCACGCGAGGCTAGAAGCTTCAGGGAGCACTAACACATGGCGCATCAGGTAAAGCACCCAGAGGGTTCTGCTTAGGAGTGTGAATCACGCTGCCCCATACTGAAGGCCTGGAAAAGAGGAAAGAAACACGTTGCTTCAGAGTAAGGCAAAAGTGTCACACACCGCTCAGACTCACTTAAAGGACCTGGGAACGCCAGCACCAAGAACAAGGAATTCATAAGGGCCGGCGGCCATCACCATGACCAGGCCCCAAACAAGCAGGAAATACGACAACTGGAAAACGGAGTCTAGAGAAGCAGACCCAGAAATCACACAGATCATAAGATCCGCAAGTAAGTACACAAAAATAATCAAGCCCGTAGTTTCAGGTGTCAGAATGAGGCAGGGTAGCTAGCACAGGTGTCAGAGACATATGTAAATAAGTTTCCCATTGGTAGGTTTTAGGAAGCGTTGGGAGATTTTTTAAATTACATTTACTGCAGGCAGAGCTGGCAGCCTACCCCATCCCCTCAGTCAATCAAAAGAATATCCCAACAGACGTAAGAACAGGACAGGCCAACCTTTCAGCTCATCACTAAAAATCCTTCAGGTTCCCTGTTGAAGGTAAAAGGCTCCACCACCACCCCCGCAGCCTGTTCTGCAACCAAGTTAACCTCATCAGCCCTTCCCGACCTTCCTGACACACCCCATCACCAAGGCAGCAGGCATGTGACTAATCCACCCATCTGCCTGACGTGAGTACAGGCGCTTACCTGCCCCTTCAGGAGGACCTCAAAAGACCAAAGGAAAGGTTTCAAGGCATTCGACAAAGGAAAGGTTTCAAGGCATTCAACTTCAAACAGCGGCCGCCATTGCTTTGGTAACCACTGCTGTCGCCACGTGGATCTTTGAGCTGTGGCCGCCATGTTTTCTTAGCTTTGGCCCGCCTCCCCTAACTTGGGGAGGTGAATCTCCTCTTTTTTTCCTAATTTGCTTTCTCAATAAGCTCTGCTTGAAAACTCTGCTGGCCGCTCTAATATTCACTTTAAAAACGCGCCAGAGAATCCACGAGTTGTGCTCGGCACCCCACCCGGCAGCAGGAGGCAGGCTCGAGCACTGCGTGAGATCCGGAAGAGATCGAGGGGACGCGTCTCGAAGTGGAAAATACGGCGGTATTAACAGCCCTTCCAAGGACCAGTGAACTCAAGACACGGCCACATACAGTCCCCAAAACGAAGCTGGGGTGCAGCGCGAGGACGCCAGCAGCGCAGGGCGGGCCCCAGACGGCCAGCGCGTCTCGCGGGAACGCGCCTCGCGTCGGAAGCCGGGGGTGGGGCTCAGGAGCGCGCCACGTGAGGTCCGGGGGCAGCACCCGCGCGACGCCGGGTCGCCCCTCAGCGCCGGTCCACGCGCTCCCCGGCGGGCACCCGCGACGCGCCTCGACGAACACGCACCAGCGACGTCCGGACGAAGACGCTGCACGCACGGCGGCGAAAGCGCGTCGCGGCGTCAGGAGCCTGAGTACCGTGTCTGGGGCGGGGCGGGGCGGTGCCGGCGAGCATGCGCGCTGGGTGAGCGACCGCAGCCCGGGCCTGGGTCGTCGGTGAGGAGCGGGGCCCCCGGGGTCGGCGAGCATGCGCGCCGAGGAGGGCGCGGCCTCGACTGGCCCGTCGGCGCAGGGCGCAGGGCGGGGCGGAACCGGTGAGCATGCGCGCTGGGGAGCGAGCGCGGCGGCGGCGGGTTGCTGTGGCAACGGCAAGCAGCCGCGGAGTTGCTCTAGGGAGCTCGGTCGGCGTCGGGGGGCTCCAGTGTTCCCGGGGCAGAGTTGAGGCACGAAGTGGCCTGAGAGGCGGGAGCGGGAAGGAGGGGCTGGTTGGCCCGGCGGAGGCGGGGAGGCGGCCGGACCCGTGACGCGGAGAAGGGAAGGGACAGCCCCTGGGCTTCAGGGTCTCGCCGTGCCCGGAGCGTGTTTGCCTCCTGCGCGTCCCGACCCCGGCGTCCCGCTCGAAGCCGACGGTGGGCGCTGACCCGGGAGGGGCGGGGCTGCGCGCTCTGCCTGGGAGGCGGGCGAGGCGCGGGCTCGAGGGCCGCCAGGGGTCCTTGGCATATGCTTGCTTCGTTTGTGACGCTTATTTCGAGATGGCCCAAGAACTTTAAAAGTGATTATTTAAAATCTGTAATTTCTAGAATCGAATACAGCTCCTTACGAAAAGGGAAACCAAGTCCAAAGATGGTGTACGTTTTAAAGAGCATTTTAACAATGTAGCTTTGTGTGTGTTTGGGGTGCTTCTGGCCGTCGCACGTAGAATCTTATTAAAAATGTAGCACAGGACATTCAAACGGTTTGAGATCATAACAAAGCGCTGTGTAGTTTTTTCTATTTTTAAAATAGTATGTGAATTTTTATTTAGCATTTGTATTAATTAGCTTATGGTTTGGACAAGTTAGTAACTAATTACTTTGGCACCACAATGGTAGACTTTGCTACTAAGCCCTACCTCTTTTAAATAATTTTTAATGCTCAAATCTCCTATTAATTTTAGCTTTAAATACTGGTCCAGGATTAAGTTTCTAACTGCCATTGCCGCAGACTATTTATATATTCTTGAAGGAGTCACCTAATGTTTGGATATGTTTTCTCATTTATAAGATGGAGTTGGACTAGACATTTGAAGAGTTTAGGGTGCCTTTAAATTCTAAAATTTAATGATACTTATGACTTAAAAGAGCACAGTTTTTAAATGCTTTTACTTTATGAATTGCAGCGGCCTATGATATAGACACTTGAGATGAAATTGTAGACTGTAGATAGCTGGATATGATTAAACAATTTTTAGTATGATGCAAACTTTATTTTCTGCCAAATTATAAGCATTTTGGAAGTAGAAAATTATGGTAGTGATCTTTTAGTATTATAAACATCTTCTACCATCTTTCCAAGCTAGGTTACCCTGACAAGATACTGGATCAGAGCGTCTTTCAAACATCTCTTGATGACACAACTGAAAGGGACTGGAGAGAACTATGATAAAAACTCATGAAAGCTTCCAAAGGATTTTAGCAGCTACTAATCTTTTATTCCTAAGCCCTGAATATCTTATAGATTTGTATCCACTGTCTTTAATTTTCTCTCTTTACAGTTTATTCTTTTGTTGAACTAATTTTATACAGATGTTAGTCATTAGAGATATATTTGGGATTGATTTTTCTGTTCTTACAGTTAGGTCCTCAATACAGTAAGTTCTCACTTAATGTCATCGAATGTTCTTGGAAACTGGGACCTTAAGCAAAATAACAAAACCAATTATACATATGGGCTAATTGATAAAAACAAGAGTTAAGTTCCTACAGCACATTTATGGTTACAAAAACATCACCAAACTTCTAAATAAAGACAAAAGCACTTCTAGTGTTAAACTTTGGAATACATGTGAGCTATACAGAAATTTAAGAAATAATAATAAAAACAAGATAATGATTGACCCAATTTTTGGTGACTCTGAGTGACAGTTGTCATGGTGATGGGTTACATCAAGGCACAGATGCAAAGTGAAAGCTGTCAGGAGTACCCCTTCCCACCATGCAGTCCAAACCCAACAAGAACAAGTGTGGTAGCTCACTAAGTGCTTTTGGACCATGTGGTTTATTGTCCTGCCTCTATGTGATTATTGTCTACTTGACTAATTTTTATTTGACAATAATTTATATTCATTCAGCTATTTTCCAACCCACTGTTCCAGTTCAGGGTGGCAGGAGGTCAAGTCCATCTAGGCAGCTCAGGACACAGCCCTGGGTAGGACACCATCCCATCCCACAATACACTCACATATACACCCACTCACACAAATATATACCTATACTCAAACCCACACCCACACACACACACACACACACACCCACACACACACACACACACACACACACCCCTATACTCACATATACACCCACACTCACACACCCACACACCTCTAATCATACATATACACCTACACTCACACACATTAACATACACACCCACATACACAGCCACATTCACCCCTACCCACTCCATTTAGACATGCCATAAACCTAATATACACAGCTTTGGGATATGGGAGGAGCCCAGCATACTCAGAGAAAAATTACATAGATGTGGGGAGGATGTGCAGACTCTACACAGATGGTGGCTCCGGCTGGGAACCAATTTTTTTCTTACCAACATTATAACAAAACAGCATTGAAAGAAATGACATTTTTCGAGGAGCTGCTATAGATTGCTTGAATAACTTTTTCCTAGATTGCTTGAATAACTTTTTTACATTACGGTACATTTTGAGCTCTTTTGTCTTCATAAAATATACACTTGCCCAAAAATTTTTTTAAAGAGCCAATTTCTTTTTTTATTTTTATTTTTATTTTTATTTTTATTTTTATTTTTATTTTTGATTTGGAGTCTCACTCTTCGCCCAGACCGGAGTGCAGTGGCAGCTTCCGGCCACTGCAGCCTTGACCTGCTGGACTCTGGCGATCCTTCCACCTCAGCCTTCCAAGTAGCCGGAATTACAGGCATGCGCTACCACGCCCGGCTGATTTTTTTTTTTATTGTAGAGATGAGGTCTCGCTGCCCACACAGGTCTCGAACCCGCAGGCTCAGGCAATCCACTCACCTCAGCCTCCCAAAGGCGTGGGATTACAGGCTGAGCCACCGAGCCTGGCTAAAAGAGCCAATTTCAAATTCTTCCACTAGCTTTGAAGGGAACTGAAGCAAGAGTAACTGGAGTATCTTCTGTGTGAAAAGATTTCTTTTAGATGTGTTATAAAGGTTGTCTTACTTCATCCTTGCAGTAATCCTACACAGTCAACATTATTCTACCTCTTTGATAGAAGAGGAAACTGAGAGCAAGATTAGAACCCAAGTCTGTTTGTCCGCATAGTCTTTACGCCTGTGTTCTGGAAAAATTGAAGTTAGCTAGTATTCCTCTTGCATTCCAGAGTCTTCACTGTTCCTTTCTCCCCTAAATAACAAGCATATCATGCTGATTTCCTAGGTGCCTTCGTTTTCTTTGTACCTGAAGTGGAACATGTTCACTTCTTCCTGCCTAGTCTTCAAATGCCGGTGTAATAACCTTTTTAGGAGCTTTTACATTCACAAGTCTCTGATCTTTTTAGTCTCTGATTTTAGTCTGAAATCATGTCATGCTTTTGTCTATTTAACAATGCATTGTTCTTGTGTATATTAATATGTTTTCTACAACTCAGTGGTGAACTGTGTGAGGAAAGGGCTGAATCAAGTCATAACTGGCTTGAATTCCTCCCCTTAATCCAGAATCAGAATTTATAGCTCAGTGCCACACTGTAGTAGGCATCCCATCACTTCATTATCGATTGGACTCTTGTACATATCTTCCCCTATAAACGTCACAAAAGATTTTTATATGCACTCTAACTTTGACTTTCTGTTGACTGTGTTTTTACAGTAGAGGAATAGAAGGATGTGATGTGATAATAGGATTTGTTACAGCCAAACAACTTTTCCTGATTCAGCATGTTAAAAAATAAGGTATACCATCCTTTTTCTAAGCATATCATTTGACTCATGAAATATGTTTTAATTCAGTCATTTGAGAGTATAAAAATAGTTAACCTTGCTTCCACGAGGAATTTCCAGGAGGAATGGGGGAATGCCAGGTGTGTTGTGGGGCAGTGGACAGGTAGATGAAAAAAATAGTCTAGGGTTATACTTATTGCAAGTACCTCTTTGCTGCTTGATAATTTTTATCTACACAGAAAACATTAATTTTCACACAAAATATATGCTAAGTCTGGACATGGTGGCTCATACCTGTAATCCCAGGACTTTGGAAGATGAGAGGACAGCTTGAGCCCAGGAGTTCAAGACCTTGTCTCTACAAAAATTTCTTAACAGTTAGCTGGATGTGGTAGCGTGTGCTTGTAGTCCCAGCTACTCAGGAGGCTGGGGTGGGAGGATTGTTTGAGCCCAGGAAGTCGAGGCCTCAGTGAGCCAGATCATGCCACTGCACTCCAGCCTGGGTGACAGCATTCTCGTTAGTATTTGCCTGGAGTCTAATTTAATTATAGTGAAACAGCATGGATTTGGTTATGCATGCACAGCTTTATAGGTCATAGTGAATCTATTCACATTATGATTAAGGCTTTGGTAATTAAATGAAAAGGTATTCCTATGTCATTAACCTGAATGATAAGACTGGGGTTTGCTCTGACTCAAGTAACAATGGGTCAAGCATTCCTTTCTATTTTGGTCTAATGTGCCATCAAGGTTGAGTAATAAAGCCTCAGTTCTCTTTTAGATATCACATATGGTCCTGTAAATATGACCTTTTTTCCACTTTTTAGGGTCACTCATCTAAAAAAGATAACTTAGCAGTCACTGCAGTTGCTTTACAAGATCACATTTTACATGATCTTCAACTTCGAAATCTTTCAATAGCAGATCATCCTAAGACAAAAGTACAAAAGAAAGAGAACAGATCCAAATCTTTAAAAAGAGATACAAAAGCAATAATAGATACTGGACTTAAAAAAACGTCACAGTATCGCAAAGTGGAAGATCCAGAAAAAGAATATGTTCTTGATCCAGAACCACCACAACTAACTTTAGGTAAGCTAATCTGGTCATTTATCTTTTTGCTTATTAGTGCTAATGAATCTGTGGAGATTAATAGTATAATTTTTATAGCACAGAAATAATTTGTCTCAACTTACAATTATATAGAAAGGTATGTATCTACTGAAGTTTTAAAATGATAGGGGACCATTTGATCAAGATAATAATGGTAAGTAGAATAAGTAAAAATTTTAAAAAAGAATAAAAATAGGATGAAATGCCCATTGAATCACACTGATAGAAGTAAATAATTGAATAAATAAATGATATAAAAGAAAAAAACTCTTAGAATGGCAACTAGTAAATATGTAGACATGGTAACAGAAAATCACCACTTGGCAAACACCAGAGTAATGATTATTACTGAACCTAGCAATGGGAAAAGTATGTTAAGGCAGAATATTAATACAGTCTTACAGTCTCATCACAGATATGTATTCATAGCAGAAGGGAAAATAGTAAATTTACAGTGGTAACACTTGGCAAACAGCACCTTACCCAAGTAATTCAAGTTATATCACCAATGACGATACATGCCGATTCTTGTGCCTTCTCATAAAAGGTGCAACGTTATTTCGGTGGCATTCTTGCCAAAAATGCGTTTGTGAATTTAAAACCTTAGACAAACCTACACTGAAAGATATTTTATGTAATTCCTGGCCAGTACTTTTTTCAAAAGAGTCAAGTCAAGAAAAGCAAAAACCTAGAAGCTCCCAGATTAGAGAAGACTGAGGGGACATTACAGCTGCAAATGTGTTAGGCATGCCTGGATCAGATTCTAGTCCCTAATAAAAAGGACATCGGTGCAATAAGAACAAAGCCTGCTTAAGGCATGCGGGCTAATTGATATATCATCATTAATTTTCTAGTTTTGATCTTTGTGCTAGCGTTATGTAAAATGTTAACATTTGGGGCTAAGGGCATAAGATAATACACTGTTGTTATAGCCTCTTGTAAGTCTGAAATTTATTTTAAACTGAAAAGGTGAAAATAAAGGTGTTTAAAATGATGACAGGCATGGAAAATAGGTGTGGCTGGGGACATTGTGTGCTAGTGGTTATGGAGCTGCCCGAAGGCCTGGCATTGGTGTCGCACCAGGTGGAAGAACCTGCTCCCACAGCGATGCCCGGGGGAAAGGTTTATATTATTTTTCTCTGAACGTCTGCTAAACAAGCCAGTTGTCTTCTAGAAAATGGCATAGCTGAAGAACACACTGAGGCTTGGAATAATGTAATTTAGTGAGTATCTTCTATTGTGCATATACGGCTTATGTGCATGATGAAGTAGCGTCATCTTAATCAGTCTTCAGAATTTTACCAGGTTGGGGCCAGGCACAGTGGTTCATGCCTGTAATCCCGGCACTTTGGGAGGACAAGGGAGGAGGATCACTTGAAGCCAGGAGTTTAAGATCTGCCTGGGCAACATAGTGATATCTGGTCTCTATAGAAAAAAAATAATAACAATAAGTTAATAATTTTATCAGGAAAAAATTTAAATTAGATCTCTGTGGAAAACAGTATGGCAATTCCTAAAAGCTCTAAATGTTGACCTCCCATATGACCCTACAATTCCCCTACTGGGAATATACCCTGAAGAACTCAAATCACTCTATAAAAAAGATACCTGCACATGTACGTTTATCACAGCATTGTTCACAATAGCAAGAACCTGGAAGCAACCATGCTGTCCATCAAAAGAGGACTATATTAAAAAATGTGGTACATATACACGATGGAATACTACGCAGCCATAAAAAAGAACAAAATCATGAATTTCGCAGCAGCCTGGATGGAACTAGAGTCTATAATACTGAGTGACCTCTCACAGAAACAAAGATCTGAGTATCACATGTTCTCACTCATATAGTGGACCTTGAACAGTCAACGCAATACTATAAGAAAATGACTGACAGTGGTGGGAAACTGTGGGGGGGAGGGGAAGGGAGATGGGATTAACGGTAGTAAATATCTGGGGACGGGGAGACACCTCTTATCAACAAGGGTGCCTGAACAAAGCATATTTGTATACCTAACCCTTAACTGTACCCCACAATATCATAATAAAAAATATTGATTATAAAAAAAGAATAACTAAATTAATAATTTTATTAGGAAAAATTTAAATTAGACATAAAAAGAAACTTCCTGATTTGGAAGTAAATGAGAATTAATAAGGCATTTTTTTCAATACTCCTTTATGGAAAAAAGTCATTATGCATACTAGTTACTATGAGGTTGAACCATATGCTCTTTACTATTATCTATACATAAGATCCCACTTGGATTTTCTGTCTTTTCTTGATTCTTTACTGGAGTCCTATGTGTATTCTACATATTAATTTCTTGTTGAGTTAGTCATTGAAAATGTCTTCTGTCACTCTCTTTTGATTTATATCTGTCATTTTATATTAAATAAAATTCACATAATGATTAATATTACGTTCATTGATTTTTAACTTTATTACTGTGTTTTGGGAGACAAGAAGTCTTTCACCATTCTGAGATCACAAAGATTTTCCTCCGTTTTATTTATTTACCTTTAAACTTTTACTTTTCACATTTGGATCTCATGACAGTTTATTTTGCTTACGATATTGAGAAAAATGATTGGTTAGATTCTTCCCTTTTGGGGATTCTGCTTCTAATGTCAGTATCTCACTGTTTTAATTAATATAGTTTTGTAATATGTCTTAATAGCAGGTAGGAAAAGATTCTTTTCTTTTTTCCTCTAAAATTGCCTTATTTTCAAATTCTGGTGGAGATTTTTTTCAAATTGAATTTCTAGATTGTGGAAATAATGTATTAACAATGTTATCTTCTGATATACAAATATGTTAGTATGTCACTCTGCTAAGGTCTTTTTGTCTCTGACTCATAGGAATTTTCTAAGTAAATCATTCAGTCTTTGCAGTGATCATTATTGTCTCTTTCTTTCCATTTTTCCCTCCCTTTGTCCTTTTTTCAACTAGGCAGAATCTCCTGAGCTGTGGTGAATACAAGTTCTTATACCTGGCATTTCTGTCTTGTCCTTGAGCCTAACACTTATAATTACGCTGTTTTATGATGCTTGCCCTTTGTTTATTGTTTTGTTTTGCTTGTTTGTTGGCCTTTATCTAATGATGGAATTTTCCTTTTAACAAGTTTCTGAAATTTAAAAAAATCGTTGATAGATGTACTTTGTTAGATGCTTTTTTTCTTTCAATTATTGAGCTTATGTGTGGATTTTTTTCCTTTTGTTCATTCGTGCAGTAAATTACGTTGATAGACCCTGATATTGAGTCTTCCTTGTGCAATTCTAATAAATCCTACTTGATCAGCATGTTTTTTAAATCCATTATTGGATTCTGATAACTAATGCTTGTTCAGGATGGTTATGCCTTTAGCCATAGGTTGCTCTGAACGATGATTTGTTCTTTTACTGTCCTTGTCTGCTTTTATCATCAAGGTCGTAGTAGCTTCGTTGATAAGTTGGGCAGCTCTCTCTCTTTTTCAATATTCTGGAATAACATAGAAAATAGGAATGATATGTTTCATAAAAGTTTGGAATAACTCACTTGTAACATCATCTGGGCCTGAGGCTCCATTTTTTTAAAGTGGGGTGAGGAGCAGTGCTCAGTGAGGATGCATTTTGCTGCAAGGATAGAACAGCCCACTGAAAGTGACATGAACCTTAAAGGTATGTATTGTTGTCGTTTATGGTTTATCACAGTTTAGGCTCCATCTTATCAATGTTTGCTAGGACCAGCCTCCTTCCAGCTCTACCATCAGGAGGTGCTGGCCATGGCTCCGCATGGGCACACGAGGGTCACAGTTCCAGGGTTAGGTCCTCAATGACAAGGGACACACTGGAGGGAAAGGGAGTGATGTGTTTATAGAAGCTCCCCAATGGACTTTCTTACAGCTCACCTGAAATGGGCCACGTGTCTACTGATAGTCCAAAAATGGGCCAAGGCTAACAAGATGGCCACGATGTGCTTGAATCAGTCAAGATTCCTCCAAGGGGCTGGGCCTACTCCTGCCCAAGCACCGTGTGTGGCTCTGCAAGAAACGTGGGAGGAGGGCTGCTGGTCCCACAAGAGCTGGACCTCAGATTTTCTGTTTCTTGTGACAATTTTAATATTTGTACATTTTTCCAAAAGTATATCTCACTTTCCAGAGTATTTGGAATATAGTCATTTGAACATCATTTTATAATTTTAAAAACGTACTTATGTTTATTTCCTTTTAATTCTATATTTTGCTTGCATTTTCCTTTGCTTTTATCTTGATCAGTTTTGTCAGAAATGTCTCTTTAGATAAAACTAATTTTGGTTCATGCCTAGTGGTGGTTTATTTATTTATTTTTTGGCTTCCATGTTCTTGTTATTTCCGTCTTCATCTTGATTACTATTTTTATTGTTATTATTATTATCTGGCTCTTTAGACTTGTGGTTTTTTTTTTCCAGAATGTCTTGAGTTAAACACTTCTTTTGACTCCAGACTTTCTTGCTTTCTCATAACTGTATTTAAAGCTATACATTTCCACAAACTGTGGTTCTCTCTCTCTCTCACAAACTGACATATAGAGCTTTTATAGCCACAAAGCTCCTAGAACCACACTTCTTGATTTTCTTTTTGTTTTCTCTTTAACCTAAGTTATTGAGTCATATGCATTTACTTTTCAGGAATTGGTTGTTATTTGGGAGTTACTTTTACAGTTCTGCTTTTGTTATTGCTATTTTAAAATAAATGTTTTTTATTTTGAATTAATTTCAGATTTGCAGAAAAGTTGTAAAGGTAGTACAGAGTTCTTGTATTCCCAGTTTTCCCTAAGGTTAACATTTTATATGATGATGGCACATTTTCAAAACTAGAAACCAACTTTGGTACATTTCTATTAACTAACCAAACTCCAGACTTTGAATTTCACCACTGTTCTACTTAATGCCTTTTACAGTTCCAAAATCCAATCCAGGGTAACATTGCCTGTGGTTGTCATGTTCCTTCCAACCTGTGACATTTTCTCAGCCTTTCCTTATTTTCTCATGACTTTGACCATTTTGAGGAATAGTGGGCAGGTGTTTTGTAGAATGTCCCTCAATTTGGATTTGTCTAATGTTTTTCTCATGATTAGGCTGGGGTCATTGCCTGATGAAAAGAATACCGCAGGGTTGCCCTTCTCATCCCTTATATACATGTCTTATCACTGTTGACCTTCACTTGGCTAAGGGGTGTTTTCCAGAATTCTTCATGAAAAAGTTACGAGTTTTCCCTTTCATACTCTATTTTTATAAATGAATCACATGCAGGAGTCAGGGAGTGGAGAGAAATTAAGGTCCACTCCTGGAAGGAGGAGGAGCTACATGTATTAATTAGAATTCTTCTGTAAGAAAAATCTATTTCTTCTCCCCATTTATTTATGTATTCATACATTTATATCAGCACAGTCTCCTGTACACTTATTTCATACTTTGGCTTCTAGTCCACTACCATTGCTGTTTATTTTGCTACTCTTATTGTAGCATCTTTGACCACTGACTCCTTCGGTTGGTCCTCATCCTTTTATTTGTGTGTGCTTCCTTCCTTTCTGCTGCTACAAGATCCTAGATACTTATCTTGCATATTCCCTGCCCCAGCCCTAGAGTCAAACCATGCCTCCACGAAGCCTTGGTTCCTGTCACTGGGGAATAGGATTTAGAAACCAATGTCTGGGCACTGGGTATGCGATAGAATTATTTATTATTATTATTATTATTATTATTATTATTATTATTATTATTCTGAGTTGCAGTCTCAACTCTGTCGCCCAGACTGGAGTGCAGTGAACACTCACGGCCACCGCAGCCTCCACCTGACTAATTTTTTGATTTATTGTAGAGACAAGGTCTCACCAAGTTGCCCAGACTGGTCTCAAACCCCTGGACTCAGGCAATCCTCTCACCTCAGCCTCCTAAAGTGCTGGTATTACAGTCTTGAGCCACCGTGCCCGGCCTGTGGTATAGATTTTAAACATTATTTCATGTGGTCAGAGAACACAGCAGTTTGGTGAAATCTGTCAATAAAATTGTTTATTTTCCTTCCAATTCTCAGCCCTTGATTACTTTATACATATATAGAAGGCTAGATTTGCATGATGGGGAAATGTGGATGCCTGAGGTTGAAGCCCTTGACACCAACCCTAGCAGAGTCTGGATTGTGTTGGAAATGCCCAGGAAAGCCAACTGTGTCTCAGGAGGGGTGGCCCCAGCTGCCACACAGTCAGCCAGGTTGCCTGTGAGCTGAAGCTGCAGAGCTGGCCCGAGGCTACTCCCTTTCCCTGCAGCCTCGGTTCTGTGTTCTTCAGTCTTACTGGTCTCTCAGTTTCTCAACAGGACATGTGCTCTCTCACTTGAATGCCATCTCCACATCTTTTTCTTCCATCTGGAAAACTTCCCCTCCTCTTCACATTGTGGCTATCACTGCACCGGCAGGTCTCCCTTTAATGCCACTTTGATAAGGTAACCTTTTTCTCTAGTGTTACTTCTCCTGATCTGAGTTTCCATAGCATCTTGCACTTCATTCTTTATAACATTCATCACACTAGTAGCTACTTTATTCTTGTCAAAGTGTACGTAGTTTTAAAGATGAAATAGTTCTATGAGGATTATAAATATAGCATTTCTGTGCCCCGTTTTTGTCATTAATCTGAGACAATCATTTTCAAATCCTTTAGTACTTTCTTCTGGTAGTCTTAATTTTTTTTGAATAACATGCCTATCCTGCTGTTTCTTTAATTTTCAGTTCTATATTTATCTCTTCTTACTGTGGAAGGTGAAGATTTAGAATGTTATATTTTTACCCACATAACATTTTCCTATCCTTACCCCCATTATTGTTTTCATAGCTAGCTGTTAGATTAATAATAATCAGTATTTACACTCGTATAATTAGCAGCTGAGCAATGTGGTGTTCCTTGTCATACATTTTATTTTCCCATGAATGATATTTTTTTTTCCTTTTTCTTTTTTTCTTGAAATGGAGTCTCACTCTGTCGCCCAGTGCAGTGGCACACTCACAGCCACCCCAGCGTTGACCTGCTGGGCTCCGGCGATCCTTCTGCCTCAGCCTTCCAAGTAGCCGGAACTACAGGTGCACGCTACCATGCCTGGCTAATTTTTTATTTATTGTAGATATGAGGTCTCACCAAGTTGCCCAGGCTGGTCTTGAACCCTCAGGCTCAGGCAGTCTATTCTCCTCGGCCTCCCAAAGTGCTGGGATTATAGCCTGAGCCTCTGAGCCCAGCTGATATTTTTTCACATGTTTAATTTTCTCTATCATCACTCACCACTAATTCATCCCTAAAATCTCCTCTGGAAGCCTATTCTCTCAGTAACTTAAAGTCCATTAGGTGTGTTGATCATGAGATCTCTTTGAGGATATTCCTTCTAGAATTCTTCACCATTCTGCTCCCTATGGGCCAGTTGCTCTGCAGGGTTGATGTAGAACTCTCAACCCGGGTTCCCTTTTCAGCTTCATCTGTAGGTCCTCTTGACCTCTCTTTTGTGTTAGGTTCTCTTTTTCCCTGACTTCATGGCTTCTTTCTTGGTTTACTGTCTCATTGTGGTGAAGTTCTTCCTTCAGCAGCTTCCTAAGAAGTAGTGCATAATGATCAATCTACAAATTTATGTCCATAAAAATATTTATATTTCTTTTCTCACGTTTGATTGTCAGCTAATAAGGAATTTTAATATGGAAATCTCTTTTCCCTCAGAATTTTAAAAGAATTGTATTATCATGTCTGTATTGCCATAGATACGTCTTATGCAGTTCTGATGCCTGATCCTTTTTTGAGACCTGTTTCTTTTAGGATCTATTTTTTGTCACTGAAATTTTCACAATGATGGGACTTGGTGTTCTGGGTACTTACTGGGTTCTCTCAAACCAGAAACTCATATTCCAGGAGATGTTTGAGATTATTTTCTTTACAATTTTTACTCTCCATTTTCTCCGTTGTCTTTCTGGAATGCTTGTTTTGCAGATGCCAGCCCACCTAGACTGATCCCTTAATGTTCTTATTTTCTAATTCCTGCTGTGTCTGTTTTTTCTGCTTTCTGTGAGATTACAGTCATGTGCCAGATAACATTTCAGTCAACGATGGACCACATATATCTTGGTGATCCCATAAGATTATAACGGAGCTGAAAAATTCCTACCATCTAGTGAACTCTTGATGACCTTGACCCTATGTAGGCCTAGGCGAACATGCGTGTGTCTTAATTTTTAACAAAAAAGTTTTAAAAGAAAGAAAAAAGATTTCAAAAATAGAAAAAAGCTTATGAAAAAAGGTATAAAGAAATAAAATATTTTGAACAGCGTGTTTGTGTTTTAATATTTTAATATTTTATACAGTGTGTTTGTGTTTTAAGCTAAGTATTATTACAAAAGATTCAAAAAGTTATAAAATAAAAAGTTTATAAAGTAAAAATGCTACAATAAGCTGAGGTTAATTATTGAAGAATTTTTTATGAATTTAATGTAACCTAAGTGTATAGCGTTTATAAAGAATGTATAGTGGGGCTCAGTGATGCCCTAGGCCTTCACAGCCACTCACCACTCAGTGACTTAGCTGGAGCAGCTTCCAGTCCTGGAAGCTCCAAGCATGGTCAGTACCTGATACAAGTGTACCATTTTTAATCCTTCATACCGTATTTCTGTCGTATCTTTTCTTATGTTTAGATCCACAAATGCTTACCACTGTGTTAGAGTCGCCTACAGTATTCAGCACAGTGACATTCTGTACAGTTTTGTAGCCAAGGAACAACGGGCTGTACCTTCTAGCCTAGGTGTGTAGTTGGTTATCTCATCTGTGTTTGTGTAAGCGCACTCTGTGATGTTCACACAACAAAATCACCTAACAAGCATTTCTTGGGACATATCCCTGTTGTTAAGCAATGCATGACTGTATCTTAGTTTTCTCTTCCAGCCTTTCGGTTGACATTCACATATAAAGTTCCATTTCCAAGAGTTCTTTCTGTTCTTTTAAGTGTCCCTCTGCCATAGCTTCGTGTTCCTTCTTGTAGATAGAACATTTTATCTTATATCTCTGAAGATATCCCTGTAGGTTAATTTTTTTAATTCATTTATTTGGCAGTGAAAGTTGATACTGACATTCCTATCAGCATTTTGCCTGAGTATGTTGCAGTTAACTTTTTCAAAGTGAGTGTTTCCCACTGGATTATAAGCTTGTCCAGAGTAAACATGTAATGGGTACTCACATATTGTTGAATTAAGTCATTTATCCTGGCAGTAATTTATGACATAGGAATTTTTGAATAGGGGAGGCACATGATTGGTATAAAGGTCACTGTGATGGCAGAAGCAAGGTCCTGGAGGTTAAAAGTTAAAGCGGTGAGAAATGTGAGGACTCCTGGCCATATATGTGAAAAATTCATATTCTTCCGTTTTTCTTCAATAAACTTGGATGTCAATCTGGCTTGCCCATAGAATTATTGTGAAAATGAGAAAAGACATGGGATATTATTTGTAAATAAAAGCATAAACTTATTGAAAATGTAAGGTATTATCATCACTAACTTCTGTGCCCACATAGAAAAACAGCATCCTGTTTACACTCAGCCCTCAATATCTGTGGGTTCTGTATCTGCAGATTCAACCAACCACAGATTGAAATTTTTTAAAAATGAATGGAATAATATAGCGATATAAATAATACAAATAAAAACAATACATTATAACAACTGCTTATATTTGGAATTATAAATAATCTAGAGATGATTTGCAGTACACAAGAGGGTTATATGCAAATATATCGGGGACTTGAGCATCTGTGGATTTTGGTATCTGAGGGAGGTCCTGGAACCAGTTCCCTGTGGATGCCAAGGGATGGCTTGTATTGTAAAATAAAGTATGTGATATACATGTAGCCCCTGGGCTACAGACCTATACCTGTCCATGTTCTGTTAGGAACCAGGCTGCACAGCAGAAGGTGAGCAGGGTGAGCAAGCGAGCAAAGCTTCATCTGTATTTACAGCTGCTCCCATGGCTAGAATTACCACTTGAGCACCACTTCCTGTCAGATCAGGGGCAGCATTAGGTTCTCATAGGAGCAAGAATCCTATTGTGAACAGCACACGTAAGGGATCTAGGCTACGCACTCCTTATGAGAATCTATTGCCTGATGACCTGAGGTGAAGCAGAGGCAGTGATGCTAGCCCTGGGAGAATGGCTGCAAACACAGTTTAACATTAGCAGTGAGGATTGACTGCACATCCACCCCACCCTGGCCCATGGAAGAACTGTCTTCCATAAAACTGAGCCCTGATGCCAAAATGATTGGGGACTGCTGCTTTACCATATGTTCTGCAGATGGGTATCATACTCCAAAATACATTCTAACTCATATTGTGTGTTCTTTTATCTTTAGCACAGAAGCTGGGCCTCTTTGGGCCTCCCCCATTGCCACTGTCATCAGGTGAATGGGAGAAAGTGAAACAAAGGTCCACCCTGCAAGGGGATTCTATGCAGCCATGCCCAATATGTAAAGAAGAATTTGAACTTCATCCCCAGGTGTTTAGCGTAAGAAGACTAGATAGATTGTGAGACTGTTTCCTGGTGACTGGATGATAAGTTGGAGCCTAAGATTCTAGGCTTCCTTTATCCAGTTCCATTCTCCTATGTGAGCCTCAAATACTTAACATTTCTTTTCCATTAAAGTCTAAATGTGAAAAAGAGCTAAACATTCTCATTAAACAGTTTTGCTTATTTACTGAATGGTCTTAATTCTCCAGTACTAAAATGTATATGAGAGGAAGGCTTTGGTTCACTGGGCCACACAGCTGAAGAAGTCACTTAGGACAATTGATGGGGGGGCGCAGGAAGGATGAAGGCAAAGGGAGTTTTGTGTTTGTTTTTGGTGGTTTTTTTGAGTCGGAGTGTCACTTTGTTGCCCAGGCTGGAGTTCGGTAGCACACTCACGGCCACCATAGCCTTGACCTGCTGGGTTCAGGCGATCCTTCCTCCTCAGTCCTCCCAGTAGCTAGAACCACAGGCACGTGCTACCACGCCCAGCTAATGTTTTGATTTACGTAGAGACAAGGTCTTACCATGTTGCCCAGTCTGGTCTCGAACCCCTGGGCTCAGGCAGTCCTCTCACCTCAGCCTCCCCAAGTGCTGGGATTAAAGACATGAGCTGCCACTCCTGGCTCAAAGGGAGTTTTTAAGTGTTTTGTTTTATAATCTGAGTCATAAAGGAAAAGGGGGAAAAAAAGCTGTGCTTGAATGCTTGAGTGTCTCCAAAGAATTTGAAGGCGAATCTTTAAGAAAAGTAAAATATTTTAACAATCTTTATTCATGAAACTTTACCATAGTAAGATGATATTACCCCGGGTTTACAGATGATATATGATCTATAGCATAGGTTTTTTTCCTATAATTTTGTCTGCCTTAATTAAACCTTAATTAATACCCTTGGAAGTTAGGGACATAGTCTCAGAGCTTTTTTTTTTCCTTTCTTTCTTTTTGCACTAATGGTCTCCTTACAAGGATTTCCCCCAGTGTGTAGCATTATGCTTCTTACACAGCAGGCGCTCAGAGGCTGCTGAGAAAACGTAGCACATAGAGTTAAAACCTGGCCTGGAATTTGTAGCCTAGGAACCCCAGGCTTTATAACTACCCTGGCATAGCTCTCAAGCTTTATTGTTTCAGTAAGTTTCATCATCCAGCAAAAAAGTTTGCAAAAGTTACACTTTTGTTCTCTACTGATTAGAATTCACAAGCTAATTTAAACATACTTGTTATATTCTGGTTATCTATCAGGACTTAAATTTACATATGTAGAAACTGAATATTTGTAAAGATTTTAGCCCTTAAACCACAGATTACCATCTAGAATAAAGTAGTACTTTAGTGTAGCAAAAGACTTAATAGAATCTTGTTGGCCTCAGCCACCTACTTCTTAATTGTACTACAAATATTTAGCCTGATTGTATGAAAATAGAAACTTAAAGCTTAATATCCCATGAGGGGGCCATGCATTAGTGTGCATCCTGCCCAACATTTCTTTCATTCTGTTGTTTATAAATTTCTTGCTAAATTCTGTTATTTTTGTTCAGTTATAGGTATAGATACTAGTCTGTTTATTTTGCCTTTCTAGTTACCATTTCTATGTTTAGATTGCTGTTAGATTAAATGGTGATAATAAAAATGGGTCCATATTACTGAGTTTGTCCAGTTTAGACTCTTTGTTGGCAGCAAGTTTCAAGAAAAGGCTTAGAACTTTCTGAATTGTATTTATTCCCAATATTTCTTCCTTTATTCCCATCTAAGCGGAAAAGTATAGACTGAATGAAGGCAGGTGGGATGGTGTCTTTAAAAACTGGAAAGTTTCCTCACATCCTTCTGCTTCTGCTGTCTGAGTTGAAACCTCACCCAAGAGTGTCCCAGGCTGCACGCGCTCGCTGCCTGCCCTCTTTGCTTAGTCCCACAAGTTTCCTGAACTTTTCTCGCTTGCTGAGAGGAAAAGCCCCAGTTGCTGGAAGTTTTTGCTTCTCGAGGGCCTTGGGCATGCTCACTGTCTCATTCTGGTGCTGTGGTTCCATTCTTTCCTTGGTCGTCTTCTCACTCAGATGCCAACTACCTTTTTCTTTATTCCATCTAAGCTTTTGTCTTTCGTCACAGCCCAGATAGAATATCACTGTTTGGTGGGGAATTTGGATCACAGAAAGGTGAGATACACTTTTCCTGTATTTAAAAAAGAAAAGTAGACTTACATGTCTCCATGATTTCTTGCTATTTAAGGCTGTCAGAATTATATCTCAATAAAGTGAAGATTAAAAAGAAATAGGAGTGTAATTTCGTTGAGCAAAGCTTTACCCCAGAACTGAAATGCGCTTAACATTGCTCTGCTCCTTCTCCGACCACCGTGCTACACTGGACCTTCCCCCACTCGTGCTCTCCAGTTTGCATTCGCTCTTAAAGTCTACTGGGAAATCCATCTATTTCGTATTTGTTTCACCTTTAGATATACATTCATTTTAATAGCTTAATACCAGCCTTTGTGTGTTTATTTGATGTTTCAGATTACTGTTCATTTTTTTGTTTAGATTATATACCTGTGCTATGTAAAACTTAAACACTAGATAGTATAAATATCAGTTGTTAATTTGCTTTTTAGACTTTTCAAAGAAATAATATAGCTTACTTTTTAAGCATTCAGAATTTTCCTTTTAACTGATGCATTTATGCCACGTCTCTTTTATTAAACTTCAAACATCTTTTTGTTTCCTTGTGAACAGGTGCTGCTTTCATGTTCCCATGTATTTCACAAAGTAAGTCAATCCCTCCTCACTCCCATCAGCCATCTGAGCTGTATCATTCTTGTAGCTCAGAGGAATCTTACTCATTATACAGTCTCCTAAAAAGAGCCATTTATTTTATTCATAATCACCATGTATAGTTGGAAACATGGCTGTAGGCTACAGGACGACTGATCTGTTTTGAAAATCATGAATTTTATGTGACAAAAGAACCACAAATGTTTGTACAACCAATTGTTGTTAGTAACACACATCACGGTGAGTGATAGCTTAATTCATAGACTCTCTCTGCATGGTAATCTTGCACACAGGCATGATTTACCTTACACTAGTTGATTTTCAGAAGTTTTTTTATGTCTCTGCATGTATATTCTTGCAAAAAAAGTCATTTTGGGAACAGGTTTCATGAGGAAGGTGTAACATCTGATGAAACATCTTTACATTATAACCTAAATTGGACTGAGTTTCATAATTATGAGAGAAAAGAACATTATAATTACATTAGAAGTAAAAATATTGTTTATCAGTAATTACCTATAAAATGTTAAGAGAAATCTTTTTCCTCAGGCATGCCTTCAGGCTTTTGAAAAGTTCACAAATAAAAAAACCTGCCCTCTCTGTAGAAAGAACCAGTATCAAACCAGAGTGATCCATGATGGCGCCCGCCTGTTCAGAATAAGGTGCGCGACAAGGTAAGATGGGGCTCTGCCACTGCTGAGACTGCAGACCCACACAGTGTCAGGTAGACATTTGGGATCTAGCTATAACTGCTTTTTTTAACTGGAGGGATTTTGTCTCCTCAGGGCCTCATACAGCACAGGCTTTATAGCAAGTGATGAAATTTGCTAAAATAGCATCATCCTAAATTTGTCATTTTCAAATATCTATGTTTTAGAATCCAAGCCTACTGGAGAGGATACATTGTTAGAAAGTGGTACAGAAACCTGAGGGAAACAATACCTCCCACAGATGCAAAATTAAGGAAAAAATTCTTTGAAAAAAAGGTAAGTAGAGGCCATTCATTCTCCATGTACAGTCTGGATGTGCGGGCGATTCATTTGGGGCCAATAAGGCGAGCAGAGGTCGTCAAGCTTTGGGTTGAGCTTCATTTTTAGGGCTTTTCAGCAATAGCTGAGATGCTGCTAAAGATCCTGTTTAAATTGGCTTTCCAACCTAGTTGGGAAGATACTTTTGGATTTTCTTTTCTAGTAAAATCATAACATTCACAAATTAGAATAGGTTAAATAAAAAGCAACTTTTGTTTGGACATTTTGTGCCAATTGTTTAAACAAATGAATCTCTACAACTATAAGAATGAAAATGAGTTAAGGTTTTTCACATCCCTGGAACTCTAAGTAAATGAAGGTATTGGATATATAGCTTGTAGCAATGGTAAAAACAGAGGCAAAGTATAGAAATTAATCAAATAAATAAATGAAGCCTCCACAATGCTGTCGTTATATTATGTACCTTGTGAGAGGAGGCAAGTGCTGGCCTCCTCTTCAGATCCCAAATGGCTGCGTTCAGTATATAGTCTGTGTCCATGGCCAGGACAGTCTCAACCTGGCATCTCCATGCTCACTCCCAATCATCAATGTGCATTTGGCCAACCTACCTCTTTCTAAGTGATGTCTTTCATCCTTTGTCAGAGTGCCTTCATCTCTAGTGTTGTAGTTCATTCTCAACTCAGTAAATGATTGTTGTCCACGATTGTCTTTCACTCTTCTTTTATATTCTTCCATAGTTTTTTTTATATATATATATTCAGTCATTTGACAGTCAGTCTTGTTCTGAGTCACTCTTAGTAGTTACTAACATGTTATAGTGTGTTGGCCCTCAAATCAGAAATCATCCATTATTTTTTCTTATAAAATTCTAATTACAGATTTGATAATCATTTTACCTATGTATATAAATATTTTTTCAAGTGCACACATCTTATAATAACTTTTGAAAATAAAGGCTATATTTGCTTTCACATACAGCCATCATGAGACATGACTGATTGTCCTGGCTGTCCTCTTAACTATCTGTGATTCTGCATCACATGAGAGGTTAACGCACATGTTTGTTTTCCACTCTGTAAAATGTGAAAGACCTGATGTTGATAGGTTATTTTGAGAACCCAGAACATGTTACAGAGTAAGAAAGCTGCGAGCTGTCACCTGAAGCCAGCCATGGCATCTTGGGCCCGCCCTGTGCCCGGAGTACCATAGATGGATCTGCTCCATGTCTCAGAAGGCTTTTCAATGCCAAAAGCCTTGGCTGTATCTTCACTTGCCAAGATTTAACCCTGTAGTCATTCATCTTAGGACTTTTTAACCTCTGTAAATAAACCTTCCCTTCGAAGAATGCCTTTTCATTTCTTTAAGACTGATAAGGAAAACCTAACCCAGCTGGCAGGTGAGCAGTGGGTGTTCTCTTTCCTCCCCATAACCCTCCCACTACTGACTCCAGGAATGGCCTCATTCTGTGTTTGCCTGAAGGGTTGGGAACCCCTGGAAGCCTCCATGGACCCCTAATGCTCCTCAGTATTTGCACTGGGAATTGTTGTTGACCAGGTCCGGGTCCAGGTCTGCTCTGTTCACATGTAGTAAATCAATCACTGCGACATGGGTTTTGCAAAAGAGAAAAGATTTCATTGCAAGGCTACCAAGCAAAGGTGCAGGAGAACACTTCTCAAATCTGCCTTCCCAAAGGTAAGACTCGGGGATATTGATAGCTGAGAGAAGTGGGGGTGGTTTAAGGCATGGGGAAAAGTGATTGGCAGTGGGGAAAAAAAGCAACAGACTTGTTCTGTAAAAGCATAGTTGGGATTCATGGCATTCCATAGGACATATGTATAGAAAATGACATTAGCATGATCTGACAGTAGAGTTTTGGACCCTCAGATGTCAAAAGGCCACCTCAGGTACTTTTGCAAACCTAGTTGAAGGGTCAGTGTTTAAACCGATCAGGACCTGGCCCAGGTTCCTAAAAAACAACTGAAGCAACCATTATGAGTGTGACTTAGGAATGTTATCTATGAAGTAGCCAGTGAAGGTTAAGTTTAAACATTCAGCAGTGAGGACTTCAGCCCCCATAGCCTTTGGCTTCATGGAAAAAGAAAACAGAAATAGCAAGAAGCAAACAATAGCAAGGCATGCAGGCAAACCTGACCAAATCAACCCCTTAGTTTCAAATGGAATCTCTTCCGCAGTGCCTTCGCAATCTTTATGAGAAGGGTTATCACAGCGGTGGCTCGGTCCCGTCTTATGTCAAATCTCTGCTCAGTTCTCATCTCAAGTCAGATCTCTGGCTCTGTTTTCATCCCACATCGGATCTCTGCTCTGCTCTTATCCCATATTAAATCTTTGTTCTCACCCCACATCAGATCTCTTGCTTTGTTCCACCCTACATCAGATTTGTAGCTCTGTTCCAGTCCTGTATTTCCAACGCCCCACAAGTCCTATTGTTTCTTCTATGCCTGATCCATGCCATCTCCGTATTTCCCTTTTTGATCCCTCTTCAATTTCCACATTACCTCTAATCCATCCTGTATTTGTTGTTCTAAATACACTAACTCACCTTGCATGTTATTTCCCCACCTATGTTAAAATGTATCCATTTTTTCAAAACTATTAAGCTTTCTTCCAATTTCATTGGTCTTCTCTAAACCTCTGTTGTGTTGTATGTAGAAATAATGCCACTTAAGAGACAGAAAAAGGACAAAAATTTAAGTTATATTCTAACTTATATATGACAAATTTGTTTTTTCCCTTGGGATTTTTGAAAATGATTCCATAAATGTGAATAGCTAATTCATTTAAGCGGAATGTCTAAAAAACTGATAAGCAAAACTTTTTTCTTCAGGCGTGATTGGGAAGGTGGGTGTTGAACACAAACTGTACAACTTATTTTTTATTTTATTTTATTTTATTTTTTTAGAGATGGGGGGGTCTTACTATGCTGCTCAGACCGATCTCAAACTCCTGGCCTCAAGCAATCCTGTCTCAGCCTGCTGACTAGCTGGGATTATAGGCACAAACCACTATACCTGGCTAAGGCAGTGGCTTTCAGGCTTTTCTTCAACCCACAATAAGAAATACATACTACACAATGTTAACAGAAAAAAACAATCTCTGTAGAATATTTTAAAGAGGTTTATGCTGAGCCAATATGAGTGACCGCGGCTCAGGGAAACACAATCTCAAGAAGTCCTGAGATGGTGCGCCTGAGGCAGCCGGGTTATAGTTTTGGGTTTTATACATTTTAGGGAGGCAGAAGTTATAGGCAAAGTCATAAATCAATACATGAAAAGTATATACTGGTTCGGCCTGAAAAGACTGGAGATCTTGAAGTAGGAGCTTACAGATTATGGGTAGAATCAGAGATTCTTGAATTTGTAACTGGTTGAAGGAGTTAGGCTCTGATAAAACTTGGAGTCAGAAGAAAGGAATGTTTTAAGATAAGAATGCTACATAGCAAGATTGATGGCCTGCAGGTGTAACTTAACCCTTGCCTTCCATGGCCTTAGGTCTTGTTTATAATTTGGTATCTTATTGCCTTCCCATTATGGCCAAGAATTCAGTTTTTAAGTTTTTTCTGGGATCTCCTTGGCCCATAAGGGTCCATTCAGTCTGTGGGGATTTTGGATTTTATATGTAGTTTACAGCAGTGACCCAGCACATGTATACAACATTTAACAGAAACAAAACTTTTATAAAACAAAACTTACTCTTACCACATGCTCCCCTGTATGGTAATTTTTATTCTATTTCACTTCCAAAATGCTGAACCCACTGTATTAATGTTATGAATCACAAATGGATTGTATATTAGCACCTCTTTACATAGAAATACTGTCACATTAAAGATAAGTAATTTTTTTTCCACTGAAGGTAATCTTGTCTCATTCACATTTCATGTACGGGTATGGGTAGGGGCAAGATCTCTCTCTATATGTGTGTGTTCATATATATATATTTGTTTTTTGTTTTTTGGGTTTTTTTTTCCGGATCATAGTAAGGGTTATGCTCATGGTTTGTTACATAAATAGGCATCATATAATTACTTCTGCTTCTGGTTTTTAATTGATTCTGAAATTCAAGAATTCCCATCTTTCTTTGCTAGTTTCCTAAATCTTCTTTGCAGTTCCTTCATTCCTCACCTTTGCTCACTTATCCCATTTGGCCATAAACATTTTTTGAAGATAGAATTTATTGTACAGTAGTGTCTTAGAAATAGGTATATACTCTTGTTGCTACTCCTGGTTGCTTATATGGATACATACCTCATATGCTTATATTCCTGTGTAGGTGAACTCAAAGCAGTCCTCTATAAAATCTACTTCTTAATCATTTATCAAATTACTCTCACAATTTGATTATCTTATCCTAACTTTCCAACTTGAAAAACTCATTCTCTGAGCTACAGAAATGCTCTAGGAAATATTAGTCTAGAATTTTAGACTAATATTTTAGTTGAAGATGCCAACATGCTTAATGGAATCTGAAATATTATTGAACTAGCCTATTGAATTTCACATTACCCAGGTATGATGGTTAATTTATGTGTCAACTTGACTGAGCTGAGGGGATGCTCAGATCATCTGGTTAAGCATTATTTCTGGTTGTGTCTGTGAAGGCATTTCTGGATGAGATTAGAATTTGAATCAGGGGGCTCCGTAAAGTGAAATGTGCTCCCTAATGTGGTTGCGCAGATCCAACCCCTTAAAAGCCTGAAAATTTGTTTAAAAGGCTAAGGAAGGGTGAGTTCTCTTTTTCTCTCTCTGTCTCTCTGCCTGACTGCTTGAGCTGGAACATTGGTCTTTTTCTGCAGATATACAGAAAAGGAGGTGTACTCATAAAAATCTAAATCATTTTAAAATTATAAAAGACTATCATATATAATTTCATGCCATTAAATCTGAAAATATCATTGAAATTATCTCCTGTAAAAAATAGCAAACATGGAAAGATATTTAAAGTATAATCACTGAGAAAAATTATATATGCATCTCATTTTTACTGAAAAGATAGTAAATAAAATTTAACCGCCTCCCTAGGAGTTTGAGACCAGCCTGGGCAACATAGCGAGACCTCATCTCTGCAAAATAATAAATTAGCTGGACATGGTGGCATGTGCCTGTATTCCCAGTTCTCGGGAGTCTGAGGAAAGAGGATTGCTTGAGCCCAGAAGTTTGAGACTACAGTGAGCCTGATTATGCCACTGCACTCCAGTCTGGGCAACAGAATGAGACCCTGACTCAAAAATAAAAAATTAACAGCCATTCCTAATAATAACAGTCAACTAACTAGAACTAGAATGAAATTTTCTTGTCACAGCAAAGACTGTGTCAGCAACCAAAACCACATCGTTTTAGAGTGAAATCCTAAAGATGCAAAACTAGGTTACTTACTATCATCACACTTGGGCCAATCCTTACCAATAACACAAGAAAACAAAATATATGTATATGTGTGTGTATATGTACATATATATGTATATTACATGTATAGCATATAAATCCACATATTTGTACATATCTGATTTTCAAGTGCATAGTATCATTTGAGAAATTATTAGACCTGAAGTATTAGAAGATTCTCAAATTAAAGATAGATATGCAGTAATTATTTTCTGTATAGTAACAGTAACCAGATATAAAATGTAATGGGAAATGATCCTTTTCATAATAATACCTAACATAAACTTAACAAGGAATTTGAAAGACACTGTTACGAAACATTTTTTTTCTGATGGAATAAAAGGCTTAAATAAGATGGTAGCCATTTTATGTTGGATATGAATAAAAATTGTCTATTTTCTTCAAATTATATTAATGTCATTTCTAACTCCCAAAAGAGTAGGATTGGCCGTGCATTTGGAATTTTAAAATCTATCTAGAGGAGTATGAAGAGCTAATGATTTTTTAAAAGATTCATGAAGTAGAACAGGCTTGTTAGATATCAAATATATAAATTTGGCAACTAAGACTCTTGTGAAATAATAGACATGAAAACAGTAAAAAGTCACACATCTCAGTATGTAGGAATTTTTAGTGTGTAGTAAAGGGGATATTTCAGATCAATGGAGAAAAAAATTTAAGAAAAGTCATTTGGGAAATTTAGTCCATTCATCTGGAGTGGTAAAAAAGAACATTATACTATATTGCAAAAAAGCGTTCTCCACAGATTAAATATTTAAATACTTTTTAATGGTTAAATGAAATAATAGTCAAACAAATGGCTTCCTGAGTGCCTGTTCTCCACCTACACTTAGTCAGTCAAGGGAGATGATCAGTGAGCCTAGCAAATGCCACAATTCTGACAGCATATATCAGGTGCAGAAAGCTGGCGAGTATCTCTGCAGCTCACATTCAGTTCTGGTGGACTGAATTTTGAGTGATTGCTGTGGTAACTTTCATTATGTTCTAAAGGCTAGTCTATAGGCAAAAATTCTGCAAGAATACACTAGATGGTAATCTGTCCTTGTTGACAAGGCACAATGATCATCTTTATTTGAATTTTTAGTAATAGTATAGTATTTGCTTATTTATATATCATACACATATTAATGTTTAGGGGTTGCATCTGTTTTCCTATGTGTTTTTCCTTGTGCTTTTTTAAACATGTAAATATATGAGTGGAATAAATAGATTACAGTTTAAAACCAGAACAGCTAATAACAAATAGATGTTAGGCATATAACATGACCATGCACCCCATATTAGTAAAAGTTATTATCATCCAGAGAGATACCTTTGTAAAAGACTCTTAACTTTTATCTAGTTTAGTAGTATACAATTTTATAAAAATAATTAAATGCCATTTTTGTCTATGATAGAAACAGAATTTATTATTTTTGTCAAGAAATAAAATTACATTTGTCAGTTAAAAAAAATTAAAAATAAAAAAGTTTGAGCTGTTTTCCTTTAAATACCTATGAAAAGTATTTTGTTTAATATAAGATTATAAGTAAAATGAAGCATTTCAAGCTTCTAGAAATCTAGAAATCATAGAGTAGGATATTTAAAATAAAAATATACCTGCTGATCTTGGGTTCTCAGCTCAGGCTTCAGTTTCTCATTATGTTTAGGCTTAATTTATACTTCTAAAAGCTCTTCTAAACTAAAAATGTATCCTAAAATAAAGACCAGCTTCAAATGAATTGGTGTCTATAGGTTTCCTAGTAATACATTCATTAAAAATAAATACATTCCAAAGCCAGAAAGAACAATGACTTTATCAAGGCCCCTTTGAGTGAGAGACTAGCTTTGTAATATGGTTAGCGACATTCCAGAAATGCCAGGTTTTCTGTATCGTATGGGAAGCCACCCATGTGTGTGTTCACATGCCGTTCACCTCATCACCTGCCCACACTTAAATGTGCATGGAACTCTAGACTGATAAACTATAAAGATCTAATGCTTGAATTTTAAAAATTGGAACCTTTACTAAGCAAAATGTGCAGTAATTAACAATATCGACTGTGGTAAATTCTTAATTATCTGTGAAGCTACAACAGTTTTTAATCTAGGAGTAACATGGGAAACCACCAGCTACTTTTCTAAGCTGCATCCCCATTCTGACTGTTGGTGAATATGAAATTCATGCAAATTCATTTTATTTTTAATCTACAAAAATTGAAATAAGTTACTAGGATAAATAAATCATGTGATACACTGACTCCGTTACTCAGTAAAATCAAGAAATTGCAACTGATTCTCCATTTTCTCCCAGCAATTCATTTTAATTCTGTATTCTAGTGGTTTTCAGACTTTTGGAATCTACAGAACTAGAAGATAAATTTGGGACTCCATCAAAATCATTGCCAACTTTTAAAAATGTTTATTCTACCAAGTGATAATTTTAAAAAACAACAAAACACTATATACCACTAGAATAATTTCATATAAGAAAGATTATTTTTAACACCAAAAAAGTAGGAAAGTACCTGACTGCACACTAAAGGATGATCCTTTTACACTGCAGACATTTCGGTTTATAACAATCTCACTCCAAAAGCTGGCCCGAAGGTGAGTTATCTCAGTGGCTTGTTCACAGATAGTTACGGATCAAACTCCTTGTTCTACTGTTTCCCCCTTCTCACTACTGCACTTGACTAATCTTTAAAAAAGAATAAATAAACAAATAAAAATTTCATTCTATTGAATTTACTTTTATTCTTCGCTGGCAGATGGGTGAAGACTTAATTGCCATACTTGGGTACCACTGGTTTGGATCAATGATAAGTAACCTTTAGCGGAAAAGAAGCTAATCAATAGAAAAGAAAGGCAACAGTGATAATTGCCAATTTGATATTTTAAACACAGTTAATTAAACACAGTTGATTAAGAAGTGTTTGTTTCCTTTATATGTTTTAAGATTTGGACGGACATGTTCTTAGTACTCTAGATTAAATTAGCTCAGGCCATTCAATTTTTATAAGTTAATCTATTTTACTTGTAAAAGAACTGTGGTCTTGCATTTTCACGCCTCTATTAGAGAGAGTGAACAAGACTTTTCTTTAGTTTTTATGCATCTACTGGGTATTAATTAAAAATGCAGAAATTATCTTCCTACAGATAGAAATGCTTACATATACCGAGAATTTCTTTTTCACAAATTTGCCTTGCTTTAAGATATCATTGACACATTCCTAATAAAACTGAACCACAGTAGTGATGTAGTGCTACAATATAGGTTATTTTAACCGTACTGAAGTTTTGTGGTAAGAATGAAAAGGTCAGATATTGAGTTTGTACCCTTTAGTAAGTGTCAGAGAATTAAAATTCAGGCAGAATGCCTTTGTCAGAGAGGGTATTTGAGTTGTCTGGGGATGATACAGTAGTCCTGGTACACTTACTCATTGAAGTTTTGAGGAACTCAGATCAAAGAGGCCTGGAAAGGTCACTAAAACTGTTATGCTAATACCTACCACCAATGTGTACAGAAAGCCCACAGTGTTGCCCAGAATGCTGTGGTTAGTCCTGAATGCCTTTGATCCTTATCTAGAAATTCTGCTAGCATATGTCATATGATTGAGGTAGGGTCTTTTATTGCTGCAATTAAAACTTTCCAAGTGCATTATATTATCTCCACCCCAGCTAAAAGTCCTGATGATTGTTTAGAAAGTGGGGTGAGTGATTTGTCAGATGCTGGGGTTGCTTTAGGGGCTGCCGACTCCCACACCCTGCAGCACAAGATTTCTCTGACATTTTTTCATTTACATCTCACCAAACAGCATAATGGTCTTAAAGTTTGCTTAGTCCTTTGACTTCCTTTATCACATAGAGATGGCAAACATTCTGTTGCTAACTTGAAGTGGCTCCAAGCAGCAAGACTGGAAGGATATTAAACCAGTAAAAGCTTATCAACTGATTCATTGATATGCTGTAAATTCCAGGCTTTTCATTTTGCTTTTGAGTGTGGCCATAAGTCAACACATTAGTAAGCAATTTGCTGACATCAAGATGGATCACTTAAAAAGGCCTCCTGGGTAGACAAAGTTCACCTGGGTACTTTTGTTAGTATCTTTTTTTAAATGTTTAGCCTATATGTCACTTGTAAATGACCAGTAATTGCTTTACATATCAATAGCCCAAACTCTTAGTTACCTAACTTATCAAATATCTGAAATATGAAGCTTAAATAAAAATACATTAAGACATTTATTTTTTTAATTGAAAAATGGTATGTATTTTGTCTGTTTTTGTAGAATTTTAATCATTAGCTTAAAAACTAGAACTCACTTGTCAATTTTTTTTTTTATTTTTGCTAGCTCTTGCCCTTTCAATTACTTAGGTCATCTGGTCCACATAAAAAGAGAGGGAGTAAATAAAGAACACTAAACAAAAAAGAATTTGACATTCCAAAAATATTTAATAGTAGCTACACTTAGGACATTACTTTGAATTGACTATAATAGCTAGTCAACACATAAATGTTGATTTGACATTTTAAAATATTACCTTTGCTAACTTTCAAATACCTGAAGCTGCAAGAATAAGAACAGTCATACCAGGTCACTTTTAGAAATTTGCTATAAATGTATACTGAAGGACTTCCAGTGTGTTTATTAACAACTCAGTGTCAGTGTTAGGATTATAAACTAAATGTTGATGTTTTATTGAATTCTGACACTATAAGTAACTTCAAAATGATTCTAGACAGGCAGATTTTTGTTGTTGTTGTTGTTGTTTGTTTATCTCTTCCAAAAGGGATTTTCCTTTGGAATACGGACATTTGGGGCATTATTTGTCCTCATTTTTAATCTATTGCAACCCTAAAGTCAAAATTTTTTTAATGCTAAGGGCCTTACAAAGATGAATCAGTGCTTCCATGAATCTAAGGTACTCATTCAAGGAGATAAGAAATGCACACAAGAAAAAGATAACCTGGCCAGCCAGTGATACATGTCAAATTAAAGGGCCAGATGTGTATGTTGAGAGTTCAGGGAAGAACTAGTCCAGGTACACTGGGGCACAGGTGTAAAATTTGCAGTAGTCATTCATATGAGTGAAGTCAAGGAAACAAAAATATAACAGTTATTCACTGAGCTGAATAAACAAGTTTGGCCAGAGTATAAGATGCAAATAGGAGAGTAAGGAGGAGGAAGGCTGGCAGCCTGCAGATAGCAAGTGATCTGGGAAGAGTGTTTTGAGCAGGTGCTCCGGTGATGGTGACAGATTGTCAGAGGGAAGGTAGGTGGCAGCTGGGGCCCCAGTGACTTGCAATCGTCAGTCTCCTTTGCCTCTTCCTTCCCGGGGTTCCCTGGCTGGCTACATCTGCCTAGATATCCCTTCTACATGAGTCCCCAGAAGCCTGTCAAGTCCTGCCCCTCCCTCCTTGCTCCTATAGGCTCTTCCCAATCCTCTGCTGTGTGGAAGTGCTTTAGATTGTCAGTACTGATTTCCTCTAAATTGGGAGTTCTTTGCTAAAGGAACAAGTATTTGTCAGCTCTGACCCCCAGGCTCCTATAGTGCCCATTAAAGACACAGGGTGTCAAAATATATATATACACACCTTTTGAAGAGAGGAAAAAATTGTATTAAAATTGTAATACTCAAAAAGATGAACACAAGTCAAATTTGGCTTCTGCAATTACAAGAGGTGCTTAAAGTGCTTACTACATCAGCATCCAGACACTTCTGATTATGGCGAACATCTGTTAATGTTAAGACATTGCTTAAAATGTGTATACGTTTTTTGGTACCCTTGGTAGTAGCTCAGTAATTACCAAACTGTCTTAACCCCCAGCCCCTTTAGAAATTGTTCAGTCCTTTGTGTCATTCTCCGTGCAACACTTGTAAGTGGTAAGGTAAAGTTAAAATTATGTAGTGTACTCAAGCCTATAATCCCAGCACTTTGGGAGGCCAAGACGAGAGGATGGCCTGAGCCTGCGGGTTTGAGACTAGCCTAGGAAACATGGTGAGACCTCATCTCTACAATAAATCAAAAAATTAGCTGGGCGTGGTAGTGCACACCTGTAGTTCCAGCTATTGGAAGGCTGAAGCAGAAGAATCGCCTGAGCCCAGCAGGTCAAGGCTGCGGTGGCTGGAAGCATGCCACTGCACTCCAGCCTGGGCAACAGAGTGAGACTCCAACTCAACAAACAAACAAACAAGCAAGAATTATTTAGTGTAGATTGAATAAAATGTCTTTTAATAGTCTTTAACCACCGTTACATATAGAGGGAATTATATTTCTCATTTAAGAAATGCTTTTAATGTCTTTCAAGTCATGGAAGAAAAGGATGAATTAAGAGTGAAAGCAATGTTTTGTTAGGCAGGTTGAACAGATACTAAAATTAAGACTTAACTGTGGACTGATGCTTGGAATCGCTGTACTTTACAAAACTTCATTTGAAATGAGGTGCTCATAGAAGGACTTGAGCTGCTCTTTTAAAGCTCTTCAGGATGGTCACAGGCTGTGAGTCCCAGTCTCGGTCCTTCTCCAGATGCACAGGGATTGCCACTCAGTGGCGGTTTACTGTCCACGACAAGGGCACCCTGCCTTCATGAAGCGGAAGGGGCAATAAAGAAAATATTTTGTTAAAAATTTGAAGAAGTACTAAGCGCCAGGAAGAAAACTATAAATAGAGAAAGGAGATAGGGAGTAAAGTGGAGAGCTAAGTGTTTTAAATAAGATGGAAATCAAAGAGGAAGTGAAATCTGAGCAAAAACCAAATGGAGAGAACACGCCACTGTTCCCTAGAGCCTCTGTCAAGTGGCAGGAAGAACAGTCACACAGGGTGTGGCTTGCAGGCCACGGATGTGCCAGCAGGTGGCCACAGGTGAGCCCTCCAGGACCACCAGGTGGGTCCCAGCAGGAGATTTGGGGGATCTGAGCTGCAGCTTCCAGAGCAGTGAGCAGAAAGTGGTAGGTTCCTTGAAAGCTGACCAGCAGGGAGGCCATTTCCAAAGGGGGAGCTGGCCACGTGGTCACCATGGAACAGCATTCAAAGCTACAGGAGTGTGGGGGATCAGCAACAGGGAAAGAGAACAGAAAGGGAAGGGGGCTCGGGGTCACGAGGAGACTGAGGAGTGGCTGGGGAGGTGAAAGGAGGATCGTCGAGGCCGGGCCGCTTTGGAGGGCCAGGTGAGGTGTCCAGAGACAGCTGTGACGAAGATGCTGAGGAGCCCTCTCCAGCACAGTCCTGAGAGACCTTGCAGAGGGTTCCCAGAGAAGGGAAGGGCTCGTGGGTCTGTGTGCCTTGGGCAAAGTCCAGAGAGCTATGGTGGGGTAAGGGCAGTGGGGGTTGGCATATGCGTGGGTGTTAGAGACTCTTCCGGGTGGTGGGAAGGAAGGCAGCAGTGGCCCAGTGCCATAAGGTAGAAACACAGGTCCCTATTTGAGAGAGAAAATGAGAAATTTGCCTTTAAAGTTACTAAAAATATAAAACTTTCCTCTCTGCTGTGGCCCCCTCTCCATTTGTCATGGTGTTTTTCTTTGCTATTTAATGTTGTTCTAAGTAAAGAAAAAATTTAAATTACTAGCATGACTTTTACCAGTTATCTTTATGCCATGATGTCAGTTTTAAGTGGAAGTATAAGAGCATTTAATTCATCTGTAGAATCACCAAAATTGCATCATTTGTATTTCCTACCTCGTAGGACACGATATGCATTTCATTCTTACCCAGAACAGTTAGAATGATAAAACTGACTACTGTTTTCACTTCACTTTTTGGTACACACACATTCTACCAACACGTCCTGCCTACAACTCACTGATGAGTAAGTTCTGCAAGGAAAAGAAATTCTGGGCTGCCTGTATTGCCCATCCTCTGGGCCATCGTCCTCAGTGTAAGTGGTCCCGGGGCGTGGCGACATGCCTAAGAAAGGACTGTGATAAGGTTCTGTCCAGTCAGCGGAGCTGGAGAGGAAGGAAAAGGGAGCATGTGGGGCAGAGGCAATGGTCTGAGGCAGCAAAGGCTAGAACTTTCCCGATGTGAAGAAAATATAAACCACAGACTCCAAAGCCCAAGGAACCCCACTCTGATTTTTAAAAAATAGACTTGTCTAGTGAAGCTGCAGGATAATAAACACAAGGTGATCTCAGAAGCAGCCAGAGGACAAGGCAGGTGATATCAAAGGAGCAGCCCCGGGACCAAGTGGATTTCTCAGTAGGAAGAGCAAAATCTAGAAGACTAAATGACATCTACAGTGTCTTCAAAGAGACCTCTTGGCTAGAATTCTGTATGTACCAAATGACATTCAAGAGCAGAGGCAAATGAAAAACAATCTCATAGAGACAAAAAGCCTGCCCCTGGAATGCCTTCATTACATGAAGTTGGAAAGGACGTATTTCATGAAGAAAGAAGATGGCCCCAGATGGAAAGTCTGAGATGTAAGTGGCAAAAGCATGGGTAAATCTCACAGACATAATAATGTCTCATAGGTAAAAGAAAGTTTAAATACATGACTAAAATATATACATCAGGAGAGGAAAATCAAAGTACCTTAAGATTCTTGTATTGTTTCAGGGAATAAAACTTTTGATTAATTTAGACTTTAAGAATATGCATATGCATTTCTATGATGACAGCTAAAAGAATAGAAACAGAGTTTTAAACTTCAAAGTAATAAAGAGAAAAAATAGAAAATTTTAATTGAAAAGAAGAAATCGAGAATAAAAATTTAATTGAATAGAAAAACAGAGATTAAAAATACAAAAACCAATGGTAGGACAAACAGAAAACACAGAACAGGATGGATGCATAGTTTATGGTGTGTCCGTAATTATACATTTTGGACTGAATGCTCCAGTAAAAAAAAAAAAAAAAAATCCAATTACGTATATGCCACTGAGAAGAGATGTATGAAAACGTAAGAATATATATAAAATAAACTCTTTGCAGAAGAAAACTGGTGTATTGATAGCAGACATCGATTTTAAATTTTTCTGAGTTGGAGTCTCACTCCGTCACCCAAGCTGGAGTGCAGAGGCATGTTCACAGCCACCCCACCATCGACACAAAGGCATTAGTAAAGATAACAATATAAAACACCATACCCAGCAATCGTAGTACACATATTCTTTCAAAGTACATATGTCATTATAAAAATTGACCATATATTTGACCATAATGCAGATTTCATCATAACTTAAGAAATTTAATACATGTGAGCTAGAAATAAAATTCTAAAAAGTTATAAATATCTCACATTTGGAAATTAAAAAATAGTTCTAAGTAATCCATTGGTCAAAGAAAAAAATAGAAATTAGAAAATTTTTGATTTAATTAATATCAAAAATACATTTCAAAATTTGTAGAATATGACCAAAGGAAAGTTTGTATCTGCTACACTAGATTATATTTAACAGAATAAAATGTCTGAGTATAGAATTAGTTTGTGATTCTTATGTATCATAACATATTCTAAGCATTTATTTGCTTTTTGGCGACATTACACCAATCATCAAGAGTGGTGTGTTAAGCCTTAAGGTCCACCCTCCCCCAGATTTATCTGGTGTATTTGGAGAATTAACAAGTTGATTTTTTTCAGCAAGTGCCTACCATGGTCAATGCATGTACCAAGCTTTTGAAAGATTTTTAAGGTGAGATGTGATGACAAATGCAAAAACCCTTTAAAACACTGAATGGTATTGTCAGTGTTAAGAATAACACTGCTGGCCCCAGACACTGACATTCTAATGGAGGAAATAGAATGTGTTGACTACACTATTTAAGGCAGAAGGAGGCACATGTGGGTAAGGTGGCGTTTCATATGAGTCACCCAACATAGTTGTTCAGAGCACATAAGCTCTGTTTCACTTCACTTTTTGGTACACACACATTCTACCAACACGTCCTGCCTCCAACTCACTGATGAGTAAGTTCTGCAAGGAAAAGAAATTCTGGGCTGCCCTGTATTGCCCATCCTCTGGGCCATCGTCCTCAGTGTAAGTGGTCCTGGGGCGTGGCGACATGCCTAAGAAAGGACTGTGATAAGGTTCTGTCCAGTCCAAGGCATTTGAAGGCAAAAGTCCTTTACAAAGTTCTAATGATGCTATCTTTGGAAGTTTTAGCTCAAGTTGTAAGTTCTCATTCATGTAACATCAGGACAGTTGGGATTCTTCCAGTCATCCCATGGAGATACACATATATATAATAGAATATATACACACACAGATGTATGGTAATGTAATAGAAATACAAGTTACAGAAAAACTGAATTACAAGGCATCAACTGGAGGCAATGATATGTGTTTCCAAGATTTTTCCTTTTATGAAGTATAGGGAACTCTTCTACTTCCTGTAATGCATTTAGAGGTTATTAGCTATTTGAAAGGCCAAGGAACAAAGAAAAATAAAATTAAAACCTTAGGAAACATTACCAGTTGAAGACCATAAATTAAGATACAGCTGCTTGGCAATTATCATTACATTCAGAGTGAGAGAAATTGATTCATAAACAGAAAAGCAGCTTCCACCAGGCCTCCAAGTATGGCTGATCCCAAAACACAGGTGCTGGGAAGATCCTCATCTGCCCCCTTCATTCAAACCCCAGCCATTGTGGGCCGCCTGCTACCGTCATGGAGTTTTCTTGACTGAAAGAGGACCTTGCATCCTTAAGGCCAGCACTCGTCCTTCTAACATCCCAGGGGCGAAGGCAGTTCATAATCTCCACCACACCCTCCCGCACCCTCTCAGGATCTTTTTGCAAAAGGGAGAGAATTGGAAGAGACACCATGTCCTCCAAGGCACCTTCTGAAGTCTGACCTTAGAGAAATAGCTTCTCAAGCTGACTTAAATAAATTCTACATTCTTCCAGGGTGCTCCACATTTTAAAAAAATGAACATTAAGTCTCCAGTAGACTAGAATATTTAGAAACTAAAAAGTCTTATATCATCCAGAATGCATGTTCCCTATTCACATATCTCAGTGTCATCCCTGTATCTCAGTGAGATTCACATATTCCCAGTCACATATCTCAGTGTTTGTGCGATTCTGACAGGCCTGGTTCATTTCGTTGTCCTTCTTTGTGGTTTCTGCCCAAATCCCATGAAACGTATTTCATCCCTGAATCAGGAAACTTCTAATTGCCAAAACAAATAGCCCCCCAAATTTCAGTGACTGAAAATAGCAGCTTAGGTCTCCTTCCCATGACAATGCAAGTGCTCCTGGCCCGCAAGCAGCGTGCCAGCCTGTGGGACTCCATACCTCTCTCCCGCTGTCCTTTTGCTCTGCCATCTCCGGGGCCTCAGAGACTCTGTGTTCAGCCTGAAGACCCAGAAGCATTTGGGAGAACTACATCACATGACCAGGTTCTGCAGACTGCTCTGTGCTGTGGACCAACTAGTAAGAAGAGCAAGAAGTTTATCACTGTCACAACCCTTTAAACAGATTATTTTCCTTCCATTTATATTTGTCTCCACATTTTCTAAAAAGGAGTTATTGGTGTTGTGACCCCAAATGAGCTATTTCTCCATGCCTCAGATGACATAAGTTGTCACTCTTTAATGATCCAGACCCTAATAGTGTATGAATTCTGAGACAGCAGAGCCCCACTATCTGGCATGGTGGTCACAAGTCACATGTGGCTGCTGAGTCCTGGAAATGAACTGGTCCAAATTGAGAAGTGCTCTAAGTATACAGTACACAGCAGATTTCAAAGACTTCATACGGGAAAAGGTTGTAAAATATCTTATTAAATCAATAAATGTTGAAATAATATTTTGGATACGTTGGGTAAAACACAATATTAAAATTAATTTTACCTTTTAAAAAACTTAATGCAACTGCCAGAAATTTTTTAAATTATCTATGTGGCTCCCAGTACATTTCTGCTGGACTGAGCTGATCTAGTGTGTCTCCTAAGCCTGACCATTTTAGAAAGTCCTCCACACAATTTTATTATGCTAAAGGTTTTTTAAATATAAGTATATACCACTTTAAGAAGATTAGGGAGAGAAAAATTATAAAATCAAATAAAGTCCTTCCCCCAAATCTCTTGAATAAAAGCCATTCACTCTGCTCCCACCCAAGCCCCAATTTTTTTGTCTATTCTCATGATTTCTTCAACAGTGAATGTTTTTCTTCTAAATCAAATCTTTGCAACTAAATTGAATCCCAGCATTTTAGGAGGCTGAAGCGAGAGGATTGCCTGAGCCCAGGGGTTTGAGACCCACCTGGGCAACATGGCGAGACCTCATCTCTATATAAATCAAAAAATTAGCCGGGCATGGTGGTGTGTGCCTGTAATTCCACCTAATTGGAAGGCAGAAGCGGAGGGATCGCCTGAACTCAGCAGGTCAAGGCTGCGGTGGCCATGAGTGTGCCACTGCACGCCAACCTGGGCTGCAGAGTGAGACTCTGACTCAAAAAAAAAATGGAAATTCATGAAGTTATTCATTCTTCCTAGCCTGTCCAAAGAGACTGACTTCTGGATTGTTAAAGCCTTTTGTAATCACAATATCACTATCTAGGCATTTCTGCTAATGTGTATGTTCCTAAAAAATTATGTAGGACTTATGGGAAAATGAGTTGGAAAAATCATATAAAAATTGTGTGACACTAACAAAAACAATCACTGTCTTTTTTTTTTTTTTTTTTTGGAGTGGGAGTCTCACACTTTTGCCCAGACTAGCCTGCAGTGGCATGCTCACTGCCATCGCAGCCTTGGCCTGCTGGTCTCAGTTGATCCTTCCGTCTCAGCCTTCCAAGTAGCTGGAACCACAAGTGCGCACCCCATGCCCTGCCAAATTTTTGATTTACTGTAGAGATGAGGTTTTGCCACGTTGCTCAGGCTGGTCTCGAGCCCCTGAGCTCAGGCAATCCTCTCACCTCCGCCTCCCAAAGTGCTGGGATTACAGGCGTGAGCCACTGCACCCAGCAACAATCACTATCTTAATAAAAACCCTATTAAAGTTTAAGATACATTAAATTTCCAATAATATAGTAAGCATAAGACTTTACCATTTTAAGAAAGGGATGATAGTACCTTGAAGGAAGCCGTATACAAAAAGGTCAAACTTTCCTAATTATGGGAGTTAAAAATCACAGAGATCAGAGAGAATCATATAGTAAACATGTCAAATAAGAGCACGTGGCTGAGTCAAGAAAGCAGAGTGAAGAGTATTGCGTTATGCTACTTTGCAGTTAGCAACTGCTACTTAATGGCACAAAAATGAAGTTAGTGGGGGGCAAATTACTCATAAATGCATGTGATTTCTATATTATATAGGCATATTCCATTTTACTAATCACATACGAACTAATTCACACCACAAATAAAGCTATTAATTTTGCTTCACCTAGCAATGCCTGTTTATTGCCATCAGGAGGAGATAGCATGCCCTGCCACAACCAATCAATAATCTTCCAGTTAAATTTTTTGTCATAAGATCATGGTGCTTTTCTATTTGACTGTATAAAAAAATATATATAACTTCATAAAAAGAACAGAGTTTGGAGGGACATTAGAGGCTGTATTTATGGATAGTGCTTTCAGAGAAAACTCTTTATTAGTTTTGAGCTAAAATGTAATATGCTGCCTCCGTATCTGTGCTAGCAGTGAAAATAGAATTTTAAGATAAGTCTTAAAGATCTGTTCTGTAACAAGGAGACATACAGCTTTCCATACCTTGATTGTAAGCAATGAGTTTTTTCAGGTCCTTAGGCAATGGGTATTTTCAAATTGTGATTTTAGAGCTCTGTGAGAAAAGCAAAATGAGTAACTGGGTTAAAAGAAGGCAATAATCTTTCTCTTGGATTTTCTTTTTTCTTTTCTTTTCTTGTTAATGGTCATGCTGAAATAATCCACAACCTGCAGTCACAGTGGGAATACGACTGGCAAGCAGAGAGAAACGAGTCAGCTCTAGTTACCAAATGCCTGGCAGTACAGCGCCAGGAAATGGAAACATGTGCAAGGACAGCCTGCCTAAAGTCAGAATACATGGTGCCAGAGCAGGACGACAGGGCAACTAATTTTGCAAAACTCAAATTCCTTTTTCCTCTCAACTTTTAATTTCAAATGTATTCCTTGCTTACAGAAAGGGGTGAAACCATAGGGGATTGGAACAATGTATCTTTTCCCCCTGCCTTCCTAAATCTTTAGTGAGAGCCCTGTAAATGAGGCTGACAAAAGACAAGAGTATCCGCATGTATTTAGTGAGTCTTAAGTGACATGGAAGCCTTCATAGGGAAATGAAGACTTGAGAAACAGTGAAGCCTAAAGAGTGTTTGTGTTAGGTTTGATGAAGAATAGAAAGTCATTAGGAAATGTGATAGGACAAAGGGAATGAGCTAAAAGTAGTAAATGGCCACCCTTTGGGAGGCTGAGGTGAGTGGATTGCCTGAGCCCGCGGGTTCGAGACCCGCCTGGGCAACTTGGCGAGACCTCATCTCTACAATAAATCAAAAATGAGCCGGGCGTGGTAGCGCACGCCTGTAGTTCCAGCTACTTGGAAGGCTGAGGCGGAAGGATCGCCGGAGCCCAGCAGGTCGAGGCTGCGGTGGCCGGGAGCCACCACTGCACTCCAGTCTGGGCGACAGAGTGAGACTCCAACTCAAAACAAAAAAAAAGTAGTAAATGGGGAAAACTTTGCAAGGCCAGTGTGTTCCGATTCCTGTCGAGTCCCTCCATCTTTCTCTGGAGCTAAGGATGCTCCTTTCCTCCAGCTGTAAGGAGGGTGCCTCTCACAGAAAGATCTTATAACCTGCTTTGGGGAGGAGGGGAAGGTCAGTGAGTCCTTCCTGCACTTGCCATTTCTCAAATTCTTTTGGGAAAGAATGTTCCTTCCTTAAAATATTCAGTATGCCAAGGTACCATATTTTGGGAGGGTGTATTTTGAACCCTGTCAGGTAGGGATTCTTTTGGTAATCTGTCCAAATAGATTATCTGGATTTATAGTTACTAGGTAAATTAGCCATATGTCTACTTCCCTAAAAAGTATTATTCAAAAGACAAAGACACAAACAAAGGAAAACAAAGACAGAGACTTGAGGAAAGTTAGTAAAATAGATGGCCAGGCTTAAGAGAGTGCTTCCCTTCAGCCTACACCAAAAATTCCAAGCTCAGTGTATAAATTTGTTCCTCTCCCTTTGTCTTCCTCAGTTCACAGAAATCAGTCACCGCATACTATGCTCATACAACACCAACATAGAAGAGCTCTTTTCAGAGATTGATCACTGTTTGGCTATAAACCGAAGCGTTCTAAAGCAGTTCGAGGAAAGGTGTAACCATGAAATCACAGAAGAGGACTGGGAGAAAATCCAAATACAGGTAGGCTTTGGACCAGCTGCCTGGTGAACCAAAGGAATTAACCATAGCTGCCAGGAGTCTGTTAGGGAGTGGCATATGGAAGGAGGTCGAGGGGAGTCTTTTCTCAAGGACTCCGTCAGGGGACCCTGAGGGTATCATGCCCTGGAAACTCTCTGCCCTGGCTGCACCTGCACCCATAGTGGGACCCCCTCATGCCTTTTTCGTGAACTCTGAGATCCCTGCCAAGTTTCCTTCCGTTTGAAATTCTTGAATTTTTGATTGGACGATGCCATCTTGTGAACAGTGAAAACACCAAAGGGAAAAGACCACTGTACATATCACCTTCCTGGAAAGTTTCCTGTAAATTCTAGCCTGCTTTCATCTTGCATCTGTAAGGAATGAAAAAAATGGGGGAAGAGACCCTGAGATGACTCAAAAGCCAAGACAACAACAACTTACTTAAGCCAGGCGTGGTAGCTCATGTCTGTAATCCCAGCACTTTGGGAGGTAGAGGTGAGAAGATTTTGCCTGAGCCTGCAGATTCAAGACCAGCCTGGGCAACATGGTGAGACCTCGTCTCTACAGTAAATCAAAAATTAGCTGGGCGTGGTGGTGCACGCCCTGTAGCTCCAGCTACTTGGAAGGCTGAGGTGGAAGGATCGTCTGAGCCCAGCAGGTCAAGGCTGCAGTGGCCGTGAGCATGCCACTGCCCTCCAGCCTGAGTGACAGAGTGAGACTCCAACTCAAAAAAAAAAAAAAAAAAAATCATGGCCAGGCTCCGTGGCTCAGCCTGTAATCCCAGCACTTTGGGAGGCCAAGGTGAGGAGATTGCCTGAACCTGTGGGTTCAAGACCAGTCCAGGCAACTTGGCAAGACCTTGTCTCTACAATTAAAAAAAAAAAAAACTCAAAAAAATTAGCCGGGCGTGGTAGCACATGCCTGTAGTTCCAGCTACTTGGAAGGCTGAGGTGGAAGGATCGCCAGAGCCCAGCAGATTGACTGGGGTGGCCATGAGTGTGCACTACACTCCAGCCTAGGCCACAGAATGAGACTCCAGCTCAAAAATGAAAAAAAAAGATCATAAAGTTAGGAAAATTTTAAAAGTTTAGTAGTTATATAGAGTCAAGTGTTTTGGAAAGTTTTATTCTTCTAAATTAAAAGAAATATATATTACTAATGTTCAGCATTTTAGGAGATATTTTTGTTTTTAAATTGCTCTTCACAGGTGGGTTATCCTTTCCAGTGGTTCACAAGAGTAACAGTGTTTATGTGTGTATGTATACACACATGTATACATATATAGACACACACACACATAGGGTGAAACTTCTTCGTTTTTAGAAGACCCATGTCTCATGGCATAGAGTTCTCATTTGAATTCAAGAAACTTTCTCTGTTGATGAAACTCAGAACCCTTCATAACAAATGTGTTTCTTGTCGGCGCTGCAGGCTCTCCACCGGGACATCTGCGAGTGCTCCATCTGCCTTACCCCGCTCTCACTTGACAGCGACTGTCCGCGAGCATCTGTGGGGCCTGGCCAGCCTCCTCGAGCAACGGTTCTCTTGTCCTGCTCACACTTGTTCCACCACACGTGTCTTCTTGCTTTAGAGAAGTTCTCCTTGGGAGACAGCTCTCTCTTCCATGCTTGTCCTCTCTGCCGCTCTTGCTACCAGAAGAAAATCCTTGAGTGATGAATTCATATCAGGAAAAGTTCTGCAATTCCGAGAAAAATGTTTGCCGTATTTTTGGATGAAATGCATGAGTTTTGGGTTAAGTTCTGCAATGTCATCTGTTATCCAGTGAAGTAAATGCTTGGTCATTGTATACAGGAAATCTAACTATATTTTAACAGCTGACAGCCCATTTAGTTTTGGTCTTCAGTCTATAGAAAGAAAATTTCATGAGTTTAATCACTTGAAATAAATGAGAAATGGCTAAAAAAAATGCTTACTTAAATTACTTTTAAAAATTGAGGTTACTTAAAATATAGCTAGTATCTGATCAACAAGCTAATAAACTAAAAATACTTCCTAAGTAAGTTCCAAAGTTTTCCATTGATATTTTAGGTATCTTAGTTTTTACCATTCCTAATTGTTATTTGGGAATAACTGCTGTCTTTTTATGTAATAGATTACTGTTATAGTTGACTACTTTGAATGTGTAAAACCAAAATATAAAAATAAAATATTCAGTGGAAGTCAACATCAGAAAACATTAAAACAAAAAAAATTTTTTTGATTTATTGTAGAGACGAGGTTTCACCAAGTTGCCAGGGCTTGTCTCGAACCAGCGGGCTCCATTCGCCTCGGCCCCCCAAAGTGCTGGGATTACAGGCTGAGCCACCGAGCCTGGCCAAAACAAAGTTTAATGACTTAGAGCAATATAGACTGCTTTATTTCACACATAAAGAAAAGCATGAACATGTTTTATAAGAATTGTTTCTGTCGCTGATGGACTATTAGTAGGAGCCTGGTTATTTGCAATAACCAATTACAGATGTATCAGTTGGGCTACACCTAGCTGCTGTAACCGATAAAGCCCCAAATCTCAGTGGCTTACCGAAGAGAAGTGTTACTTGTGAGTCTTTGTCACTCAGTCCTTGTCAGTCATAGGGTGAGGCAGGGCAGGGGGTCTGCCCTGAGTGGCCTTTCACACTCCCTGGATTTTTCTGTTGTGGCTCAAAGTCTCCTTGGTCCCAGAGTCCCCAGTGAATCCTATCATCTGCGTGTGGAAAAGCAGGAAGAGATTGCTAGGGGTCATGCTTGGAAGTGACACACATCACTCCGGCCACAGGTAAGTATAAGACTACATAGGGCAAGGAGACAGCAAAGTGTGGGTCCACGAGGAAAAAGACAAGCAGGCTGCCAAGCAGGGGCTCACATGCCAAGGGTTCAGAATAATCCTTGTATAATGTGGGAAGGAACATTAAAATTTATTTTTCTACTTAGTCATTTATCTCATCCTTTAAAGATAGTACTCTAGTATGTTTTATGATTTACGCGATATATAGCTATATATGTGTGTATTGTTTATGAATAGGCATATATGGGGGTGTGCTCATTCATATTATAATAATAGATTATACAAAATTTGGAGACCAGTTTGGAGAATGCTGTAAACATTGAGTGAATACTTTTGTTGTAAGACAGCAGATGGAAGATGCATCACATTTGGACACAAATGTCCAAAGCAGCAGACATTTCTCTTCCCATTCCCTGGCAAGCAGAGCATAGCCGTGGGTCAAAGGCCTGGGTGGTCTGATCCCACACAGCCCCAAACTTTGAATCTGAAGGGAGAGTCCCAGAGATAAGTGAGTCATTCCATGATAGGAAGAGTCCAGGAAAGGCTGTGCCTGGGCTATACCTGACACTGTTTCTTCTGGGCTTTCTCACTGACTGTCTAAGCCATCCTGTATCCTCCCAGCAAACTCTTTTCCCAGTTAGTTGGCAGAGTCCATTTCTGTTCTTTGCAGCCAAGTGCAGCTATTTTACTAACAGATACTCAAGAAAAACCGTGGGGATGGAAGTCTAGGACTGGTCATCAAACTTCATTGAAAATGAGGACAGTGACAGTCTCTTGAGTGTTAAGGAATGAGTCTCAGGCAGCTTTGACAGTTAACGGCCAATCAGGTCATTTTAAAATTGAAAAGTGGCCTTAGGAAGGGTACGCCCATCAGAGGATTGGGGGACCAAGTTGCAACCATAGAACGGAACTTTAACGAAGTAGCTGCTTCTCGGGACAACTTGAAGATAATGGCACAGTCTCAGGAAACAATCCAAACTTCTATACAATTACCTCACAGTCTCATCAGGTATCTTAAGTGAAAACTGGAGCATTAAGAGAGTTGAGCCTTGAGAAACATGAGTTGGTAGAAGGATTCAGAGGACAGGGAGTGCCCTGTGTCCAGCTCTCATGGAGGCTTCCTTGTCGGATAAAACAGTCCCTGAGGGAGGAAGCCAGTTCTCCTTGTGCCTTCTCCTCAGTTAAGGCTAGAGACTGTTGAGACACAGAATGCCCTCTGGGCCCTGAAGTTTTTACAGGCAAGATACAGGCTGAGAAATCTCTTGACACCAGAACCCTCTTTGGGAATGACCAATGAGGAATGTAGAAGAGGAAGGAACATGCAGAAGATGGAGCAGGAGCCACGAAGAAGAGTGGATCAAGGAACTCCTCCCGAGGGTAGAAAAGGGGCTTAATCACAAACGTTTTCTACCCCTGGGAATAACACTTACCCTGTGAGGGTTCAGAATTGCTATGGGCCAGAGACTGCCATGAAGCTCCCGTTCCTGCCTTTTTGGAGGGGTCTGTTTATGGCAATTAGCCCATCCTTGTTCTGCAACTGTGTTGAATGTGTCTGTAGGGTGTGGCCAGGTGGCAAATAGCTTGTAGTTTTAGTTCATAGGTCCCAGAGAAAGAGGCGCTTTATTCTAATGTGTCCTGGGCTTGGAGCCAGACGTCATGAGGCGGCTTTGGGAGTCTTGGAATGAGATGATCATGTGACTTGCCTACGAGAGGGCTCAGACCCAAAGGGCTGACTATGGTAGACTTCATTATTGTTCTCATTTCTTCATATCCTGTAGTTTGTATCTACACTGTGGTAACGACTGTTTTCTTGTTTCTATATGACATTTAGTGCTCAGATGGTTCCTTAGACATGTTTACACTTTTTACCTCACGTTATTATAGCTTTGCGTTCTAATTTTATTGAATTTTTATTAAATTGTTCAATAGCATGTTTCGATTCTTTTGAGTTTTGCATTCTGTGTTTTCTTTTCTTCTGTAGAGGGACGCGTTATCTTGCAATTTTTAAAAAATTGCTCATACTTGAGCAGCTCTGCCTAGTCATTCTACTCCCTCTGATGAAATGTCCATGACTCTTCTATCTGCTAAGACTAATTTGTTTTTCCCTAAAGTTGCAAATTGATAGCTAGGTAATTTGTGTTTTACACACTCTTCTGTTGCCTCAGAAAATGGCAAGAGAGGGTCACTTCTGCTAACACCAGGGCCATCTCTAGAATCCCTGGGCTCTTCTCTCTTCTGGCATTTGGCTAAAGGACCTACACCAGAACCGTCCACGGGGAAATGAAAGAGAACGACTATATACAAGGGAAGACCTCTCCAAAACCAGAATTTATTTAATTTAAAAAATTGTGTTATTCTTACATGTCTAAACTTCACTCACCTTCAAAGTACTCTGTTTGATGCAATACACCTATTGAGACACTTTTTCCACTGCTCAAAACAGTTTTTGAACTCATCAATTTTGATGCCTTTTAGTGCTTTGGTCATTTTCATTTCACTTCTTCCACATCGGCAGAACATTTCCCTCTGAGGATTTTTTTACTGGGGAAACAAAATTGCTCAGGACAAGATCTGGTGAATAGGGAGGGTGGGCCATGGAGGTCATGCTGCTTTTTGGTCAAAAACTGCTGAACACTTCAGTGCAGTGTGGGCAGGTGCACTTGTAAATCACCCATCATTGAAATGTGCAAACATGTTGAAAGAATCTCCCAAAAATTTCACTGAGCCAAATACAGCTTCTCACAACACTAGCTGGTACACTGATGACGATGGGTTCCTAGAATACTTACATAACAGGGGAAGCCTGTATTATAGGGAATCTGCCCTCCCAAAAATAACTCCGTTTGGGGGGGGTCGCCCCACATATACCATACTCATGGGAATGTATCTTTGGCTACAAATAATTTCTATTTTCAGTGTGGTGCCCTGGATCCATCACCTCAGAAAGCTGGACCACATCAGCGGTTCTTTTATCGTTTTACTTTTTCTTTCCAGTTGTTAAGAAAGGAAACGTATTTGCACCTAATTATATTTGGGAGTACTGGTGAGATTGCTCAGGATTTTATCTCATGTAGTATAGCTTCTGGGTATCAGGCAAAGTAAGAGGGCAATGCTATGTCTCTCTGTTCTCCTTTGGAATTTTTTGTCCTTTTCTTTGACAGTCCAAGACATAAATCATAACAAACTTTTGGGAGTTGATTGATATAGGCTACATTCCATTCCTTTTCTTATTTGCCTAGTGTTGGTGCAGAGGTTTATTCATGCTTATTAGGCATCAGGAGAGAGAAATTCTGCCGTGCTATTTATATCTACCATCTTAATTGACAAATCCCCACAGTTATTTTAAAAATACAGTTTTTACATTCCCAGGTGGTTGGCCATTTTATTACTATTTTTATTAGTAATTTCCAGTTTCGTTCCATTTGATCAGAAAATGTAATTTCTACTTCTGTAATGTTCATAAAAACAAGCATTTATTTCTTGTTTGTTGGATGGGGGTTGCTGATCTAGGTCAGACTTCATTGGGCTTGGCTCTAAACTGAGTTAGGAAAAGATATGTTCCATGAGCCTTATGAATTTGGTTTCTGGTACCTGCAACAAAAGAGTTCTGATGAATACAAGATAATACAAATTAAGATGGAACCAAAGAAATAAACTAGTATTAGCGTTTTCCAGAGAAACCAGTTGTGTGCATACGTGTGTGTGTGTGTGTGTGTGTGTGTGTGTGTGTGTGTGTGTGTGAGAGAGAGAGAGAGAGAGACAGAGAGAGAGAGAGAGAAACACTCATGCAATTATGGAGGATAAGAAGTCCCATGATTTAGAGACCCAGGAAAGCTGAGAGTGCAATTATGTCCAAGTCTGAAGGTCTGAGAACCAGGAAAGACAATAGCATAAATCCAGTCTGAGAACAGGAGAAAAAGAGATGAGATGTCCCCGTGCAAGCAATGAGGCAAACTCCTCCCTCCACTGCCTTTTATCCTAGTCAGGCCCTCTGCAGTTTGGATGGTGGCCACCTACAGAGGGGAAGAACAATTCATTTCATGGAGCCCACTAATTCCAATGCTAATCTGATTCAGAACCACCCTCACAAACACACCCATAAATAATATTTAATCTGGGCACCCAATGGCCCAGTCAAGTTGACACATAAAATTAATTGGAACAAAGTGAGGCCAAGAACAAGACTGAACTACACACTGTAAACATCCACGTACACTTGCTTTAAGAGAACTGCATATTTAGCACTGAGCTTTCTTCTAGGGAACCCAAAAATAGTCTTTTAGACCATTCATCATGTCCATTAGCTAAAAACAAGGCAATGTTCAGGTAAAGAGCAATTGCTAGGCTGGGCACGGTGGCTCGTGCCTATAATCCCAGCACTTTGGGAGGCTGAGGTGAGAGAATTACCTGAGCCCACAGGTTTGACATCAGCCTGGGCAACTTGGTGGGACCTCATCTCTACAATAAATCAAAAAATTAGTTGGGTGTGGTGGCGCACACCTGTAGTTCCAGCTACTTGAAAGGCTGAGGTGGAAGGATCACCTGAGGCCAGCAGGTCGAGGCTGCGGGTGGCCAGGAGTGTGCCATAGCACTCCAGCCTGGACAACAGAGTAAAACTCCTACTCAAAAAAAAAGAAAAAGAAAAAACAATGACTGCTGTCTCTTTTCTAAGAAAAGTGCTTCCTCTTATTTATTGAAACACTGCTCAGATGTCTTTCAAGAAAATCAGCTGTAGGGAGTTAGTTGGCTGAAGCCATCTGGCTGCTGCACCTTCAGATCTGCCTCAGTGTTCATGCCAAGGTCCCGTACTTCCAGGCACCTCCTGAACAATGCAGGGGTCTAGACCAGGCCATGAGGGCACACTATAAACATGGGTATGGACTCCATCTCATGGACAAGGATTCCTTATGCCAAACTCAGAGGTCTGCATAAAAAGGCCATTGCATAATGAACAAAATGGCATTAATTTTGGCCTTTCAAGTATAGTGGTGAGTTTTCATAGGACAGTTTCTCAGTATAGGCTGATGACCTCACACCAAAGTCAATGAAAGGAATTTCTGTGAGGACTTCTGATGCAGCCTACGTGGAGTGCTCTCTGTATTTCTAATGTTCCCCAGAAACTTTCTCTACAATACCTGTGTGGGTGTGCTGAACTTCAAAGTAGTTTTAATTGAAAATAATTTCTATTGCTTTTTTGGTACATACTGGGAAGGAGTGAGCTGAAAATTTACTTCCTAGGAATTACTAGAATGCTTGTTTGTTCTATACGAAGTTATCTGTATATCCAGTAATGTACCTTAATGGATACTGGAAGTGGAATAAGTTTAATTTTCTCCTGGGAGAACTGAAAACCTAGGAAGAATATCTGAATAGAAGGTCAGCATGACTCTTCTCTAAGATGAGCCCCCAGCAGCACCAGAATTCTTGTTTAAAGCAAACACGTGGCCGGGTGCAGCAGCTCAAGCCTGTAATCCCAGTATTTTGGGAGGCCAAGGTGAGAGGATTGCCTGAGTCCAGGGGTTCAAGACCAGCCTGGGCACTTGGTGAGACTTCGTCTCTACAATAAATCAAAAAAAATAGCTGGGCATGGTGGTGCACACAGGTAGTTCCAGCTACTTGGAAGGCTGAGGCAGAAGGATCAACTGAGCCCAGCAGGTTGAGGCTGCAGTAGCTGTGGGCATGCCAGTGCACTCCAGCCTGGGTGATAGAGTGAGACTCCAATTCAAACAACAACAACAACAACAAAACAAACAGCAAACATGTAACATGTGGATGTGATCTCTTGTTCCAGTGATGGCAAACTCAAATGCCTCCCATAGCCAAGCAGATAACAGATTAGTGACGAAGGTAGTTGGTTATAACCATGAGAAAACATAAAACTTAACATAACAAGATTTTATAATTTTTTTAAGAGAGTATCATTCATTCAGTGGATATTTTTGAGAGACCACCACATATCTACTGTTATAGGTGAGGAGGTAAGCTAAATACTTGGGCTCTCACAGGGTACAATATGGTAAAGTGCATCACACAGGCACATTGAGGGAGGCCCTAAAGAGCTACTTCCTACAATATGACCAAGATAATTTGAGCTTAAAAGAGTTTTATAACAGATACATACTTTCCCACAATAAAATCCTGGTAAAGTGCCTGAGAATAACTGGCTTTCAGTAATGCTATTTCTTAAAATATTTTTCTAAAACCACTTACAAAGATAAGCCAAATTAACTTGTGGGATATTATTATGAAAAGTTGGGAACACCTTCCCCAAAGAATACAATTTTAGCAGAGGTGATCACAAGCTAACAATTAGGTAGCAAGAAGAGTTTTCTGTTAAGATCCATCTAGGATCTAGATAATAAAACTAATAAAACTAGATAATAAAACTATAATATATATATTATATATATATTATATATAATAAATATATAATAAAACTATAATAAATAATTTAAAAAACTAGATAATAAAACTAGCATATAACATGAAATGAATGTCTAATAAACAATTAAGCCTATAATGGGGGTGGGTGGGGAGTAGAACACTGTCTTTTGTGAAAATATGGTCATCTCTCTTTGGATTTATCAAGTCAGAACAAATGTTACCAGTTGTCTCTGGGATGTTTTATGAATAAGAATTATCTTTGTCAAAGTGTATGCTAATCTGTCTAAAAGCATGCATCTTCCAAATTATAATCCATTATTAACTGGAAGATTCCAGTGAGAGAAGAACAAGCCATTGCCAAGGGCTCCATGAAATCAAGAGGAAGTTTAAGTATTTACAATTCAAAACACAAGATTAGTGTTTGATGCCTTAATAGAGAATATTTTTCAAAATCAGTATATAAGCTACAACTCGAGGTTCAGAATATTGAATTTAGAAATAATCTCAATTTTTATAGACATTTGGTTGCTGAAAAAGTATGTGAAATCACACAAAGTGTGTAACATATGACTAACAAAACTGGCTAGCCATTTGGAAAAAAATAAAGCTGATCAAGAATTACCAATTCAGGTGCTAGTAACGGAGACTAGAAAACAGTAAAACTACAAGAGGAGTTGCCACCTCGCATAAGAAGCCCAAGGTGGATGAATAGGACAGCTAGCTGCACCGTCTTTGGGCACTCAAGTTCTTTCATCTGTCTTTAAAGTAAATTCGTGTTCCAAAATGGCTCTTGGAGTCCCAGCTTTCAGATCAGCAGTGCAAGTCCAGAAGGACAGGAGAGGGCAGAATGGAGCTCCCTGGCTGCCCACTGCTCAGGCAGGCTTCCCAGAGGACCCACATAAGTATGCCGACAGCTTCCTGGTCAGAACCAGCCACATGGCCACACCGAGATAAAGAGAAATGGGTAGCATTTTTTGAAAGCAGGGTACACTGCCACTTTGAGTAAAACTGAGTTCTGTTGCTTAACATGAGGGAAAGAATGATTATTGTGCGGCAAGTGATGGTCTTTGCACCATCACTAGCTCATTCCTTTCATCAAGATAAATTCCAGATCAAGCAATGATTTACCAATAAAGTTACAAAGGTAGTTTGGCTTGGGGTAATGAAAATATTCTGGGATTAGATGGCGATGACGGCTTCACAATCTGGTACATATACTAAACATTGATGAATTACACACTTTAAAAGGAATAATTTTATGGTATGTGAGTTATATCTCAAAGCAGTTAGAATTGGGTATTTTTTAAAATCTTGCAATAGGGAAAGGCTATATATGATACCAAGAAATTTATGGGAAAACACAAAATTTGACATCAAAACTTAAAATTTCCATGGGGAAAAAAAAGGAAAAATGTTTATATCAGAAAGGCAGTTAATAACAGTTAATATCGTACCTACCATACTGTCATAGTTTTTAAGAAATGGAAATTATGAAATACCCGAAGAAAAATGAGCTGTGTTTAATGATAATTCACAAAAGCAAAAATACAAACAGCTGCTAAAACAACAAAAATAAGCCCCCACACTATTTATTAATATTAAGAATGTAAAGAAAAACAATTAAATATTTGCCTGCCGAGTTGCCAATAATAAAGACTGGCAAGACCCAGTGTCGGCTAAAGAAACTCCTCTTCACATGCTGTTGATGAGAGTATATGGTGACATGGCCTTTCTGGAGGTAGTTTGGAAATAAGCATTCTCTTTGATCCAGGACTCCAAAAATTTTTTTTTTTTTTTTTGAGTCAGAGTCTCACTCTGTCACCTAGGCTGGAGTGCAGTGGCATACTCACGGCCACCACAGCCTCGACCTGCTGGGCTCAGGTGATCCTTCTGCCTCAGCCTTTCAAGTAGCTGGAACTACAGGACCGTGCCACCACACCTAGCTAATTTTTTAATTTATTGTAGAGATGAGATCTCGTCAAGTTGCCCAGGCCGGTCTCAAACCCGTGGGTTCAGGCAATCCTCTCACCTCGGCCTCCCAAAGTGCTGGGATTATAGGCATGAGTCACCATGTCCGGCCTCAGGGCTCCCATTTCTAGGAAATAATTCTAAGGATGTAAATCTATTATTATAGAATATTATTCTATTAGAATAATTCTATTATTCCAAGGAGGTAATTAACTCTATGAAGATAGAACACTGTACTAAGATATTTGTAGAAAGTTATTTGTCAGTATTTACAGTAGTAAGAAATTATAAATAAGCTAAACGCCCATCACTAAGTTGTTGCTTAAAATATGGTTATCTACCCACAAAGAGAATACTATATAGCCATTTTATATAATGATGTAAACCTGTATCTACTGGAATAGAAAGTAGTTCATAAACAAAGAAGGTTACATATACATAAAACAGAATCCTGTGGTGGGATTTGCCTTGTCACTGAGCAACCATATGGAATTACATGGCATATATGATTAAATACTGAAATTTAAGAATTAAGTTAGACAAATCAAGGGAAACATTTTAATGATCCAGTATTACTGCCTTTTGAAGAGTCAGACTTGGCTGATATTTCAAGGACACAGCCACATAAGGAAACTATAATTGTTTGACACATCTAAACTTTCAAGTCTAACCAAATAAAACATAATGAAGGTGTAGAATTGAGACTCAAAAATGTTTTCTTGCTTACAATAGCTTTCTAACATTCCCAACATGAATCCCAATCCTCACTGCAATTGAAGAAACTATGATTTTAGGAAATTACAAAAATAAAAAGTTTCCATAAAGAATCACTGAAGCCTCATTTTGAAAAGCCTCATGCTTTTCAAATGCTAGACAAATGCATTGTGAATTTTAAAAAGGGAGCCTCAGTTGTTTTTACACAACTCCCATTATTAAAAAATTTTAATTATTTTTGTCCTTTACAGGATCTGCTACAACTATTTGTGACATTACTTTAAGAACGGCAATAATTATAAGAAAACATTTAAATTATTAAAAATAACAGCTAACACTTATTAACTGCCTAATGTCCTGGGCTTTGTGCTAGGTGGCTACTGCAGGCCAGCCCACTGAGGCACATCAGCCATGGTCATGGCACAGGACACATGTACAGTGTGTAGAGACAGAAAATCCACCCATCTTCTGCTGCACGGCACACGGACATGATTTTTTCCTCCCTGTGTAAGTGTGGTACAGATTCCTATTTTCTAATTCTTTACCACAACACCAGGTCCTATCCTCATTTTACACACAAGGAACTGAATGAGGAAATGCCAAGGAAACTGATTCTCAGGAAGCCTGAGTCTCTTCCTGACCTCAGGACCACCCTCTGGCTTGGCAGACCTGGAAATCAAAGTTTGCCCAGTTCCAAGCCTATGCTCTGACTCAGTAACCAGCAATGGCTTGAGGATACTACGTCAAAGTCTTTCCTCACAGTAGAATGTGTAACTACTAGAAACCTGTAGGGCTAATTGCCGTGACAAGCTGAGCAGAACTGTTATGCTTAAGAACTTTTTTCAAAATGGTTTTTCTTTTTTCCAAAGCAATCAAGTCACATTCTTAAAGCCCAAGTATACCAAACATGTTCTCTAACCAGTTTACTATCCTCATCAGGCTCCACTTAGACAGAGGTAATTTCTTTCTTTCTCTTTTTGTGGGGGAGACGGTCTCATTCTGTCATCCAGGTTAGAGTACAGTGGCGTGATCATAGCTCACTGCAGCCTCCAATTTCTGGGCTTAAGCGATCCTCCTGCTTCAGCCCCCTGAGTAGCTGGGAGTATAGGTGTACACCACCAAAACCAGCTAATTTTTTAAAAAACGTTTTATAGAGACGAGGACTCACTATGTTGCCCAGGCTGGTCTTCAACTACTGGGCTCAAACAATCCTACCTTGAGTCTCTTGAGTAGCTAGGACTACATACAGGTGCACGTCACTGTCTTGCTAATTTTTAAAATTTTTTGTAGAGATGGGGGTCTCACTATGCTGCCCAAGCTGGTTTCAAACTCCTGGCCTCAAGCGACCCTCCCACTTCAGCCTCCCAAAGTGCTGGGATTACAGGTGTGAGCCACTGCACCTAGCCTTGAAGTAATGACTTTAAAACACATTTTAGGTGTTTTAGAACCTTTGTTTGGTTCTTAAAGGAACTAAAGATGTTCCATTCTTATGGCTCTACCATCTATGCACACAGAGGGACTCAGGTGTGAAAGTAGTTGCTTTTTTCTAATAGGCTGAAATTAATAAGTAAAATAAACCTGAGAAGCAATAAGTGGGCAAGTGAAGGGGCTTAGGGACCAGTCAGAGCAGGTTCAAATCCTGCGTCCTGTGGGTTCTTGAGCATATTACTTAACCTCTCTCTGCTTTAGTTTCATCTGCAAAGTGGGAATAATAACTATTTCCCAGGGTTGCCATGAGGATTAAATATTATACATATTTATATGAATTCACATACATGCACATATAAAATACCTGTAACAATGCTGGCACAGGGAGCACTATTTAATGCTTGCTGTTATTATTGCTATTAAAGTAGTGAGTCCCTTTTTCAAGCTACATACATAAAAGTGATTTCATTTTTGAATTACATCTTAGATATCTACTTATTTAATTGCATCACTTAGATATTTAGCTGCATTTAAACAAGAAATACACTTACCTGGGTTTATAGCAAGCCCTAGAAACTGGGACTACACTTTTTCAAGCTCTGTTGGCATGTGAGACAGTGGGATTTAGATATTTAGCTGCATTTAAACAAGAAATACACTTACCTGGGTTTATAGCAAGCCCTAGAAACTGGGACTACACTTTTTCAAGCTCTGTTGGCATGTGAGACAGTGGGATGACAGATGGTGTTCAAACTCTTGATCATATTTTGCAACAAGTGACTCATTAGTGTTTCAAAACTCTGAGCAGGCTAACAGGAGTCACTAAGAAACCAAAAAACCCCAAACAAAGAAGAGGTGAGACTCAAGTTGTACTGGCCTATGCTTATATCTAGTTGGTCAGCTCCCTACTAGTGTGACCTCAGACAGACATCCTCAGCTTTCTCAGCTGCATTCCTTCTATGTAAAATGGAGGTAGGTGTTTTCTATTTCACAGGTGGTCCTGAAGGTTACTATATGTGAGAACGGAGCACTCACCCTTCTTCATGCTCCTTGTCCCTTTTCACCACCCCCACCTCCAAGTCTTTGAGGAGATTCCACAGTAAGAACTAAAAAAAAAAACAAAGAAAGAAAAAGAAAAAAAAAGTGAATCACTCTTCAGACTAAAAGAAAGCTAGGCTACTAAAGAGACAGTGAGGAAAAACTCTTCATAGGGAGGTGTGAGCAGGGGAGGACAGTCTTGGCATCAGCAATACTCTATGTCATCTAATTCTTCAAGTCTACTGTGGAGTCCATACAGAACCACCGTGGATGACTCCAAGCTGCTGTGGAAGAACAGTTGTGGAATCACTACAAACAGCTACCGTAACATCAATGTTCTCGATTCTAACTGCCACTGTTTGTAAGCAGTACCATTCATTTAATAATAGCTCGCCAAAGGAAAAGACTTTACAACACTCACAAAATATTTTTAGTAATTGATAAAACTTCCATCTTCAGATTCATAGCCTACATTTGAATCTCCACCTCCTCACAGTCACACAGTAAAGATTCTTCTGCATCACTTGGTCCTCAGCAGTTATTCACGATATCAGAATCCATGCTCATGAACTTGACTTTTTCAGTACCTTTAAAATTAAAAGCCTAACACCAAAGTCATATTTGAGAATAACCAAGGTTTTGTCTGAATTTCTTATTTGATTATATTTAACCTTGAAAAAAAAACTTCTTCCTAACTGAATTAAATAGAATTAGAAGTCAATTACATTTTGTGCAGTACAGTAAGTAATTTGTATACACAATACTTTTGTTTCAGTGGCATATGTAGCAGTAAGTTTTACCTAAACATAACTAAAAGCCAAAACAAAACAAAAAAAGGTCTTTGTATTAGTTCTTCTTTCAAACCCTGATTCCAAAGCTTTCCAAATTGAAGCTTACCATCCATTAGGAGGTCAGAAAATAACTTTGTGATCTGAGTCTAGTCTTTTAAAAATAACAGTAGGCCGGACACGGTGGCTCAAGCCTGTAATCCCAGCATTTTATGAGGCCAAGGTGAGGGGACTGCCTGAGCCCACGGGTTCGAGAACAGCCCGGGCAACTTGGCAAGACCTCATTTCTACAATAAATAAATTTTTAAAAAATTAGCCAGGCGTGGTAACGCATGCCTGTAGTTCCAGCTACTTGGAAGGCTGAGGGGGAAGGATCATCTGAGCCCAGCAGGTCAACGCTGTGTGACCGTGAACCTGTTACTGTACTCCAGCCTGGGTGACACAGTGAGACTCCAACTCAAAGAAAAAACTACAATAAAACAGGATAGAAAATGCCAGCCTACATCACACATAGGAAAGCAGGTATTGTCTTGTTAAATTTTTGTTTATATATATATAAATGTGTGTGTGTTTGTGCTTATATACTGAGTTAAAAAGTAATTGTATTTCTTACTGTGGAAAAAGTCCAAAAGCCACTAGTGTATAGGCTCCTGAATGTCAGTGTATTAACGTACTAACAGCATTTACTCTTCCAAGAACTCTGAATGAAGCTGTCCAGACCACAAGTAGGTGCTACTTAGTCCTTCTATGGAAGAAGTTAAAGAAACTAAACAAATCTGAATAACTCAAATAATTAAACAAAATAAAATACATGCTTTCAATTATTGATGCACATTTTGAGCTGCAAGAAACTGATCTGCCAATAACTCCACAACAAAAAGAGAAAGAAAATATCCACTTCTTCTTTAATTCAACATTTCACCAGAATAATTATTGCCCTTTATAAAATTGAAATGGAAGCAGCCTATAAATACCCTTAAGCTTTAGCCATGATGATATTTAAGACTGAAAAAACAAACAAAATATATAAGTGCCTGTAAACCAAATATGAAATCACTTTTTGTAAAACTTTAATTTCTAAGACATTTAAAAAGTCACACTATAAGTATCTCTTAGAAACAAACAAGACTAACAATTTGTAAACAAAACAATCTGTAAACAAAAATAATTTACCAGTGTGTCCAAACATTTTTAAAAGTAATATTACACCAGTTTTTTAAAGTTTAAAAAGTCAGTACTGCATTTATATTAACATTAAAAAAAAACTTCTAAGAATTCTGCCTTTATGCATTAAATAATGTGCTAAAAACAAAGCAAGTACATAATGGCATGTCAATGATGGAAACTTAGGTTGCTGGCAGATTAAGTCATTACTGATATTCAGGGATGACCCATTGGCACCCAACAAAGTGAGGAGAGGCTGCACTACTGAGAGCAGGGGCATGTGCACCTTGCTGCATCTGAGAGGCAAAACAATGCCGAAGTTTTCATCCTTATCTACTAACCAGCACCTCAATACAGTAATTTAAGGAGCGAACATTACTGTACTTGTGTGTACAATTTTCATGTAAAGTCTCTTATTTAGAGGCCTATTTTTACACAGAATGTACATAAAGCTATGCAAATAGTAAGTCTAGGAAATATCTTGGAAAATCAGTAAAAAGTAATACAAATGTTATAATCTGAAAAGTTTATAATTGTAAAATAATTTATTTAAATATTGCAGAACCAGTTAATAAGAATCTGCTGAGTCTCTTCAAGAAACTCTGTAACTATAGTGCCTAATGCCCTTTTAAAACGGTTACTAAAGGTGAGAGAGAATAAAAGGACTGCTTGATTTAATGCAGTCACTGGTGTACTCCCATCCAATTAGAATTGAAATGGTAGTTCCAGAATTAATTTGCCTGTGAGTATTTGGAGCTCCGTATTTCAGGGTCTATCTACTTTCTCTTTCACTACACACAAGAACTGCAATAAAATGAAGACCCTTAAGAGTGACTGTCCAGAGCCGGGCTCGGTGGCTCAGCCTGTAATCCCGCGCCTTTGGGAGGCTGAGGTGAGTGGATTGCCTGAGCCCGCGGGTTCGAGACCCGCCTGGGCAGCGAGACCTCATCTCTACAATAAATCAAAAAATCAGCCGGGCATGGTAGCGCATGCCTGTAATTCCGGCTACTCGGAAGGCGGAGGCGGAAGGATCGCCGGAGCCCAGCAGGAGAGGCTGCGGTGGCCGGAAGCGGCCACTGCACTCCAGTCTGGGCGACAGAGTGAGACTCCAACTCAAAAAAAAAAAAAAAAAAAAAAAGAGTGACTGTCCTTACCAGTACTCAGAAAGTTTGGCCTCAGTATTCTGTACCCATTTTTTGTGGCTTGTCACACAAATTAGCATGTGTCCAATAGAAGCACCTGCATTTGGAGTAAATCTCTCACTCAAGAGGAAAATTCTTGTTCATGTGCTCAGGAAAAGCCTGAAGGGTTGTGTTGATGCAGCATTCCAAGTATATAACAATCAGTCTTTGTTACAAAAGGCATCTGAGACCCAAGGTTTGAAACTGTCTTTCTACATACTGCTCATCATCTGTTTTAACAACAATGAAGACGCATCCAGTAAGTATTTTAGAATTTATAATTCACTTTCTAAGCTGACTGAGCCAAGTCTGGCTTAAGTCCTCAGATAGAAACTTTCAAATGAACAAAAAGTTGAGATAGACAGTGAAAGTTTTAATATCTTACTAAAATATCATCAGATGTTTAACAAAGAACCAGGAACTCTTTCTCTGGATGTGCCCTGAAACGAAATTGGTGTTAAAAGTGATACTAGTACACTCCTGAGTTTCTTTCTATTCTCACTTGACTTGGTCTGCTCAAAGTATGGATTCAAAGTTTCACTAAAAATCAAAGGTTGCAATTAATGCTTAAATAGGTATAATTAACAGTGAAATTAGGAAGATGCTAAATTTTATTAATTTTCTAGGTATGCTGAGAAATTCCCCAATAATAAACTAATGGTATTTACTGAATGTTGTTTAGAATCACAAAAATGAATGTTCTTTTATTTTAAAACCAAGCTGCATTTTTAAAAGATGTGAGGCTCAGAAGTATAAATATGGGAGAAGTATACTCAGTGAGGTTTACAAATATACAGGTTAAAGTTTCTTATCATTTTGGTTCTAAGTATAAATTTTTGATGTCAAGTGAATACAGCCTGTTTTTCATAAATTTCTCCCCCAAAAAACCTTTAAGTTCAACAATTTGAAAAAAAATGTTGTTTTACTTTTGTCTGAACACAGACAATCTATTGTCATACACACAGTGCATGTGAACATATATATTTATACAGATTGCATAACTATGAATTGTGTGGCAATGGGCCCAATTTATATTTTGCATGCACAATTTTCAGTACTCTATCCTAGTAGATGGTAACATACAGTATAAGTTCATCTAAAAATTTACTCAGTGGATTTAAAGCCAAGAAACCATCCCAATAATTATTTACAATTTAATAACTGAATGATTATCAGATCATTTTATACTACAAAATCATTCTTACATCATGAATGCTGATGCTGTGAGTTTTCCGTATTAAACTGGTAACTTTTATAACTCGGAAGTTCAAAATGGCATATACAAAAATAACCAAAGCCTAAAGAATATGAGGAAAGAAGGGGTTTTGATCACTCAGCATTTATAGTTTTCATAAGCATCACAGAAGCACAGGGAATTAAGTGAGCTTTGAAAAAAATGCTTTAAAAAACTGAGTGTACATATAGCCTATAAGGCAAAATCTAAGTTACAAGTGTATTTAACACTGGCAACTATATTATCAGAGGTAATATTGAGTTATATACATATAAACTATCATTAAACTATGACTACATAATACTTCCTACCATAATACTTTCTACCATAACTTATTATACTGTACAGTAGAAGATACTCATGAGGCTTTCTATCAAGGCTCCAGGTTTAAAAGAATTTAGTATTTTCCTCTTGGCTCCAAGTCTAATCAATATCATTCTGTAACATAAATCAGAAATTATGCTTTTTTAAAAAAAATGAAAAAACATAATTTGCGATCATTACAGTTCCAACACACCCACTGCAATAATAGCATCTACAAGCAGTTTCTATAGCATTTAACAAATGCATTTTCTAGGTGGGTGTGGTGGCTCATGCCTGTAATCCCAGCCCTTTGGGAGGCTGAGACGAGAGGACTGCTTGAGGCCAGCAGTTCAAGACCAGTGTGGGCAACATAGTAAGTCCCCAACTCTATTAAAAAAAAAAATTCTGAAGAACCTTCACTTAGTACTAAGGATGCCTGTCAAGTAGGCATCTACATTCTGAATAAAAGTATATAATGGGATTTAAGTGAATCCTTAGTCCCAACATCTTCTAACATTTTCATATCAGATGAAAAAAATTCATATAGATGACTGTATTTACTGATGTGAGCAAATGTGTCTACAGAATAATGTGCTTTTCTGTATGTCTCTAAGGAATCTGCACTTAACTACAGACTACAGTCTATCAGAAAGTTAAATTAAAAAAAAGAGGAGCAATAGCAAAGTTCTTACTAGAACATGAAAAAAATAACAGACAGGCCTAGATCCTAAACATAAACCAAGGTCAGTATGAAACTGCTTCTGTGTCTGACATGGAATGTCATGAGTTTGGAGTTCTCAGGTCTCTTGATTGCAGAACATGCCAGCTGTGTGTCTCACAGTGCTTTCTGATGCCCATTTACAGAAGGCTTGGTTGTTTCTGAATCCCTTGAAGAATCTGATAAGTGAAGTTTATGAAGCCCTGCAGAAAAATGAAGAAAATGGTGAGAAATGTATTGTTGAGTGGTTGGGAAAGGGTTAGGGTAGCAGGAAGAGATTTATAAAACAGAATGTAAAGTTTTAACTTGGAAGCTGTGATGTGCTGGCCAGATCTCCTTTAGAAATGAAAGATCTCTTCTCTCAACCAGCAACCTTCCTCTGGGGAGGCCTAAGCCGAAGACAGTTATAGAGTAGGAAGTTACATCCCCTTCCAGGATGTCATGTGTGGGTCTAAAGGCCTGCCCCTTCTCAATTCAGTAGCTCTCTAACGGGGCATCGTAGTCACAACATCCCATCGGATCAGCCAAAACTTCCAGTGTGTCTACAATGAAGCATATGTCCTCTCTGCACAATTCCATCCTTTTCCTTTTCCCCAACCCCTATAGTAAACCTTCTTCTGGCAAGCTTATCTCCATGTAAAATATACTTCTCAAGGAACCAAACCTGAGACAGATATATTCCTGTTTTTGTTTTAAAATACACACATACATATGCCCATGCAAGAAAATGTAGGAAAAGGCATACCAAAATACTAACATGTAATTTTATTTATTTATTTATTTTTTTTTTTTTTTTTTTTTTTTTGAGTTGGAGTCTCACTCTGTTGCCCAGACTGGAGTGCAGTGGCCGCTCCCGGCCACCGCAGCCTCGACCTGCTGGGCTCCGGCGATCCTTCCGCTTCAGCCTTCCGAGTAGCCGGAATTACAGGCATGCGCTACCATGCCCGGCTGATTTTTGGATTTATTGTAGAGATGAGGTCTCGCTGCCCAGGCGGGTCTCGAACCCACGGGTTCAGGCAATCCACTCACCTCAGCCTCCCAAAGGCGAGGGATTACAGGCTGAGCCACCAAGCCCGGCTCTAACATGTAATTTTAAAAACTGCAAAAGATTATGATAAAGAAAGAGCAAGCTGAATTGGCAAAAGAACAAAATGAACATAAATAATATTTCACTACTCAAAGATATTTCACAGAATAAAAAATTATCACTGCCTCTACAATTACATGTATTTCCTTCTGGATCATATAGCAATTATTTATATAATGTACCTGATTTAGAGAACAACATTATGCTCTTATAAGAAGGAAGGGTAAAAAAAATGTAATGGTTTATGTGGTAATAAAGCTTCAAGCACTTTAATAAAAATGAAGCACAATGACATATGACAATATAGCCATGTGCCGCTTAACAACAAGGATACGTGTTGTGAAATACATTGTGAAGTGATTTCATCTTTGTATGAACATCATAGAGTGTACTTACACAAACCTAGATGATACAGCCTACTACATACCTAGACTATATGGCATGGACTATTGCTTCTGGGCTATAAACCTGTAGCATGTTCTTGTACTGAATCCTGTAGGTAACTATAACGCAGTAGTAGGTACTTGCATATCTAAACATATTTAAACCTAGAAAAGGTAATGCATTGCTCTATGACATTGCAGCAACACTAGGCCACAGGAATTGCTCAGTTCCATTATAATCTTACATGACCACTGTGGTATAAGCAATCAGTCCATTGTTGACCAAAAGATCATTATGTGACACATAACTGTACAAAAGCAGCACATCTAAAGGACAAGTATTAAGAAAATAATTTTCACAAGGCTCAGACCTTTATGATTCTTCAAAGACTTACCTGGAAAAGACTTTGCCCCCTACAATTTATAATGGTAATCTACCTGACTACTAGGCAGTTTTATCTCACTCTTAAACCAACACACTACTCCAAAATTTTAAATTTCTGTCACCTGCATATCTTAATGAAAGAAAAGGTAAAATAGAGCCTCTCTACGTTTGAATGGGAAGAAAAAAAAAAATCAGTGCAACACAGGAGTGGCCAAACTGCCATGTGACAACAGTAACCCACAGCTGTAGAGGGTGGGGAGGTATGCTAAAATAAAGCTTGCTAGAAAACAGATTGAGCAAAGAGAGGATCAATGAAGTATTCAATGACTAACTAAAACAGAATCACCCTTTTAGGATAGATTATTTGAGTTCAACCTCTAAAATTTGGGTGCAGCGTAGGGTAATGCATTCTGAAAAATTACAATGTCCCTCATCTACAGACAAACTCAAAAAAACCCAAAAAACCTCCATTACTACCATCACCACAGCTAATTTTTTTTTAGATGAGAAAATATAGTTATTTAGAAAGTTAATTAGAAAGAGAGGGAAAGAGAAGATTCACCTCTCCAAGGTAGGGGAGGGGCCAAAGCCAGGAAACATGGCAACAGCCATAGCTCAAAGAGAACATGACCACACCAGAGTCTAGCAAGGCAATGGCCATAGCTAAATTTTTAAGTGTTTATTATATACCAGACATTCCCTGAGATGGATGCTATCATTATCAATGGACACAATAGCCAAGTGGGGGGGAAAGCCCACAAAAAAAGAAAGGGGATAGTTCCTTTTTATTTTATTTTGAGTTGGAGTCTCACTCCTTAGCCCAGGCTGGAGTGTAGTGGTATGCTCACGGCAACCCCAGCATCAACCTGCTGGGCTCCAGCAATCCTTCCACCTCAGCCTTTCAAGTAGCCGGAACGACAGATGCATGCTACCACAACTGACTAATTTTTTATTTATTGTAGAGATGAGGTCTCGCCAATAGTTGCCCCGGCTGGTCTTGAATCCACGGGCTCAGGCAATCCACTCACCTCGGCCTCCCAAAGTGCTGGAATTACAGGCTGAGCCACCAAGCATGGCTGATAGTTACATTTTTATCATGAAATTTTGATTCTCACTGAAATCATATGTATGATCTCAGATCATTCAGACATTACATATACTTAGAATCTTTTTTTATGTATAAATTACCCCCTTAGAGCATCTGAGTAACTAACAAAAAAATTGAGGAAGAAAAGTAAATCCATCTACCAGATAGTTTCATGCAACTCTTGATAATTCCACTGTCTCTTATGGTCAAATAACTAATATAATATATAAGACCTTTTATATCAGGTAAAGTTATATTTTACTACCTTAATAAAAGCTTCCTTAATAAAATGATGTCCAGAACACTTTATTCAAATGCTGAACTACTGTAATTTATTTGCAATCATCTCATTTAGTGAATCATAAGTGAAAAATTATCTGAGATTATGTCTAACTAATCTTCCTGAATTTCCAACAGGTTTAAAAATTATATTTTAACTCTAGACATTTGACTGAAAGGATTGCTTGATTCCCACTTCATCTTGTAGTTTTTAATTTGGCCAGCTTTATGATACCAAAGCCCTAAAATCTATAAATTATCTGATGCTTCAACTGAAATGAGATATAAATTTTCCCTTTTAAGCCAATATTTCATCAGCTATCCACTCACAGAACATATTCAAAGTAAAATGCATGTGAATAGATCATCTGGAATCTTTTTTTCCTTCCAAAGGTCATCCTTTCAAACATCAAGGTTGGAAAGGCTTGGTGGTATGAGAAGCTTTATTGCTGCTCATATAGTTTAAGTTATCTGAAAATTGTACCTTAATGAATCAATCAATAGGTGGCCTTTTGCAATAGCTAAACGCTATAGTGGAATATGGAACATAAGCATTCAAATGGTAGTAACTCAGGTAAATGAGTCAATGTCACAATTTTCTATAATAAATGCCTTCTTTTGCCACAAAATTACATACTTCAAAACCAAGATAGTTTATATGTCCTGGTATTTTTAAAGTATAAAACTTGAAACAGGCCAGGTGTGGTAGCTCACATCTGTAATCCCAGTAATTTGGGAGGAGGTGGGAGGACTGCTTGAGTTCAGGAATTTGAGATCAGCCTGGGCAATATAGCAAAACCTGGTCTCTAAAATGAATGAATGAATAAGTTAGGTGTGGTATATGCCTGTATCCTAGCTACTCAGGATTGAGGCGGGAGGATTGCTTGTGCCTAGGAGTTCAAGGCTGCGGTGAGCTGTGATTGTGCCACTGCACTCCAGCCTGAGTGACACAGGGAGACTTTGATGCAAAAAACAAACACTTGAAATTGAAATATGTGTAGCTCTAATGTGGAAATAAACATTTAAAAAACCCATAAGGCCGGGCTCGGTGGCTCAGCCTGTAATCCCGCGCCTTTGGGAGGCTGAGGTGAGTGGATTACCTGAGCCCGTGGGTTCGAGACCCGCCTGGGCAGCGAGACCTCATCTCTACAATAAATCAAAAAATCAGCCAGGCGTGGTAGCGCATGCCTATAATTCTGGCTACTTGGAAGGCTGAGGCGGAAGGATCGCCGGAGCCCAGCGGGTCGAGGTTGCGGTGGCCGGGAGCGGCCACTGCACTCCAGTCTGGGCAACAGAGTGAGACTCCAACTCAAAAAAATAAATAAATAAAATAAATAAATAAAAAACCCATAGGCTGTATTTTACACTTCAGCAAAACTTGCCAATTTTTAGTACAATTACAGTGCAGGTGACTCATGGAATATATAACAATAAATCCCCTCTCTCCTATCAATGCCAAGAATGCTTGCCAAGAATGCTAACATTTTTATCCTGAATTATTTGGCTTACTGAAAAGAATTATCGGTCAGCCTGATATCTGGAAAAGCCAAGCCCCCCCCAAAAATAGGTTTAACTAAAAGATATCATCGCCAAAAAAATAAGTCTGTGACACAGTATCATCTTTACCACCACCATAACCACCATCATCATAACAATAAAGGAGCTACTGTGTAGCCAGTTTTTATGCTTTGTCAAGCACTGTGCTAAGGAACTGACTCGAATTATTTCAGTTAATATTTATAACAAACAAAAGGAAGAAGATATTATCACTGTTTTACAGATGAGAAAACTGAGACTTCATGAGGCAATTTTGTACAAAATCATGATCAATAAGTAGTGGATCGAATTTGACCTCTTAGATTTTACACATTTATTTGGAAAACAAAAACAGCTGAAGATTTAAAATTATTAATTAGTAGAAACAGGGAAAAAAATACCCATAAACCTCAGGATTACCTAGGGCCTTGAAAAGTTCCTCTCGAACTGCAGAGGTGAATTTCCGGACCAGACATAATGTTGTCACAATAGCAAAAAGTAAATTGTAGGATAATACAATATAGAAATTCCCCAGCCAGTTAAACCTTCCAAAGTCTCCAAGTAGATCAAATCTAGTGATTCCTGTTAAAAATAAATAAAATAGCCCTTAATAAAATCATTTCATTTGTTATACAGTAAAATACACATCAGATCAAATTCCATTGACTTTTTCACTTCTGTTATATGAGGGACTCGAATGAATGAATAAATCGCAAAATACATACAAATACATAACTGTTGTCTAGAGGGACAACCTCTAGGCAGTCCTAACCTACTTCACATACAAACCACAGTCACTTGCAAGTGATGAGCAATGAGGTCAGAATGAATGCCTCTTGTCATTTGATGGAATTCATGCTTACAGTAAAAATAAACCTATTGTGCTGCTCACATGGAGAGAATGGCAGACTATATGCTCCACTGAAACAGAATGACTATAACTGATAATAGGAAATAAGAGTCATGATGAAAAAGATGCCTGAGCAAATCCTTACACCTCCCCTGCTGCTGCCTCTTTGGGGGAATTGCCTGTCCCCTCTCTTCATTCAGGACTCTGCTCAAATATACCTCCTTGGAAAGGAAGACTCTTAATTCTCTTACCTAAAACAGCTGGACACTCCATAGCCCTCTATCCTAATTATGACTCTTCGTGGCACATATTACCTGAAATATATTTTTCCCCCTTTTTGGCTTATTTATTGCCTGTTTTCCCCACTAAAATGTCAGTTCTATAAGAACAGGACACTCCTATAATTGTTTCACTCCTATAATTCCAATGCCTAGAATAATGTCTTATACTTAATATGTACTACATAAATGAACAAATAGGATAATTTCCTTCCATAAAAATTGTTAGTCTGAATTTAATGTTATAGGCTTATAGAGTAAAAGGGCAAAGCTGGAAATGCAGTGGAATTATATCACATATGCACTGGAGTTACTTTAATTCAGCTGCACACATTTTAAAACATCTTTTTATTTAAAAAGTAGTTTAAAAAGTCATTCTACTTAATGAACATGTGCCCCAAGTTCAATACATATTGGAAAAAATATGTGAATGGTAGGATTTTTCTGGCCATTAATAGACATACAAGTAAATCACATCATTCGAAGTAGTCAGTCAAGTAAGAGATAATGGGATTGCCGACGATCTTCAAGGAAGAAATGAAGCCTACTTTGGAGCAATATAAAATTTAAACTACAGAGAGTTAGAATAAATAATAACAACTGCCTATAGGGTTGAATAAACAAAATTATGTATTTCATATTGTATGGGTGATTTAAGGATTTTATGGGTGATTTCAAGAATAACTTTGACTAAACGCAATTTCACATTATTAGCTGACTTGAGCTGAACTCTCATTCCCACTCCAATGCCATTCTCTTATCTACTATGTATAGCCTCCACAAAAGCAGCTTACAGAGACAACGATAAAAATCTTCACACATAAACAATGTAGGTGAATGTGATGGCTCACTCCTGTAAGCTCAGAACTTTGGGAGGCCAAGGCAGGAGGATCATTTGAGCCCTGGAGTTCAAGACCAGCCTAGGCAACATAGCAAGACTTTGTCTCTACATATAATCAAAAAGTTAGCCAGGTGTGGTAGTAAGCACCTGTAGTCCCAGCTACTTGGGAGGCTGAGGTAGATCACCTAAGCCCAGGAGGTCAAGGCTGCAATAAGTCATGATTGTGCCACTGCACTCCAGCCTGGGTGACAGAGTGAGACTTTGACTCAAAACAAACAAACAAAATAAAAAATAGAATAGAATAAAATAAAACAAACAAAAAATAAACAGTGTGATTAAAAACAGGAGATCTCAAAAGTTGCTCTTCTGTAGTTACTTCTACCCGGGCCAATGTGTTTCAATTTGAAAGACAACACTATATCAAAATACAGTGGGGTTTTTTTGTTTTTTTATTGTTTTTTTTTGTTTTTTGAGTTGGAGTCTCACTCTGTTGCCCAGATTGGAGTGCAAAATACAGTTAAAAGACAGAAGATTAAGGATATAATAAAATACTTTTTAAAAAAGGTTAAAACTGAGACACGAGGAGACTACGCAGCAAATGTTACACACATTTATGAGATAATAACAACAATCTTAGCAGCAGTTTCTCAGCTACAAGTATTAATAAAACTTTGCTTATTAAAAGGAATACATATCTAATGATACATTTTATTTTTCAAATAAAGTACCATTTAGTTTAGCCTAGGAATTATCCATAAACAAGATATTGTCCTCCAAAACAAGTTTCAGTAGTTTCAGCCCAGAAATCTCAGGTAAGTACTTTAATTTATAAAGTCAAAGACTTCCTTGAAAACATGATGACAACTATGAATTTTCTCACAAGAAAGGTACATGTACACACACACAAAATTTTGTATACCATGAAGCTCATTTATGAACTGATAGATCCCAAAATAAAAACCTTTACCCAGATGTTTCATAAAAGTCTTACTTGTTCTCAAAATGCTTTTGATCATACATTCCCATTACAAAAAAATACTTTTGAGACCATATGGGTATATATACCTATATCTGCATACACTATTTACTGACATCTTATATATAGGCAAAACAAAGATTTTTAAAATTATAACAATAAATATAAGTTCTAATATTTTCTTCAGAGTTCAATGACTTAATTTGTGAATCCATAGAGATCACAAACTCGACTTTGGAAACCACTGGAATATGTTATGTGGTAATTCTACCACCTCTGAACATGACCTATGTCCTAAGTGGTGACAGCACTACCACATAATGAGAGTAAAGTCATGAAGCCGAATGCATTATAATAACAGAACAGAAGGCATGTTAGGAACAATGGGACAGTGTATCCACTGGAATTTCTTAGTGGACTCAACTTGGTATCTTGAGAATCAGGGTCAAGACCTCATATGGAACATCCAGACAAAGAACAGTCTCCATCATTAGATGTTTTAGTTCCCAGGATATTTCAGGTTGACTTCATAAACAGAAATTCCGGAGTCTATTGCTATAGTGCACTGAATAATTAGACAAAATATTACCTCATAGGGATTATTATAAAGATTATTGTTTCATATTTAATATTTTTTAAAAATCTAAGTGATACTGACTAAAGATTACTCTGAGCTAGATGCAGTGGCTCATGCCTGCTACACAGAAAAGGTGTGTGAAAGAAAGAGTTGCTCAATGCGGCAAATTTCATTGTTATCTTATTTTCAGAAACTGCCACAGCCACCCCAATCTTCGGCAATCACCACCCTGATCAGTCAGCAGACATCAATACTGAGGCAAGACCCTTCACTAGCAAAAAAAAAAAAGAAAGAAAGAAAATACAATTTGTTGAAGGCGCCAATGATTGTTACCATTTTTTAGCAATAAATTATTTTTAAATTAAGGTAGGTACATTGTTTCCTCACACAGCAATATTGCCCAATTAACAGACTACAGCATAATATAGACATACACTGAGAAAGCAATAAATTTGTGTGACCCACTTTTTCAAAATAAAGCAGGTTACAGAATTTTTTGGAACCAAACTTTCAATATCACCAAGGTATGCCTGTATATATGAAAAAGGTGCTCAACAACTCTAATAATTAGGGAAATGCTAATCAAAACTATGAGGAGATATCAACATCCATCTGTTAGAGTGGTTACTGTCAGGAAGATAAGAGATAACAAATGCTGACAAGGATGCAGAGAAAAAGGAATCCTTGTACACTGCTGGAAAGAATGCAAACTAATACAATCTTTATGAAAAACAGTACGGAAGTTCCTCAGAAAATTAAAAATAGGCCAGGCGTAGTGGCTCACGCCTGTAATCCCAACACTTTGGGAGGCAGAGGTAAGAGAAATGCCTGAGCTCAGGGGTTCAAGACCAGCCTGGGCAACTTGGCAAGACCTCATCTCTACAATAAGTCAATAAAAATTAGTCAGGTGTGGTGGCATGCACCTGTAATTCCAGCTACTTAGAAGGCTGAGGCGGAAGTACTGCCTGAGCCCAGCAAGTCAAGGTTGTGGTAGTCATGACCATGCCACTGTACTCCAGACTGGACAATAGAGTACATTTCTGGGTATATATCCAAAGGAATTGAAATTGGGATCATGAAAAGATGCCTGTACTGCCATGTTCCTTGAAGAACGATTCACAATAGTTATGATACACAAAAAACCTAAATGTCCTTCAACGAATGAATGGATAAAGACAATGTCATACACACACACACACACACACACACACACACACACACACACACACACACACCATAAAATTACTCAGCCTTTAAAAAGATGGAAATCCTACCATTTGTGACCACATAGATGGAGCAAAAGTAAATTATGCTAAGTGAGGTAAGTCAAGTGCAGAGAGACAAATACTATCTGACTCACTTATATGTGGAATTCAAAACAGGCAAATTAATAGAAGCAGAGAGTAGGACAGTAGTTGCCAGGGACTGGAGACAGGGGTAAATGAGGCAATATTGAATAAAGGGTACAAAGTTTCAGTTATATCAGATGAATATGTTCTGCAGATCTAATATACAGTGTGGTGATAGCTAACAAGACTGTATTATATATGTAATTTACTAGGAGAATAAATCTTAAATCTTTTCACCACATCCACACACTTACACACACACATACACACAATGTTAACTGCTCAGAGGTAATGGATATGTTAATTAGTTTGATTGTGGTGAATATTTCACAATGTATATGTATATCAAAATGTCACATTGTGGGTTTTAAATATAAACAAGTTAGCCGGGCGTGGTAGCGTGAGCCTGTTGTTCCAGCTACTTGGAAGGCTGAGGCGGAAGGATCACCAGAGCCCAGCAGGTCGAGGATGCGGTGTCCGGGAGCGGCCACTGCACTCTAGTCTGGGCGACAGAGTGAGACTCCAACTCAAAAAAAGAAAAAGTGTATATATATATATATATATATATATTTTTTTTTTTTTTACAAGTTTTATATGTCAATGATGCCTCCATAAATCTGCTAAAAAACAACAGCATAAAGTCTGACTGGAAAGAAATGGAAGTATATTGTTGTAAGGTTCTTATATTAAGTGGTATGATATCATTTGAAGGTAGAGTGTGATAAACTATACTATAAACTTTACTATACTATAAACTCTAAGGGAATTATTCAAATTACAAAACAAGAGTTACAGAAAATAGGCCAACAGAGGGAAAAAAGCAAAATCATCTCTTTTTCAAATGCAATTTATCTGGAAGAATGCAGATAAAGAGAAAAAAGGAAATAAAGAAGAGATGGGACAAATAGAAAACAAATACCAAGATGGTACATTCAAACAGAATTACATCAATACTTACATTCAATGTAAATAATCACATTCAATGTAAATCACATCCAATTTTAAAACAAAGATTGACGGGTTAGATAAAAATCCAGGATCCTACTGTATGATGTCTACAAGGAAGCAACTATTTAAGTACAAAGACACAAACAGGTTAAAAGTATAAAAGGAACAAAGCATACTAGTCAAAGAAACTGAAATGGAAATATTAACATAACACAAAAGTAAGTTTCAGAGCAAAGAATATTACCAGGCATACAGAAGATTAGCGCCATATCATAGTTATAAAGGGATCAATTCGTCAAGAGGATATAACAACCCTAAACATTTATGCATGTAATACCAGAGCTTCAAAATACAGGAACCAAAAACTTACATAAGTGTAAGAGGGAACAGACAAATCCACAATTACACTCAGAGATTTCAAAACCCTTCTCTCTATAATTGATAAATCAAGTGGACAGTAATAATACAGAAGATGTGAGTAGCATAACCAGTCATTATAAAACATGCTAACCATCAGTAGCAGAATAAACCTTATTTTCAACTGCATACTAAAGACAGACCATATTCCGAGCTATAAAGCAAGTCTCAATAAGTCCAAAATGATTCAAGTCATAGTAAGTACATTCCCTCACCACAATGGAATCAGTAATAGATAAATTAAATTAAAAATCAGTTTCAAACAAATCTCTGTAACATCCCCAAATATTTGGAAACTAAATTACATACTTCTAAATAATCTATGGATCAATGAAGAAATAAAAAAGAAAGTCAGAAAATATTTTGAATTGAATGAAAATGAAAATATATAAAAATGTGAGGGATACTGACAACAGTACTTGGAAGGAAATGTATAGTGCTAAGTGCCAATTTTGGAAAATAAAAAAAGTATATCTCAAATCAGTGACTTTAGCTTCAATTTTAAGAAAGAAAAACCAGAAAAAGTGAATCCCAAAGAAAGCAGAAGAAAAGAAATAATAAAGATAAAAGCTAAATCAAAGGACTAGTAAATTTTAAAAAATAATAAAGAAAAACAAATGAAACTGAAAGCTGGTCCTCTGAAATTATCAATAAATCTCCAATCATACTGTGCAGGAGGAAAAAAAAGACAGAAGACACAAATCATTGCTAGCAGTTACAAGAGGTGATATCACTGATATACTGTATACAGATACAGTAAGGGAACTTTATGCAAATAAACTTGACAACTTAGATGAAAAAGACAAATTCCTCAAAAGACACTAACAAATTTCACTCAAGAAGAAATAGATAACATAGTAGCCCTCTATGCTAAAATCCTTTCCACAAAGCAAATTCCAGGCCCAGATAGCTTTACTGATAAAACAGTATCAGGCATTGAAGGACCAAAAAAAAAATCACATCCAGAAAACTGAAGAGGAGGTAGTATTTCTGAATACTTTCAATGAGGATAGCATTACTCATATATAAAAATCAGGTAAAAGATACTGACAAGCAAAGGAAGCCACAGAGTAATACAATCATATACATAAATGCAAAAATCCACGCAAAATTTTATCAAATTCAACCCAATAATATACTAAGGGATAATACATCATGACGAAGTGGGGTTTATCCCAAGAACACAAGGTTGGTTTAACATTTGAGAATTATTCAATATAATTTAGCATATTCAGATAATATAAGAAAAACCATGATTATCTCAATAGATTTAAAAAAAAGCATGTAACAAAATTTAACATTCATTCCTGATTAAAAATTCCAGCAAAGTGAAAAATAAGTGAACTTTCTCAACCTAGCAAAGGACTACAAACAGCAGCAACAAAACTCTACAGTGAATATCACAGTTAATAGCGAAAGGCAGAACACTTTCCCCAGCATGATGAGGAATAAGTCAAGAATGTCTACTCTCACCACTTCTATTTGGCATTGTGTTAGAGGCTCTAGAAAATGAAATAGGCAATGAAAATAAATAAAAGCATTCACATCGGAAAGTAAGAAGTAAAACTGTCTTTATTGGCAAACGTCATAATCAACTAAGAAGAAAATTCATTGACCCACAAAACGACTACTAGAATTAATAAAAGAGTTTAGCAAGGTTGCAAGGTAGGAGATCAGTATTTTAAAAAAATCAACTGTATCTCTGTGTATTAGCAATGAATCATTAGAAACTGAATTTTTTTTTAAATGCCATTTTCAATAGCATCAAATGGGCAAGACCTGAACAAAAAAGACTACAAACAAACAAGACATTATGACCAGCCTGGACAATATGGCAAGATATCGTCTCTACAAAAAATACAAAAGTTAGCTGGATGTGGTGGTGCACCCCTGTAGTCCCAGCTACTGGCAAGGTTAGGGAAGATCACTTGAGCCCGAGTTTGAGGCTGCAGGGGGCCATGATTGTGCTATTTCACTCTAGCCTGCCACAACAGAGTAAGACCCTTACTCAAAACAAAAAACAAGACAGATTAAAAAAACTCAATCAGTATTTATCATAGAGACTAAAACACTCAAATATTGTAAAAGTGTTCATCATTTTCAACTTGTTGTATAGATTCGATACAATTTCAATCAAAATCCTAGCAGAGCTTTTGTAAAAAAGACAAGCTAATTTTAAAAGTTGTGTGAGAATGTAAAGGACTTAGAATAACTAAAAAAGAGGAACAAAGCTAATGAATTTATACCATGTGATCTCAAGTCTTATGATCAACCCATAGTAATTCACATAGTGTAATACTGATGTAAAGAAGAAAGACACTAATGGAACAAAATAGAGTCCACAAAGAGAACCAAACCCAAACATATATGGACCATTGCTTTTCAATGGAAGTTCAAAGGTAAACCAGTGGAAGATGAAGATTTTTCAAGCAACAGTATTAGAATCACTGGCTGTTCATGTGACAAAAAAAATTTTCAATCCATACCTCACATTATATACAAAAATTAACTCCAAATGGTCATGAACAATTGTATAAAAACTAAAAGTATAACATTTCTAGAAGAAAATATATAGGACAATATTTGTGATCTTGGGTTAGAAAAAGGTATAGTGAACTGTGACACCAAAAGTATAATCCATAAAAGAAAATTCAATATATTTGACATTATCACACATAAGAAAGTCTGCTCTTTCCAAGACACTATTAAGATAATAAAAGATAGGTCACTGAATGGAAGAAATGCCTGCAAACAACTTTATATAGAACTTTTATCAAGGATATGTAAACAGCACTGAAGAATAAGAAAATAAATCCAACCTTTTAAATGAGTAAAAGATCTGAATACATATTTTACCAAAGAAAATACATAGATGGCAAATAATTACATCAGTCATCAGAGAACTGCAAGTCAAATCCACAAAAAGACACTACTACATACCTAATAAATGCCTAAAACTCAATGACTATATCAAGTATCAGTGAAGATGTGGAGGAACCAGAATTCTCATACACTCCTGGTGGGAATGTAGAATGGTACAAACACTTTGGAAAAATGAAACATACACCCAGACATTGCGATTCTAATTATTATTTACCCAGTAAATATGAAATGAAAGCATACATCAACTTGGATTTGAATATTTGTAGCAGCTTTATTTGTAAAAGCCAAAGTTGTAAACAACTCAAATGTACTTCAGTGGGTGAATGGATAAACAATTATGATATATACATACAATGAAATATACTCAGCAAAAAAATGAACTATTGATACACATAACATTATGAGTGTGTCATTATGAGTGTGAAAGAAATCTGAAAAACAACAGTACATATTATATAATTTCATATATATAACATTCTAGGGAGTATAAGCCAACTTATAGTTAGGAAAAGCAGACCCACACGTGTGTTTTAGAATGGCCAAAATCCAGTCTGGCATGGTGGCTCAAACCTGTAATTCTAGCACTTTGGGAGGCCGAGGTTAGGGGATTGCCTGAGCCCATGGGCTCGAGACCCGCCTGGGCAACTTGGTAAGACCTCATCTCTACAATAAATCAAAAAATTAGCCAGGCGTGGTAGAGCGTGCCTGTAGTTCTGGCTACTTGAAAGTCTGAGGCAGAAGGATTGCCTGAGCCCAGCAGGTTGAGGCTGCGGTGGCCATAAGCATGCCACTGCATTCCAGTCTGGATGATAGAGTCAGACTCCCAACTGAAAAAAAGAAAAGAAAAAAAAAAGAATGTCCAAAATCAGAACACCGACAACACCAAATGCCGATGAGGATATGGAACAACAGGAACTGTGATTCATTACTGGTGGAAATGCAAAATGGTATGACCACTGTGGAAGATAATTTGGCAGTTTTTTTGTTCGTTTGTTTTAAACAACACTAAACATACTCTTACCAGCAGGAGAGTTGCCTTGGAGGCTGGGTCTTGGGCCAAGTGATATCTCTTATGACTCGGGGATGAGCTATTAACTGGATGCAAGCTACCAGAACCGACTAGATAGCCAGGCAGGCTGCCATAGACAGGATGGGGGAGGAAGCCTTGATTGAACTGGCCACTTGGACTATGCTTCCCCTGTGCTGAGACCTCAACACAGCAGTGGTTGTCCCTCACCAGGGCATTTCCCCTGGGGCCTGGGGACTTTTCCACTACTTTCATCAGGACTGATACATACAACTGCCACTAGGGGGCCTGAGCACAGGCCTGCCTGGTCCAGCTCTGCCTAGCTTTGCACCCCACAGCAGAGACAGAACATGGGATCCAGGCTTCTGGGTGTTCCACAACCCAATCCACCACTTAGTACAACAAGTTCTTCTCCCAGAAAACAGAAGTCAGGCAGAAATCCTATCAGTACCACTGCAGCTGATCCTAACCTGAAAAAGTCATCTACTTACCTGGAGGCCAGCCTGCAAAGAACATTGCAACAATTCTAAACACAAGCACAGAGCATGGGGACTAGAAGATTATCCCACAACCACTGCTATCACCATTGCCCATGACACCTCAGTTGCCCAGGAAGTTGAGGGCCTGCTGACCTGCCCATTACAGCCATTACTAGAACTGGCATCCCAGAAAGCCAATCAGAGCCCCAAGCAATCTACAGATTCAATGAAATCCCTATCAAAATACTGCCATTTTTCACAGAATTAGAAAAAAAAACTACTTTAAAATGTATATGGAATGAAAAAAAAAGTCAGAATAGCCAAAGCAATCCTAAGGGAAAAAAAAGCTGGAGGTATTATATTATCTGACTTCCAATTATATTACAAGTATATAGTAACCAAAACAGCATGGTACTGGTACAATAATAGATACATAGATCAATGGAATAGACCAGAGAACCCAGAAATAAAGCCACATATTTATAGCCAACTGATCTTTGACAAAGTTGACAAGAACAGACACTGGGAAGGGTGCCCTTTTTAATAAATGGTGCGAGAAAAACTGCAAAAGAATGAAACTGGACCCCTATCTCTCACCATATATGAAAATCACACAAAAAATCAAAAGTTAAGTTGTGTTTATCATGAAATGATGGTGCAGAGGGGAACATGGGAGCAGTGTAAAGGAGAAAAGACAAGTCTATGAGACCAAAAGAAAATGTATGGAGATGATGGATACATTCACTATCTTGATTGTGGTGATGGTTTTACAGGCATACACATAAGTCAAAACTGATCATGTTAAATATGTACAGTGTATTGTATGTCAATTATGCCTCAATAAAGCTATTAAATGCATTTATTAGGCTTCAGACTATGGCTATTGGGTATATAAATATCATGTGTGAATATATTAAAGTATGGTTGTATCAATTAGATTTAATTAGAAACTCTGTATTTATGTATTTGTTTTTATGTTACAAGTTAAATTTGTAAAGAGTTTTTGAGTTTTTGAGTACCTTCCATATTCCTAACACTATACATGTACTATAGGAGTTACAGAATATGTTAAGACATCCATTCCCTTCATGGAATTGACAGTCTTCCTAGGAAGAAAATACTTTCAAAACATGTATCATTTCCAGCATGACTAAATGTGTGTGTACAGTTAAGTGAGATGGGGAAGCGAGAAGCACATAAATCCCCTACAGCATACGTGAGTGAAGCACTGTGTGGCAGGCCATCCCTTTCTTCAAGGAGTATACAGCTTAATGGAAGGGAAAAGAGTAAGCCATTACAAGATAATGTGGTAAGTGACCCAGCATATGTATGGAGGATTTTGTCAGTGTTAGGAGAGTGTACAGGAGGGATACCTGAGGGGGCGGGAGGGAGGAAGGTTCAAAGAAAAAAATCTATGACATTTACGGATGAGCTGAGTCTTGAATGACATGCTGGGTTTTAAGAAGGAATGGGTGACGAGGAAAATTATTCTTGGTAGACAAAGCAAGATGTTCAAAGACATAGAAAGCAGAGCAGCCATGCTTTCTTCCCAACACACCTGAAGAATTTACCTTTGTTAACAATGACACATAATGTAAGGTTTGGAATGGCAAGAAAGAGATACAGGCAGAGTTTAGGTATAGAAGATCTTATGTGCAGTCTTAAGGAGATTGGACATTATTAGAATGACAAAAGTCATTTGGAACAGGAAATGACAGGACCACATTTTCACTGTGGGTGTGCTAGTGGTGGAGATTGGACTGGTCCTTAAATAATAAGTAGACACTGAACAGAAAGAAGAGACAAGGGAGGTGCTTCAAGGTAGGACTCTATCTGCACCAAACACTACCTTCAATGCTCCCTGCACCTGCTTTTTCTTCCCTTATCAAGCACATGGCACTGTGAAGACAAATGTGAACACTCAAAGATTGACTTACAGTGTTAAAAACAGTTAGACCTTGGCATTATATTGCCATGTCAAGGAAACAGGGAAGAGGACAAATATTTAATAAGCAAAAATCTTTTTTAAAAATTTACTGAGATGAAAGTTACATAACATAAAATTAACCATTTAAAAATTAAAAATTCAAGGGCAGTGGATACATTCACAATGTTATATAACCTTTGGAGTCACCTGTATCATTCCAAAGTAAAACCGTGTATCCATTAGGCAGCTTCTCCCCATTACCCCTTACCCAAGTTGTTGGCAACTAGTAATCTACTTTTCATCTCTGAATTTTCCTATTCTGGATATTTTATATAAACAGGAATCATACATTTTGACTTTTTTTAACTGGCACTCAGCATAATGTTTTCAAGGTCCATCCATGTAGCATGTATCAGTAAGTCATTCTTTTTTGCTTTTTTAAATTGTGGTTAAAAAAAACAAATAAAATTTACCAATTTAGCCATTTTTAAGTATTCACTCCCAATTTCTTCCACTCCCTAGTTCCTGGCAACCCATGAACTGCACTACTCTAGGTACCTCTTATAAGTAGAATCACACAGTATTTGTCTTTCTGTGACTGATTTATTTCACATAGATGCCATTCCTTTTATGGTTAAATATGTTACAATCTTTTCATCCATTTGTTCAATGATGGACACTTTGTTTCCACCTCGTGGTTATTGTTGTAAGGATGTTTATAATACAATGAGAATACTTGGTCAAAAAAATCTTAGAATAAGGAAATAAAGACAACCAGGACAAAAGCAAGACAACTGAAATAACTTAGCTCATCTATTCTGAGAACACAATCCATCCTCCACATGGTGGCACCCACTGACATCACAAATATTTAACAACTAGATACTGTGAGGGATAAAAAGATGCAGAAAATATGCTCATGTCCTTTAAGGAACATAAAGTTTCTTGGGATAGTCAATGCACATAGGTAAGTACAATACAAGGCTGAAAGAGACACTGTCATGTGTGACATAGGATTTGACTCAGCGTAACAGAATGGGAAAAATATGGATAGGCGGAGAAAGGTTAAGGAGCCACTGTAGAACAATGTGAACTGGCACATAGAGATGGGAAATATATTTGCAAATATCAAATCAATGTTAGTCATTTTTATTTACATGCTCCAATTTCATTTTGTTCTAATCTATGATAATTTAATTTAGTAGTCCAGATGAACTAGAGTATTTGAACTTGAATACAGACTATACAAAATCCAATGGAAGAATTATAAGCAGCCGGGCACGGTGGCTCATGCCTGTAATCCCAGCACTCTGGGAGGCGGAGGCGAGAGGACTGCCTAAGGTCAAGGGTCCGAGACCAGCCTAGGCAACTTGGCCAGATCTTATCACTACAATACATTTTAAAAATTAGCTGGGTGTGGCGGCATGCACCTGTGATTCCAGCTACTTGGAAAGCTGAGGCAAAAGGATTACCTGAGCCCAGCAGGTCAAGGCTGTGGAGGCCGTGAATGTGCCACTGCACTCCAGCCTGGGTGACAAAGTGAGACCCCAACTCAAAAAACAAAAAAAGAATCATAGTCAGAGTCCAAGAAAGAAATTTAAATTATAATTTTCAAACAAGTGAATGTCTAAGCCCTCCAATGTGGATGGTAAATGTCTACTCTCTTCCTGAAAACACTCTCCAGAGATGGGCCTTCCCATTGTCTCCCAATCATATTTTCTCACTTGGAAAATTAAATATATCTGCAGTTATCTTGGTTTAGTTTCAGGCATTCTTACTCTACTCTCCTCAGAAAGAAAAAAAGAATGAGCGTCATTTTTTTTAAAAATCAGCGAAGCCGTTCCCAGGAAGAAGCTGCCAGGAGAGACTGCCAGTTCTGGGTTCTGCCTCACCACAGCAGCACCTGGCTGAACTCTGGCAGCAAGGGCTGCGGAGGGAGTACAGCGAGGGAGCCCAGAGGCAGAGCCCCACTGGAGAAGACGAAAGAGGCACCCTGACATGATCTTGAAAACTGGGCAGGGAAGTATTCCAGATTGCTCTCCACAGAGCGACAGACCCGAACCGATCTCTGTGACCAGCAGATTAATTACTCAGGGGTTGATCATGACCCAGAGGGAATATCCTGAAATCACAAACTCCAGAGGGACAAGATGAGTGCTAAGCCTCAGGCGCCCCGTCCCCTACCCTGATTCAGCTGCAGTACAAAGGGTGTGAACAGAAAAGGATGAGGAAGATCTCCAAAGAGACCAGTGATGAGTTGGGAGCTGACTCAACTCCCTCCTCCCAGCAACCCTCCCTGAGCATCAGACTCACACGTTGGGGAAAGACTGAGAAGGACAAACCCAGGAGGAGCCTGGACCTCAGCCGCAATAAGAGGACTCCACTCCAGGATAAGCCTGGCTGGGGCACCAACCGCCAGTACCTGGGGAAGAAACAATCCTGTACCTCCCCACTGGAGAGGATTCCACTGACCATAGTAGAGTAGGAGGGGAGGACTAAAGTCCCACATACCCCCATTGCTCCTTCCTCCTTTCCTGGGCCGGACACTGGGGAGACTGAATGAGGCCGAAGCTCTGCAGGAGACAGGAGAGGGGCAGCTGAGAGGAACAATTACAGAACCTGTCACAAGAGGGAGGATTTTTTTATTTTTTTAATAGTTTCCATTTGTACATAAATGTGTATGTGAGGTTTTGATCTGCATCACCCCAACTCTCCCTTTTTTTCCTCTTTCTTCTTTTGTTTTCTGTTTATGTGTGTACGTGAAGAATTGAGTGTTCATTGTTCAGATTTTTTTGTTTTTGCTTTTTTGTTCTCTTGTTTTTAGTTCTATGTGTGTGTGAATGCATGTGTGAGGGTTTGATTTGAATTGCTTTTTTTTCTTCTCTTTTTTTTTGTTCTTTTTCTCTTCCTTTCATTTTAGGTTGGGTGTGTATGTGTGTGCTTGGTTTTCCTGGGTTTTTTTGTTGTTCTTGTTTGTTTTGTTGTTATTCCAGTTTGTTTTAGTGTGTGTGTATGCTTAATTGCTTTTTGCTTTGGTTTCTGCTCTTGTTTTTCTGAGCTTTTTACAATTTTTTTTTTCTTTAAAATTTGTCCATCTCATTTCATTCTACTTTTCTCTGTTCTCCTCATTGTTGTTACTGTAACTTGAACTCAGGGGTACATATATACAAACCCAGTGCACTGTCAAAGAGAGTGGTGGTGGGAACTGGGTCTCAGGGAGCCCATACCACAATCAGTGAACACTGTGATTTGCAAGTAGTTTCTGAATCCTACCCTGCCCATGCTCCACATTATTTGACTCACAAAACTACAAGAGACGCAAAGCTTCCCACTCACAGCTTTGTTTCAAAATAGAACAAATGCAGAGCCCTGAACAGGAAAGAACAGAGGGCTGAGCAAACAGAATTGAAAGCCTCTCCCACTGCCACAGAATAATGGAACTAAAGAGAAAAGAAAGAGATCTGTCACAAATGAAGAAAATCAACAGAGAAACACAGGTAATTTCCAGTGTAACAAAGAGAAAACACCTGAAAAATCAGACCCCGGAGCCCAAACAATGGAAGTCACCACTGACTGGCTCCAGAATAAAACAGGAATTAGGGAATGGATGGAAAGAGTGACTAAGACTCAAGAAAGACAAGATACAACACTGAAAGAACTTGTAACAGAGATTCTGGTCATAAAAATTTCATCCAGGAAATAAATAAGAAGACGACAACATGGAAAGCAGAATTAATCAAGCAGAAGAAAGAATCTCTGAACCTGAAGACCAAAACATGGAATTAACCCAGTCTGTAAAAAACATAGAAAGAAAACTCATAGCCGGGCTCGGTGGCTCAGCCTGTAATCCCACGCCTTTGGGAGGCTGAGGTGAGTGGAATGCCTGAGCCTGCGGGTTCGAGACCCGCCTGGGCAGCGAGACCTCATCTCTACAATAAATCAAAAAATCAGCCAGGCATGGTAGCGCATGCCTGTAATTTTGGGTACTCAGAAGGCTGAGGTGGAAGGATCGCCCGAGCCCAGCAGGTCGAGGCTGCAGTGGCCGGGAGCGGCCACTGCACTCCAGTCTGGGTGACAGAGTGAGACTCCAACTCAAAAAAAAAAAAAAAAGAAAGAAAGAAAACTCAGCAAGAAAAAACAAGAGATGTCCAAGAGGCCAAACCTATGCCTGATTGGTATCCCAGAAGAAGAAAGGGGAATGGAGAACACCCTCACAAGACATCAAATGAGAAGTCCAACCCCTAGACACATGGTAGTTCGCCTATACAAAGCAAGCACAAAAGAAAAAATCTAAAAGGCAGCAAGAGAGAAAGGTCAGACTACCTAATGGGGAAAACCAATCAGAATAGCAGCAGACCTATTGGCAGAAACAGTACAAGCTAGAAGGGACTGGAGTCCAATATTCAAAGTCCTCAAAGATAAACAATTTCAACCAAGAATTCTTACCCAGTCAAGCTCACAACAGTCACCAAAAAAATGAAATACCTCAGCATCTTCCTAACCAGAAAAGTGAAATAGCTTTACAGTGAAAACTATAAAACACTGCTCAAATAAATCTAAGAAGACACAAACAAATGGAAAAATATTGCATGTTCATGGATAGGGAGAATCAACATTGTTAAGATGTCCATCCTACCAAAGGCAATCTACAGATTTAACACAATACCCATTAAATAACCAGCAGCATTCTACTCAGACCTGGAAAGGGCAATACAGGAATTCATATGGAAACAAATGACCACAAATAGCCAAAACAATCCTCAGCAAAAGAAACAGAGTAAAAGGAATCACACTTCCAGACTTTAAACTTTACTGTTAGGCTGCAATAATCAAAACAGTCTGGTATTGGTATAATAATAGACATATGGACCAATGGAACAATATAGAGATTCCAGAAGCAAAACCTCAATTTCTCAACCAACTCATCTTCGACAAACCCTCCTTCACCAACCACTGGGGAGAGGAGAACCTATTCAGTAAATGGTGCTGGGAAAACTGGCTGAACACATGCAGAACATTGAAACAGGACCCCTACCTATCATCATATAAAAAAATCAACTCTAAATGGATCAAAGACCTAAACATAAACCCTCAAACTATAAGAACATTAGAAAATTGCCAGGCACAGTAGCTCACGCCTATAATCCCAGCACTTTGGAGCCAAGGTGAGAGGATTGCCCAAGCCAACGGGTTCAAGACCAACCTGGGCAACTCGGCGAGATCTCATCTCTACAATAAATCAAGAAAAATGAGCCAAGTGTGGTGGCACATACCTGTAGTTCTAGCTACTCGGAAGGCTGAAGCGGAAGGATTGCCTGAGCCCAGCAGGTCGAGGCTGTGGTAGCTGTAAGTGTGCCACTGCACTCCAGCCTGGGCGACAGAATGATACTCCAACTCAAAAAAAAAAATGCAGCAGACACCATTATGGAATTTGGAACTGGCAACCAATTCCTGATCAAAAACTCCAAATGCCCATGCCATAAGAGATAAGATAGATAAGTGGGACCTCAACAAACTGAAAAGCTTCTGTAAAGCAAAAGAAACCATCCAGAGAGCGGGAAGACAGCCCACAGAATGGGAAAAAATATTTGTCAACTGTTTATCTGACAAAGGCCTAACATCCAGGATCTACAAGGAACTTAAACATGCCGAAAGGAAAAAAACAAATAGCCCCATTAAAAGTAGGCAAAAGACATGTACAGAAACTTCTCAAAAGAAATACACAAGCAGCCAACAAACTCATGAAAAAGTGCTCAGTCTCACTAATCATCAGAGAAATACAAATCAAAACTACATTGAGATACCACCTAACCCCAGTAAGAATGGCTATCATTAGCAAAACAAACAACAACACATGCTGGCAAGGATGCAGTGAAAAAGGAATGCTTCTACACTGCTGGTGGGAATGCAAACTAGTGCAACCTCTTTTGACAGTGTGGCAATTTCTAAAAGAACTAGACATTGACCTTCCATATGACCCAGAAATCCCTCTACTGGGAACACACCCAGAAGAACTCAAATCATTCTACAAAAAAGATATCTGCACACACATGTTTATTGCAGCACTATGCACAATAGCAAAAACATGGAACCAACTGTGCTGCCCATCGAAATGGACTGGATTAAAAAGATATGGTACATATACGCAGAATATTACGCAGCCAAGAAAGACAAACATATGGACTTCACAGCAAAACAGTCTGGTATTGGTATAATAATAGGAAGAGAGTGATCTATTACAGAAACAAAAAAACAGAGTACCACATGTTCTCACTCATAAGTGGACCCTGATCATTTGCCATAATACTATAAGAAAGGGATTGGCAGTAGCGGGATACTGTCAGGGTGGGGAGGGAGTCACAACATCAATTAGGGTACCTGATCTCAAACCAGGCAAAGTGGGGACCAAAGGGAGGCCCCAATATTACCTGTACATTGACCACTTGTATACTTAATCCTGAATTGTACCCACATCTTTAAAATAAAAAATATTAAAAAAATAAAAAAAGAACACTTGCTTATAATCCACTTCATGAACATTTTTCTCACAATGAAATATTAAAATAAAATCATCCGGGCTCGGTGGCTCAGCCTGTAATCCTAGCACTTTGGGAGGCCTACCTGAGTGGATTTCCTGAGCCCGCGGGTTTGAAACCCGCCTGGGCAACTTGGTGAGACCTCATCTCTACAATAAATCAAAAATTAGCTGGGCGTGGTCACGCGTGCCTGTAGTTCCAGCTACTTGGAAGGCTGAGGCGGAAGGATCACCAGACCCAGCAGGTTGAGGCTGCAGTGCCCGGGAGCGGCCATTGCACTCCAGTCTGGATGACAGAGTGAGACTCCAATTAAAAAAAATAAAAAATAAAAAAACATAAAAAATAAAATAAAATCATACACTCAGCTCTCTGCTTTTGATGCTATACATGTCTCTTTTCATTTTTCTAAAGAGAAGATGGGAAGGAAGAGATGCACATGATAAATATTAACAAGATGAAACTGAGTACTGCTCTTAGGCATTGGTGCAAGAAAATAAATGCCTTTACTGTGACTCTCAAGTTTCTGGTCCCATGGATAGAAAGCATCCTGAAGATACTGAAAGGGAATACAGGAAGGAGGAAGACAGAAAGTGTGGGAAAGAGGGAGAGGAGGAGAGGGAGAGGAAGAGAGTGAGAACAAGAGAGAGAATATGATGGGTTCTGTTTTAGAAACCACCAATATGAGAAGACAGTGGGATACCCGTACAAAACACAGAATTACAGATCTGGATTCCTCTGTTCTTAGCTTTCTAAAAATTATTTTATTTTTATTTTAAAGATGTGGGGTACAGAATGGGCTTGGTGGCTCACCTGTAATCCCAGCCCTTTGGGAGGCCGAGAAAGAGTGGATTGCCTGAGCCTGTGGGTTCAAGACCAGCCTGGGCAACTTGGCAAGACTTCATCTCTACAATAAATCAAAAATTAGCCGGGCATGGTAGCACACACCTGTAGTTCTGACTACTTGGAAGGCTGAGGCAGAAGGTTTGCGAGAGCCCAGCAGGTCAATGCTGGGGTGGCCATGAGTTGCCATTGCACTCCAGCCTGAACAATAGAGTGAGACTCCAACTCAAAAATCAAAAAAAGGAAAAAAAAGAAAGAAAAGATGTGGGGTACAATTCAGGATTAGGTATACAGGTAAATTTTGGGTCTCCCTTTGGTCCCCACTTTGCCCGTTTTGAAATCAGGAACACTTACTGATGTTATGTGCCCTCCCTCCCTCCCCTGGCAGTGTCCTGCTACTGCCAATTCTTTTCTTATAGTATTATGGTAAATGCTCAGGGTCTTTTTATGAGATTTGAATTTTGGGGCAAGTGAATGAGTGGTAGTTGAAAAGTAGTAAAAGAGACAGCTAAGGAATGGCCAGAGGAAGAGAAGAAAAAAAGAGGGAAACAGTGACCAGAAATAAAAAAAGAGATCTGGGTGGCAGGGTTATAAACAGTAAATGTCTCAGAGAAATTAAGATAAAATTCATAGGATTAGGCAATTGGGAGGTCACAGGCAACCTGTACAGAAAGAGATAATTAAGTGTTTTTATTTGAAATTAATTTTAAGATGATTGGGTTCTGATAGAGAAAATATTTTCAAAACCTTTTCTCTTGTAACTTCCACTGGGCAGCACACAAAGTTAAGAGTTATCAGAATAGCCAGGCTCGGTGGCTCAGCCTGTAATCCCAGCACTTTGGGAGGTTGAAGTGAGTGAATTGCCTGAGCCCGCAGGTTCGAGACCCACCTGGGCAACTTGGCAAGACCTCATCTCTACAATAAGTCAAAAATTAGCCGGGTGTGGTAGCACACGCCTGTAGTTCCAGCTACTTGGAAGGCTGAGGAGGAAGAATCGCCGGAGCCCAGCAGGTCGAGGCTGCAGTGGCTAGGAGCGGCCACTGCACTCCAGTCTGGGTGACAGAGTGAGACTCCAACTCAAAAAAAAAAAAAAAAAAAAAAGAGTTATCAGAAGCCTGGGTGCAGTGGCTCACACCTATAATCCCAGCACTTTGAAAGGCCAAGGTGAGAGAATTTCCTGAGCCCACGGGTTTGACATCAGCCCGGGCAACTTGGCGAGCCCTCACATCTACAATAAATCAAAAAATTAGCCAGGCGTGTTGGCATTGGTCGGTAGTTAGCTGAGGTGGAAGGATCACCTGAGCCCAGTAAGTTAAGGCTGCAGTCGCTGTGAGCATGCCACTGCACTCCAGCCTGGGCGACAGAGCAAGACTCTAACTCAAAAAAAGAGCTACCAGAAGAAAAAAGAATGCCAACAAAAGAATTAAAAACAAAGTAATATTTAGGTAAGAGTTTTAAAATTTCCTACAGAGTACAAGCACACACAAACACACATACGTATCTACAGAAAAAGATTTGAAAAGCTATAAACCAAAGATGTATCTAAAAATTCTGAACAGGAGACTGGGATTAAAAGTGGCGGTCACAAGCAACTTTGGCCTGGTCACTAATTTTCAATATTCTTTATCAGGACAATTTATTCATCAATATTTGATAAATATCAAATATTCATATAATTATTCGTTCATTTATCTTATAATTAAAAATTAACTTAAAAATAAAATTTCCTACTGTGCATGTACACTATTAAGGATACTTGGTGGCCAGGTGCCAACAGCTCACACCTGTAATCCCAGTACTTTGGGAAGCTGAGGCAGGAGGATTGCTTGAGCCCAGGAGTTCAAGACAAGCCTGGGTAACACAGCGTGACCTCATCTCTCAAAAAAAAAAAAGAAAAAAAATTAGCCAGGCATGAGCCTGTAGTCCCAGCTACTCAGGAGGCTGAGGCAGAAGGCCCACCTGAGCCCAGGAAGTTAGGACAATGGTGAGCCATAGTTGTGCTACTGCACTCCAGTCTGGATGATAGAGACCCCAACTCAATCAAAAACAAAACAAAACAAAATCCAACTAGATATACAAATTTATTTCCCAGATATAACAACATTAGTAATCAGTCAAAAGTTGATTAGTACTATTCATTTATTGTTTTCTATAATATAACTGAATATTATTAAATCATATATAATTTTTTGGCAAGAAATTTTTCATATGGGGTTTGGAACTTTTTTATATCAATTTCATAATTAGGAATATATATTATAATTTATACTTCTGCTTCACATTTGTCATTGCTAAGCATCTGTGAAAGCATCGTCTATTTCTGTTTCACAACAAGAACTAGGGAGAAAAAGCCCAGGGTAAAGACTGGTAGTATATTTACGAAACTCCATATAAAGGCCTCTCTTAAAAAAAAAAAAAAAATCTGTTAATAAGCAAAATCCCTTCATCAAGAAACAAACGAGAATAATCTACTTTTCTTCTGCAAGATAATAGATTGCATGGGACCCAGATGTGGAAATACTGAATAAATTCAAACTGATTTGAAAGGGTATCTTTGTTTTAATACTGTAAGTACATTTTTTTTTTTTAATCTGGATTTGGGCCTTATATAACTTACAAGTTACAGCAAGAACTTCCAGGATAAAAAGAAAATAATTTAAAAATAGAAATTAGTAAAAGTATTTCAAAGACTATTGTTTGCATTTGAAAAAAATTTTTTCCTTTGGTTAAATTAGTTTTAAAATACAGAATAACAAAAAAATGTCAGCCTCTCAATTTTTCTTGAGTAAGCATAATAAAGAGCATATCAGCACTTATACAAAATCTATTCTTACAAAATTCGCTGCAGTATTTAAAACATTTTATAATAAAAAAGTTTGGGCATCTGTAAATAATTTGTTTGGTCCTGTTCTATTTTCACCTTGTTAGCAAAGGTGAGTCCATCAAGCTATGCAGTGAATTGTTAAAATACGGACATCAAATTCCCTAAAACTTTAGATTCTGGAAACTTAAGTCTAAACAGGCAGCAAAAGAATGTTCTGAAAATTATATCCACTGGCATGGCATTACTTTTAAAGGGATCTAATAACGATTTAAAGTACACAATTCTTTGTGTTTCTTATGGACAATAAAACTATCATCTATAGTAATCATTTAACCAAAAATACATGACCAAAATTTTCCTTACAAGTTAATTCTTTCTACCAAGTGATATGCTTATAAAATTTACTTAGTGGTTATTTTTCAATTAGTACAAAATTTTTCACACTCAAATGTGACATGCTATTTAAAAGGAATTCTTTAATCAGTGTGCCATATCATACCATGCACTTAAGCCTAAAGTCTGTGATGCATCAACAATAACAGCTGGCAAATTTTTAAAAAGAAAAAAAAAACCATAGCACTTTCAGTTTTGAAGCAAAAATACCACCAAATTACTTATTTTATAATGGAGTCAATGTATTTTCAATTCATACTTGGCACTAAAAAAATTGTTGAATAGGAAAACTGCATGTATGCAGGTAAATTATACTTTTCCTTGTTACTGAATTTCTCATTTCACTGTAAGTGATGTGATGCTGCTGGTTGACTTCACAGGAGCAAATGAGACCAGACTAAGGTCAGGATTTCCTTGTGAGAGGTGACGAGAAAGAGTGAAAAATGCCACAGCTTGGAATTTGGTTGCTAAATACATGCTCTATTCTAGTCTTATAAGCTTTTCAGCTAGTAAATCAAAATCCTGTTATACACTAGGATAATAATCATGACAGTTCTCTATATTTTATCTTCTTAAAATCAAAGACTCAATTCTAAAGGGTTAATAGAGGAATTACAAAGTAACTCTCTAGTTTGCATTTCCCATAATACTAAAATAAAGCTTTTTCTTTTAGTCTAGAAATTTGCTTTTTTAATACTGTGAAAAGCCTCTATGAATCTGTTTAACGTATTTATTTCTTTTCATCTATTCAATGCCACTGGGCATAACATGTAATGCAGTGCGTGTTGATATTTTGCAAAGCACCACATGACTCACTGTACCCTAATGCACTCCATTAATCCTGTTTGGACAGCTGGGTCCAGGCATTTGTTAGCTGCATTTTAATTGTTCCATCTTTCTTTTTTTTTCTTTTTATTTATCTCTATGGCAAACTAGTCTGGAATTTAAATTGTTGGTCTTCAAAAAGTACATTTTACCATTAATTTGTTTTCTTTGTATTAAAACTACACACAGCATGTAAGTTTCTTCCATAAAATCAGTATATATTAATGATCAGCAATCAATCTTATAACAGCGCACAGTAAATGTTAAAATGGTAGAGTGGCTGTAACATCACAGACATTTTTTGATGAACTATCATAATACAAACGATAGCATTTAGTTTCAAATCAGGTTATTAAAGAATCTATTTTTAGCATTTTCAAGAGTCACAAACCAAAAGCAGATGTCAAAACAATAACAAGTCCTATAAAGCAAACACAAAAGAAAGGAGACTGTTACATAAACAGGTTTTGCATTAGGCTGTGGAACAGTGGTCCCCTTTCCATTTATACTTTAATTTCTACTTTCTGTTAAAACATGAAATTCTTTGTAAGAATTATGAAGATAACTACAAAGCTTATACTTTCTTGGCACAGCCCTGTTATCTGCATCCCTGTTATCTATGAGTCCTGAATAAACAATGGGGACAATATGGGAACTAAAACAAAAGCAACTAAAAGTTACTAGCAATTTTTGTTATGAGCAAGAAACTTTAATAATCAAATTTTTTAAATCATTTGTAGACATGCGTAAGTCAAAACCTAAGTCGAGAGAATCAGACAGAATAGTTTAATGGATCTGAAATAATATTTAGCCAAGAACTGAGAATACAGTCTACAACAATAGTGCTTTATAAAAGAAGACCAAATGAAGACTTATTCAACTATTTCAATAATAAAATGGAAATATGTTTTACTTTTAAAAGATGATCAAAATTCTCTGTAAACTGAAAAATTAAGAGGATATGAAAGAATGACATTGCAAACAGAAACTAAAGAACTCAAGGGTGTTCTTTGAACCAGTGTGTGCTCTCAGAGATCATACTGCTTTCAACTCTATTTCATGAACACAAAGAGCTTAAAATAATTTATAAAATTTCAATTTTTTTAAACCAACTAAATTATAAGTTCTCAAAACCTTGTATGTAAGAAAAATTAGTTTAACATTTTCAGTCCTAAACATAAAAATAAAAACACAGTTTCCTCACTACAGAACTCAAAAAAAGCCTTACTTGTGAATGTGTCAGTAAAACAAAAACAGTCCACTGTTTGGAGAAAGAATGTTTCTAAGTGTTTAAAAAATAAATGGTCCTTGTATGGCCCTACACATAAATGAAATATAGAAGTAAAGGTATAAAATGATATGGAAAGAAACATTATATTTTAAGAACATTATATTTGAAATCTTTTTGAAAAGGTTTTGAAAGTAACAGTTAAAGAAGTTTAGTAAGTATATCTTTTAAAAATAAGGATTTTAAATAAAACATTTTCATTTAAACTTACCCAGTGTTCTTGACATCACAGGCAAAGCTGAGCTCAAGACCAAGATTGACACACAATTTCCAATGATCTGTTATGAGAATTTAGAAAGAATATTGGGTAGTTAAACAGTAGGATGACAATGAAACCCAAGAACATTCTGGGAAATTACTGTACATTCTACTTACGTATTGGATTTTGTCAACTTCTTGATGATACTATTCAATATAAAATTTTATGAGAATAGTACACTTTTTCTACAAATATTTAAAGTTATGTCTGTAAATTCTAGAAGATATATAGAGCACCTGGTACAAATATAAAACTACAGAACATTTAAATTACTTTATAGCTAGATAATGCATTTCACATTATTGATTATAGTTGCCAATTCCAAAAACCTTTGCCCATCAAGTGAAAAAGAACACATTTGATACTTCTAATTGTATTTTTAAAACCAGATTAATGCTCAAGATTCCTTATATAATACCTACTCCTAATATGTTTGTTATAAGATTTAATTTAAAAAGCACCAGAAATCTAAAACATCTAAACTTAAATAATTCAGTTTCAATGTACCCTATAATTATTCTTTCATATTAAATAAGCTGAAAATACTGATTAATACTTATGATCACTTATATTAGATACTTAATATCTCAACTACTTATTAACTTAGTAAATTATACCAACATATATGGATGTGTATGTATACATATGTGTGGATATATACATATACAAATATATAACTTCTCCCCTTTAAATAGGCTAAAAATATAAAATAGCTAATAAAAAGGAAACAAGACAGCAGCTTTTACTAGTTATTCTTCTTTGTCGGCCCATGGGACCGAATATTTTACAAAGATTTAGTCACAATATAAGGCAACAGCCTTTATTATTCCAAAGCCAATGACACATTGTGGAAAGTCAAATTAACCTCAGACTACAAAATGTTTCTGAATAGAACTCTTCCTTCTTACTTTAATTATTCAAATTTGAAATACTTTATCTCTACTACTTGTAGCAACTAAGTTCTTCAGATTTCAAACAAGCTCCCTGAAGTACAGTCAGCACAAAGTTACTCATTAGCAATACGTTTTCTTTAGAGGAAAAAGAGTCCTTTCAGGAGCCTTCTATAGATAGTTAACAAGCTCTGCAGTTCTGTGCATTTACAAGTGAATGGACATCATCCAAATTAAACAGAGCACATCCTTTTCCCACTTACTCAGCATTTTGAAAATCTTCCAGTTTGTGTTTATGCAACTTACAAATACCTATCACTGCAAATGAACCATTCAGGATGATTACTAACAGTCTGTTTGTCTTGGAAGGCAAAAGAGAGTCTAAGATTCTACCACCTTACCTTTGTCATAGTTGTATCATCCTTCTTGGGAGTAAAGTTTCCAAAAAATCGAAGGCTATAGAAACCGACAACAGAGGATACCATAAGATAGCTGAGAGAATCAAGGAAAAATACTCTCCAAAATAATGCAAGTTTCCTAAAGTTCTCAGCAGTCTCTGAAAAGTCTTAAGGCCCAAAGGAAAAAAACAAAAAGCCACTTTTAAGTACTTGAGGAAGACTACCCTGTTTTTTTTTTTTCTTCTAGATAAATGTCTTAGAAAATTACCACCGGCCCAGAAAACTTGTGAACAAACAGAACTTTCAGTTAGAGAAAGGATACAAAATCAAAATGATTTCAAGTGCAGCTCCCACAAAACCAAAAGTAGAAAGAGAGGCATGGCCTATTCCAGGACCCTGGGGGTAGGGGGGGAGAGAAACACATTTCAGAATTCAATGGCACCATTATATCCCCAAAATTGTTTCTTTCTTAAATATAAGGCAGTTGAAATTAGAAATATTTAATACTTTGAGATAGACTTTCAAAGGCCAAAAAAACAATGACAGGCTAGTTTCATCAACAAATTCAGGTACCATATTAACAATTTCAGTAAGTTTTTTAAAAAATCTAATTTAGTGCAAATGCAATTTAAGTTAATTGTCAAAATGATATGATTATGCTTACTGAAATAAAATGACAAAACTTGCTACTTAAGAAAAAAATCCTGAGTATTTCAGGGAGAATTGTTTTAAAATACAATAATACAATCAGAATGGAATACATAGCTATATAAACACTGAGGCAACATACAAAGATTACACAAAGTATATAAAAATTAAGCTAAGCATAGAAAGATAGTGAATGTGCATATCCTGTTTCCATACTTCAGAGTTTATTTTCCCCAAATCTTTCTTGAAATCAGAATTACAAAAGATACAACTGTTAACAGATTTTTTTTTAATGCTATGACTTTTTTCCTACAATTATACCTATCTTATAAACTATCTTTACTAAGAACTTAAAAAAACCAAAAACAGAAATAGTAATTTTTTTTTTTTGAGTTGGAGTCTCACACCTGGAGTGCAGTGGCATGCTCACTGGCCATCCCAGCGTCAACCTGCTAGGCTCCGGCAAACCTTCTGCTTCAGCCTTCCAAATAGTCGGAACTACAGGTGCATGCTACCATGCTTGGCTAATTTTTTTGATTTATTGTAGAGATGAGGTCTCGCCAAGTTGCCCAGGCTGTTCTCGAACCCGTGGGCTCAGCAATCCCCTCATCTCCATCTAACAAAGTGTTGGGATTACAGGCTTGAGCCACCATGCCCGACCGAAAAAGTAGTATCTCTTTTTTTTTTTTTTAAGTTGGGGTCTCACTCCTTCACCCAGACTGGAGTGCAGTGCCACACATGCTCACGGCCACCCCAAGGTCGACCTGCTGGGCTCCAGCAATCCTTCTGCCTCAGCCTTCCAAGTAGCCAGAACTACAGGCGTGCACTACCACTCCTGGCTATTTTTTATTTTATTGTAGAGACAAGGTCTTGCCAAGTTGCCCGGGTTGGTCTCAAACCAGCGAGCTCAGGCAATCCACTCGCCTCGGTCTCCCAAAGTGCTGGGATTACAGGCTGAGCCACCGAGCCCGGCTGAAGTCGTATTTTTATGAGATCAGACAGGCAAAAAACCATTCCCTACTGAAGTAGAATATTTTCAGAGATTACTAATTTTAAAAAGTATCTGTATATGAATTACTTACTAATTTACTAGTCAGCTTAAATTACATTTCACAGAAACACTAGGAATAATTAAGAATGTATAACCACATGGAACATACTCTAAGATTGACCACATTCTTGGAAAGAAAGAAAAAAAAAAAGAATGTATAGTCAGTCCAATAAAAAAAATTTTTCCCCCAATCTTTTAAAGAAGAAATAAACAATGCTGACAGGAAGTAATAGGGTTCAGGATATACTACTCTAAAGTATAATAACTTGTATTTATGAAAACCTCCAAAGATCACTCTGCAACAGCCTCCCTCCTACCCTTCTTCTCTTAAGTAGGCCATAAGACCCCTCTTTCAAGAGGTGCCCTCCCTATACTCTGAGGAAAGGAACATCTTTCTCTCAGGAGATACAGGGACACTGAGAAGACCTAAACATACAAGCCTTGCTAAATTATTCCCAATTTATAATCATTAGATTATACCTCCTTTGTCCAATCATACTTCCCCACAACTGTCCACTCTTCATTGAACCTAAGCATAAAAATACACAGGTCTCCCTGTTTATTTAATCTTCATTTCTGAAGGTTCCTGTGATATATAAAACTTATCTTACATAAATTTGCCTGCTTTTCTCTTATTAATTTGTCTTTTGTTATATGGGCCTCAGTCATGAACCTTGCAACAGGTGAGGACAAGATATCATTTTTTTCTCCTCTACAAAAGCTTATTGATCAATCTGGAAAATACTTTGGAATTATTCCCTGTCTCAAGAGAAAGTCTATAGGCAGGATTAAGATTATTTGATTTATTTACACCACTATACAGGTAGCTCCTACAACATACAAGTCATTCTCTGCTATACACTAAGCGGGGCAGTACAAAAAATTACCACAGGGCTTGGGACTTACCTTGTTTTTCTTGTATATTAAAATGATTTTTTAAATGAACAGGAAGTCAATACAATAAGTGACTTCCTGCTCTATCAGTGAGTTTGGGAGCATGTTAGTAGGCTTCCACTCTTGTAGAAGAGGCTGTAACTAAATGTGACAATGGCAATAAAAGATGGCACAAGGTCCTGGAAAGACTGAGGTAAGGAGGATCTGAATAAAAAATAAGGCTAAAGGAATTAGCTTTTGAGAGGATAGGGTATCTTTGTTTCAGACTGAAAGGAAGGTAGATAGATCTTGACTTCTTCTATGAGAGAAGAAAGGCTCTTTGCATTAAAAAAAATCATACATCTTGAAATACATACATGCAGAAAGGTGAATATTTTCATTTATTTGAAATACTCAGGTTATACATACAAAATACTTTTGCAAAAGAAAAACATTTTAAAGCATTTTACTTTACCCGTGTTCCCTTTGGCATTGCTGTTTCATCAACCAACAGGCAAAGAATATTACAAGCCACCAAGAGGACTGATATGGACTACAACATAAAAAGCAAGTCATTAGCTCTTAATTTCTAAGATATTTTTGCCAATACACAAGTATTAAGATCGAAATAACCAAATGTATGTTTCAAAATTGAGGAAAAGCAGTCAAGACCAAAATTCTATGTATAAAACTAAAGTAATCAGACTATATTAAAAACTCCCAAAGAAACTCTACAAGATTCTGCAAATTATTATAATTTCAAAGATTGTGACAAAAGCTAATAGTACAGATTCTTTTACTGAGTGACCTCATCAGTTAAAAACACACAACTCCACAGGATTAAAAGTATTAAAATATTATCAGAACTAATTTCATAATGTAATTTTCATATTTTATCATAGAGTTTGAAGCAGGGTATCTGCAATACCTTGTGTCTTCTTAATTTTTAATGAAACAAAAAACCGAATGTCCTGCTTAATTTTCAAGGAAACAAAAGACTGAATTTCATGAGGAAACATAATCTTCAGAATTTTTTTAAAAATTGTCATTCATTTCCACTTTTGCTCTATTGAGTTTTTACAAATAAAGGCACAGATGAATTTTAATACTGTTGATAGAAAACCAGTATACTAGAAACCATTTAGCTGAGGAAACTGCCATACTCAAATGCTAAAGTAAATAAAATATAATTTGCTTTTATTTAACTAGGCAAATAAATTCTCACTGTTTCAATAAGAAGGAGAATCATAACAGCAGGATACACCAAATTTCTTTCCCATGCTGAAGCCTTTTTTCTTCTCTCTATTAGAAAGAACAAAATAAAAGATTTCAGTAATTTCCAAAAGTTTTCTCCAAATTTACATTTTCATTTCATCATGTTACAATTCATATACATTATTTTTATGAGTAATTTATTTTTGAAGAATATAAATTACTTTTAATTTTTCTCCACAAACTATAAAAATCAGAGTTTTTAAACCAGTTTGCCACATTAAACAATTCAATCCTATGATGCCTAAATTTCCGCTCTGTAAAGACATCTCAATTGTTAAGGAAATACACTGCTAAGATACAGCTTACTTTGAAAATACAGAAAGACAGCAGGCCCTCCATATGTGAGGGTTTCACAATGGTTTTCAATCACCCATGGATTCAGTTATCCATGGGGGGGGAGGGTGTTCTGAAACCAGTCTCCCACAGATATGGAGGGCCTATTGTATTTGTATTTGATATAGATCTATACATTGATAAAGAAAAAATAAAGTAACATGAATAAAAACCCCTTCTAGTCATATCCCAAAAATAAACACTCCTATTGGCTCTAAAAAGCTTCCACTTTTACCTACAATGGACTATCTTATATCAACACTAATCCTCATGCTAAGAACAGGTGGAGCCAAAGCAATCCAAGAAAAATGGTGGAGGCATCACATTACCTGATTTTAAACTACACTACAAGGCTACAGTAACTAAAACAGCATGGTACTGGTATAAGTGCAGACATATGCACCAATGGAACAGAATAGAGAATCCAGAAATAAATCCAAATATAACCAACTGATCTTTGACAAAACAGGCAAAAACATAAACTAGGAAAAGGACACTCTATTCAACAAATAGTGCTGGGAAAATTGAATAGTTATATGCAGAAAAATGAAACTTGATCCCTATGTCTCACCATATGCAAAAATTAACTCACAATGTATTAAAGACTTAAATGTCAGACCTCATACAATAAAAATCCTAGAAGAAAACCTAGGAAAAACTCTTCTGGACATTGGTCTAGGGAAAGAATTTACGGCTAAATCCCCAAAAGCAAATGCAAGCAAAACAAAAATAAATAAGCAGGACTTGCCGGGCTTGGTGGCTCAGCCTGTAATCCCACACCTTGGGAGGCTGAGGTGAGTAGACTGCCTGAGCCCGCGGGTTCGAGACCCACCGGGGCCACTTGGCGAGACCTCATCTCTACAATAAATCAAAAAAATTAGCCGGGCGTCATAGCGCACGCCTATAGTTCCAGCTACTTGGAAGGCTGAGGCGGAAGGATCGCTGGAGCCCAGCAGGTCGAGGCTGTGGTGGCCAAGAGCGGCCACGCACTCCAGTCTGGGCAGCAGAGTGAGACTCCAACTCAAAAAATAAAATAAGTGGGACTTAATTAAGCTAGGAAGCTTCTGCACAGTAAAAGAAATAATCAACAGAGTAAATAGACAACTTATAGTATGGGAAAATATTCGCAAATTATACCTCTGACAAAGGACTAATATCCAAAATCTATAAAAAAACTCAAACAAATCAGCAAGAAAAAAAGCAAATGACCTCATTAAAAAGTAGACAAATGAGGTATCTCTCAAAAGAAGATACACAAATGGCCAAAAAGCATGTGAAAAAATGCTCAACATCACTAATCATGAGGGAAATGCAAATTAAAACCATCAAGAGATACTACTTTATATCAGTCAGAATGGTCATTTTTTTTCCAAAATAAAATAATAATAATAATAATAATAATAATAATAATAGAAGCTGGTGCAGGTGCAGTGAAAAGAGAACATATACACTTTTGGTAAGAGTATAAATTAGTACAACCTCTATGGAAACAGGCATGGAGATTTCTCAGAGAACTAAAAGTAGATCTACCATTTGATCCAGCAATCCTACTACTAGGTATTTACCCAAAGGAACAGAAATCATTATATAAAAAATAAGACACCTGCACAAAACACAAAACAGCACAAAATACAACTGCAAGGAAGTGAATCAACCTAAATATCCATCAACTGATCAATGGATAATGAAAATGTATTTCACATACACACACATACACCACAGAATATTATTCAGCTATATATATATATTTTTAAATGAAACAATGTATTCTGCGGCAACTTGGAAGGAATTGGAAAACATCATCCTCACTGACCTAAAACAGGAATAGAAAACCAAACACTGCATGTTCTCACTTGTAAGAGGGAGCTAAACTAAGAATCAAAAAATACATATGGAATGGTATAATAGACACTGGAGACTCAGAAGGGAGAGGATGGGAAGTAGTGGAGAGATAAAATATCAAGGGGAGGGTAGAAAGGATTGGAAGGATGAAATAAAACCTACTGGGTACAATGTCCACAGGTGGGGAGGATGGGTACACTCAAAGCCAAGACTTCTTTGCCACTATACAATGCAGCCATATAGCCAGAAACTTTTTGTACTCCCTAAAGCTACTGAAATACTAAGGAAAAAAAAGGTGAGGAGGAAAAGACTAAAGCCAAAACAAAAACTCCCAATCACAGATCAAAACAGTAATTGTCTATTTCCCAGTGAAGTTTTCATTTATCATCCATGAAATAAGAAAAATCAAAGAAATGTAGGAAGTTTTCCATGAATTCAAAGTGTTGTCATTTATTTTGAATTACATCCTTTCTATTGGTGGGAACAGGATGTGAAAAGTTGGTCTTATGACTTGATAATGTTAGTGGATAAGACCTGGAAAAGAAACTAGGCAATGTCAACATAAAATAAGTGACAGAAGTTATCTTGCCACCCCCCAAATAAGGTGAAAAAAATAAATCAAGCTTATTTTTAAAAAATCAGTATGAACATCACAGAGAGCTACTCAGAAAATGAAAATTGAGGAGCGAATATTCTGTGAAGCAATCTGAGGTGAACCCTCCAATTTGTACTACCTTTCTCTGCAAGGCATTTTCCAACAAATTATGGCATGGGCCCAAGAGGTTGAGAAATCGATGAGTAAAAGGCAACAATCCAAAGCAAGGTTTCAGCAAACTCAGTAGAGCCAGGAAGAAGACAAACATTGGAGTATGGGACTCCCAAGGCAGTCAATATTTGAGAGGCTGTGATCACAGAGAATAGAAAAGGGCAAAGAAATGAACATGGCATGCAGTGCCACTTTCCCTTTGAGGCATCAGTGGCAAAGGGGCTGAGAAGAATAGAAAGATGCAGTGAAGAGGCTGGGAAGTCAAGCAAAGCTTCTGTCAGGCTCATGTTTTTTGAGAGGTAAAAACCAGAGTTTATTAAGAAAATGAGGTCACAGTCACAAACAAAACAGCCAGAATTTCAATTAAGACTAATGAAAAGTTATATGCCCTAGGACTAATGTCAAACTGGAAATAGACCATGCCTTGTAAAGACTCAAATGATCTCAAGCCCAGATGGAGTAAATTGATATGTCCCTACTCTAATTGTTTACCAGAAGCAAAAGTAAACCCTTTCAAAAAGAAAAAAACATCATACAGAGTTTCTATGATTTTGTATAACAAATATCTGGCATTCAGTTAAACATTACCAAGATATGGGATAAAGAGCATGAAAAGACAATAGAAACAGATCTCCAGTTGATCTACACATTGGACTTATCAGAAAGAGGCCTTAAAATAAATGATATGTTCAATGAAATAAGTGACAAAATGGTAAATTTCACAAGCATAATAAATCAAATTAAATAAAACATAATCAAATAGAAATTCTAGAACTGAAAAACATTATAACTAAAATAAAAAATTCAACAGACAGTTTTGGCAAAAGTTATGACACAGCTGAAAAGACAGCAAAATGAAATATAAACCAGCAGAAAATATCACAGACTGAAACATGAAGATAAAAAAAGAAATACAGAAAATAATATGAGTGAAAAAGTCTAATGTATGTGTAACTGCAGCCTGATGAAATAAAAGAGAATGAAGCAGAAGCAATATTTGATAATATAATGGTCAATCATTTTCCCAAATGGGTGAAAGACATCAAGCCATAAAGTCATGAAGTGATACAGATTTCAACAAGGATAAACGCAAAGAAAATCAAATCTAAGCACATCAAAGTAAAACTGCTAAAGAAAGACAAAAGGAGAATTTTTAAAGCCCTTCAAAAAAGCAACAATATGACTCTTAACCAGAAGCCAGAAGACAATGAAATAACGTCTTTTGTTGAAAGTTACCAAATAAGTCGGGCACAGTGGCTCAAGTCTGTAATCCCAACACTTTGGGAGGCAGAGGCGAGAGGATTGCCTGAGTCCAGGGGTTCGAGACCCGCCTGAGCAACTTGGCGAGACCTCATCTCTACAATAAATCAAAAAATTAGCCGGGCATGGTAGTGTGTACCTGTAGTTCTGGCTACTCAGAAGGCTGAGGTGGAATGATTGCCTGAGCCCAGCAGGTTGAGGCTGCGGTGGCTGTGAGTGTGCTACTGCACTCCAGTCTGGGTGAAAGAGTAAGATTCCAACTCAAAAAAAAAAAAAGGAATTTACCAAATAAATTCTAAATATGTTTTCAGACAAATAAAAACTAAAACAATCTACTGTCGGCAAACCTGCATTAAATGAAATACTAATGGGTACTTTTTAAGCAGAAACTAAATGAGTACTGGCAACATAATAATGGAAAAATAAATCAGGAACACACTTACATATTAGAATACCAGTAGCCGGGCTCGGTGGCTCAGCCTGTAATCCCGCGCCTTTGGGAGGCTGAGGTGAGTGGATTGCCTGAGCCCGCGGGTTCGAGACCCGCCTGGGCAGCGAGACATCATCTCTACAATAAATCAAAAAATCAGCTGGGCTATGGTAGCACCTGCCTGTAATTCCGGCTACTTGGAAGGCTGAGGCGGAAGGATCGCCGGAGCCTAGCAGGTCGAGGCTGCGGTGGCCAGGAGCGGCCACTGCACTCCAGTCTGGGCGACAGAGTGAGACTCCAACTCAAAAAAAAAAAAAAAAAAAAAGAGTACCAGTGAAACACCATTTCATATACACTAATTGGTAAACATTTAAAAGTCCAACACTGTCAAGTGTTGGCAAAGACATGAAGCAACAGGAATCCTACCCATGCCTAGCAGGAATGCAAAATAATACAACTACCTGGTAAGGAAACCGTCTGGTATTATCTACAAAAGTTGTACAGGCACATATACAATAGTCATATAATTCCATTTTTTACTATGTACTCTGAAAAAAAAAAAACACCAAGAGGTATGTACAAGAATATTTATAACAACAGTATTCATAATAGTGAAAAACCAGAAACAGATCTAATATCTACCAATGGTAGGATGCCTGAGGTAACTTTAGGTAATATTATTAACAGAAATGAAAATAAATAAACAACATATTTGACTTTTAAGAACATAATACTCAGCCGGGCTCGATGGCTCAGCCTGTAATCCCGCGCCTTTGGGAGGCTGAGGTGAGTGGATTGCCTGAGGCCGTGGGTTCGAGACCCGCCTGGGCAGCGAGACCTCATCTCTACAATAAATCAAAAAATCAGCCGGGCGTGGTAGCGCACGCCTGTAATTCCGGCTACTCGGAAGGCGGAGGCGGAAGGATCACCGGAGCCCAGCAGGCGAGGCTGCGGTGGCCGGAAGCGGCCACTGCACTCCAGTCTGGGCGACAGAGTGAGACTCCAACTAAAAACAAAAAAGAACATAATACTGAACTTCCACCTCTGAAGATACAGCAACAACAGAAACCAGATTTACCATTCAGCATGAAACACTTAAGAAATCAAAAAACACATATATATGAAACAACAACAGTTTTCAAGTCATTGGAACTCTGATCAATGAAAAGACCAATAATCTCTTAAAGATGAGAATCAAACAACATGATCCCTATTTGACCCAGCTTATTGTCTTGAAAGAGTTTCTAGGCCATGGTGTAGGGAGGAGGAACCCAAGCTCATTCCTTGAGTTGAGGACATGAAATGGGAGTCTAGGGAGACCAAGTCAGCTGGAGTTTGCAGAGCAAAGTGCCAGAAAGAAGACTACAACACAGAAAAAGAATTACAAGGATCTGCAAAGGGTCACCCTTAACTGTTCAGCAGAGTAATGATCAGTTCAGGCATATGAGGAAACAACCCATGATTGAAGAAAGAAATCACACCAGAATATGAGAGGGAACAGTACTCACCAACACAAAGGGCCACAACAGTGCCTGCTCCACAAGACAGTACAGAACCTCATAAATCACAGACATTGGACAGAATTCATAGATCTTGATCCTTAGGAACGAGGAATAATTAGCCCTTGATGTGATGATACTGCAATCAAGCCTAACAAATCTTCAAAGCAAGACAATAATACCGAACTATTTCCAAGTCACTTAGCTGCATCTCAGAACAAAATTCCTAACTTATATTTATACTGTAAGTGAGGCACCCAACAAGGTAAAATTCACAATGTTTATTTTCTAATAAAAAATTGCTAGGCATGCAAAGAAGGACAAAAATACAAATGATAATGATAAAAATCAATAGAAACATATCAAGAACTAATGCAAATGTTAGAATTAGCAGTGAAAACATTAGAAATGTTGTCATAACTTTATTCCCTGTTTTTTAAAAAAGTAGAGGACAGAGATTTAACATGTTAATTAAGACAAGGAAGATATAAAACAGGTCCAAACAGAACTTCCGCAGAGTCTGAGAGAAAAAAAAAAACCACTAGATGGGACTAAAGGCAGATTAGACATGCAGAAGAAAAGACTAGTGAAAATGAAGACACAGCAAAAGAAACTATCCAAAATGAAACACAGAAAGAAAAAAGACTAAAAAATAAAGCAACATCCTTGAGCTATCTATGGTCTAATATACATGTAATTAGAGTCCTTGAAAAAGGCACAGAGGAAAAAAATATATCTGGGAAATTAATGGTAAAAAAAATTTTCAAATTAGATAAAAACTGTAAATTCCCAGATCTAAGAGACTCACTCAATGAACTCAAAGAACAAGAAACATGAAGAACACTATCCTTTTTTTTTTTGAGTTGGAGTCTCACTCTGTCACCTAGACTGGAGTGCAGTGGCCACTCCCGGCCACCCAAACTCGACCTGCTGGGCTCCGGCGATCCTTCCACCTCAGCCTTCCAAGCAGCTGGAATTACAGGTGTGCGCTACCACGCCAGGCTAATTTTTTGATTTATTGTTGAGATGAGGTCTCACCAAGTCGCCCAGGCGGGTCTCAAACCTGCGGGCTCAGGCAATCCACTCACCTCAGCTTCCCAAGGCGCAGGATTACAGGCTGAGCCACCGAGCCCGGCTAAAGAACACTATTCTAATGCATACCACAATCAAACTGATCAAAATCAGCAACAAAGAAGACATCTTTTTGTTTCTTTGTTTTTTGAGTCTGAGTCTCACTCTCAGTCAGGCTGGAGTGCAGTGGCACACTTAGGGCCACCACAGTCTCGACCTGCTGGGCTCAGGCAACCCTTCCGCCTCAACCTTCCAAGCTGGAACTACAGGCACGTGCCACCATGCCTGGCTAATTTTTTTATTTATTGTAGAGATGAGGTCTTGCCAAGTTGCCCAGGGCTGGTCTCAAACCCCTGGGCTCAGGCAATCCTCTTGCCTCAGCCCACCAAAGAGCTGGGATTACAGGCTTGAGCCACCGCGCCTGGCCTAAGAAGACATCTTAAAAGCAGATATGGGAAAAAAAGACACATTAAAACACATTAAAATAAAAGTAGGACAGATTACTTGTCAGAAATAATGCAAGTGAAAGGACAGTAGAGCAACGTTTTTGAACATCAATATCTTTGAAAAGTCATTTTGTCTATATACAAAGTAAAAGGTGAATAAATATATACTTATCCTTTCCTAAAACTAAAAGAGTCTTTAAGAATGATTTTGGACAGTTTGGAAGTTTTTAACACACTAATGATTTCATACGTTATCTAATATTTCAGACTACCATACATTCTTTAATAAGAAACCAAGATCAATATACAAGCCAAGAAAAAAAAAAAGTACAATACCTAATTTTGTCTTAAGAGTCTTTACATTTTCAAGTTCTTGTTCCAACTCCATCATGTTATATTCCACCGATGAAGATATCCCTATCCAAAGCAAAAATATTTAGAAGTATAACAATAAAATTCCTAACACTACAGAACATAATTAAAACATGAAATAACATATGGAAAATCCTGATAACTGGAAATTTTAAAAATATGCTGCTCTGATTCATAGAAAATACGTCCAAATCTTTGCCACTTAAAATTTACAAGTTCTCACTGATTAAACACTACATGATTCCTAGAAAATTTCTTACCTTGGTAAAATTATTCTCTGATCTATTATTAAGCTTGTCTTAATTACAAAAGCATCATGTGTTTACTGCAGAAAGCGAAAAAAATAAAGACCTCTTTTAGCATCTCACTTCCCTAAAGTGACAATTGTCGGCAACTTAGCTGATGCTTCCATACTTTCCTTCATATTCATAAACACATTTTACATATATATCAATCATACATATGGTTTTGATTATATATTTTATACTAATGAGGTCAAATCAGACATACTACCATTTTGTTTTTCTAGTTAATAATATGTCCTAGTTGAAAGACAGCTGAATAATATTCCATGGAATGGATGTACTGCAATTTAATTCAGAATTATTCCATTTATTCAGGTTTTCCTCAATTTTTTTGCCACTGCAAATGATGTTGCAAAAACATTCTCATAAGCACATTTAGCACACTTGGTTCTAATTATTTTTGTAAGATAGATCCCCAAAATTCAGATTGCTTTTAAGAGATATTTAAAGATTACTTTCTCCAAAATATTATAATAATTTAAACTATTTTAATAATTTACATTCTCATCAATAGCTTTGAAAGTACCTATTTTCCAATAATTTCTCTATCACTCTCTGTCTTGAATTTTTACCAATGTGATAGGTGAAAAATGTTTTTATATTTGTTTGTTTTTGGTTTTCCCACCGCAGCCTTCATCTGCTGGGCTCAAGCTATTCCTCTACCTCAGCCTTCCAAGTAGCTGGAACCACAGGCATACACCACCATGCCCAGCTAATTTTTTGATTTATTGTAGAGATGAGGTCTCCCCAAGTTGCCAGATTGCTCTTAAACCCCTTAGTTTGGGCAATCCACTCGCCTCCACCTCCCCAAGTGTTGGGATTACAGGCGTGAGCCACTACACCTGGCTGAAAAATGTTTTCTTATTGTTACTTTAATATACATTTCCCCAAATGTGGTTGAACATATTTTCATATATTCAGTTTATCATGTGAATTTTCTGCTTGTTTATCTCTATATTCTTTCTATTATCTACTAAATTCTAAAACAGAGAAATTAAAATCCCCCTACAACTGCACTTTAATTAGGTTCTTTCCATTTTTAAGAGTATTTTTTTTCATTATGCATTTATATTTGGCTGCGGAGTTGGGGGGATTGTTTGTAGGGCTTTCTGCCTTCTAAGACTGTTACATCTTCCTAATGAATCATATCTCTTATCATTTAATACTAAATCAAAAAATTAGCCGGGTGTGGTAACACTCGCCAGCAGTTCCAGCTACTTAGAAGGCTGAGGCGGAAGGATCGCCGGAGCCCAGCAGGTTGAGGCTGCGGAGGCTGGAAGCGGCCACTGCACTCCAGTCTGGGCGACAGAGTGAGACTCCAACTCAAAAATAATAATAATAATAATAATAATAATAGCCCTGTTTGTCTTTAATGCTTTCAACTTAAATTCTGTTTTGTGGGCTTTACATTCTACTTTCTTTTTGTTTTTACCTGTCTTGCTTGCTAGCATGCATATATACATATATATACATATATACACACCTACTAAAAAATTAACATTTCTTTTTTTTTCTATTACAGAGTTGAATCTTATTTGAGGTTTAACTTATCTCAGAGTTTATTGGTTATAAGCAACTGAAATTGACTCAGTCAAAATGGAAAAGGAATTCATGAGACAGAACCAGTAGAAAAACTTTCCAGTAAGGAAGGCAGAGGAAACAAGGCAGCTGGAGTTTCAGGGAGCAGAAACAGATAGATACATAGTCTCCTCATATTGTCACAGCTGGGATGATTCAGTCCCAAGAATTTTCAGTCTGTATACCACTATGATCAAGAATAAAATTCTAGAGAGCAAGCATCCTAATGACATAGTCACATATCAGTTCACTGAAGAGAAAGAGAACTTTGACAAGCAGTTCCACAGATATTATCTAATGGGGAAAACAGCAAATCCAAATCAGGTGATTTACTGAAAGAAAGGTTAATAGGTATTTATAGCAAAAACTGATAAATATGGGTTGAATAACCCAAACTGGCAGGCTCTGTAACAGTCAAATTTAGTCCATTTACATTTAGTAAAATATAGTATTGCACTGGCATTCAGTATAATTTAGTGTAGTAGTTGAGAAACTTCAGTTTATCTCTCGCACAGTACTTGTCTTAATTTTAAGTGATTTTTTTTTTTTTTTTTGAGTCAGATTCTCACTCTGTTGCCCAGGTTAGAGTGGGTAAGTGGCAAGTTCATGGTCACCACAGCCTCAACCTGCTGGGTTCAGGCAATCCTTCCACCTCAGCCCTCCAAGTAGTTGGAACCACAGGCCCACACCACCACACCCGGCTAATTTTCTGATTTATTGTAGAGATGAGGTCTCGCCAAGTTGCCCAGGCTGGTCTCAAACCCCTGGACTCAGGCAATCCTCTCACCTCCCCTTCCCAAAGTGCTGGGATTACAGGCGTGAGCCACTGCACCTGGCTTTTAAGTGATTTTTTTTTTAAGTTTTATCTTTATCAAAATGCACATTGTTCAAAGTATCACACGCTTGCCTGGGTTTGGTATCATGCCTCCTCCCTCCTAATTTCACTCTCCCAAAGACAGTTGTTTAGCGGATTCTTTTGTCATCTGTCTTCCTATTGTAATTTCTTGATTTCCAGTGTTAAGCATTCCCTATACCCTTCCCACCGTGGCAGAAGAGGTTTCAAGTGCCTGAGTCACACATTTTCACTCCTTCCTTTCTCCCAGTATGACCATAATGGTAATTTTGGCTAACCCTTCAATGTCCACATTCCTGTAACAACAGAGATGCTATCTACTGCTTACTCATGTAGTAAACTGTAACCAGTTTTCCTTCCTTACTTACCGTTCTTTCCACCCCCAGAATTAGCTATCGTTTCTTTTTCATTTACTTCGTTTTCTATGCGCTTAAAACTAATTCAACACCAAACTGTTCTCTCAAATGTCTTCATTTCCTCTTGGTTTTTACATTCCTCAGTTATACTATGAATTTCATTTTTCTTGAAGAAATTTCTCTTGGAGTCTTTAGACCTGCCCACTCTGGACTGACTGTCCCCTGTGCTTCCTGCACGCTGTCACCATGGGTCAGCCCTGCCCTCATCTTCTGTGGAGCACCTCTTAGTTCCAATGCAGCCCGTCTTTTCTTGATTTACTCTCTTCTTTGGGTTGTGCATATCCTCCAGTGGCTTGCTTAAGAAAAGGTGAATGAGAGGTAACTTCTTTAAGATTATACAAATTTGAGCCAGGCTCAGAGGCTCAGCCTGTAATCCGTGCCTTTGGGAGGCTGAGGTGAGTAGACTGCCTGAGCCCGCAGGTTCGAGACCCGCCTGGGCAACCTGGTAAGACCTCATCTCTACAATAAATCAAAAAATTAGCCGAGCATGGTAGTGTGCACCTGTAGTTCCAGCTACTCGGAAGGCTGAGTCGGAAGGATCGCCGGAGCCCAGCAGGTCGAGGCTGTGGTGGCCGGAAGCGGCCACTGCACTCCAGTCTGGGCGACAGAGTGAGACTCCAACTCAAAAAAAAAAGATTATACAAATTTGAATTTTCCTTTTGCTCTTATAGTTTGGTTAAACATAAAAACCTAGGTCAAACTAATTTTCCTTCAGAATTTTGAAGGCATTTCTTCATTGTCTTCCAGTCCCTAGCACTGTTTTTAAGAAGTTGGAAGCTATTCTATATTCCAGTCCCTTTGAATGTGAACTGCTTTTTCATTTCTCTTTGAAACCCGATAGGATCTGTCCCCAGCGCTCTTGCTGAGAGTCCATTTCCACGTATTGTGTTGGACACTAGGTGAGCCCAGCCAATTTCCAAATTCATGTCTTTTAGATCTGAGAAATCCTCTTGATTTTGTCATTTCCTATGTCACATTTTCTCGCTTCCATTTGGAATTTCTACTAGATGGATGTTGAATTTCCTGAGCTGGTTCTCTAATATTTTCTCCTATTTTCCCTATTTTTGTCATTTTGACTTGTTTTCTGAAAAAATTACTTTTTTTTTTTTTGAGTCAGTATCTCACTGTGTCACCAAGGCTGCAGTGCAGCGGCACGTTCACAGCCACTGCAACCATGACCTGCTAAGCTCAGGCAATCCTTCCGTCTCAGTCTTCCAAGTAGCTGGAACCACTGACATGTGCCACCCCGCCCAGCTAATTTTTTGATTTATTGTAGAGACAAGATATTGCCCTGTTGCTCAGTCTGGTCTTGAATCCCTGAGCTCAAGCAATTCTCTCACCTCCGCCCCCCCAAAGGGCTGGGATTACAGGCTTGAGCCACCACACTTGGCTATGTTATTATTTCTAAATTTAAATAATCTCTTTCGGCACACCAGATATCCCATTTTTATGGAATCCTAGTACTTCTCATAAATGCAACCTCCATCTCTCTCAGGATGCTGACAAATTTGTTTTGAGACATTCTTCTGTGTGTATCCTATCTCCAAGTGCTCCTGTTTATTTCACATGGGAGGTTTTTCTCAGATTCTGGTGAGTCTTGGTTGTTCGTTCATGTTTAAGAATGAAGCACTAAAGATGCTTATTGGAAACTCAGGACTGCATGGGTGGGGCTTGACAACAATGAGATTTCTGTAGAATAATATAGCTGAACTCTTCAATGAGGATACCTCATTGATAGATCTGTAGGGCTTTACACTTAGGCTGGATAGATTCCCCAGCTAAAACCCTTCATACCTTTCTTGCAGGATGAAATCCTAGTTGTCCAGGTGAAGGAAAATAGAAGCCTATGCATTTAATCTGTAAGCGCTCACTTGTTAATTCACTACTGCCACCCTTCAATGTATCCAGCAGGAGTGGGAAAGAGGCAGTTTTCTCTTGCTAGGATGGGAAAGAAGCAGTTGCCTGGTACCTTGGGTGGAGGGAAAAGATGTGGCAATCAAGTCATTTCATAAACAGGATTTTCAAGCAAGCCTCCTTATGAAGTGGCTCACTCTACTTCATCTGGTGGTGCCACTGTTTGAGACTTTTGGGGATTCTGGGGCATAAACCAAGTACAAATGGCTTAGAATTCAGCCTCCTGGGGTCTACAGTTACTTTCAAAATTTTCTCAGGTCTGCTACATTCCAAAATTTGACCGTGGTTTTCTCCTTTCAACTTTTCATCCTTTTAGGTTTATGCTTCTCTGAACCTTGGTGCTCTCACCAGTGTATCTACTAGGATGCTTTCTACTAAATCAGAAAACTCAACTCAAAGTAGCTTAAAAATAAGGAAATAGTTTCATGTAATTAGAAGTTTAGACACAGAGTAAATTTCAAAGTGGATTTTCCAGCAGCTCAACAGTGACATCAAGGGAATAAATTCTGCCTACCACAGGTTGACTTAATAAGAAGACTGGTGCTCTTCTTTTTTCATTACAATATCAGCGTAACATAGTCCTAACCCTTCAGGGATGCTTTTCTGGGTAACTTATCCTGTGCCAAAGTGAAATTCTCATAGCACTTTAATCGTTCTCTTACTGCTTCCCACCCATCCCCCACAGCTCTAGGATCTTGTTGAGACTGCTTTAAAAATATTTAGTTCAAGATGATTACCAAATGTTTCCTTCAATATGGAATTCAGAATTGGCACAATTTACATAATTTACATACTCAATATGTAGATGTAAAATGAATGAAAGAACAAACAAATGAAAGTCTTTTTCCCCCATCCTAATAGATTAATCACATCTTTGAGAATATACCAGCTATTGGATTTTTTGTTTTCTTTGTTTTTTGAGTTGGAGTCTCACTCTGTTTCCCAGGCTGGAGTGCAGTGGCATGCTCAAGGTCACCCCAGCGTCGACTGCTGGGCTCAGGCGATCCTTCCGCCTCAGCCTTCCAAGTAGCCAAAACTACAGGCACGCACTACCATGCCTGGCTAATTTTTTATTTATTGCAGAGATGCGGTCTTGCCAAGTTGCCTGGGCTGTTCCCAAACCCGTGGGTTCAGACAATCCACTCGCCTCAGCCTCCCTAAGTGCTGGGATTACAGGTTGAGCCACCAAGCCTGGCCTGTTTCTTTTGTTTTGTTTTTTTTTAAGAGATAGGGTCTCACTATGTTGCCCATGCTGTACTCAAACTCCTGGGCTTAAGTGATCCTCTTGTCTCAGCCTCCCAAGCAGCTGGAACCATAGACACACATTACTGCATCCAGCTGAGTTTTGAGTCTTTATTCTGCCCTTACAACTAACTATAGATAATGCTTATCAGGTTGCAAATGGGAAGCCTAATGTTGATCTCCCTCTTCTTTGTATGGAATTTTTCTGGGTGAAAGTTTGCAAGGGTTTTTTTTTATATTATTCTTAGAATTCAGGAATCTTGTAGAATAAATCTAGATCTTTCAGTTTTCCTGTTTAATAATCTTGCCCAGGACTCTGGGCTCTTTCAAACTTCACTCAAGTCTTTCTTCAGCTCATTGAAATTTTCCTCTTTTATTTGCCTACTTTTTTCTACTTGTTCTTTTTTCTCCTTCTAGATGCCTATTATTTACATTAGATATCTTAGTACTATAGTCCCTGAGTATTGTTTCATTAATGATTTCCTTCTTTTTTTACTTTTGGTCTGTAGCACTTCCCTTGATTCTACCAGACAATTCATTCAATTTGCAGAAGGACTATATCAATTTCTTATTGTTGCTGTAACTGACTGCCATAAAATGTCTGGTTTAACACACTTGTATTGCCTTATGGCTCTGGAAGCAAGAAGTCCTAAAATCAAGGTGTTAGCAGGACTGTATTCCTTTTGGAGATTCCAGGGAAGAAACCATTTCCTTGTCTTTTCCAGGTCCTAGAGACTACCCGCATTCCTTGACTCATGGACCCTCCTTGAATCACTTCAAGCGCTGTTCCCACTATCACATCTCCTTCTCTGAAGCTCCTGCCTGAATCTTCACTTACAACAACTTCTGTGATTATAATGAGTCCACCAAATAATCCAGGATAATCTCAAGATCCTTCATCACACCTGCAAAGTCCTTTTGCTATTTAAAGTAACATTCACAAATTCTGGAGATTAGGACTTGGACATCTTTGGGAGACCATTATTCTGTCTACCACAAGTACAACTCATCTTTTGTCTATTAAGCTTTTACTTTTTAAAAAAAAAATTCTAGGAAACAGTCTTTTTCTGCTCTAATTACCTCTCCTTGGAGTTCTTACTACTTTTGAAGGTTAAGTATAAATTCTTATTTGTCTCTCCCATTAACGGTTAACTTAAGTTGGAACCACTGGTTCTAGTCATTCATTTTGGTCTTCTTTACTCAGCCTTAAACAAGTGGTAATTTTTCTCCATCTGCTGCTGCTGTTCCCTTCATGTTTGATCAGGTCAGATAGTCCCTCAAACCAGCCAAAAGGCTCAGCAATTCTTGTTCCTGGGGACTAGGGACCAACTGGCCAGAAAAACTGATTCAGGAGCAAGAAGCCTCACTGAGACTCTCTAGGTGCAAACTGTGTCCTCTCACAAGGGGAGAGATTGTAAGGAGGATTCAGACAAACACTTCAAGGTCAGCAGGATCAGATCAACCCTTGCAGTAAGGGAACAAATGCAGTCTCATTAAGGGAATTCAGAGGGCTCTTTTTCTAAGTCCCCCTGGAGAGGCACAAAACTCCAGTCTTATCCCAGGTTTCAAAAGGAAGCAAATCATGTTCCCTCTGTGTCTCCTTGCTTACTTCTACCCATTGCTGATGAGATAGCAATCCAATACCCTCTCTTTTGAAGAACCTGAGGTCTCAAATGCACTGAAATGCTATATAGTATTTCCGGAGCTCATAAGTTTAATCATTTTACTTGTTAATACATAGTTGATATATTTATAAGAAAGTAAAGATAAGTACAGAGATATTCAGCAGTGTGACACAAAGCTACTAAACTTTGATTGCAAATTTAGTTTTGAGTTTCTGGCAGCCAAAGCAAAAGGGGATGCAATTAAATTACAGAATTAATGGACATTTCCATTAGCGAGGGGATTGACAGTAAGACAGCATAGTTTTAAAAGATTTTCAAGTGTCTTTGAAGCAAACAAACTACATAACAGATTTAGTAATAAGTATACTTTTTATCCCAATCTTTATAAATTAAATGGTGTGTGTCTATAATTAATGCTCTTTTCACTTCAATATCTCATGAGTTAAAAATATAATTCCAAACTACATTTATTCCCTATCCTTATAAAGAAATACCATTCCAGTAACCAGTTCAAGACTAGAAAAAATAATCTGATGAGTATTCAGAATTTTGAAAGGGAGTGGCTACCAGAATAGACAGTATTCCTGCTGCCACTTTGACATTAAGGGAGGTTGGGCACAGTGGCTCACGCCTATAATCCCAGCACTTTGGGAGGCCGAGGTGAAAGGACTGCCTGAGCCCACAGGCTCGAGACCAGCCCAGTCAACTTGGTGAGACCTCAACGCTAAAATAAATTTTTAAAAAATTAGCCGGGCATGGTGGTGCGCACCTATAGTTACAGCTACTTTGAAGGCTGAGGTGGAAGGATTGCCTGGGCCCAGCAGATCGAGGCTGCCATGGCCATGAGTGTGCCACTGCACTCCAGCCTGGGCAACAGAGTGAGACTCCAACAAGAAAAAAAAAAGAAAAAATTAAGGGAAAAGACATAAACGCCTACTTTGTGGGTATGTCTACAAAGCTCAATACAAATGTCTACCACTCAATGTATGATTTTTCAAAGGAAGATAACTAAAGTGGCATTTCTGAAATGTGCTTTTATTTTCAGGTGATGCAACACTAGGCATACAATGGGTAATTAATAAAGATTGGCAGACTTGTATATAAAAATAAAGAATACATTCTTATTGTCCTCAAATCATGCTTTTATTAAATGACTAGATTCATTTGGAATGACACAATAGTCAAAGACATTACTATCCTTTATTAAATGGTAATATATCAATATCTAAATGAAAGAAGTAAGTTTTGGGGGGCAGAATATTTCATTATATATGACCAGAAGGAAATAATGACTATTATAAGAAATTATGACACAATACAAACAATACTAGAATATTATGTGAATTTAAGTTATATCAAGAAATTAAAATATCCCAAAGAATTATATTATCATTACTTTATTCAGAATGAATCTAAAATGTTCAGTGTCAAACTGTCTAGTCAGTAAGTCAAATTGGTAGACAAAACCTGTTTAGACAAGTCATGAAAAATAAAAAGGGAATCTCTAAGAAATTCACAAAGCAGCTCATTTAAGGTCAATTTAATGGTATTATTCTGTTTTCCTTCCAGCCCTGACATAAGATTTCACTACCTCAAAGGAAACTGTAAGAGTATCTATTTGCATTACCCTTAGGTGATTGGCAGTTCAACACCAATTAGTTCAAAATTACACTGTTACTAGCATGCAATAAAAACAACACCTTTCATCTTTCTTACAACATAGGCAAGAATACCTTCAGAGCCAATAACTTTGATCAAATAAGTATTTTTGATCCTGCCCCACCTGTCTCTTTGGATTCAGGAAAACGAATAGATGAAGACAACTTTTCCTAACTTTATTCTTAAGCTGAAAAACTAGTGTGGGATTAAAAATATTTTGCTTCCAGCTGGGCTCGGTGGCTCAGCCTGTAATCCCAGCACTTTGGGAGGCCGAGGCAAGAGGATTGCCTGGGCCCACGGGTTCGAGACTCACCAGGGCAACTTGGCGAGACCACGTCTCTACAATAAATCAAAAACTAGCCGGACGTGGTAGCGCGCTCCTGTAGTTCCAGCTACTTAGAGGGCTGAGGCGGAAGGATCGCTGGAGCCCAGCAGGTTGAGGCTGCTGGTGGCTGGGAGCGTGCCACTGCACTCCAGTCTGGGCAACAGAGTGAGACAACTCAAAAAAAAAAAAAAAAATTTGCTTCCAAGATAGCAGAATTTCCCAAAGTCCAGCATTTCTTTAATAACTAAGCTGTCCTGACTGGGTGTGGTGGCTCAAACCTGTAACCTCAGCACTTTGGGAGGCTGAGGCAAGAGGAATGCTTGAGTTCAGGGGTTCAAGACCAGCCTAGGCAACTTGGTGAGATCTCGTCTTTACAATAAATCAAAAAACAAGCCAGGCATGGTAGCGCTCGCCTGTAGTTTCAGCTACTCGGAAGGTGGAGGTGGTCAGCAGGTCAAGTTGCCACTGCATTCAAGCCTGGACAACAGAGTGAGACTCTGACTCATAAAACAAAAAACAAAAAACTAAGCTGTCCTTATATGTTTTCTTTCTTTCCTTTTCTTTTTTTGCTTTAGAGTTGGGGTCCACCCAGGCTGGAGTGCAGTGGTGCAATCACAGCTCACTGCAATCTCAAACTCCTGCTTCAGCCTCCCAAGTAGGCAGGGCTACAGGTGTGTGCCACAGCTCCTGGCTAATTTTTTTAATTTATTATTGGAGACAGGGTCTTGCTATGTTGCCCAGCAGGGTCTTAAACTCCTTGCCTCAGGTGATATTCTTACCTGTCTCGCAAAATGGTAGAATTATAGGTGTGAGCTGCCATGCCCAGCCCTTTTCTTAATACATAAGATAGTCTTTATGTGTTGAAGGATAAATATTAAGTATTTAATTTAAAATATATAATGTATTTTTTAAAACAAATATGCATTTCCAATTAGGTATGCAAACAATTCAGATAACTTGGTGCAATAAAATTATTTCCCTAAATAGTTCAGTATCCTAAACAACTCTGTGTCCTAAACTTAGTCTCATAATGAATACTATTTAGAAGTAGATACCTCTAGTATATACGGATTAATCTTACATTTAACTTTTAATTTAGCATATCACCAAAATAATTTAATTAGAAAATACTATCAAGATAACTTCCTAAAAACCTGATTATACTTATTAAAAGGTACCTATAGAAACCTAGAAGAAACTTAGCTTATTCTTTACTCTTTTTGCCTCAGTGTAACCATTAGAAAGCATTCAGACATTCTACTGAAGGACAAACAGCAGCCTATCCCATCCCTCCTAGGCAAATCTCCTTCAGATGCAAGACCAGGACAGCCCAATCATTCATGGTTTAGACTAATAATCTCTAGTAAACTTTTAGGTTCCTTGTGAAGGCCGAGGGTCAACGGTCACCCTTTGGCTGGTCAAAGTCACAAAAGTAATATGACCACCCCACCTTTGGTCAAGGAGTTTGTGAATTGCAAATGTCGTAACAAGTCTCTTGCAGGAAATGCCCCCCCCAGAGTTAACCTAATCAGCCCTGTGACCTACATGACATGAATAAGCCCCACCATGGCAGCAATCATGTAACTAACTCACCCATTTGTCTGCTGTCCATCACCTGACATCATCAGCACCTGCGCTTGTCTGCCCCTTTGTGATGACATGGAAGAGACCGCCACCCAATCACCTAATGATCTTCCCCCATCAAGGGGAATGGTTAAAAGGACTCAACCACAAGCAACCGGTGGCCATTTCCTTGCTAGACTCTGGTGTGGCCATGTGCTCTTTGAGCCATGGCTGTTGCCATGCTTCCTGGCTTTGGTCCCCCTCCCCCACCTTAGGGAGATGAATCTTCTCTCTTCTTTCTCTTTCTCTCTCTAATTTACTTTTAAATAAACTTTTCTTTCTGAACCTTTTTGTGTATTGCAATTCTTTGCATTTACTCGGATCTCTGGGTTCCCAGCATGGCACCTCCAGCTTGCTGGCCCTGGTGGTGCTGCGCCCCTCTCTCTGCGCCTCTCCTCTCTACCCATCCACCCTCACCCTGTCCGTCCGCACCCTAACACTTAGTACTTTAAATTTGACTAAAGTGATCTCTATCACCAAGAATGGGAGATCTCTTAAATACTGTAAATTATTTATAATCACTTAGGCAAACAACTTTGTTGTTAAAGTCCCAAATTCCTAATAATTCATAGAGCAGTTTCCATCTCTCTAAGCAAATACTACTTATAGAACATCACAGAGCCAGTGCTGATTAGCAAACTCCAGAAAGCATTTGAAAACTGAAATCCAGACATTCAAACCTCTAATGTATCTATTTCAGCATGGACTAACACGACTACTAACTACAGAGGAGACAGACAGTCCATACAGACTCAGAAACCCTATATCCATGTCTATTCCATTTGCAATGCTAATATTTATTTAAATAATAGTTTCTATTTACGTCTGACATATCCACAAAAATATGGCTATTGACTCAGTAATGTGAGACTTTTGATATCCAACACAACTGTGAAAATACAAATATAGTTTCATCATTGACTATAAGCAAGATAGAAATTATTAAACAGTCAACTTTAAGAACATTATACAATGATATGTACAATTAAAATAATGGTTTAGCTTTTTTTTCTACTTTAGATATAAGGTACTAGCAGATACTAAACTAGATAAAATGTTAAGATTATTTTTTGGGGAATACTATCATCCATATAGGTTGTGGGTGAAAAAGTAGTTTGTGTATATTAAATACATTTGTTAATCAAATTTGGATCTTTTTTATAGAATCTCTGTTTCTCTCTACATTTCATAGAATACATGATACTTGGCTTATATTATTATATAGTTTATTTTTCCAAAGCATTCCTCATCTACTTATTGTTATATTAATGTATATGTCTTGCATATGTCATCTCATTTCATTATGCAAAAAATAATTTGTTTGGGTTATATTTTACTGTCGTAAAACTAATTAAAGGGCCCAAGAATCTGAATAAACCATAAAAAAGCATCCCCTCTTCAGACCCTCTGGAAAAAATGTTTTTTTTGCTGATAAATAATCACTTCTGGGCTGTCAGAGTAAGCTCAGACATTTCTCAAAGTGGCCCAGTGTACGATAAATTTGAAACAGTTTCACTTGAGTGATACAACCAATAGCAAATAGTATTCTTAGGATGACCACTGCCAGAACCTAAAAGTGCCTGGAGAACGAAAAGCCAAGATGCAAGTAATTTAGAGGACATAAGAAAATCTGACATGAGCTTCCACATATCATTAATCGTATTATATGAAAGATGTCAGATAAGTAGTGACAAATTAGCAAATCATCTTGACAATGATAATGGGAAATGCCACAGAATGCTACTACTCTAAAGAAGCAACCATAAATACCACCCTAAACCTTGGCACCTTCATAAAATTCCTAGGCAAACTCAACTTATAAATAGTAGGATTCAAGGACTGATGATGACACTAAGTGCTTTTGACAGGTCACAAGTTCCAAGAAAAGGTCACATAAGACATGTCTTGTTTTTTCAGTCCCTTCATTTTCCAGGATACAAAGGCATTGCAACCTGACATTCAGCAAAAATGAAACAACTACATCTTCTGTGCTCTTAAGAATAAAGGATGAATATAAGCGTCAATGGAAAAGACCTTTAAAATAAAAGATTAGGATGAAGCAAGAAAGTAACTGTTACAAAACGTGATATACTAACTTTATCATGAAGATGAAAATAGTATCTAACAAAACTGAATTGAATTATTAAGTTCAAAGATCATAATATTTTAAAATAAACTACCTTAAAAGAATTCTGGAGGTTTTGAACTTAAACAACAACAAATAATTTCTATTCATTATAGTACTACTTCTAAAGTGACCCAGTACACCCACAGGCTATACACACACAAAAGCTAATTATTTCAATTAATGCTAATACATTTCTTAAACATTTAAACATGTTAATGATATAAGATCCTCTCAAGCCTGGGAAAGAATTACAAAAGACTTTCTACCACAATTAAAGTAATGAGACTTTCTGTTGAGCTGCTCTTCAGGGGTCCTGGAGTAGAAATGGTTCTTGACTGCCTATGTTTCACAGTCATAACAGTAGAAGGAAATCTACCTCATCTCTGCGCCTTCACTAGCACTCCAGAGCATATGGTCCTCCTGCTCCCTCAACCTTGGTATGGCCTCCACTAAGTCCGTGGGGGTCTCCGCAAAGGACTCTCTCTAAGTTATTCTGTCTGATTCTGTCACCAAATTTTACTTCCCCTTCTTTCTTCACTTGAGTGGTAAAATGACAATTCTCCATCATGTGTGTTTTTCACCTATTCATTTACTCATGGGACAAATGTTCACTACATATCCACCATGTAACTAGCCATATCATAGGATCAGGGTACAGAAGAAAGAAAACTAACAAAAATCCCTGCCAGAAGAATTTATGTTCTAGAGTGGAGAGACAGGCAATACACAAAAACTAAAAGACAATGTGTGAGACAGTGGAAAATGCAATAGAAAAATATCAAGCAGAAAAGGGAAAAAGTAGTGCCAGAGTGAAGGTGGGGCTTAGTGATATCCCATCAACATCTACAAGTCTCACTCCAGAGCATAGGAAGCCCTAGAAAGGGACATTTAGGTAAAGACCTAAAAGAGAGAAGGTGGAAGGGTAACACAATTGAAATGCCCCAAGGGAGGAGGGAGAGTGTGGGGGCAAGAACAAGGGGGTAGGAAGATGAAATGAGCAGCCACTGCAAAGACTCTGACTTTTATTCAGATTGAAACAGGAAGGCATCTGGGATCAAAGACACTCGCTGACTCACAAGGCCAAAGACAGATGCATGGGGGCCAATAAGAAGCTACTGAAAAAAATCTCTCCAAGGAGTGACTTTTGCCTGTATCAGGCTGGTGGTGGCACAAATGGTAAGAAATGGTCAGCTTCTGGAGCTATTCTGAAACTAGAGCCAACAGTTTTGCTTAAAAAATCTACACAGGGCCAGGTGTGATGGCTCACACTTATAATCCTAGCACTTTGTGAGGCAGAGACAGGAGGATTCCTGAGCCCAGGGGTTCGAGACCAGACTGGGCAACTTGGCAAGACCTTGTCTCTACAATACATCTAAAAAAAAAATATTAGCTAGGCATGGTGGCACATGCCTGTAGTTCCATCTACTTGGAAGGCTGAGGTGGAAGGATCTTCTGAATCCAACAGGTTGAGGCTACAGTGGCCGCGAGCATGTCACTGTATTCCAGCCTGGGCGACAGAGTGAGACTCCAGCTCAAAAATAAAAACAAAAACAAGAGCAGAGGCATAATAAGGCATGGACACAGAGAAAACCCAGCAAAGCAGATCAAGAAAAAGTAACCCATTAAAATAAAAGGAACAGGAAAGTGTGGTGAACTGAAACCAAATGGAATAAAAAATATTTTGCTGGGCCAGGCATAGTAGCTCATTCCTATAACCCTAGCACTTTGGAAGGCTAAAGCAGAAGGACTGCTTGAGTCCAGAAGTTCAAGACCAGTTTAGGCAATATAGCGAAACCTTGTCTCTACAACAAAAAATACAAGTAAAAAAATATAAAAATTAGCCAGGCATAGTCGTGTGCACCTGTAGTCTCAGCTACTTGGGAGGCTGAGGCAGAAGGATCATCTGAGGTCAGGAGGACGAGGCTGCAGTGAGCTGTGATCTTGCCACTGCATTCCAGCTTGGCATAGAGTGAGATTCCCGCTTTTTTAAAAAAAAACCTTTTTTTGAGGAGGAAAGAATGTAAGATGAGAACTATGAAGACCAACTTGATGACAGCATTTCATGGAGTAGTAGAAGCAAATGTGAAGCACACAGAACTGAAACCCATGAGCACACAACACTTGGGAGCCTTGCCATAAAGAAGAACAAAGCAATGGGGGTGGTAGCTGGATAGATATGAGGTTCCTTTTTCTCTCTTTCTTTCTGGAAAAATTATGCTGATGGAAAGGATCCAATTGGGGCAATATTGATCATGCGAGATTGAAAGAGAGAGAGAGAAAGTTAAATTGCTAGAGTTGTGTCCCTGAATCAGTGAGAAGGGTGGAGTCCAGGGCATCAGGCCAGGAACACAGACAACTCAACCAGTTGCATATAATCAAGGCTTAGGAATTTAACATGCTACTTGCCTTAATAACTTTTTCTTACCTTTCTCCCACTAATTTTCCTCATACCCTTACTTCCTTGTCCAGTTTAAATTTCTGCACCATTGTTAGAATTAGTATTGCTTTGGTTATATCCAACTCTTCCTGTTCTTTAACTCATTACTGATTAGCTGACTAGTCGTACGGCCTGACCTTCTTTAAATGAATGACCAGTATCTTAAATTAACTTTACATTTTCCTAAGAAATAGGAGTACTAGAAGTGAACTAGAAAAATAAGGGGTAGTAGCTGGAGAGTGGGATGCTTGATTGTGAGATTATGTAAGAATTACTGCTGTTGGCAAGGCCTAGGTTATGTCACAGGCACATGGGTGAGGCAGATCATCAAAAAGGAGAGGGCGGGAGCTTCCCAGAGTATCAGGAAGGCCATGTGTACAGACACCAAAATCACCACGAATACAACAGGCACAGAATCAAAAAGAATGATGAGAAACAAGGAGCTAAAATCCTGGATGGTGATGATGAGAACAGGTTGCAGTTGATGACATGAGATTCAAATTGTTAGAGAGCAGTAAAAGAGAACAAGAGGGCACCAACTCAAACTCCAGGAGTGGCAAATGAGAGATGGGGGAAGAACAGAGCCACTATATGAGCAGGGTATGGGAGAAGCAATGTGTGCCAGGGAGAGCCAAGGATCCTTAAGTAAAAAGGTAAAGGTTGAGGAGACAGAGGTTTTGTTAACACATTATTAACTCAATTCCAAGACAATGCAAGCAGAAAGATTCAAGTGTTAGGGGAAAGTGGACGATCAGGTCAGAAATGGAATGTATAGAGACATAAAGGCAGAGAGTCCAGGAGGCAAGGAACCTGGATGTTCTGGGCTCCTTATGCTGATCATCATAAAGAGGGGTAAAGGGCAAAATGTATCCATTATTCTTGAGGGTCTCAAGGCAGATAGTAGAGGGGAGATTGTGTGCTGCGGGACAGGAAGGAGTACGAGTTTTGGGATTATGGTTAGTTCCGTGGACATCTCTCTACTTCTGCCATGATGATGGGGACTCAAAGGAGGGGCCGTCTTAGCTAAATGACAAGATCTAGGGGGTTCCTTCCTATACTAGGAACACACAGAATTCCTTTCCCTCTATTTCTTTTTTTTCCAAGTATTTAAGCACTACATAAAATCTCTAAATTCCTACTCTTCTTTTCCCCTCTTCTTCAGTCAACTAGTCTATGATCTTGAGACTCAGAATCTTATTCATCTGCACAATGCCTGGTGCTCAAAATGTGCAATAATCAAAAAAAGAAAGAAAAGGTAAAGATCAGACTGATACCAGGATGGCTTCTTTAGGATACTGGTTAACATTATAATAGTGCACAGTTTTGCTTCATTTCATTAACATTTGATGAAACAATAACAATATTAACAAGAAAAAAACCTCCCAACAGCTTTAAACCTATAAAACCATCAAGTTTTAAATAAGAACATTTGAGAAGCCAGAGTCAGACTTCTGACTCAAGTCTGACAGATAAAGAACAACACAATGCTATAATGATGTGTAAAAAACTGGGCATGAAAATTCAACTCCAGTAATAGAATAATTACCACAATAAGTTAAGAAAAAAATAGTGCTATTCCTACAGTGAAGCACTTCTTGGTGTTAAGTATCATGTTTTTTACATAACTATAAAGCTGAACTCAGAGTAAGCCATGCTTATATCCCAAAGACTCCTATGATACATATCACACTTCCAGAATGGGCTAAGAAAAGTCCATTCAATATGCCATTAGCAAAGCACCACCATGAATTCTGTAATAAATCAGTACTGTAATTTGTATCTTTAAAAGTCTTTCACACTTATTCTGCAATTCTTTTTAACAGCAAGAGTAAAAAAAATAAAAACTTTACTTTTGTTATACATTTCATTTGTTTGCCTTGAGTCAGAGTCTCACTCTGAAACATGATCATGGCTCACCACACTCTTGAACTCCTGGGCTCAAGCAATACTCCCTTCCTCACCCTTCCCCCTTCCAAATAGCCGGCACTACAGGTGCATGCCATCATGCCCAGTTAATTTTTCTGATGTTTTCTTTTGTTTTGCTTGGTAGAGATGAGGTCTCACTTTGTTGCCAAGGCTGATCTTAAACTCCTGGGCTCAAGCAATCCTCCCGCCTCAGCTTCCCAAAGTGCTGGGATTACAGGCATGAACCACCACACCCAGACTGTTTTACATTTCAAAATATAAAATAATTGTTAAAACAAAACACAAATGACATCATTCTAGATTAAATAAAATCCATGGAATGATTTATCTTACTAACTTCCTATTTCTCCACTTCCTTAACAAATGGAAAATCATTTAGCCTATTATTTTCCACCTGAAACAGTCTGTGGCTAACTAGCAGCAAACAGCAAAATCATAATTATCCTAACACATCACTGAAGAGTTTCACTGAAAAAATTTAAGACAACCTATCAAAGTCATAAATAGCACTTGGCCTACCAAAACAGTATATAAAAAAATTACACTTAGCATTAGCTATCATATCTTTCTTAGTCCTCTCCAAACCCATTCCATCTCTTCTCTGTAACATTTTATGCTAATTGGGGTGTTTTATTTATTTTGGCTTGGCCTTATTTTATAATATGTTTAGCCTTCTACTAAGCATTTCCTTTAGAACTTAAGATATAATAAGCTACTTTAAATTTGAGAAGCCAAAGGATTGAGAAAGATTCTAGAAAATTTTTTTTTCTTTTCCTACCATGGAAGGAGAAAGTAAAAAGCACTTTTACTACATTTTTGTTTTTGTTTTGATTAAATTTAATACAAATTATTTATTATGAAGCACTATATTTTACCCTTCCTAGATCTTAGCCTCCTGATCTGTAAGATAGAAACAGCATACACCTCAGGCTGAAATATAATCCCATACTACAAGAGGCAGCTTGACATGTATACTTCGTAACTCAGGCATTTTATTACACAGTAGCATGATTATCTAAATAAGAAAAATGTATTATAATATTACTTTAATGAAATTTTATAAAGCTGACATTGTGACTAAAGTTTATAATTCTGAAATTAAATAGGTATAAAGGCAAAGTAGTTTTAATAGAGTTAGAATAAAAGATATGTGTAATTCCAGTCCAAAAGTTTATTTGTATCAAACTACATAATGTTATTGATAAGAATTCTTTTGAACAGATAAAACTGAAATTCTTCCATATAATAACAAAGCTCTAAATATTATCAACACTTTTGGGTTGATGATTTAAATTCACTACTTATAATTAAAGAAAGTAGGTATATTTCTTCTTATTTCTCAATAAAAGTAACTTTCCATTTTATACCCACTCTTGAATTACAATTCTGAAACATAGTTAAATCTTGGTAGGGGAGAGGGAAGTTGTTAACATTTTTTGAAAAGACTATATAAAAGAGTACAAGGTGGGCTAGACGTGATAGCTCACACCTATAATCCCAGCACTTTGAGAGGCTGAGGCAGTAGGACTGCTTGAGCTCAGTTCAAAACTGGCCTGGGCAACATAGTGAGACCTCATCACTACAAAAAATTAAAAAAAAAAAAAAGTAGCCAGGTGTGGTGGCACGCGTCTATAGTCCCAGCTACATAAGAGGCTGAGGCAGAAGGATCACTTAAGCCCAGAGGTCAAGGTTGTGGTGAGCTGTGATCATGCCACTGCACTCCAGCCTGAGCAACAGAGTGAGACTCTACCTCAAAAAAATAAAAAATAAAAAAAGAGCACAGGTTGCAAATTAGTTAAACAAATTTAAAGAAAATTTACCTAAGTTTTTTTTTTCTCTGTTAAACTATATCATTATTCTTTTCGTCACTGGTTCTCCAAAAATGATCAGTGACTACAAATTTAACTTTAAAATCTTCAACATGCTTACTCGGCTAGCAGCTGATAATTTACAGTATTCCTGTATAACAATAAGGTTCCTAAGTAAAACTTAGAGTCAAATTTGGTAACTTAGTGTCAAAGAAACACACTACTTTTTACCTTAAAAGATTTCAACAAAGGGGAACTGAAATAGAGATACGATAGCCACTAAGACATGACAGCAACACCTTAGCAACTGTAAATCATAAGCTTAAACATATGAGGAGTCAGTAGTACAGACTTTGTCTCTTGGTCACTGAGCCCTTGTCCCTTAGTGGCCAATGTCTCAAAACAGAAGAGGTCTTGCCAGATTTCAGTTCATTTCAGCCAGGGTCTTCGACAAACCTTTCCTCACAAGGGAAGTTCCCTTGCTACTCTTGATATTTCACCTCTCACAATAGCGCAGGATACTAGTAAGGTTTATGTTTTTTCCTTTCAATTACCTGTCTTTTTTGAATTAAAAGGTTTTTTTATTCTGATGTAAATATGTAATATTTACTGACCATTTAGTCGCCTCTGGAGTGCTTCTTCCTCTAAGGTAATAATATAAATTTGCTCGTCCAGGTCTTCAAGAATCTAAATTTAAAGATAAAACAATTTGATAATTCAACACTATAAAAATAGTGCTTATGAGAATATTTAGGCTACTTGGTCTATTATTTTAGATAATGTGCTCATTCAAATTACTAAGAACCCAAAATAAAAATGCTCAAACTATTTTATTTACAAATTAGGTATAAATATTTTAGTATATAATTAAACACACCAAAAGTTAATTTCACAAAAATCTACATACATTTAAATGTAATATTTTTTAAGTTTAAAGGATTAAACTGAAGAACTCTGCCACTTTCTCAATAGCAAACAAATAAAAAAGCTAAATGCAATAAATAGGTCTTTATGTTGAGCCAGTATTTTACAGCTAGAAGGAACAGATAAGCCAGTTCCATTTTTGTTTTTTCATTTATATAACGTTATTTTACATAATGTCTAAAACAAGAAATCCACAAACTATATCAGTAGCATGCAATACATTCCATTTATAATCATCTTTATGTACTAAAAGCAGTCCATGAATATTGAAGATTGGTATTATCAAAATAATCCAATAGAACTCTAAAAATGGTATCCTTACATATAAATCACTCAAAAATAGTTCAAAGGAAAAAAATACTAATCAATTACCAATTGTATGGGATATTATTTGCACTGACTCCAAATTTGATAAAACCTAAAACTGGCTTATTTCCAGCTTTGTTAACATAGCTATCCTTCTGTGAGAGGATTCCTTCCATCTTCTTAGCTCTGGGGAAAATCTGAAAGGAACCTAGAGCTGACAACAATGTTCTGTATCATTCAAACCCAAATTACTTATTCTCAACAAAAAAAACAAATTCTGAGGAATTAGTGGACAAAAAGACAGGATCCCCCCCACACACACACACCCCCCTTCAGCTGCCTGATAAGTTTACTTTCAGAAAACAGATCTTCAAATCATGTGATCCCTCTCAGACATCAAATTTATACAGATTTATACAAATTTATTTGATGTGAATTTATCTAAAGCAATCCAGTAATTCCCAGCCTTTCAACAAAATCTATGATCACCTCTGACCTAGCACTGAACTAATCACTGGTACACCATCTCTACCCTTGGGAAGCCTGGACTTGGCAGGCAAGAACAAATAAAGAATAAAATAAGAATAATTAATAATAAACAAATAAGTATGCAAATACATAATGAAAAAGAATGACCGCTTTATGAAGAATAGGATGGGAAGAGGGGAAGGGATATCTAAAAAAGTCAGTCAGTGAGGCTTCTCTAAGGAGATAACATTTAAGCTGAAATGAGCAGCCTGTGCTAGAATGTGTGATGGTTCTGAGGAGGGAAAGAGAGTGGTATACTGAAAGGACCAATTGAATGCAGCAAATCAGGGAGAATAATCCTAGATGGAATCTATATGTAAGTAGGGAGGGACTATATATTTGGGGGTCATGATCCAAAGGTCCTTTCCCATCAATGCTTCTACTCACTTTCCACTGCTAGGATCAGAATGGACAGTTTTTACTTTTTTAAATGTCTAATATATGCAATTTATTGTACAAACTGTCAATATGTATCACCATAGATATGTCTTAGTGCAAGTGACTAATATAGTTTGGATATCTGTCCCTTCCAAATTTCATGTGGAAATTCGATCCTCATGTTGGAGGAGAGGCCTAGTGGAATATGTCTGGAACGTGGAAATGGATCCCTCATGAATGGCTTGGTGCTGTCCACATGGTATTAAGTGAGTTTTCACTCTTAGATCACATAAGAGTTGGTTGTTTAAATGAGTGTTCGTTCTCTCCCTCTCTCCTCCTCCTCTCTCTCCCCCTCTCTCTCTTCCTTCCTCAACCCCTCCCTCTCTCTCTCCCTTTTATAAATTACCCAGCCTTAGATATTCCTTTCTAGCAATGCAAAATGGACTAATAGTGACAATATGAGTAGCATACATGATATTTGTGTTAAGTGCTTGCATGTATCATCTCCCTTCATTTCTACAATAACCCTATGAAAAACAGGCTATCATGCTCATTTTATACTCTAAGAAATAACTTTTTAGCAAAGAAAAGTTATGTGCCTTCAAAGCCTATCCTCGATGACTATTGGACAATGGGGGCTTAAATATGGTAAGACATCCATCCTTCTTGACCTCAAAAAGTTAGTACAGCAGAAGAAATAAGATGAATTTTAAAAAATAATCACTGGGGGGGGGGGTTGGCAGTAATAGGAAACTGCCAAGTGGAGGGCACACCTAATTAACAAGGATACCTGCATAATGAATATTTGTATACCTAACCCTGAATTGTACCCCACATCTTTAATAAAGAAATAAATCATCATCACTGTACATTTTAAATTGTCATAACTGAGGTTTAAATAAAATTTTACAAAAGTTCAGAGGAAGAAAAACTACCTTCAGCTAGGGAGAAAAAAAGTTGGCCAATGTTTTTGATAGTAGTAGCATCTTACCTGATAGTTTAAAATACCAAAAGAAGGAAAGGCATTTCCATCAGAGGAAATGATAAGCAAAACACAGAGGTGGAGAAGAACAAAATCCATTCAGCAAGAAAGTAGTTCTATAACTCTGGAGCTTATGGTAGGGTAGAACAGAGGACCAGAGCCTGGGTTCAGACCCCTCTCATCTCATAGATTGGTGATCTTGCACAAGCTACTAAGTCTCCCTGAAATTACCTTAACTTAACCATAAAACAAGAATGCCACTGTGTAACTTACAGGTTTGTCATCAGGATAAAATGGTATCATGTGTATAAAATATGGTTTCTCAATATTTAACCTGTACTACTGAATGTTAGGAAGAAAAGAGGCAGAGATAAGGTTCTGAGGATGTTGTTAATAACAGACAAATTTGGAACAAAAATAAGTTTGGAGAAGGAAGATAAATAAGTCATTTGGTTTTACATATGCTGAGTGTTCAGCTCCATGGGTACTCAGTTATAGAACTTAAAATGAACTGTAATTTGTTTTCATTGTCTTTTCTTCAGAATTAGGCATTTAAAAGTGATATGGAAATGGCAGAGATGGTCAGGAGCACAGCATTAATAGAACTTTAAACTAAGGACAGAACTTTAAACATTTGTCTATATTTAAGAGGCAGAAACTGGAAATGGAAGTGAACAAAAAAAAACAGAGAAGTAGGAAGAAACTAAATGAATGCAGTGTCAAAAGTTTCTTTAAAAGGAAAATGAATTTCAAGACTTGACAACACATGTTGTACTTGAATGTGTATATAACATTTATATTTTTTTACAAAATACATTTATATTTTTATAAATAAAAGATTAAATTTTATCTTTGAAAGAAAATATGAAGAGATTATGACTTTCAAAAGCAAGTATTTACCAAAAGAAAAAAAATTCCACTACAACATTTTCTCTCTGTTTTCTCTGAATGAATCACAATGATAGGGAAAACAAGCACATAACCATCATAATTTAATAATCATTACTAGTGAAATACAGACAATAGGGAACATCAGAAACATAGGAAAAGGAATTTAATTATTTTTGCTTAAAGAAGTGAGGCAAGGTTCAAAGATATGTAGTGAGTAGAGCTGACATTTCAGTTGAGCCTTTAGGGGGTTGTTATGTGGCTGGAGCAGGTTAAGAGGCATTGGAGGAACACAGATGTGCCTGGAGAGGGACCCCGTAGAGCCTATTCGGAGCGCAGCAAGCAGGCTGGTGAGCAGAATGAGAATTAACGGAGGGGCAGAAAGAGGAATGTTCAGTGTGGGACAGGCTGCAATGGGCCTTGTAACATGTAAGTAGTTTAGACTTGAGTTTGCAGGCAAACAAATTAAGTGACAAATTCCCTAGGTGCAGCTAATAAATTGTTTTTTATATTATTAAATATCTGACAAAATAGAGGATAAAGAAACTTGGCGACAAATCATTAGAATTACAACTAATTGAAAATCTTTTCTTTCTCATTATTATTTTTTTTTGAGTTGGAGTCTCACTCTGTCGCCCAGACTAGAGTGCAGTGGCACGCTCCTGGCCACCACAACCTCGACCAGCTGGGCTCTGGTGATCCTTCCGCCTCAGCTTTCCAAGTAGCTGGAACTACAGGCATGCGCTACCACGCCTGGCTAATTTTTTTATTTATTGTAGAGATGAGGTCTCGCCAAGTTGCCCAGGTGGGTCTCGAACCCATGGGCTCAGGCAATTCACTCACTTCAGCCTCCCAAAGCGCGGGATTACAGGCTGAGCCACCGAGCCCGGCTTATTCTTTTTTCTCTTTTTTTAGAGATGGGGTCTTATTTCGTTGCCCAGGCTAGCCTCAAACTTCTGGCCTTAAGCAATTCTCCTATCTCAGGCTCTGAGTAGCTGGCAGTACAGGCATGAGTCACAATACCTGGTTCCAACTGAAAATCATTTTTAAATGAATATATAGCATTTCTTAAAGACAAAGTAGAATTCAAACATAAGATGAAGACGAATTTTCAAAAGCATAACTGCTTTGTAAATCAAAGCAGACATGTAGTATATTTTGAAACATAAGAGGTACTGTTTGATATAAGGCAATGAACACCTAGAATACCTGGAAACATTTGCAAATTTTATTTTTTTATTTATTTTTTTTATTTTTTTAATCAATATTTTTAATTATGATATTGTGGGGTACAGTTAAGGGTTAGGTATACAAATATGCTTCGTTCAGGCACCCTTGTTGATAAGAGGTGTCTCCCCGTCCTCAGATAGATATTTACTACTGTTAATCCTATCTCCCTTCCCCTCCCCCCCATAGTTTCCCACCACTGTCAGTCAACATTTGCAAATTTTGTTTAAAATTTTTCTAGAGAAATTTGCTGAATGTTCATGGTTAGTATTTTGAAAGCAAAACCAAATTTGGCTTCCCAAATGAAAAAAATATTAAAAACAACAATTTGAGTGACAAACTTACAAAAATATTCTTATGTTTCTAAATGCCAGCTCAGAATCTAAAAGATGCTCAAACGTAATCACATTTATTTAGTAAACAAAATGATTTATAATGAAATACTTACTGTTGGCTTCACTAGCAACTGACCCATCACTGTGAACATACGGGACAGGCCAACTGGTGTACACACTGCAGAAATAAGATCACCAACAGAAAGAAAACGATATTTCAGAGCTAGGAGAGATAAACAACTAGTACATAAAAAATAAAACAAACTCAAAGGTTATCATTTTAAGAATGTTCTTCTCTCCAATTTAAGTTCTTAGTGTTTTTGTCAGAGGATTCTTCAACTTCATCAATAAAGAAGCTAGAGGGAGCAGGGTGAGGAGATGGGTATTATTACTAATGAAAGATATATGAAGACAAAAAAAATCTTAGAGGACTCAAGATTCTAAAGTACAATATAATACTTTTGCTTAAAAGAAATTAAAGAAAACTAAGCAAAGAACAGATTGATTTTCAAATAGTAAAAGGACTGTGAACCAGGCAAGAATACTGAAAAGTGACAACTATCACCTTAAGTCCTTCAAACTATATTTATATACTTATAATATCCTCGAGATGGCTCAAGTAAAACAAAACAAATTTTAAAATAATAACCACTTTCACCATATAGAATTCCACCATTTCCACTTGAAAGCAAAATGTAGCACTGTGATGGGTGTATAGATAAGGAAAAGGGCATGTATATTTGAATGTGTGTGCCTGGTGTGTATTCATGTGAATGTGTATGAATGTATAAGTGAATGAATGTGTGAGTGTGTCTCTCTCTACAACATAGTGGAGGAGGATTTCCTTAGAGAACAATAAAAGTATCTTATTGTTTCAAAATTTATTTTGGACAATTAAAAAAAGTTAGGGCCAACTCAAAAATCATCCATGTTGCTAGGGAATTTCATCAGAAAACTTTTCCACAATTTTCCAGAATACAGACAACTCTATTTTCCTATCAATATTAAGTCAGAAAAATACTTACAGAGAAGTAACAAACATCCCATCAGTGATATACAGGAATATAAATAGGGTAGGTAGAACTCCCAGAGATCTATAAAAAATGTAAATATATTTTAATAAATTTAAAATACTGCACATTGAGATAGTCTATATTAAGAAAAGAGATAGGCTAACTATAGAGGGTGCCAAAAAAGTATACACACTTTAAGAAAGGAAAACTGTATAAAATTGTAATACTTAACATATACCAATAACAAAAGATGAATTCAAGTCATATTTGACTTCTGCAATTACAAGAGGTGCTCAAAGTGGTTACCATCAGCGTCCAGACACTTCTGATTACAGCAAACTAAAAGTAATACATAGATAACATCTCTTAAAATGTGTATACATTTTTTTGGCACCCCGGTATATCTTAATGTATACTAAACATCACAATTGCCCATTTGAGTCTACTAAACCATATAATTCTCTAAATTATTACAATAAGAAGATCTAAAACAGAAGAACAAGAAATAACCCTTTTGCAAAACCTGTTTGGAGGGGGGGGAAGCCGCCATGGAATTAAAGAACAAAAAACAACAACAAACCACTTATATACCGAATCCTGAATTATACCCCACATCTTTAAAATAAAAAAAAAAGTTTAAAAAAAGCAATAAAAATCTGAAAAGCTGCTTACTCATTCTGCATTTATTAATCAAATGAACATTCATTTCTTAAACACAGCTAAAGACTTCTTAATTCTGCAAACTGACATCAAGCATTAGCTATATAAATGATTATTTAAATGTTTTAAAAATTGAAAGTGCAACTATATCCCAAACTATAGTAACCAGTACAGAAACAGGTTAGAACAAATAAATTCATACCATATAGAGATTCCATACTTGCAGCATCATTGTCAATGAGTGCTGAGGCTACCCACACTATTCCAAGAATTAATAATGCAAGAAGTAGCAGCATGACCACAGTCTCTAAAATGCGAGCTCGGATTCCCTGAAAAATATCATAGAGATATAATTTTAGTATTTTATTTCATTTCATAAACAATAAAGCTTCTGCCCATAGAAAGACATAACATAATCCTATGAAAGGAGAAAATTGTATTAATAGGAAAAAACATTAAATGCTTATAGTTCTTTATGTTTAGACTAACTTTTCTGTACAAAATTATGGAGAATATTATTAAGCTTGGAATAAAATACAAAAAAAAAAAACCTGCATAAAACATTTACAGAACCATTTCTAACAAGTAATTACTTTCCTAACACTTTTCACTAACGAAGTAGATTAGCAAATTTCTATCTGTGACTCTAATCAATGGACTAAAAGGCTAATTATGGCAAACAGCCAAATAGTTTAGCGAACATTAAACCTAGTGTATGCACAATGCACCACTTTACAGGAGAGCACCAGCTACCATTAGAATGAAATCTATGTAGCTCCTCACAGACTCCGGAGCCCTCTAGTGTGCCGCTCAAGAATTGTTCATTGTAATCCAACATTATAAACTACACATATAGATTAATTTTATTAATGATATATAATTCCTTTCTTCTCACTATATAGAATCTTCATTAATACATGAGGCTGGAATATAATAAGAAATCATTATGTACAATTTTGTTTTAAATGTAAAACAAATTCTGACTTCGGGACAAAACTAGAGGCCAGACATTTAAAATTGGAAACTGCAGGACAGGGCAGGAAAAGAAACTTTCTTATACTCTTGAAAAGTCACCAAATGACTGAATCTGTACCTAGTTCATATTGATATTTGTATTGCAATGCACTACCCTGCAATACCTAACACAACAAACAAAATTATAAGTGCATCCATGTTTCCTAATAAATCATGTAATCTTTCATTGCATACTAAAAATAGTTTAGAGATATCTAAAGTTATAAAGAACCAAAACATATACTTATTTCAATTTTGTCCTAAATATTCTTTTTTAATTTCTGAATTTCAGGAATAGGTTACACTTTAATCACAGCACCCCAGTTCCTCAAATTCAATAGGAAGTTAGGAAATGTTCTAAAACCATAAAGTACTCCTAGCCCTAAATGATGACCTCAGGTGAAGTGGCTTTTCCTTACTAGTCCTTCAACATTATCACAAGCTTACCACAGGGCTTCCCTTGGCAGATTTAAAATACTTCCTCAAATCTGAGTCAGTTCATCTTAAGTGTTCACAGCAAGGGAAGCCAGAGAATCAGAATGAATTAGGCTTGTATTTTTTTTTTTTAAGTTGGAGTCTCAATTTTGTCGCCCAGGCTGGAGTGCAGAGGCATGGTCATGGCCACCGCAGTCTCGACCTACTGGACTCAGGCTATCCTTCTGCCTCAGTCTTCCAAGTAGCTGGAACTACAGGCGCACACCACCAAGCCTGGCTAGAGTGTGTGAGTGAGTGAGTGAGTGAGTGAGTGAGTGAGTGAGTGAGTGAGTGTGTGTGTGTGTGTGTGAGAGAGAGAGAGTGAGAGAGAGAGAGAGAGAGAGAGAAAGAGGAGAGAGAGAGAGATTTATTGTAGAGACAAGGTCTCACCAAGTTGCCTGGCTGGTCTCAAGCCCCCGGGCTCAGGCAATCCTCTCACCTCTGCTTCCCAAAGTGCTAGGATTACAGGCTGAGCCACTACGCCTGGCCTAAGCCTGTATTTTAACACATGAGATCTCATAAGTAGTTATTATTCAAGTGACAGGAAATACAAACACTCAGAAAACACACTACTACAAAATACACTACAGCAAAACACACTACTACTTGATTGAAAAATTCTTTGATTCCTCACAACTTTCAAACTATTGAGGGTACCAAAATGTAACCACCACCTTTTAGCAGTGATTTCTCTCTCTTCCTCCTTTTCTCCCTTTCTTTTTCTAAGCATTAATCTTTTTATTACACATTCAATATTTTCTGGAAAGCCTATAAATAAAACGGATGGAGGAGGTACTCTAGCACTTACATATCACACACTCTCAGCTCTGTCTTTCCCTGCCTCCTGCCAGCCCCTAAGAAATACATGAACTAAAGAGAAGGGCTCCTAAAGCACAGAACACATGTCTTGGAAGTGTGAAACTTATGAGCTAATAAGTATAACAATGTCAGAAGTGTTACACTATATGAACTACACAGTGAGGGTTCTTTGGAACCATTTAAAACACCTCTGTCCAAAGAAAAGTTATAATTATTATGTTAGTAATTATAACAATGCAACAATAAGCACAATGAATGTTATGCACTTGAATCATCCCAATACGTATAATAGAATTAAGATGATAATAAATGTTGGGAAATCAATCACTATAAGATTTACACACTTCCCCTGATACTTTGGTAAGAACTATTTCTTAGTAATTAAATTTGTTTTCTTCAAATATGCTGCCATGTGTTGGGAGACAATGCTCCATCGGTATCTCATATGTCTGTGCATCTCATAAGCAGAGGTAGGGACAGATCTTGTTTGGGACTGTCCTCAAGGATATTTGTAAAACAAATGGTCTTAGAATTCAGGGACAGCGTCTCTCTCCAAAGAAGAGGACAAGATTTTTTACTGTCTAGTATGATAATGTTCCCCTCCAAGCAAAGGACAGACACATTTGTTTGTAGTCCATTAAATACTGTGGGTTCCCTATGCTAACAGTTCCTCACAAGAGAAACTAGCCCACTGTGGAGGCTGTTTTGTGCTGTCCCTGGGAAGATTGAGGTCAACACCAACAAGAAGCCCATGTACTAACTGTGCTGTGTATAACAAATTCTTTTGTCTCTTACCCAGAAATCTCATATCTACAATCAGAATCCATGAAACTGGGAGACTAACTAGTTGATTTGTAAGAAGGATAAAATCTTGGACCTTTCACAGATCTTGACAGTTTTTGGTGATGAGGACAGGAGGCTAACAGAGACATGGCCTCTGGAAAAGAAAGAACAAGGGCCCACACAGGATGGGTTAAAGCAGAGGTCTCCTCCCCATTCCCACTTCATCTATATTTACAGCTGCTCCCCATGGCTCACTTTACCACCTGAACTCCGCCTTCTGTCAGATCAGAATTGAAAAGCCTTCTTTCATTTCCAAATCCTACCTTTGTGAAGCACGGTTTTCTGCAGTGATAGCAACCAAAAGGAGACTACAGAGTAGACTGGACATAAGCAACACACTTCGGGTGTCACTGTCTCCCAACATCCCCAGATGGGACCATCTAATTGCAGGAAAACAAGCTCAGGGATCCCATTGATCCTGCATTATGGTGAGTTGTATAACTATTTCATTATATATTACAATGTGATAATAATAGAAATAAAGTACACAATAAATGTTATGCACTTGAATCATCCCCAAACCACTCCCCCTCCCTCTGATCTGTAAAAAATTTTCTTCCATAAAACTAGTCCCTGATGCCAAAAAGGTTGGGGGCTGTTGGGTTAAGAAATATGAGAAGACACCCAGGACCTAGTAGTGAATGCTCTTACTGAATAGCAGGCAAGTGGGAAAAGCAGGGATCCCAAACAGTCCTGTTGCTGATGCCTGTCTGAAGGCTACAGTGTGTGCAGGCAGTGAGGCTGAGCCCACTGGAGGCTTGGCTGTTGCTCCCTCTCCTCTAAGCAGAAGCAGGAAGGGATGCTACCATGATAGTGTAACAGTAAGCCCTATAGTATCAGCTAAAAGGTTCCATGGGTATAGCTGATGAATCAAAGAGCCCTGAAACTGAATAAGCAGTGTCATGAAAGAGGATGTAGAACTTTGTGTAAATCAAAGACATTATAAGTTTGGTTGAACCACAAGCAGCCACTAGGCCACTCAAGATAAGGTGCCTTGCTTGCTTAATAATGTGGGTCATTCACTTTCTCACACTCTTTCATCCCTGCTTCCCCTCAATTCTGACTTCAGATACTTTAGAAAAAAAGATGATTGGGGCAAAGTGAAAGTTCCCCTGTCTTCAGAGGGAATGAAAGCCCTCTGAGTATGCAGGCGGACTTCAGGGAGAAGAGGGACTCAAACTATCATGACTCTGTTGGATATGGGAGCCCAAGGCACCATCCTACCTGGTCCTTCCCAAAGGACTGTGAGGTGACTACACAGACTTGTTAGTGAACAAGGGTAATTTTTTTTACTGTTTGTTTGTTTATTTTTTTGAGTTGGAGTCTCAACCCTGTCACCTGGGTTGGAGTGCAGTGGCATGTTCGTGGCCACTGTAGCTTTAACCTGCTGGGCTCAGGCAATCCTTCCACGTCAGCCTTCCAAGTAGCTGAAACTATAGGCACATGCCACCACATCCGGCTAATTTTTTGATTTATTGTAGAGAGGTGGTCTCACCAAGTTGCCCAGGCTGGTCTTGAACCCTAGGGCTCAGGAAATTCTCTCGCCTCAGCCTCCCAAAATGCTGGGATTACAGACATGAGCCACCATGCCTGGCCGAGAATTTCTTTTAATATATACATATAGCTCTCCCCCAAACCTGCCCTCTTGCTGCTCCCTTCCTGACCGCTCCACTCCCTTCTCCCCTTCTGCCCCTCCTCCCCCGCTTTTACTCCTCCATCCTTTTCCTCGCTTTCTGCCACTTCTCGTGTTTCCCTCCTGGCCTTGCCTCTCCCACTTCCCCCGTCCTGTCCCTCGCTTCTCACCACCTTCCCATCCTCTCTCTGGCTTTCCTGTCTCTCTCCCACCCCGCCCCCTCGCTTCTCCCTCCTGGGCCCTCCCACCCTCTTCTTCTCCACTTCATCCTCTCTTTGCTCCCTCCCACTTGCCCCCTTGCTTCTCCCCTCCTGCCCACCCCACTCACTTCTCCCCCTTCCTCCCCTCCATCCTCTCTCTGGCTTCCCTGTCTCCCCGCCACACCTTCCACCTTCCTTCTCCCCTTCTGCTCCCTGCTCTTCCCCTGGCCCTAGCCCCGGCCCCTACCCACTCTCTTGAACCCCAGCCCGTCCCCTCACTTTCCTTCTAAGCCCCACCCCTCCCTTTCTACCTAGACAGAAAAAAAAGAGAGATAATTATATATATAGTTATAAACTAAAATGTAATGTCAAAAATATCTTTGGAAGATACGTTACTTAATAACAATTCTAGATTATCTTGTGAAGATGTTTAGATGAGAGAAAAGAAAAAGTTGAAGAAAAAATTCATTTTAAATAGAGGTAATTTAAATGATAATATTTCCCTTTTTATTCTGACAGTAGAAAAATTAAATAATGCTATTAAAAACTTAAGGTTTCCTGGAAATATACCCAGAGGAACATAAATTGTACTACCAAAAAGACATCTGCACATGCATGTTTATTGCAGCACTATTCACAACAGCAAAAACTTGAAATCAATCCAGATGCCCATCAAAAGTGGGCTGGATAAAGAAAATGTAGTATATATACACAATAAATATTATGCAGTCATAAAGAGTAAAATCATGGCCTTCACAGCCACTTGGATGCAGTTGGAGACCATTATACTAAGTGAACTATCACAGAAACAAAGAACTGAATACCGCACACATGTTCTCATTCATAAGCAGACCCTGAACACTAATCACATTAGCACAAGGGTGGCATTGGCAGTCATTGGGCACTGCCAGGGAAAGGGAGGAAGGAAGAAAGGGGACACGTGGCAATACAATGGGTACCTGGTCCACTACTGGAGGAGAGAGGACCAGCTAGAAGTTCAAACTTCACCTACTTATGTAGCAAATCTGCTACTCCACAACTCAAATAAAATAAAATAAATAAGATATAATAGGTTATCACTAATCTTACTAGCATCAAAGTAATAGTACCAGTAACATTTATAGTAACTAATATCAAAAGAAATATTACTTTCTAAGATACAGAGAAAAGCACAAAAAAGAAACAGCTAACAGTAAAACACAGAAAAAAAGTTTAGCAAAATATTAGCAAACAAAATATATAAAGACACAAAAACAGAGAAAAGGATAATGCCAAATATATCTACTAATACGCAAACTAGGTAAAAAATAAAATTCAACTGTATAAAACATGTCTAAAATAAAGTAACACTAAAAAATAAAAGTGAAAGGGATGATTAAAAGTTATTAATTAAATGTAATTTAAAACATACAACAAGAGTCTCTCTGGCTTAATATAGACTACAAATGAAAAAACACTAAATGGGACAAAGTAGGGCATTTTATATTGATAAAATTTACTATTCACTATAATATTATATTCTATTTCTTTAGTTTAAATGATGACTACAGAGGGCTTCATTATTATTCTTTTTGCTATATTTAAATAGACTAATTTTATTCTTTATATCTTGTATATGTGTATGCAAACTTGATATTAAAAATTCATTTAAAATTTGAAAAATAAAAAATTCACAAGTGTCTCACTCTTTTTTTTTTTTGAGTTGGGGTGGGGTCTCACTGTTACCCAGGCTGGAGTACAGTGACATGATTGCTGCTTACCACAGTCTCGATCTCCTAGGTCGGGCGATACTTCCACCTCAGGCTCCCAAGTAGCTAGGAGTACAGGTGCATGCCACCATGGCTGACTACTTTTTTTATTTTTTGTAGAGACGGTCTCTTGCTATGTTGCCTAGGCTTGTCTCAAACTCCTGAGCTCAAACAATCCTCCTGTCTTGGCCTCCTAAAGTGCTGGGATTACAGGTGTGAGCCACTGTGCCTGGCTAAGAGTCCATTTATATGGGCTGCCACTACTCAGTGGACACCATCAGCCAAACATCAGTGAGCCCAGCCCAGACCGTAAGGGAAGCCTCTGGGGTCTGAGTGTCTCACTGGACAGTTTGGTTTCAGTAGCAGAGCAGGGGATGGAATTTTTCCCCAAGAAGTAACTGTTACTTTTTCACATGAAAACTTGATGCCAGGTAGGGCCTGGCAGGTTGAGCTCTAGAATAGACTACTTCTATTTGAATTATTTGTTCCCTTCAATCTTACTGGTCATGGACTCTAATTTGCTCCTTCCAAAAGTGGGAATGTCAGGCTAGAAAGTCACAGGGCCTCCACCGGTCAGGCAATTCATTTCTTTTTTTTTCCATACCCCCTCCCCGCCCCGATTCACAGACTAGGCACAGGGCTTGGGCTGAGGTACATATAGAGTAGGTTTGCTGTGACTCCTCCTTCTACACAGTCCCTGTAAGAACATAGCCTATGGTAAGCACCGGGGAGGTCCCGGCAATCCATTTCACCAAGAGCTGAGATTAACAGCTGCCCTTTCTTAGGAGCCCTCTTGGATATCATGTCTGGTAGGAGGCACTGCAATATTAGGAAATGGCCTCTCTGAGTACTTGGGAGCTAGTAAGTCTCTCACTAAAGCTTCTCCTCTTGGATCCTATATTGTTTCTGTTGGGCCAACTGGAGAGGACAGACCCTGAAGTCAATCATGCATGGTGTAAGCACGTAAAACATCAATACCAATTATAGTCAGCAGTACAAGCCACACAACACTATAAGCCCAAAGGCCCTCCTCAAAAAGTCACCTGAACTGTGAGTCTAGTCCAAACCCTATCAGTTGAATTCAGTGTTTTTCCCACTGTGGGAACACTGATGAAGAAGAGCCATATGTGCCTGACTTGGGGTCTACAGCAACAGTTGCCAGGAGATTACTCCATCTCTCTTTGGGAGTGTGAGGAGTGCAGGCAGGAAGAGACGATAACGGGGAGGGGAAAAGAGTAGGGGCAGGAAGGGAGGGCAATGGGAAGGGAAGGGCAGGGACAAACAGGCACTGTCCACTTTGGTCCCTTACTCCAAGGTCAGTAAATGAGCACCTATGCAACTTCCTTTGCCATCCCTACAGCTAGTATCTTGGCCTGCGGATCTGTCCTTTAAACCCTGCATAGACTGCCATGCTCTGCCCTGAAGTCTCACAGCCTCCAGCCACTCCACCCCCAGCCTTAGCTCTATCACCATGCCGTGTGTGTGTGCACAGTACTGTTGGGCAAGGCTTTGCATTCACAATTGCTTTGAGAGCCACCCATGGAGACTCACCAAATGAATTTCTAATGTTTGCAGTCTACTCCAAGCAACACACTGGAGAGCAAGGTCCTCACTGCCGACACCATTCATTTCAGGTCTGGGACTCCTTGACTCAGCAGCCATACCCACAATTCTTTTTGACTGAGGCTGGGAGGCCTGCTGCCCTAGTGTCATACTAACATCCCCTCCTCCTCCCACAGGAGAAAAGTGCCAGTGAGAGCCAAAGCATCATTCAGCCTCATTACAGGTAGGACAGTGGGGCACCCTTTTCCCCCTTTCTACTCCCTCTTCCTCTCACCACTGAGTTGAGCACATGCACAACCAGAATAGTCTATTCATATCACTAAACCTGGCCTACAGGGCCCTTTTCCTTCCTTTTTATCCTCCAATCTCATTGTCAAAATTTCAGGTCTGGGGTTTGGTTCTCTCCTTACAAATTAATAAGCTAGCCTGTTACTGTTACATGGATGCTGGCAGAAGACACAAGACTTTCGTGTCAGAAACAAAGGACTTTATTACTCACGGTATAACAAGTATCATGAGCATCAGTATGTTATTTCCCCTTGCTTTCCCCTTGCTCCCAAGTCTTTTGGTATGATGCCATCAGCCCACAAATCCACACATCAAGTGGATTTGTGCAGCAGCTGACAAACACTGAGCATGGGAAAGCCATTGCTTTTACAACATACAATAATAAGCAAGGTGGCTCTGTGGCCCAGAGGGAGCCATCACTTCATCCCTCAGGGTTGTTCTATATAAATACAACCCCAGCAGATAGCCCAGGTAAAGAGCAGTCAAGACCTCACCGTATTGGCATACCTAGCAGAACAGGCCGGAGTGCTTAGGACCTATGTAGAAGGTCTCTCCTAACACACCAACACACCTCTCTATCTGTATGCGACTGACCAAGAAGGGAAAAATATTAACAAGGTTATACAGAATCTGAAAAACAATTAAAAGATTGATTTAACAAACTTAATAAAGTAATTGCCTATAGGGAATATAACTTCATTTCAATTACTCAAGGAAAATTTACAAAAATGAATTCAAAATTAAGTCTCAAAAAAACATGTCAGCTGGGCTCGGTGGCTCAGCCTGTAATCCCACGCCTTTGGGAGGCTGAGGTGAGTGGATTGCCTGAGCCCGCAGGTTCGAGACCTGTCTGGGCAGCGAGACCTCACCTCTACAATAAATCAAAAAATCAACCGGGCGTGGTAGCACATGCCTGTAATTCCGGCTACTCGGAAGGCTGAGGCGGAAGGATCGCCGGAGCCCAGCAGGTTGAGACTGCGGTGGCCGGGAGTGGCCAACACACTCCAGTCTGGGCGACCGAGTGAGAGACCAACTCAAAAAAAAAAAAAAAAAAAAAGTCAAATTATTATTCCTTAAAGATGGAATCTTGCTATGTTTCCCAGGCTGTTCTTGAACTCTCAGGTTCAAGCAATCCTCCCACTTCAGTCTCCTGAGTAGCTGGAACTATAGGGGTGCACCTCTGCACCTAGCAAAATACATCAAATTCTAAACCTTATCTGAACTACTACATTAACAATAAAGAATAAATTAAAGTATCCAAATAGAGTAAATTAACAACAAAGTTTAAATTAAAATATACTAATGCAATATAAGCCACCTAAAAAGTAACAAAACAAGAATACTTTATCAAAATTTAGAAGGTACAGTAAAATCTATATTCAGATACTCAAATGAGTTTTATTATGAAAGGATAAAAATAAAACACTCAAGCATTTGTAAAATGAACAACAAAATAAGCCTAAGTAGGCATAATAAAGGAGGAAATTAAGATAAATGCTGTAATTAATGAACAAGAAGAGCAAAACAGTAGGACAAAAAAAAATCCAAATATTTTCTTTGAAAAGAACTGAGATAAATGTCTGGCTAAAACAATAGAGAGAATAAAAAAAGCAAAAACACATTAGGAATAAGAAAGAATATAATCAAGATGTAGAGTACATTTTAAAAAGAATACCAAGCATAACTGTTAATAAATTGAAAAACAAATGAAACAAGTAGAGCATATTTCTAGGAAAACATAATTTCTAGAACTGACAAAGTAAAACACAGAAAATATTTTTTAAGATCCTTTGAAGAAATTAAAAATATTAACAAGGAACTTCCTTCAATAAAACTCCTTGGCACAGACAGGTTTTTGTTTTGTTTTGTTTTGTTTTGTTTTGAGTCAGAGTCTCACTCTGTCACCAAGGCTAGAGTGCAGTGGCATGCTCATGGCCACCACAGCCTCGACCTGCTGGGCTCAGGCGAACCTTCCACCTCAGCCTTTCAAGTAGCTGGAAACAGATAGTTTTATAAATGAGTACTTTTAAAGTTCAAAATAACAGAATTCCTATGCTAATTTTATTTCAAATTTTTAAAAACGAAGAGTTTCATAGACAATTTTGTTAACTCTTAACAAAGATAAGCACACATACACAAACAACCTCTGCAACCAATTATAAAAGACAGATTTAATTAATCATATGATACTTCCATAAAGTAAGATATTATAGCTTAAATCATGCTGAATGTTCATAATGTAGTCTTACCGTATGTACAGTATGACTTCATTTTTTTTAAAGTACACTTAGGAGAAATATGTAAAGATGTGTGATCAATATTAACAGTCTTATCTCTCAGATTATAATTATGAGGAATAATTTTTCTGTTCTTACTTTATGCTTTCTATTTTTTTCCCAAATTTTCTAGAGTAGATGTGTATGACTTAAGTAATCTGAGTATAAACTAATGTTCTTTTCAGTTTTTAATTTTTTTCTTAATAATTAACTTCCAAGGAATTGGCACCCAAAAAAGTTTTTAAAAAACATCCAAGTTCAGTTTATGAGATAGACAATATATAGTAAGCTGGTTAAGCGCTCCAAACTCCAGTAGCAGATTGGGCTCAAATCCTGCCTCTACCACCTATTAACTGTATAACTTTGGACAAATTATTAAACCCTGCTGTGCCTCCTCCTGTGTAAAATGAGAATATTAATAACACACCCTTACTTTATACAGTTGTCACAAAGCTCATATGTAACATGCTCAGCACAATTTCTAATGCTTAGTAAACAAAATATAATAGTTTACTATAATGACTCAAATTACTACCTTGTCTTTGAAATTTCCAAGGCTTGAGAGTGCACATATCATTTGTGTTTCTAAATTAAAATTATACCACCTTCTAATGCCATCTTATCACCCTCTTCTCATCTTTGTCACCTACCATCTATAAACAATCCCACCTTTCTTAGTGATATGAGTACCTGGTTCACAAGAACTTCTTATCACATTCCCTACCCTCATAAACGACGTACTTGCTTATACTCTCAATTCCAATGAACTTAATCTCCATACTACTGTAGCCAACCACACATGCATAATCCTCTTCCACCATCTCTCAGGCCCACTTCTAAGATCTCAAACTCTGAAACTGCTCTCAGTCTTCAACTTTCTATTTTTCTCCAACACCTTCAGTCTTCTCACCTAGCTCTATGTCCTCATCTTCATAACCTCTACTCCCTTGGTCCTTCCCTCCCAATCCTTCCCGTCTTCCAGTTCCCTAGCCTAAACCCTATGGTTAACTAGTGTATTTTGGTGATAATCCAGTACCAAAAATATTCTCTTATTCCTTGTGCCTTTGACTTCTACCAAACCAGCTTAAACAATTCCACTGGCAGCTCACTCCTTTATCCTCAGCCCTGTTAAAAAAAAAAATTGTATAAAACCATGAGAGGCCAGGCGCAGTGGTACAAGCCTGGAATCCCAGCACTTTGGGAGGCCGAGATGAGAGGATTGCCTGAGCCCACAGGTTCAAGACCAGTCTGGGCAATTTGGTGAGATCTCATCTCTACAATAAATCAAAAAGTTAGTGGTTCTGGGAGCAAGCACCTATAGTTCCAATTACTTGGAAGGTTGAGGTGGAAGGATCACCTGAGCCCAGCAGGTCGATGCTGGTGTGGCCGTGAGTGTGCAAGTCACTGCATTCCAGTCTGAGTGACGGAGTGAGACTCCAACTCAAAAAAAAAAATACCCCATGGGAAATTTTTGTTACATTCCAGAGTGGGCCCTCAATGCTACCTGGTAATATTTATAATGATCGCTGGCTGACTTTAACAATTTCCACAATGTTTTTAAAAATGTAAAATGTTCTCCTTTAAAATCCATAATCTCATCCTCTTACTTTCTATACTATAGTTGACTTTACCTCTGCCTCAGTAAGACATGGCTGAGTAGTATGTGAGTCCCTCACCTTCCCTCCTCTATACATTAGTTTCTGTTTCCATTTCTGTTTCTTTCATTTTATACACACACACACACACACACACGTATATATAATGATATATATATAAATCTTGGATCCCTTTTCTCCCATGGCTCAATCTCAGATGTTCATCTTTTCACATGCTATATAAGTGCTTCTAAAACTTCAGCATGCATCAGAATTACCAAGGGGCTTGCCAATTCTTGAGCACCAACCCCAAAGTGATACCCCAACTGATTCCAATAAAATGCTTCACCAGATACATTGCTCAGTTCTTCACCTAGGTGATCTTACCTCCTTATGTAGCAAACTCTGAAGTTATACTTTAGTTCGAACCTCACCACTGTGGCCAAGACCTATATATACCAACTACCACCTTCCACCAGACATCTCACAGCACCTTAAACTTAATTCTAAAACCAAACACATGATTTTATTCCCTATATCTGCTCCTCCTTCAGTGTCATAGACCTCAATAAATGGCATCATTATCCACTTTGTTGTTTAAGCCAGGCACTTTGGAAACATCCTTGCCACCGCCTACCTGTCCTACTAAATCCTATCCCCACCTCACACACACGCCTTGAGCCTTGGTTCAGTCAAATTCTATTAATCAAGTTCTGATTCTACTGTGTAATTACAATCTGAATTCATCCCTTCCCGTCCTACTGCCACCATACCTATCCAAAACAATGATTTTCCTATTACAGATACACAAACAATAAGAAGTATCTGAAATATATCCTCACATGCAAGTCAGAAACATAGCCAAAAAACTCCTCTGAAGTCAAATCATATAAACTGCTCAAAAAGTTACTTTAAATTGGTCAGCATTTCTTTTGAAAGCCAGTAGATAACTCATAAACAAAAATGTGTTCAATTCAATTATCAATCTACATAAAAAAGAGCAAATTAGCAGTATTATGATTATAGAAAAAACTATTATAGTGCAAGTCATCAGAAGTATTTAATATAATTATGCCTGCCTATGAAATATTAAAGATAACTGATATAGTAGGAAATAACTGCTATTCTGATAATTCACTAAGAGTCTAGGACAATTATGTTTTCCTTTTTGTTAATTTTATTTTCTTTTTGTGATTAAATGAGACAAAATCTGTCCAACTTAATTAAATACCATATTCATGAGTTTTAGACAAACTGATAGCAAAAGATAAATTTGTTCATTAAATGAAATACGGCAAGTTTTTTTACCTTCAAAAACTTTAGGATAGAGAGAAGAGAGGTGATAGGACTATAAATAATCAGAGATTTCACTTGTTAATTCAGTATCAACTGGTTAATATGAGTACTAAAAAATCTATAAGCTATTATCACTATCTTTCTTGAGATCATAAAAATATTACCAAGCAGAAAGAATACAGGCTTTGTGGCATGTAACGTGAAATTTTTAGACATTTGGATGTGATTCTGTCTGCAAAGCAATGAAAAGCATTGTGAGCACTTTTATCACTACCATTAATCACCAGCAGGACAGTATATAAGCAAAAAATATGCCTACTGCTCATTTTTCCATTAAGAGTCAGAATCAGAAGCTAGAAAGCCCCAAGGGGAAGCTTCCTATCAATGTCATTCTTGCATATACTGAGCTAAAAGATGGACCAGATTTCAGAATAATTTATTAAAGTATCCTTCAAACAACAGTCAAAGTGACAAAACACTATCAACAAGAAAGAAGGTCTCCAATTCTCTAAAAAACAAGAAAAATCGCCTTAATATAGGATCAAAAGACTATAAGAACTTCTGTTTATTACAATAGTTGTACTTCCTTCACATAATTTGAATATTAGGGATTTAAATTTATTTGAATCTAGGCTTTGTTTCATGAAATTCAAAATACTTATCCTAGCCTCCCTCCAAGAAAACTCATAAATCTAAATTACTTTAATGAACTCCCTTTATTAAAATCATACTAAAATCATACATAATAAGCACTCAGTGTGTTAGAAACACCATTAAAACAAAGTACTTTCTGCCAATGAGACACCATATTGTTTTTAAGAAAAGTAAGCTATATAATTAATTACATTAATTTCATACCAGAATTACTTCTGAAATTACCACTACTTCAATAAGTTTAAATTAGATGAAATAGGTTAGTAAAGACTAAACACATTTAGACACATAGATTTATTTTATGTTTAAATAAGTACTGAATGTATAGTCTGAAACACTAAAATGGTTATGATATAATTGCTTTTTGGAATTTTTGTGCCCTGTACTGAACATCAACGAAGTAAAAATCACAATGTATTTCAAAAAAGCTCTACCAAGAAGTTGATAAATTGCTATAGTGAAGAACATTTAAACATGGCTTTGACTGGACATCTTGCCCTCCTGTAAGGGATGTAAATACTATTTTATATACCATGTCTTCACCCATTAGGAAAGCCTAGGAAAACTTCTACATTCACAGAACATTTAAAATAAATATCAAGCCATTGTTTTCATTTAACAAAAAGGGTTGCCAGGTGCAGTGGCTCATGCCTGTAATCCCAGCACTTTGGGAGAGGTGAGAGGACTGCCTGAGTTCAGGGGTTTGAGACCAGTCTGGGCAACTTGGCAAGACCTCACCTCTACAATAAAAAATTTTTAAAAAGCCAGGCGTGGTGGGGCACACCTGTGGTTCCAGCTACTTGGAAGGCCGAGGCAGAAGGATCACCTGAGCCCAGCAAGTTGAGGCTACAGTGGCCGTGAGCATGCACTCCAGTCTGGGTGACAGAAACTCCTACTCAAAAAAAAAAGCGGGGGGGGTCTTTTAGTAACATTGAAATAAGGTTTACACAGCATGGCACCATGACTGCACCAAATATACACGCAGTCATCAGGGGAAGAACAATAGAAGCACTAATAACGAATAGAAAATAAAAGCAAGTATTAATTATTTTAAACTATGAAAAAACTATTAACAACCATCTCTAGAAAGTGCCAATATTTCCCCCTTTGCTCCCAGAGTAATTCTTAAGAGTATATACAAAAGAGTTTTGGTCTCAAGTCAAAGAAAACAGCTTTGTGACAAGAAATTTTTCTGAATATTAATATTCTATGCATTCTATTTTATATAGATATGTACTTATTGTATATGGTTTATACAAGATGGAAGAATTACAACTATAAGATGTTCAAGCTATTGAAACTTGACAAAAAGAAAGTATTTTAGGTAAGTTAAAATAAAAACACTAATATTGCTAGTTCATTGATGTTCACTATATTTAAATTTGTGAGTAGACATTTTCTAAGATATTAAACAAATAAAAATTCTCCAGATTAATGAAGTAAATAAATTAATACAAGTTTTTAACATGTAAATGAAAGAAGTAAATTGTAAAAAGACTGTAGGAACTATATATCAAAATTTTAAAACACAATTCTAAATTTGGAAAAAATATATCTTGATATATTACATCCCATCAAAATAATGTACTGGTTAGCTAGTAAGACTCACTTCTATTTCTGTTTATTATGAGTCTTTGAGTCTTTGGTTAGCAATGTCATGGAAGAGAAGAAATGGGAACTGACATTTGTAAAGCTCCTACTAATTGCTTTATAATGTGCTTACTGAAGGTAATTTTGTTACACATAATAAGGTTAACACTCAAAAGAATGAAATAATTTGCCAATGGTCACACTGTTCGATACATGCCAGAACTCACTTAAATTCCGGTTTGCAGCTCTCAGGGTCCTGTATTTTCCACCTCCCCACATGACAGAAATAAGACACAAAAGACAAAATAACTTGGAAACAGGGAAGTGGGAGAGAATGCTTAAGACATACTTAAGACAAACCTACAATTTCAGTAAAGGGCCTAAAGCAAAGTACATAAAGTCTTCTTTACCAGAACATTAATTTTCAATTCCATAAGAGCAAGCTCTACCACATATTCTCACTCATAAGCAGACCCTGAACATTTACCATAATACTATAAGAAAGAGATTGGCAGTAGCCAGAAACTATCAGGGCAGGGGGAGACACACAACATAACATTAATAAGAGTACCAGATATCAAACCAGGCAAAGTGGGGACCAAAGGAAGGTCCAAACTTTACCTGTACCTGAGCACTTGTATACTGAATCCTGAATTGTACCTCACATCTTTAAAATAAAATAAATTTAAAATAAATAAATAAATAAAAGCAAGCTCATACTGAGGTCAAATGCTCAGTCCTACAAGAAACTTTTAACATAATAGAACATTTTAGCCAATATCCTACTATTTATTTCATAAAACACCCAGATACAAACTCCATCAAAGACACAACAAAAGAAAGACCATTAGAATATTACTTACTACATTACTGTAGTGAAACATAAAAGATATTAAGGTTTAGAATATAATATAAAGCAATGCTACATGACAATTTAGATAATAATGTCAAATTGCTTATGGGGCAAAGGATACATTTACACAAAGCATTAGAAATTCCAAAATACCACGGAAGAGCTAGCCTTTATGACAATGAACAAAATAGGAAACATGCACATGAAAGCTTATGGCTGCCTGCCCTCACTCCAAACCAGTCCCTCCATGAGCTTCTCTGGGCCCATCTCACCCAGATTTCCACAATTCTTACGTCTCTCAATAAATAACAGCTATTCTGAGTAAGCAGGTGTGTGTGCATATGCAAACATATGTATGAGTATATTTTATATTTTTCCATTTAAAATCAATAAACAAGTGTGTGGTTTTATGTATCAATCTCTATTTAGTTAATGTGAGCCCATCAACAAGAAATAAATAACTTTTTCTCTCTATTTTTTAAATACTAAAAGTATATATACTGTTCATCTTTCTACGTCTATCAAATACTACCCAACTTGAAAGAACACTACCATGTCCACTGTAGCCTTCCAACCACATCAATCTTCTGCACCACAGGTAACCACAAACATTGTCCACAGGTAACCACAAAACATTGTTTATCATCTACTTACTTTTTTAAAAAATTGTGGTGAAATATACATAAAATTCACCATTTTAACTATTTTTAAGTATACAATGGCATTACTACATCCACACTGGTGTGGTACCCTCACTACTATCCATCTCAATATTCTTTTTATCTTCACCATCTGAAACTCTGTATCCATTAAACAATTAACTCCCCATTCTCCCCTCTCCCACTACCTCTGGCAACCACTATTCTACTTCCTGTTTCTATGAATTTGACTAACCTAGGAACCTCCTATAAGGGGAATCATATAGAATTTGCCCTTTTATGACTGGCCTATTTCACTTAGCAAGTCTTCAAGGTTCACCACATTGTAGCATGGGTCAGAATTTCCTTCCTCAAAACTAAATAATATTCCATTGTATGGTGCATACACCATGTGTTGTTCATCCATTAATCCATCTATAAATACTTGGGTTGCTTCTATCCTTTGACTGTTGTGACTAACGCTGCTATGAACATGGGCATACACACACCTGTTGGAATCCTTACCTTCAGTTCTTTTGGCTATGTACCCAGACGAGGAATTGCTGAATCATATGGTTATTATATTTTTAATTTTTTGAGGAACTACCATACTGTTTTCCATGTACAAAAATTCCAATTTCTCCTTGTCAATGCTTGTTATTATCTGGGTTTTTGCTTTTTACTAGTAGCATCCTACTATCTGGGGTGACATGGTATATCTTTGTAGTTTTGATCTGCATTTTCCTAGCAATTAGTGATGCTGATCACCTTTTCATGTGCTTACTGGTCATTTGTATATCTCCTTTGAATAGACTTTGAATATCTGTCTATTCAAGTTCTCTGTCCATTTCTTAAATATTTGATAGAGTAAGTTCCATCACCTTGTTTTTCTAAATTGCTTTAGCTATCCTTGGCTTTCTGTTCTTCCATTAAGTTTTTACTATCTGCTTGTCACATTTGATAAGAAAACTTCTCCAATGACTCCAAAAATCATCAACACAGAATATTTATTTAGGTCTTCTTTAATGCTTTTCAATATATTGTTTCCATAAAGGTCTGAAGCATCTTGTGTTAGATTTATTTCAACATAAATTAGGTTGTCTTGCTATTTTAAAAGGTATTTTTAATTAGATTTTCTGTTTGTTGCTGGTATTTATTTTTTTAACATACTAATCCTGTACCCAGCTTTCTTGTCAAATTTTCTTATTTGAATAATTTATCTTTAGAGTCTATAAGATTTTCTCAATAGGTAATTCATCTGTTAATGATTGTTTTGTTTCTTTTAATTTTTTATTTTCCTGTTTTAATATACTAGTAAAGAGTTTTAATAATAGTGTTGATTATTAGAAAAAAACATTTTAAATGGCATCCCAATTTTAAAGAGAATAGCTTTAAATTTTTACCATTAAGTATAATGTCAGTTGTAAGTTTAGGGTAGATATCTACTGTCAAATTAAGAAAATTCCCTTATGCTCCTACTTTGCTTTTCAATCAATTGAAAATGAATATTGATTTTATTGAATGTGTTTTATATCTCTTTTAAGGTGCTTACTTTATGTTTTTTCTCATTTACTCTCCTAATATATAGTCATAGATTTTCAAATGTCAAGTCAACCCTGCAATAATTTTTTTGATGATGATCTTTTGTGTACATGGCTAGATTTAACTTAACATTTTCTGATTCACAAATATTTGTGAATAAGAATGATTTATAGTGTTCCTTTCTCATACTATGCTTGTCTTCTTTCAGTATTGAAATTAACCAGGCTCATGAAATAAAACTGTGAGGGATTCATCTTTAAATCTTTGGATAAATGTATATTACATTAATTATCTGTTCTTTTAAATCTGGTAGAAATGTCCTGGAAATGGTGTGAACTTGATTATCTGTGGGAAAACTTTTAAACTCTTAATCAGGCTAAGTCTGGTGGCTCACACCAGTAATCTCAATGCTTTGGGAAGCCAAGGTAGTAGGATCACTTGAGTCCAGGAGTTCAGTGTTACACTGAGCTATGAGTGTGCCACTGCACTCCAGTCTGGGTGGCAGAGTGAGACCCGCTGTCCTTAAAAAAAAAAAAGAAAAATCTGACTCAATGTCAATAATACTTTTAAATATATTCAGACTTACTACTTGAATCCATTTTGGTAAGTTATAATATTCTAAAAATGTGTCCATTTCATCAAAATCTTCATTTGTGAAAAAACTTGATTCAAACTTAAATCAAGGCCAGACATGGTAGCTCACACCTGTAACCCCAGCACTTTGGGAGGCTAAGGTAGGAGGTAGGAGGACATCTTGGGACCAGGAGCTCAAGCCATAGCAACATAGTGAGATCCATCTCTACAAAAAAATATAAAAATTAGTCAGTCATGGTGGTATGTACCTGTCTCAGCTACTTGAGAGGCTGAGACAGAAGGATTACTTGAGCCCAGGAGGTCAAGGTTGCAGTGAGCCACGATGGTGCCACTGCACTCCAGACTGTCTCAAAAAAAAAAAAAAAAACCCAACAACAAAAACACTATTTAAATCAAATTAATATGTCATTGGACTAACACCAATTAAATAAACATATTTTATTAAATGAGTTTTAAATTTTTTATAATAAACTCAAATTTTTCCATTTATTTCATAAATATTTTTAAAATTATAGTAAAGAACATGTCATCTTAACCATTTTTAACTGTACAGTTCAGGAGTTAACTATACTCAACACTGTTCTAAAGATGTGTTATCCATCTTGAAAAACTGAAACTCTATATTTACTGAACAAAGACTCCCCATTTCCCCTCTTTCCAGCCCCTGGCACCCACCATTCTACTTTGTTTCTATGAGTTTGACTATTTTACATCCTTCATATAAGTTGAATCATATAGTATTTGTCTTTCTTTTGACTACCTAATAAAGATATTTTTAAACTTAGGAAACTATTTTAACATTGATTTCATGACTTTTAATTAAGCTTTACATTCTAGTTTTATTTACCAATATGCAATTTCATTAGAACATCCGCAGGTACATGAAAATATTTCTATGCCCCTCCAGATACCTGCTCTTATCCAGAACAGGCAAAAACAAAGCCTGCTCCTTGGCTAAGTGGTATAAGAGATTACTAACTTTGGTTAGTGGTATGAAATAGGTCATGTCAGAGTTCATCAACTTCATCATCAAAAAAGTGTATACACAGAAATGAAAGTCTCTTTTTGTAGGTAACACCTCTGTAACAACTGCTCTTGTTATTTTTTGTTTACCTTTTGTTATTTTTTTAAAAGTGCCGCACTATAACACTAGCTTTGCTTCTAAAAGAGGTAACTTCAGTTCTGCATTATTTAGTAGGGCTTCCATTTCTGGCAATAATTTAGGACTAGATATTCTTAAGTCCTTTTGTCAAAAAACATCTCAGATGCTAAATAAAATAATAAAAGTCTCCTTGAAATCCTCTTTTTCTACTAACTCTGAGGTAATCATTGAGTTTGGTGCCTCTCACAGTGTTGGCTTTCCTCAAAAGTTTGTTCGTCTTTTGATTCCCTGCCTGCTCTTCTATTTAAGAACTCTTGTCCTGTTTGTTCCCTTTATCATCTTCTGTCTCTGATGACAGTGGGTTCAGGGAGAGGAACTAGATAGTGGATGCATGTAAGCAGGTGGGGTATCCTGTACCCTGGTGGACCACTGCAAATATTAACCAGACTCTCAGGCACCAAGACCCAAATTCACTACTTCAGCCTAAGGCAAGTGTTACTGCTGCTTACTAACTGCCACTCCCCTTTGAGTACTCCGGTCCTATCTGTTCCTTGCACTCTTCAGCAGCAGAACCACCTGGTTTTGATTTTTGTTAAAATCAGGTCAAAGGATAACCTGGGAAACACAGATACACACAGACAACCAAAAAGGCTCAAATCAATTTGCAAAACTGAATAATATCCTATGGTACAATAAAAGGAAATCTATGAGGCTATCTTTTACACAAGGTAGAAATCAAAACTGTATCTCTATTAGATAAAATGTATTTGTACTGCTCTCCATTTCCTACAAATTAACTTTAACTCTACAGAGGTATTAAAATAGCCAGATTAACTTGGGCAGATCTGCAGAATTACCATCTTTATCATTACTAAATGTGTGTCCTTCATTATCTTGTATTTAAAAAAATCAGTACCTTATATTTATGATATTTAACCAATCATCCATTACAGGTTATTAGTTAAGTAATATATGACTAAAAATTTGTAAAAATAGAAAACACATAATGCTCAAAACCACTACTGTGGCTTGTGTGGTTCAGATGAATCATCAATCAAGAACTGAAATCATGAGCATGCTCCCTGATCGCCAATAAGTCTTGGTATATTCACCAAACACACATTCACAAGCTCTCAACATGTTTTGCTTTAAATGAAAATATACATATATAATATTCACAGATATGTATTTCCTGATTTTTTAAAAGTAGAAATAGTTTGAGTATCCTTATAGAATTAAACTGCAGAAACCCTTGTTTAACTTCTAGGAGATTTGAGGACCATTTTGTGTAAACATTAACACAGAAAAATAACTCTGTTTTCTACTATCAAGTCTGCTGCTGACTACGTACCCTGGGAGTTTCATGAGAAAACTGAGCCCTCAAGACATTATCTACAAAATATATGCAATAAAACATGTCTTGGTTACCTATCAGATATTCAAAATATCAAATGAAATAAAATACATGAAAATACTTTAAAAACTACAAAGTACTAAATAAACTTAAGTCTTTAGTAATATCCGGATACAGTAGAAATAAGATGCTCGCTCCGATTTCAAGTATGAATTTGATTTGGCATGTAACATATTAGGTTAATAATATTAATACTACTCCCAAAGTTTACCTGACCTTTTCACCAACTTATATAACATCATGGCTTATAAGAACACCAGCCAACGAGGCCTGCTAGACCTCAGTATCAACCAGTGGAGAAGAAAGGAAGCTGGGGAATGTAGCATGATTGACAGGAGAAAATGGCCCTGGAAAGGAATGGCAGGATGAGGAAAAGGGTAAGATCTAGAGAGGCAGCCAAAGACCAGCCAAGAAGGCTGCAGTGAGGCAGAATTCCAACACAGCAAGGGAACTGGGGCCACCAGTCCCATCAAATGGACAAACATATTAGGAATTACAGGAAACTCTATCCCATACTTCATTCCAAACACGGAATCGTAGAGCTAAACAGCTAGTTGAAAACCCAGGCTGGGGGTTGGGGAGAGGTCTTGTCCTGTAAACAAAACTAAGAATGGTTAGGATTCTGTAAAAGTTCTGAACAGCCTAGGCTGCACCATAATAATGCAAAGGCTCAGTGTCTTCTTCTGTGTTGCCAACTTTTATCACATCCTGAAAGATAAAAGTGCAAAAACCTGTGACCATCCCCCCTACACAAGGCTATGTTGAAACACTTTCAGATCCTCCCCTTTAACAAGTCAATAGGACCTAAGAGAGTACTACTTAGCTTTCATGCTTCATTTTCCCAGTGCAAGAACTCTGTCTGTAGTATGCTAAGTACAGTCATGTGTTGTTTAACAATGGAGATACAGTCTTAGAATGTACACTTACACACGCCTAGATAATATAGCCTACTACACACCTACTCCTAAGCTACAAACCTATGCAGCATGGTGCTATAATGAATATTGTGCGCAGTTTTAAAACAGTGATATTTGTATAGCTAAATATATCTAAACAAAAAGGTACAGTAAAAATGTGGTGTTATAATCTTATGGGACCCCTGTCATAGCAGTCCATCAGTAACCAAAACATTTTGCGATGCATGGCTGTATGCATGTTTGGGGATACCAGGGTATTATAAATAAGAAAAAAAGACACATCAACAAACAATCATAACATAACTGTAATCATTATCCTGGGAAGGGGAAGCAGGTTACAATTAAAGAAGGCCCACTGGAGAGACAGGAGGAATCACCTGACAGGTAACACTTAAGAACAAGAATCTGCCAGGCAAGAAGTAAAGGGAGGATTTCCCGGCAGAGTGAACGACATGTGAGACAGATAACTGTGAAAGAACATGCTATGTTCTCGGTAGAGATAAGGGGGTCTGTGGGGACACAACATATGACGATCAAGGGAGTCTAGTGAGAATGTGGCTTATAAGACAGATGGGAGTCACATTTCCAGAGGGTTTTATATGTAATGCTAGAAATTTTAGACTGTATTTTGTCAGCAATTAGAAACTATCAAAGATTTTTATGGAGGTAAATTACATAAACAACTGTATTTTTAAGAAAACAATGCTAGAAGGCAGTATAGAGGTCACTTTGTATGGGAAGGAGACTGGAAGCAAGAGAAACAACCCAACAGTGGTTTAAATAACTGAGTAAGAAATTATGAAGCCTGAACAAAGGTAATGGCAGAAAAAGAAGAGAAATCCTATGAACACTGAATGAAAGTTGCTTTGTTTTGTTTTGTTTGAGTTGGAGTTTCACTACACGTGGCTAAGACTGGAGTGCAGTGGCATGCTCCGGCCACCGCAGCCTCGACCTGCTGGGCTCTGGCGACCCTTCTGCCTCTGCCTTCCAAGTAGCCAGAACTACAGGCGCACGCTACCGCGCCCAGCTAATTTTTGATTTGTTGTAGAGACAAGGCCTCACCAGGTTGCCCGGGTGGGTCTCAAACCCACAGGCTCAGGCAATCCGCTCGCCTTGGCCTCCCAAAGTGCTGGGATTACAAACTGAGCCACCGAGTCCAGTCCTGAATGAAAGTATTTTTAAGTCATCTAATGCAGTAAGTTATCACAACATAAATTGATTCACTGAATCTTTTCTTAAAAAATTACATCAGAAATACAACTTAATTCTAGATAATAAACGATACAAAAATCATTAAGAGATAGATAAGTCTTTCTAACACCTCAATTTTTAAGTCCTTCACAAGTCTGTTTTAAAAATCAACTGCCTAAAATAATTAATATTGATTAATTCATGTATAAAGAAAACATTACGTATCAAGTAATCCCAACTAAAATAAGAAAGTGTAAAAAATATTTCAATCTAGCAACAAAAAATAACTTACCAGGTTTCTTCTTTCTCTGTATTCCAAGAAGAATAGGAAATATTTACCATAAAACTGATCATTTAACTCTTTTTATAAGGTTAACATGCCCTTTCTCAGTTTGGGTCTGCTTATCTTATTTTTAATCACTAAAAGATATTTACATATACATTTTTTAACATTTCAGCTGCTTTAAAATTCATTTACTTCAGAACAATAGACCTTGTCTTTCTAGATGACAAACTCCTTTCTTTAGTATAAAATGTGCAAACCAATAAATTTTTAAGTAGTATTATGTTGGTGACAAGTTTTAAAGAAAAATAGATATATTACAACCTAAAATATTACCTAATGTCAAACTATCAAACAATCTTACTGCTTTTGATGCATCTGAATATATAACTTCTATTTCTGATCTACTAGTGAAAAATAAATAGGTTATAAATTAATATACCAAGTTTCTGCAATATATTGGCAAGTATTTCATAGATCAAAGACTAACATCATGACATGCTAAATAAATGATTTTATAGACAAATAAATACAAGCGTAAATGCCAAATAAATAGAAGATTTTAACAATTCAAACTCTAGTCTCTTTGGTGAACTCTTGTCCTGCAGGCCTATGGTATCACAATTACTTAAGAAGTTCTCTACTAGCACTAAATGTGACATCTAATTTTACTTTCAATAAAGTTCATTCCAACCAAGAGTAGGTAGTTTTCAATTCCCCCCAAAAAAACTTTTGGAAAAGATACTCTAATTAACAATGATTGTTTCTATAAAATTGTTTCATGAGTATTGGGGCCAGTTTAATTAAAAGTATAATTACTTTAAAATCTGTACCTGGTGACTTTTTATTTCCTCTCTGCCAAAGCTTTTCTTCATTTAACAAAGAGGCCTGAACTATGAAACATTATGAGACATTAGTTAGTAATTTAATCATCATATAAAATAAAGTTTGAAGTTTAGTTACCTATTAAACATAATACCTATTTTTACAACCTATACTGTTAAAACAGATCCTATTTCAAAAAATAAATAAAAGCTGAATATGTCAGTACCAATGTAATTTTCATCATTTTGCTATTATATACAAAAAGTAATCCTACACAAATTTTCCTAATGGTTCTTATCGACTTTTACATAGCTGGGACATTCAAGCACCTAATAATAACTGCTACTTATAATGTGTCTTGGGTACATCACAAACATATTAGTTGATATTACTAAATCCCTCAGCAACCCTAGTAGGTAAGTACCATTAGACCTATTTTATAAATGTGGACACGAAAAACTGTGTACTAAGTAAGTCACAGAGTCAGTAAAGAGAAGAGTTGGATTTAGGTCAAGGTATTCTGATCGCCAAAGCTCATGGTTTTTTTTTTGGCCACTATTATGCAAATAAAGATACAATCTAGCCTTTAAATGTAGAAAATTCTTTGAAAACCCTTTGATAAACGGAGACAAAGATTAAAGTATTACATAGTGATCCAATTCAAAGTATCATACCATCACAATGTATGTGGAAACTGAATGATATTTTTTAAAGCTGTTATTTAATAACAACAGATACTGTAATTGAAGCTATAATTTAGTTCCTTCCTATATGCAACTGTTCTAAGAACAGTGACAAAATTGATGCCATTTCCTGAGCTAAATAATTTTTAATTCAAAATCTTTTAAACTCAAACAATTTTTAACTGAAATAAATGTATGTTCTTGTTTCTTCAAATTAATACTTTCCTATTTCTTTCTCTGAGATCCTACATGCTTGGAATTGATGTTTCAAATGCTCCCCTTTACATCACTTTAGTCATACCTTTACAGTATAACAATTCCAAAATGTCAAATTTATCAGCAATATCAGAATAGACTTATGAAAATAATCATTCTTATGTATAATATTTCTAAGGTAAAAACTAGTGTTCCCACCTGGGGGAGGGTAGAGAGTTTCTATTAATAAATTACTCTACGATTTTTTTCTTGAAGGTGTTGGGAAAATCAAATTAACACATAACAATAGTTGGTGAGATATGACTTCATTTTCTGTAATAAACACCAAGATCAAAACATGACCCAAGTTAAATTTCCTTGCAGGGTTCCCAGCAGGAGCTTTCCTTTTGTCTATGATTTCCTCTCACCCACCAGAACCATGCCAAATATGCGCATGTGCCACTAACACTAAGCAGCACTTCCTTAATCACTCATTTCCAACAATTTATGGATCATCAGTGGCAAAAAACGAGCAAAAATAATGAAAGAATGCAATGAAAGCTCGGAGACAAAGGCTGGACTTCCTACCCACTCTGTGTCTCTTTAAGATGGAGGCCTGATACAAATTAGCCACTGGGGGGAAAAAGTCATCTGGTCATAAAATACAGTACAAGGTCACTTTTATGTAAGTTTGCCAAAAGGGACATAAACCAGGACAATTTCAAACTGTGACACAGGATAGAAACATATTAAAAAAATCTTTGTTCCTCCTCTATTGTGCTGTCATGTTGTTCAGCTTTATAGACATTCCAAGCACCAGCACAGAACTCTTCGCTTCCACCTGGTCACTCTAATTAATTAAGAAAGGAAGTTACCTCAAATTTTGTACTTTTTGCTTTTATTATCAAGCACTTTGTTTGAAGTTATAGGAGTTAACCTCTTAATCCTACAGACCGTGTGCTATGTTCTGGACATTTTGGGATGTCTGGATGGTTTGGATAATTGGTCAGGATGTTGCTGTTGCTTATGTTAAATTTTATGCCATGACTTCAAATCAAAGATAGGCATTAAGGTGAAGTACAATATAAATTTATTTCCAGAAACTCTTACGTTTATAAATTAATCTGTCATTGAATTTATATAACATTCATATGGAGAGATGTTCACTTTCATTAAGCTATTAAATTTTTCTCATATCATTTTAATTCAAAATAAGATGTTAAGATATAATGTGAAATAAATACATTTCTAATTCCCATTTAAACACTGGGCAGAGGGATTGGGTTATACTTCCAGAGTTCATTACAAAATCGAAAAATGTCTCTGACATTAATCTATATAATCTAGAGATCTTTCTGGGGCAGAGAAGGGAGAAAAAAATCCTACAGCTGATCTGAGGTGTAATAAGAACAGCAGTGATGTTTTTGCCCTAAGATGTTCCCTTACCCCTAATCTGGTATATGTTGAGTAACCAAGACTTAAAAATACAGAAAAAAAAGTATCTCTACCACAAAACAAAAGTCAACAGATTTAACCCTTTTACCAGAGTCAAAAAATAAAGATGGGGTCAGGTTCAAATACATATGAACTTACATAATGCTCAATATAATACATATAGATGGCAGCAAAGTAATCTAAATTTTATAAACATTAGCTGCTAACAATAAATTTGAATATTAAGATAAAAGTTAGCCTCTTACTAAAAAAAAGTTTACATTATCAAGATCACTTATATTCTCTTACACTTAAGAATCATAAAGTAAAGGAGATGGACCTAATAAAATAGAAACACACACCGCAGTAAGAAGAGAGTAGAAAAGCTATTTAAGGCCCCTAAAAGGACGATAGTCAACCCCTCCCCCGCCAAGGCCTAAAATGTCCTGTTTGAATTAACATAGTGGTTTAATTAAAAACTAAGTAGAGAATTCTGCTTAATTTGATTTTCAATTCAAGCTCTGCATCCGCCCATGGCCAGTGGCCAATTTCCGCATCTCGGCACAATATGCAAGGAGCTGTTTAACATGGATTGCCCAGGGGAATCCATGGGAATATAGTGGGGCCATATGCCATTTAGGGATACACCAGACTTAGACGTAGTAAAACAGCACCAGGAGGGTGGCCACAGAAAAAAAAAAGGAATTTAACTTAACCATATTACAAGTTTGTCATTACTCAAATTATTGTGCTGAATCTACCAATTAGAAATACTTCTAACATCTCTTCAATATCATTTCAGAAACAATACGTGTCAAATGTAACCAATGAGCCAGCAACTTTAAAGGAATATACATAAATATATATACTTGTTAGCCATATATATTAAACATTTTAATGACTGTGGTCAATGACAACATTAACTTCAATAAAGCACCAAAGTAAATAATTCTAATACAATCTATAGGACTACATAAAAAACTATGTATTTTAAGATACATTATTTAAACACACACACAAATATCAAATGGTTCTATATTACAGAAAGATATAACATCAAAGGGCTCAAACATTTAGCCTTAACTATACAATACTAAATAACACTTGTAACTTCCATGTGCTTAACCTAAAAATGGAAAAATACAAATATTTTAAAGTAACATGCTTTGGTAGCTTAATTTTAAAGCTCACTAAACATTTCTACTAGGATCTAGAATCACTTTATCTTCAAGCAGGCTTGTTTCACAATGCTACCTTTGATGCTCAAATTGATTTATTCTGCTTCACTACATGCCATTTCAAAAAGGAAAATATAATCTGGAATTTTAAAACTGCCTGAAATAATAATATGTGAATAATCTAAAAAGCTGACTAAACGTACTCACTTGCTTTCTGAATCCCACATAACAGGGATATTTATAGAATAGCTACTAGTAAATGCAATTAAAGACTACCCCAAGGATAATGGTAATAACAGCTAACATTTATTGAGTGAAGTCTTGGGCTATGAATAATAATATCTCATTTAATCATCAAACTAATACAGTAAGGTAAATATTCTTATACCTATTTTACAGAAGGAAAACCCAAGGTTCAGATGAAGTAACTTGCCCAAGCAGTCTGATTCTAAAACCAAATTCTCTAATTTTGTTTCTACATTACTTATTACAACTTCTCAAGTCATTTACATGGCAGTCATCCTGGGCTCCGCCTCATTATACTTTTTTTTTTTTTTTAGTCAGGGTCTCACTGTGTCACCCAGGCTGGGGTACAGTGGTACAATCACAGCTCACAGCAACAATCACAGTTCACAGCAACCTTTAACTCCTGGGCTTAAGCAATCCTTCCACCACAGCCTTCCAAGTAGTTGACTACAGGTGTGCACCACCACGCCTGGCTAATTTTTTATTTTTTTGTAGAGACAAGGTCTTGCTATGTTGCCCAGCCTGGTCTTAAATTCTTAGGCTCAAGTGATCCTCCTGACTCAGCCTCCCAAAGTGCTGGGATTACAGCATAAGCCACTGCACCCAGCCATTATTGCAATCTCTTTAAACCCTTTGCTGTTGTCTGGAAATTCACTGGATAGGTAATGTTGACTGTATCCTACAATCATTCAATACTCCAGTCCCCCTTGAGAACATAAAACACAGTTGGTGACCCTTGTGGGATTTTGAGGCAACTAATATAATCAAAGATATGCTTAGAAAATAATATTATTTTAATAATGTATAAAGAAACTGGAACTAAAAAAATTAAGAGAGAAGAACTACTGTACAACTGTAGGTGTGAAATATTTCTAATGATCTTCTTGGATCCCTCCTTAGCTAATTCTCCTTTTGACTTTAAGTCTATAAGGGAAAACAGGAGAAAAGTGACATGTCACTGGGCTTTTATGTCAGTCTTTCTATTTTAATTCTAGCGATTATTGTTAATTCTGTTTCAAAGGATCTAGCCAAGTTCCTTTTCTAATCATCTGTTAGTTCACAAGGAGGGAAGAAAATAATTTGGAGGTAAGGGGTTTGTCCATATTACACATTTTTTAAAATAATAATAATCTACTTAATAGCTAGATTTTTATAAAAAGTATAAAATAATAAACTAAATAGGTACTTCTATAATGTCAAACATAAAAATATATTTAACACTGAACTTTACCAGTTATTTTTTGTAGTTGGTACTATTACACAGTGTTAGGAAGAGAAAGAACTTCTCATTTTTTAAAGCAAACATCAACATAGTAGTTTTAGTGACATATGTAGAAATGTCCTGTTGAACAAAATGTGGAACGTGATTGATTCAGTAAGACGATGTACGTACAAAACACTGTTTTGCATTGTGAGGCACATGTTCTATTTTTCACCCTTCCTTTGTGAAGTGTAAAAACTCTAAAATGCACATTTATCTTTAAATATACTTAAAAGGTAGATGCAAAAAATTCTTTTCAGAAAATCCTTTGTTGGTTCCCTGTTTTCTACAACATAAAATCCAAACTACCTGGCAGAGGACTCCAGGCCTCCAGAATTTGACCCTGATGAGCCACTTGTGGACATTCATCTCTCACCATTTTTCAGTATATATTTTAAGTACAGGCCATTCCCTCAGTTGTATCAGAACTCCAGGCTCAAGTCTGGAATGCCACATTCTAGTAAGCCCCTGCTTCTCCTCCAAGTCCCAGCAGAGTACAAGAGACTTCCCCTTGTGAAGCCTGTCCAAGTCAAAATATCCCTTCCTTTCAGTGTTTTCCATAATACCCCGCTCCATAAAAGTTCATCAAACTGCAACTTCTTTGTTTACATCTCTCATTTCTCCTTGAAGGCAGGAGCCCTATCTTTTCATCTATGTTCCTAGCAAGCTCCTATAAAAGCAAAATAACTATCACTTAGAAAATTCTTAATGAAACTCTCTTCAATGAACAAATATGCATCAAAAGTTTTGGTTCCAAAATTCTATACAAATCACTTTCTCAAGAAGCTCCAATGACCTGCTTTCTTCTCACTCTTCATTTTTGATAGCCAGTCTTTAACTTTGAATATTTTATATCCCATTCTCCTAGAAACCCTCTGTCCTTTGGCTTCCAGGAGAGTGCTGTTCTTTTCTCATACTGTCTGACAGCACCTGCTCAGAAACCTTCCTTGTCCTTTTCCTCTCCAGCTTCCATAGTCCTCTTGTTTTCACCATCCACATTTCATCCCCAGTCATCTCATCTTCCTTGTTGACTTTGACTGTGCTCTTCATAGTGCTGATAAGCGAAGGACACCAACCAACATTTTGGCAGGTTCAGAAGCAACCTGGGGTTTTGGTCTAGTTCTGTTATTTTATGTATGTGATCCTTAGGCCATTGAGTACCACTTAATATTATTTCCCTTCTGATTTCTCAGACCTCAGTTTTCTCCTTATAAAAGAAGAGTTTGAGTTAAATCCCTTTCAGCAATAATACTTCCTATAATTACTTTTAAAAAAAAATAAAGTCAAATAACTCTTTAAACTAAAACTGTACAATTCTTTCACATTACATAGATAACTGTCAGTCTTAAGAACACATCATGATTAAAAAAAAAAAAAATACTGGCTAGGCACAGTGGCTCACACCTATAATCCCAGCATTTTGGGAGGCTGAGGAGGGAGGATTGCTTGAGGCGAGAAGTTTGAGGCCAGTCTGGGCAGCAAAGTGAGTTCCTGTCCCTACAAAAAAATAAAAAAGTTCGCCAGGTGGCGTGTGCCTGTAGTCCCAGCTACTCAGGAGGCTGAGGCAGGAGGATCACTTGAGCCCAGGATTCAAGGCTGCAGTAGGCCAAGATTGTACCATTGCACTCCAGACACAGAATGAAGCGATGTCTCAAAACAAAATAAAAACAATACCAACATACAAAAGCCAATTTTCTCAATATCAGGTTTGACTGCCAAACACAATCTTTCTTACCTCAGTACATTCACAAACATAAAATCAGCTGTTAGTCTGTATTTGCAGACTGTTAATGTAAGGCATAACAGGTAAAAAACAGAAAGGTGAGCCTATGAGAACACGTTAACTACAGCTGCTCACCTAAGGTTTAAAATTAGAAGAGCTGTCAAAGTGTTAGATTAAATAAGTTCAACCCTAAGAGCCCATATAAAGTTATATGAAATAAAAAGTAACAATAATTCATACATAGTTTGTAATTTCCAATGTCACATTTATTTAACTGGCATTATAGTATTATTCAACAATAAGATATATAGCCACACAGCACTCCATAAATCACAACAGAATAGAACTAAAAACTTAAAAAGTGTAATGTGTCTAAACTATAACACTAGAACTTACTTTGTCGAGTTTAAAAGTCACTCAAAGTCAGACATGGTGGCTCAGCCTGTAATCCCAGTATTTTGGGAGGCCAAGGCAAGTGGACTTCCTGAGCTAGCAGGTTCAAGACCAGCCGGGCAAGTTGGCGAGACCTCGTCTCTACAATAAATCAAAAATTAGCCAGGCATGGTAGTGCGCACCTGTAGTTCCGGCTACTTGGAAGGCTGAGGTAAGCGGATCACCAGAACCCAGCAGGTCGACACTGGGATGGCCGTGTGCCACTGCACTCCAGCCTGGGTGACAAAGTGAGACTCCAACTCAAAAAAAAAAAAAAAAAGTCGCTCAAAATGTATTAACTACTTAAATCTTTGCATTATATTCCAAAATTTTATGGCAATGGGCTGCATAAGTTTTAAATAAAAACTCTGTTTCCTTCACTTTAAAATACTTTATTCAAGGATAGATTAAGTTATTGTCACTTGTAAAGTCTTGATTAATTTTTAAGATGCTGTTGCCATGTCTCTTGTTTGCAGAATTCCCAGTCTTCCAGTCTACCTAAGATCAATAGCTCATAGGATCTTGAGAGTCTGACTCATTGGTGTATGTTTGATTTTGTAATATGCTACTATCCTGAAAATACTAGATGTGAAATAACTTTTATATCAAGATAGATGTTAAGATTTTTAGAATGTTAAAATACCTTAAACTAACTCATGCCTTAAACTAAATCAGATACTCTACCTAAGAAAGAATAATATATATCAGGTTTATCCATTTCACAAAATAATACTCCACCAAGTTTATGCATACCATAAAAGTACTCACAGGTCTAAAAGATGTCCCCTCCTCATGGAAGGGGACATGGAAGATAATTCAATGTACTATTATTAATGTTATTGCTAACAATGTGTTGCTAATATTATTTATTAATGAAACTTTTAATATCCCATTCAAAAAATTCAAGCATACTTCTTGTAGTTCAACATGAACAATATTTAGCTCCTCATTTAACAAATTTAATGCAATACTAGAGTCACTTACCTTTTTCAGGCCAGCAAAGCCTTCTGATTCCAGAAAGAAAAAGGCAAAGGGCATCAACACAAATAAACAGAGGTTGGAAAAAAGAGAAGCAAGATTCCACAAACCTATAAAAAGGACAGTAATAAAATAAGAAATAGGTTAGATACTGCAACTGTACTATTATTCAAGAGCTATACTTTTTAATAGCAAAAATAAACAAAACTTGAAATAACAAACGACCTAGGAATCAGAATTATTTAATTACATTACGTACGTATTTAAAGTGTTTTAACTTTGTAACTTGTACCTATTGGGAAAAGCCAATATAGAAACTGATGAATTTTCCTCATGCCTAAAATAAATTCACTAAAGGTATGACATGTGCAGAGATCCAAAGACACAGTCTCTTTAGACATACAGGCACCAGAATATTTAAATTAGAGCCACTAGCATTTATTGAGCACTTAATAAATGCCAAATACTCTACTAAGCTCTTTACATGCATAATCCCATTTAATTTAAGCCTCATAAAAACCCTAAAAATAATAATTAGCATTTATTGAGCCCTTATGTGCCAAGCATTATTCTAAGTGATTTATAGATATTATATGAACCCATTTACTTATCACAGCAATCCCATGAGGCAGGTAACATTATTGTTCCAATATGACAGAGGCATGGGGTGGCTACGTAACTTATCAAGGTAGCAAAATCTGCCAAGTGGTAGAGCCGACACTAATTCCTGGGATTTTTTTAAACTACTATGTCACAGAAATTGTAGTAAATAATTCCACATGGGAAAGAAAAAGCAACTGAGGCAGGCAAGCTCACACAGCTTTCCAAACCATTTGGCACATTCTGTACTCTTTTATGAAAACACAATAATGGCAACTAAAATAATAGATTCAGTAAAAGACAGAGTCCTTTAGGTATGTCATTGGGAGAGTATTTGCCTAACGCCTCAGATTTTTTACAGGTAAAACACTAAAATTTAAAACTGAATTTCAAAATGATGGCTCCAATTTTTACAAAAGTTCATAAAATTAAGAGGCAAAGATAAAAATTATGTCAAGAACTGTTTTTATGTTCTGCATGCAATTATAATTTGAAGTTTTTGAAAATAGGCAACTGATGACATTTCAACATCTTTATTTACAGGTAGTACTAAAAGCACAGGACACACAGTGATAAACAAACACAACACTTTTGCCCTCAGTGCGCTCATGCTGCAGACACACAGAGATTACTCTGAGCTCTCCATAAACAGAGTGGGCCAACATAAACTTTCCCCAATTATTTCAGTTACAAATTAACATACATGATTAGTAACTGCCCTAATCTCCTTTGGAATAGCATGGAGTACAAACAAAAAAAAGGATTTAATTTAGCCCTTGGTACAGGTTAGCTAGAGAGATTCACTTCCTTTAATAGATAAGTAATTTACTAAAATCAAGTTACAACTTCTTATTCAAAAGTCTACACAGATTTAACAGATTTACAATATAAATTTATCTTTCCAGGAAATACAATATTTCACAAATTTTTTTAGAAAACAATGTTTTAACATCTTTTCATGGAAAAACTGCAATTTAACTATTTAAAATAAAAAGCGTTAAAATAATTTTACATTTTTCAGCCTTTACAAAGAAACCTAAATATTTTAGCTCTTTTCTTTATTTAAAAGGTTATAGAGTCAATTATTAGACTGTGCTAGTAACTGGAAGGCCACTTGAATCCCAGACAGACCTGGGTTCATGTGCTGTCTGCACTTCCATGTGACAACTTTGCTAAATCACAGGTTCTTCATCAATAAAATGAGGCTAATGATGTACCTACAGTTGTTGTTACGTGTTCAATGAAATAATGCAAGTATAACAATCAGTTCAATGCCCGCCATAAAATAAGCATTTAACGAATGTCTGTGTTTATTAACAGCTACAGCACCAGAGCTGTAGCACTATCCACTTGCGTAACAAACTAGCATCCTTTCTGAGAGCCTAGGTTCACTTTCTGATTATCCCTTTCATCTCCCTTTTTGCCAGGCTTATCAGCTCCTGTTTTTTGTTACTAGAAATCCACATGTGTCCAGCAAACAATCTCTTCCCTGCTCCAATAGACTATGAATAATGGTACCACGTACAAAACTTTTTAAAAATTGTATCTAAAGTAAGAATAAACAGGCCTGGATCAAAGCTGTACCCTCCAGGTCCAGTTCATAAACTATAGTGCATGCTCTTTGGTCTCTAGTTTGACTGCTCAAGAGCATTTTCTCACCTTCATGGTTTCCAAGTACTTTCAGATATGTGAGATATCACAATAATTCATGTTACGTAAATTATTACATAACAAATTATTTTTCTTTAGTTGGCTAGTGAACCATGATTGTTAGCATGTTGCTTTGTTTAGGCTTGGTGGAAAAAGATAAATCATTTGTGTTATAAAAGATAAAGGTCAATGTGTCAAGAATTATACTTCTTTACACAAGATGATTTAAATCCAATTAAATATCTCACAGTGCTTTCAAAAAAAGTATAAACATTTTAACCACTACAGACAAACCTAGTTTTATTAAACTTTGCTTTATTGTGCTTCCCAGATATTTCATGTTCTACAAATGGAAGGTTTGTGGCTACCCTGTAACAAACAAGTCTATTGGTACCATTTTCAACACTCCATGCTCTGTGTTATATTTTGGTAATTTTTGCAATATTTCAAACATTTTCATGATTATTACATCTGTTATGCTGATCTGCGATCAGTCATCTTTGATGTTCCTATTATAATTGTTTTGAGGTGCTACGAACTGTGCCTATAAAAGATGGCAAATTTAACCACTAAGTGTTGTGTTCTGAGTGCCGCACTAATTGGCTATTCCCCCCCCCCCTCTCCTTTGGTCTTCATATTCTCTGAGACACAACAATGGTGAAATTAGACCAATTAATAAACTGAGCACACTGGCTCATACCTGTAATTCTCGCACTTTGGGAGAGAGCCCAGGGGTTCAAGACTAGTCTAGGCAACATAGCAAGACCTGATCTCTACAGAAAAAAAAAAAAATTAGCTGGGTGTGGTGGTCCTGCCTGTAGTCCCAGCTACTCAGGAGGCTGAGGCAAAAAGATCACTTGAGCCCAGGAGGTCAAGGCTACAGTGAGTCATCATCATGCCTGGGCTACAGAATGATATCCCAACTCAAAAAGAGAAAGAATGAATGAAAGAATGAACGAAAGAATGAAAAAATGAGAGAAAGAAAGAAAATAAACCAATTAATAACCTACAATAGTTTTCAAGTAAAAGAGAGAGTTGCATGTCTCTCACTTTCAACCAAAAGCTAGAAATGATTAGGCTTAGTGAGAAAGGCACATCAAAAGTCAAAATAGGCTGAAAACTAGGCCTCTTGTACCAGTTAGCCAAATTGTAAATACAAAGGAAAAGTTCTTGAAGGAAATTCAAAGTGCTACTCCAGTGAACACATGAATGATAAAGTAAAGTATTAGCCTTCTTGCTAATACAGAGAAAGTTTGAGAAGTCTGAATAGAAGATCAAACCAGTCACAACATTTCCGTAAGCCAAAGCCTAATCCAGAGCAAGACTCTAATGCTATTTAATTCTATAAATGCTGAGAGAGATGAGGAAGCTGCAGAAGAAAAGTTCAAGGCTAGTAGGTGTTGGTTCATGAAGTTGAAGACGCCATCTCTGTAATAAAAAAGTACAAAGTGAAGCAGCAAGCGCTGATACAGAAGCCGCAGCAAGTTATACAGAAAAGCTAGTAAGATCATTGATGAAGGTAGCTACACTAAACAACAAATTTTCAATACAGACAAAACAGCCTTCCACTGGAAGAAGACACTATCTAGGATAGGAAGAGTCAATGTCTAGCTTCAAAGTTTCAATGGACAGGCTGACTGTCTTGTTTGGGGCTAATGCAGTTGGTGACTTTAAGTTGAAGCCAATGCTCATTTACTATTCCAAAAACCCTAAAACCCTTAAGAATTATGCTAAAACTACTCTGCCTGTGCTCTAGAAATGGAAGAACAAAACCTGGATGACAGTACATCTGTTTATAGCATGATTTACTGAAGAGTTTGAGCCCACTATTAAGACCTCCTGCTAAGAAAAAAAAAAAAGATTTCTTTCAAAATATTACTACTCACTGACAATGCACCTGGTCACCCTAGAGCTCTGATGGAGATAAGGTTAATGTTTTCATGCCTGCAAACACATCATCCATTCTAAAGCCCATAGGTCAAGCAGTAAGTTTGACTTTTAAGTCCTATTATTTAAGAATTACATTTTGTGGTCAGGCTTGGTAGCTCAGCCTGTAATCCTAGCACTTCAGGAGGCTGAGGAGAGTGGATTGCCTGAGCCTGCGGGTTTCAGACCAGTCCAGGTAACTTGGCGAAACTTCACCTCTACAATAAATAAAAAATTAGGTGGGTATAGTAGTGCAAGCCTATGGTTCCGGCTACTTAGAAGGCTGAGGCGGAAGGATCACCGGAGCCCACCAGGTGAATGCTAGGGTGGCCATAAGTGTGCCGCTGCACTCCAGTCTAGGCGACAGAGTGAGACTCTAACCCCCCCCCAAAAATTACATTTTGTGAGATTACAGCTCTCATAAACAGTGATTCCTCTGATAAATCAGGGCAAAGTAAATTGAAAGTCTTCTAGAAAGGATTCACCATTCTAGATGCCATTAAGAACACTTATAGTCAGGTATGGTGGTGCATAACTGTAATCCCAAACTTTGGGAGGCCAAAGTGGGAGGATCACTGGAGACCAGGAGTTTGAGACCAGCCTAGACAACATATCAAGTGAGGCTCGTCTCTACAAAAAATTTTTAAAATTAGCCAGGCATGATGGTGCATGTCTATAGTCCTAGCTACTTGGGGAGGCTGAGGCAGGAGAATAGGTTGAGTGACCCAGGAGTTCGAGGTTGTAGTGAGCTTTGACCCTGCCACTGCATTCCAACAGAGCAAGACTCTGTCTAAAAAATTAAAAATTAAAAAAAGTGTAATTCAGCTGGGCTCAGTGGCTCAGCCTGTAATCCCGTGCCTTGGGAGGCTGAGGTAAGTGGATTGCCTGAGCCCGCAGGTTCGAGACCCGCCTGGGCAACTTGGTGAGACCTCATCTCTACAATAAATCAAAAAGTTAGCCAGGCGTGGTAGCGCATGCCTATAGTTCCAGCCACTTGGAAGGCTGAGGAGGAAGGATTGGCGGAGCCCAGCAGGTCGAGGCTGCGGTGGCCAGGAGCAGCCACTGCACTCCAGTCTGGGCGACAGAGTGAGACTCCAACTCAAAAAAAAAAAAAAAAGTAATTCATGGAACAAGGTCCAAATATCAATTTTACCACAGGTTTGGAAGAAGCTGATTCCAACCCTCAAGGAAAACTCTGAGGGGTTCAAGACTTCAGTGGAAGAAGTCACTGCAGATATGGTAGAAATAGCAAGAGAACTAGAAGAGGAGCCTCAACAGGTGACTGACTGCTGAACTCTCATGATAAAGCTTGATCGGATGAGGCAGTTGCTTCTTTGGGATGAGGTAAGAAAATGGTTTCTTGAGATGGAATCTACTCCTGGTGAAGATTTTTTAAACATTGTTGAAATGACAACAAAGGATTTAGAATATTACCTAAACTTAGTTGAAAAGGCAACAGCAGGTTTGGAGAGGACTGACTCCAATTTTGAAAGAAGTTCTACTGTGGGTAAAATGCTATCAAACAGTATCATATGCTCCAGAAGTCTTTCATGAAAGAAGCCAGTCAATACAATGTGAGAAACTTCACTTTGCCTATTCTAAAAAATTGCCACAGCCACCCCAACCATCAGCCATCACCTCCCTGACCAGGCAGCTGACATCCACATTGAGGCAAGACCCTCCATACCAAAAAGATTATGACTCGCTGAAGGCTCAGATGACCATTAGCATTTTTTAGCAATTTTTAATTAAGTATATACATTGTTTTAGACATGCTATTGTACTCTTAATAGACTTACAGTATAGTGTAAACATAATTTTTATATACCAAAAACTTTGTGTGACGCACTTTATTGCTATATTTGCTTTACTGCAGAGGGTTGGAACCAAATCCACAATATCTCCAAGGTCTGGCTGTATTTGTTAAGTATCTAATATAGCAGGCCTTGTTCTGGATACTTTAGGGTACTACTCTAATCTGTTATAAAGTAGGTCCTCCGTTTTACAGATGGCCTGAAAGTTCAGAAATGTCCCCTTGTCCAAGAACTAGAAAATGCTAAGCCACTGTTTCTAACATACTATAAGGTTTTTAGGTAACATAAATTCTACCATTTCCTAAACTTCTCATTTTTTATAGATGGCCGCAATCTTATCATTATAAATCCTAGATCTAAGTTCCATGAGGCAGTATATATTTATTTTCCTAATCTTTGATTTCCCAATGCCTGTTTTAGTGCTGAGAAGTAATAAACATGAGATGCATCAATGAACAATATTACATTCTATGCAGATAAATGTTAACAAGAAAAGATCCTCTCAGGAAAATGTCACAGGTCAAACTAAGGGAGTGACCTTAGAATTAATTCTCGATTTTCAGTAGAAAATGAACAAAATCATAACATATACCCAAAATAAAAAACATTGATTTAGCAGCTTTACTGAGCTACAACCGACATAAAATAAACTACACAAAAGGTGTACAATTTGTTAAGTTTTGACATGAGTGTGCACCAATGATTCCCTCACCACAATTAAGCTAATAAACATAACTATCACTCCCAAGTTTTCTCAGACCCTTTTATAATTCCTGCCTCCTGCCACTCCCTAACCCCCATACCCAGTCAGCAACTGAGTCTGCGCTTCAGAAAAAATGGATTTTCTAGAAATTTATGTAAATGGATCGTGTGGCATATACTCTTGTTTTTGTCTGGCTTCTGTTATCTAGAATAACCATTATAAGATTTTAACACCATGACACGTATCAGTAGCAAGGATCAGACTTAAGTGTTATTGGATTGCACTCATTCATCTGCAAACAAATTAAACTATTCCCAATGTATGACTATTAAAATTAAAGCCCTTATAAACATTCAGGTACAAGTCTTTGTATGGATATATGCTATCATTTCTTTTAGTAAATATGGAATGGCTGGGTCATATAGTAGATGAATGTATAACATTTTAAGAAACTGCCAAAATGCTTTCCAAAGTGAATGCACTTTACATTCCACCAATAGAGTTCAAGTTCATCCACATTCTCACCAAACATTCTCACCAAGCTTTTAGTTTTAGCCATCCTAACAGGTGTGCAGTGGTATCTCATTGCTATTTTAATTTGCATTTCCCTAATAAATAATGATGTGAACATCTTTATTCTACTGGTTGATCTGTTTGTCTATCTTTATGCTGATACCACAGTCTTGATTCATTTGCCATCCATTTATGTCTTTGTTTAGCAAAGTGTCTCTTCAAACCTACTGCCCATTTTTTCACTGGCTTTTTTTTTAAAATACTGAGTTTGGCAAGTTCTTTATATACTTCAAATACAAGTCCTTTATTGGATATGTGATTTATAGATATTTTTTCCCCATCTATAGACTCTCTTTTTATTCTCTTAATAGTATCTTTCAAATAACAAAATTGTCCAATTTTTTTTTATGGATCTCTTACCCAAAAAATTATGGCCTAGCTCAATGTCAGAAAGATTTCTTCCACGTTTTCTTCTACAAGTTTTATAGTTCTAGGGTTGACATTTAAGTCTATGATCCTTTGAGCTATTTTTTGTACATGGTGCCAGGTATAGATTTAAGTTCATTTTTTGCCTATAATTAACCAGTTGTTTCAACACCATTTTTTAAAAATTCTTTTTCCACTAAACTCCTTTGCACTTTTGTCAAAAATCAATTGACAATATATGCATGGATCTACTCCTGGACTCCATTCTACTACGTTGATCTGTTTGTCTATCTTTATGCTGATACCACACAGTCTTGATTACTGTAGCCTTAAAATAGTTTTTTAAGTCAGGCAGTAAATCCACCAACCTCATTCCTTTTCAAAGTTGTTTAGGCTATTCTAAGTCCATTGAATCACAATCTGAATTTTACATCAGCTTGTCAAGTTCTACAGAAAAACCCTGCTGGGACCTTGATTGACATGCTGAATCTATAGATCAAGCTGGGGAGAACTGACATCTCAGCAATATCGTTGTTACAGACTGTTTTTGTCCCCTGCAAGTTCATAAATGGAAACTCTAATCCTCAGTGCAATTGTATTTGGAGATGGGGCCTTTGGGAGGCAGTTAAGTCATGAGGGTGCAGTCTTCATGATGAGATGCTAGTGCCCCTGTAAGAGGAGACAGGACAGAGCTTGTTTTCTACCTCTTTGCTCTCAGCCATGTTATGATGCCAGGAGATGATGGTCTGTGAACCAAGGAAAAGGGCCCTCAACAAGAACCCCACTGTGCAGGCACCCTGATATCAGACTTTTAGGCTCCAGAATTCTGTTTAAGCCACCCAGTCTGTGATATTCTGTTACAGCAGCCCAAAGTGTCAAAGACAACTGTCTTCTAATCCATGAACACAGTATGCCTCCATTTATTGTAATACTCTAACTTCTCTCAACAATGCCTTACAGTTTATAGTACATAGCTCTCACATATCCCCACTTCATATTTTTGATGCTACTGTGTATGAGTGTTATTAGTTTTTAAATATAATTTCCAATTGTTCATTGCTAGTATATAGAAATATAATTACATTTTGTATTGATCTTATATTCTGAAACCTGGCAAAATTTACTTCTTGGTTCTAATAGCTTTTTTATAATAGATTCCATCAAAATTTCTATATAGACAATCATATCATCTGTAAATACAGTTTTACTTTTTCATTTCCAACTTGTCTTTTCTTTTTTTTTAATCTCCAGAACAATGCTAGATAGAAGTGGAAAGAGCAAACATCCTTGCCTTCTTCCTGATCTCAGTGTTCTACCATTAAGTATAATGTTATCTGTAGTTTTTTTGTAGATGCATTTTATCAAGATGAGGACATTCCCTTTCTGGTCTCGGCTGAGAGATTTTAACAGAAACGAATGCGGAATTTTGTCAAATGCGTGCTTTTTCTACATGTTTTGTGATGTCCATATGACTTTTCTCTTTTAATGTATAAATATGGTAAATAGCATTCTTTGGTTTTTCAAAAGTCATGATGCATAATCCTTCTTATACATTGTTCAATTTGATTTGCTTACATTTAATTTAGAGCTTAAGCATCTATATTCATGAGTGATACTAGTCTGCAGTTTTCATGTACTGTCTTTATCTGGTTTTGGTTTCAGGGTAATGCTGGCCACAATGAGTTGGAAAATATTTCCTCTTCTTTAATCTTCTGGAAGAATCTAGGTAGAATTGCTACTATTGGTCAGGCGCGGTGACTCAAGCCTGTAATCCCAGAACTTTGGGAGGCAAAGATGAGGGATTGCCTGAGCCCATGGGTTCGAGAACAGCCTGATCAACTTGGCGAGAGTTCATCTCTACGATAAAAAAAAAAAAATAGCTAGGTATGGTAGCACACACCTGTAATCCCAGCTGCTTGGAAGGCTGAGGTGGAAGAATTGCCAGAGCCCACTAGGCTGACACTGGGGTGGCCATGAGCGTGCCACTGCACTCTAGCCCGGGCAACAGAGTGAGACTCCTAACTCGGGGAAAGAAAAAAGGAACTGCTACTATTTCTTCCTAAATATCTGGTAGAACTGACAGTGAAATCCTCTTGGCCTAGAACTTTATTTGCACAAATGTTTATAACAATCCCACAATGTTTGGGAAGGTTTTAATAGTTTTTGCCTTTCAAGGAATCTGCCCATTTATCTAAGTTGTTGAATTTATTGGCATAAAAGTATTCATATATCCTGATTATCTTTTTAATAGCTGTAGAGTATGTAATAATGCCACCTGTCTCTTTCTTGATATCTTTTTTTGCTGATAAGTCTGGCATCGTTTATCAAGTTTATTGATCTTCTCAGTGACTTTTTTGTTTTCTATTTCGAGCTTTTTTTTAATCCCCCCCTTTTTTTTTATTAGCTACTTCGGGATCTGTCTGTTGAACTGTGATAACTGATCTGAAACCTTTTGTCTATTCTAATGCAGATATTTACTGCTATAAACTGACCTCTAAATATTTGACATGCATCCCACAAATATTAAAATGTTTTATTCTCATTCAGTTCAAAATACAAACTACTTGCAAATCTCCCCTTTTGATTTCCTTTTCCTTTTCTTTTTTTTTTTTTTTTTAAGAAATAGAGTCTCAGTCTGTTGCCCAGGCTGGAGTATAGTGGTGTGATCATAGCTCACAGCAGCCTCAAACTCCTAGGCTCATGAGATCCAGCTGTCTCAATATTTAGCATAGTTGGGACCACAGGCACAAGTCACCATACCTGGCTAATTTTTTTAATTTTTTTTTTTGTAGAGATTGGGTCTTGCAACTGTTGCTCAGGCTACTTTTGAACTATTGGCCACAAGCAATCCTCCTGCCTCAACCACCCAAAATACTGGGATTATAAGTGTGAGTCACCATACCTGACCCTCACCAATGAGTTACTGTAAAGTGTGTTATCCATTACAAATACTTGGAGAGTTCCCATATATACTTCTAGGTAAGTATTCTGTCACTTCTCATTTAATCTCATTGTCATAAGAGGGCATGTGACTTAAAGCATTCTAAATGTATTGAGATTTATTTTATGGCATGAATGTGATCTCTCTTGGTAAATGCTCCCACTGTACTTGAAAAGAATATTTATTCTATTGTTGGGTAGAAAATTCTATAAAAGTGAATTTGGCCAAGTTGGCTGATAATATTATCCAAGTCTTCTAAGTTCTTATTTTTCTTCTGTGTCCTATTAATTATTGAAAGAGGGGTGTTAAAATATCTTAATATAATTTTGATTTTGACTATCCTATCATGGCCATCAGTTTTGCTTCATGTATGTTCTAGCTATGTCATTAGGTAGACACATGTTGAATATTATATCATTATTAAATGATCTTCATTATGCCTGGTAATATTCTTTGCCCAGGCCTGAAGATCATATAGCAACTCCAGCTGTCTTTTGAATCCCCACCCTGCCAGATTCTAAAGTCCACAGATGCTTAAGTACCTTATATAAAATGGTACAGTATTTGTATATAACCTACACACATCCTCCCACATACTTTAAATCATCTCTGAATTTATTTATAATACCTAATACAATATAAATGCTGCGTAAATAGCTATATTATTTAGAAAATAATAAGACTAAAGAAATCTGTGCATATACAAACACAATCATTTTTTCCTGATATTTTTGATCCATGGTTAATAGAATTAACAGATGCAGAATCCATGAATCTGGAGGGCCAACTATACTTTAAAGATGTTGCTCTACTCTCATTTGACTCACATTGCTTCCTACAAACATGATGTGATTCTTATCACTGCCCCTCTGTACTTAATGTGTCTCTTTCTCTGGATGATTTGCTTTTAGATTTTTTTTTCTTTATCACTGATCTTGAGCAGTTAGATTATATGCCTCGGGGTAGTTTTCATCATGTTTCTTGTGCATAGTGTTAGTTGAGCTTCTTGAATCAGTGGGGTTATAGTTTTCACCAAATCTTGAAAATTTTCTGCCATTGAGTTTTCAAATATTTGTTAACGCCCTGCCCCTCCTTTAGGAACACTTTCCATCACTGATACCCTGTATCTTTGTTCATTTTGCACTGCTATAAAGAAACACTTGAGGCTGGGCAATTATATGAAGAAAAGAGGTTTATTTGGCTCATGGTTCTGCAGGCTGTTCAAGAAACATGGCACCAACATCTGCTCTGGTGAGGCCTCAGGCTGCATCTACTCATGACAGAAGGTGAAAGGGAGCTGGCGTATGCAGAGGTCATTGATGAGAGGGAAACAAGAGAGAGTGGGGTGGTACCTGGCTCTTTTTAACAAGCAGTTCTCAAAGGAACTAACAGAGTGCGAACTTATTCATCCCACCTCCAAGAAGGGAATCAATCTATTCATGAGGAATCCACCCCATGACCCAAACAGCTCCCACCAGGCATAATTTCACATTACACATTACAGTTTTCATCGCTAGAAGTTCTATTTGTTTTTTGTTTTTGCTAATTTTTAATATCTCAATATACCGAATCTTTCCTCTGGCTACTGGAACATATGGAATACAGTTATAAGAACTGCTTTAATGTACTTGTCTACTAAATCTGACATCTGTGTTAGCTGTGAGTCAATTTTAATTGACTGATTTTCTTCTCATATGGGTTTATACTTTTCTGCTTTGTATAATCAGCTACAGGTTAAAGGTAGGCAGACTGGACACCCAAAGATGTCCATGACTTAATCCCCAGAATCTGTTAATCTGTTATGTCACCCATTGTATTAGCTTTCTAGGGCGCTGTAACAAAGTGTTACAAACTGGATTGCATAAAACAACAGAAATCTATTCTTTCTATTCTAAAAATTAAGATTTGTTCAAAATCAAGTTGACTTATATTTTAGTACACCAAAAATAATGTAGAAACATCTAAATTTGAAGTAAAAAGGAATCTAAGATTCTCTGGTACAACTCTCTCACAAGCCAAACTCTTTTTTAAAAGAGATTCAGTAAATTCCCCCAAGAATTCCATAACTTACAAATGATATACCTGGGATTAGATCCTACATCTCTTGCTCTTTCTACATCACCATATGATATCTCATACTTAACATTCTGGATGGAAAAAAAACAATATTTTGAATTTTGTTAACATTACCTAAAGAGCATATCAGTTTAGTAGGATTTTATAAGAGAAATAATAAATATAATAACCCATTAATTCTATCCATCAATGTAAAATAAAATGCTTATCTGAGCCTATGATCAGTTTGTAAAAGGTAAAATATTTCTACATTTGTTTTCTCAGATGTTTATGTGTAGGTATGTACTTGCACACTCACGCCACCTTAAAATGCCAAAACATGCTTCAACTACAGAAAAGTTTTAAAAAATTCACTTCAATAAAATATTGAATGAACTATATGCACTTAGTATACTATAAAGTACTCTAACAAAACCAAGGTATTCACACTAATTTAAAAGACCTCACCAGTACTCATGGCAGATATCTGCATGAGTGGCACTTGACATCTAATAAGCCTAGATTTGTACCTGTCAGCTATATATGTCCTTGAAAAGGAACAGCAACTCTGTCACTCTATTTTCTCATATATATAATAGGTTATAATTCCAAAGGGCTCTTACAAAGAACAGAAGAGAAATTAACACCCAAAATGTTAAACAAAAATTCAGTGTCTCTTCCCTGTCCTGTCTCAACATCATCCAAATGGTACAAAAAACTGAAAAATGCTGATATACACCAGCATTTAGACCACATAATGACAAGAAAATGATGTTAGTTACAGCCAAAATTAGATCTCAACCATTTCCTTAAAGAGTTATTCTCATTAATTTCACCCAGGAAAGCTTACACAACAAAAATTTGTATTCAGAGATGACATTAAAATATTTTAAAATGACAATGACAAAAAACTTGTCATAGAAAACAAATTGTAAAGAATTATACCAACTTATAAACAATAGGAATGTAGCAGAATTATGGATGATTTTTTTCTTCCCACTTTTCTGGATACGCTGCATTTTCTATAAGGAGCACATGAAATCACCCAAAAGTCATAAAACACACATAACACCTCTCTGGAACTCAAAATTCTCCATATCCCGATATCATATAACTTCTCACAAAAAATGTATAAAAAGGGCAGAAAACAACAAAGCTGAATTGAGATGGGGATGCTGAGTGAGGCTCACTCATTTGCCACAGGGCTCCCTTTATTTACTAGCCTCACTGAGTCTGAATGCAAAATTTAAATTTTAGCCTCGGCAAAATTACATATTACCACATATTAGGGAGTCTCAAAGACTGCTCTCAAATAGTTGCAACCGTGAATATAAACCCTTGAATGCTAAGGATCCACTATGCTTTTATATTCAGAAGAAAAAAAACCTATCATTTGCAGCACAAAAAGAGACTCTTTTTATTGTTACTGATCTACAAATATCCATGCTTCCAGAATCTATCTCTCCAGCATCCACAATCTATCTCTCTAATCATATATGTCCCTTTTATACAGTAAAAATTACAAACTCAAACTCTTCTCTGGAAGTCAAAAGTCAAAAAATAAAAATTTGCCTTAGGTAAAAGCTCACAAATCAGTAAAAACTATCTACTCTGACTAACCAATACATCTACTTAAAACTAAGATAGTTATCAAAAGCTAAAGTAAAAAATATTCACCAGCAGATCAACCAAGCAGCAATGTCTGCTGAACAACTGAAGAAAAAAATTCAGCATCCTGAGTCCAAAAAGATTCCAAATACAAACTAATTTAGTTTGTTAAGAAATTAGATGCCTTTTCTCATGTATTGAACTGGCTTTTTATCTGAATAATTAAACATACAAAAATTAAGTTTATTAATCAGAATAAATATGAAATTTTTAGATTTTGTTTATGCTAATCTAATGATAAATTTACATGTAAGTTAAAGTTACTATGAGAAAAACATCTAATAGATACAATAATGTAGCTAAAATACACTGCTAAGTAGTAATTATGTTCTTGGTAACTTTGCCAAGCTTGTTAAGTTTCTAGCATTTTACAAACATACATCATACATACACACATAAATATACCTTAACAATATTCTATAATTTTGATAAATCATTCTTAAATTTAGAACTGTTGTTAGAATCAATACACATATTTCATTATATATTATTTCATATTAATTTGTAAAATAAATAGTCAAATCTTTCTGCTTTAGAAAGGTAAAGTTACATGCTTCCATATAGCAGAACCCTAAAAATTCAAAAAGTTTGTAGTTTGTCTAAATCAGTATCAACGGCAAACAATTTGAAAGATATCCAATGCCTATCCAAGAAAATGTATTTAAATTTAAAAATTATTTAATAGTTTAAAACAGAACAAGACTAAATTGCCGGGTAACGATAGGATGCATTAACTTCTAGCTCCACCTGCTGGAGTTAGAAAATATTTCAAAATACAATACACAATACTACGGAGCAAATAATTCATCATATTTCCTCACAGACAAAAACCTTCATGAATTTAAATTAGAAAATTAGTGAGAGCTCAGCTATATTCAGTGATTTCCAGAATGACAAAACTAAGTTAAAACCAATATTCCTATTGAAGATCTAATCTAACTATCAAAAAGTAGCATATTTTTCAAAATTCTACCAAGAAAGGGTAAGTGTTAGAGAAGACTACGAGTTTGCTTTCAAGTAGTGTTGTGAGAACTTCAGAATTAGAATAGCACCTGCTTATTTATTTAGAAGAAAGATAAAAAACAAAGAACAATTACTGCAATGAACTGTGGACCATTTTACCTTAATATAACTTTCTTCTTATGACAAAAAATAAATACATGTTCATTGTATAAATATTATATAGTGCAAATACCAAAAAAATTATATCATATAATCCTATTATTCTAAGAAAAACAGTGAAGCCCTTGTATTCAAGATATAGTGAAGCCCTTGTATTCAAGATATTTTTCTGTGCACCTACATACACATGCACTTTCTTCTTTTTTTTTTTGAGTTGGAGTCTCAATCCGTCACCAGGTTGGAATGCAGTGGCATGCTCACGGTTACTGCAGCCTCAACCTACTGAGCTCAGGTGATCCTTCTGCCTCAGCCTTCCAAGTAGCTGGAACTACAGGCATGCGCCACCATGCCCAGCCCATTTTTTTATTTATTGTAGAGATGAAGTTTCACCAAGTTGCCCAGGTTAATCTTGAACCCATGGGCTCAGAGAATCCTCTTACCGTGACCTCCCAACGTGCTGAGATAATAGCCCTGAGCCACCACGTCCAGCCCTCTTATCAACAAATACTCATCTACATCATCATTTATAACTACCAAAAATGCATTCCACTGTTTGGATCTACCAAACTTTAATTAAGTTAATTTCCTATTGCAACCACTTTGATTTTTAAAAAATTATAAACAAATACCTCAATATCCAGTAACTATCTCGATTATAACTGATTCAACTATTGAGACCAATTAACTAGAAAATTACTAATAATATATAACTAATAATGGTATGTTAAAATTTATTGAGGAGTTATTTTTTATTTAATATCTATCCATGGTCGGACACAGTGGCTCAAGCTGGGTGTGGTGGCACATGCCTGTGGTTCCAGCTACTTGGAAGACTGAGGCAGAAGGATCGCCTGAGCCCAGCAGGTCAAGGTCCAGCCTGGGCGACATAGTGAGACTCCACCTCAAAAAAAAAATTCCTAGCACTTTGGGAGGCCAAGGCAAGAGGACTGCCTGAGCCCAGGGGTTCAAGACCAGCCTGGACAACTTGGTGAGACATCGTCTCTAGAATAAATTTTTTTAAAAAATTAGCTGAGTGTGGTGGCACATGCCTGTGGTTCCAGATACTTGGAAGACTGAGGCAGAAGGATCACCTGAGCCCAGCAGGTCAAGATCTAGCCTGGGCGACAGAGTGAGACTCCACCTCAAAAAAAAAAAAAAACAACTAAATAAACATTTATTTTTTACATTTTTTTGCTTATAACGTAAGAGGTTTTTTTTGTTGTTGTTTTTATCTTCTGTGGAACTTAAAAATGTATTTTTAAAAGATGGATTCTGGCTGGGTATGATGGCTCACGCCTATAATCCCAGCACTTTGGGAGGTTGTGGTGAGAGCATCAGTTGAAACCAAGAGTTGGAGACCAGCCTAAGCAACATAGTGAGACCTCATCTCTACAACAAAATAAACAAATTAGCTGGGTGCAGAGCTTGTGCCTATAGTTCCGGTTACCTAGGAGGCTAAGGCAGAAGGATTTCCTGAATCCAGGAGGCTGAAGTTGTAGTGAACCCACAATTGTGCCACTGCATTCCAGCCTGGGCAACTGCATTCCCCAACTCAAAAAAAAAAAAAAGACGAATTTTGCATTGCTCCTTCGTGATGTCCAAAACAGCATATTGTCTACCCCTGATGACAAACCAAAATAAAGCACATAGACCTTGCAGAGTCTAGTCAGACTCATTTTGGTTCTTTTAACAAACTGAATCTCAAATTAGGCAATCATGTCACAGATGTTTGTCTCTGTCTCTCATAAGTGAGTGGATAGCTTAGCAAAAATTAGGAAAAACACCTCAACAACTGAAGAAGTATTCCCCTTTATATAAAGCTACAACTTAATTGCATCATCTTTCTATTTTCCAAAATGTTATGATTATTTGGTTTATAATTTAAAACTCATATTACATAAGATTAGTCATTTTAAAGTGAATAGGGCAGTGGTATTTAGTGCATTTGCAATGTTGTGGAACCAGATGTGGTTTCATTGCTTGAGAAAATTAACACATCTCCTGGTATCTGGTATGTAACTATTGATCTTACAAATGCTTTTTTCTCTGTCCCTGTTAGTAAAGACCACCAGAAGCAGTTTACTTTCAGCTGGCAAGACCAGCAATACACCTTCTTTGCCCAGGGTTATATCAACACTGCAGCCCTATATCATAATTGAGTTCACAAGGACCTTGGTCATCTTCCTCTGCCACATGATATCACACAAGTTCATTACACTGATAGTATTCTCCTGATTGGAAATAGCAATTGAGAAGTAGCAACTACTCTAAACCTATCGGCATGACATCTGTGTGTCCAGAGTAGGAAATAAATCTGATAAAAACTCAGGGGCCTTCTATCTCAGTGAAATTTCCAGGGGTCCCGAGGTGGGACATATAGAGATATCCCTTCTAAAACCTAGGGTAAGTTGTTGAACCTGGTCCCTCCTATACCAAAAAAAGTGGCACGATAGCTAATGGGCCTCTTGGATTTTGAAAGCAATACATTTTTCATTTGGGTGTGTTACCTCAGCCAATTTACTGAGTGACCTGAAAGGCTGCAAGTTTTGAGTGGGGTCCAGACAAGAGCTTACAGCGGTCCAGGCTGCTCTATAAGCTACTTTGGGCTTAGGACATGTGACCCAGTGAATCCAATGGTGGCTGAAGTGGCAGTGGCAGGTAGGGATGCAATGTAGGTTCATCCTACAGGTGAATTGCAGCACAGGCCCTTAGGATTTTGGAGCAATGGCCTGCCATGCTTTGTGGATAACTACTCTCCTTTTGAGAAACAGCTCTTGGCCTGTTATAAGGCTTTAATGGAGATTGAATACTTAGCCATGGACCACCAAGGTGACATGGGACCTGAGCTGCCCTTCATGAGTGTTTTCTGACCCGCAAAACCATACATGAGTGTTTTCTGCCCTTCATGAGTGTTTTCTGACCCACAAAGTTGGGCATGCACAACAGAGCTCCATCATCAAATGAAAGTGGTATATGACTGGGCCCGAGGAGGCCCTAAAAGGCACAAGTTACATAACGAAGTAGCTCAAATGCCCAAGGTCCCCACTCCTGCTACACTGTCTTCTCCTCAGCCTGCACCTATAGTTTCATGGGAGGTTCCCTAAGATCAGACGGCATAGGACAGATGACAGATGGTTTGCATAAGCTGCAGTACTACTGCCCCTTTCTGGGACATGACTGAAGGACTATGGTGAAGGGAAATCCTCCAGTTAGCAGAACTATGGGCAGTACATCTGGTTGTTTCCTTTGCTTGGAAGGAGAAATGGCCAAACGTGATTATATATCAATTAATGGGCCATGGCCAATGGATTGGCTAGATGGTCAGGGGCTTAGAAGAAATATAATTGGAAAACTGGTGACAAAGAAATCTGGGATAGAGATATGTGGACAGACTTCCCTAAATAGGCAAAAAAGGTGAGAATATTTGTATCCCATGTGAATGCTCACCAAAGGGTGACCTCAGCAGAGAAGGATTTTAATAATCAAGTGGATAGGATGATCCATTCTAGCCAGGCTCTTTTCCCAACCACCCCTGTCATTGTCCAGTGAGCTCATGAACACAGTGGCCATGGTGGCAGGGATGGTGGTTATGCATAAGCTCAGCAATATGGACTTGTACTCACCAGGGTCACCCTGGCTATGCCCACTGCTGAGGGCCCAATCTGTTAGCTGTGATTTTTTTTTTTCCATATCTCCATACTAAATATGTATTTCTTTAAAAACACACAAACACATAAATACACATACATTTATCTGTGTTAGGGTCTTATTTATCATATGCAAACAATTACAAAACAAATTTCCATTGGAATGGAGATAACAAGATTTGAGGCCACATGAAAATTCATCTGAAAATGAGGTATCCTAATTTTGTCATCTGCCTTTGCTGTTCAAAAATAATGTATCTAACCTACCATACAACTATCAAATTATATGTCTATAATAAAATAACTATTAACACTAATCACACCAATAACAAATGACATTAATAAAATAATAACCATAACACATAGGAACTAGTAACACAAATTAATAACACAAATAAAATAAAAGAAGGACATGGGCATTATTAGCAAAAAAGATATCAAAATTTTTAAGAGCTATCTCAATTCTAACTGATAATTTAAAAAATTTAATTATAACATTTTCTACAATAATTGTAATAATATCAAAGAGCTACAATCAATTCTAACAGATAATTATAAAATGTTAAGACCCTTCAAAAAAGAATTATGCCAGCATATTCTATGGGAGAAAAGAGTTTATACACTAAATTGGTATATAAAAAAAAATAAATTCTTCAGAAAGAAGAAAAACAGCCTAAATAATTTAATAGCCACCACTTATTAAGTGCCTATTAAGAAAGTTAATTTACATACATCATTCCTATTCCAAAAACAAATCTGCAAGGTGGGTTTTATTTATCATCCAAATTAAGAGAAGAGGAAACTGCGGTCAGAAAAGAACAGTGACTTGACCAAAGTCAGCAAGAAAATGGCAGAGCCAAGCCTGGAACACCAGTCTATCTGACTTGAAAGCAATCCACCATGTTACCTGTATGTAATAAGTAAGTCACTATGTTTATAAAATCATTTTAAAGTTTGTACTTGACAGAAAGTGTTTTTCCCCTTTTATCATATATTTTGAGAAGACTGAAGAAAGTAATAGGTAAACAAATAAAATGTAAACTATGGCTATCTTGTAAGTCTTAAATACAGGTTGAGTTCTTCTGACATATTCATTAAACCAAAAATCTCTTGCTAAATATTTAAATGAAAATGTGTTTAACAAAATCACTGTAAGTATAAAAACTGCTTCTTAACGAAGTAGCAGAAAAAGTCTTTCACAATTAACTAAAAATAGAAATAATAAGTAAAAGCTGGTTTTCTGACCTTATTAAAGACCTAAATGGCTTATTGAAGGAAGTCACAAATTATGAAGGAAACTAAGAAAAATCTAAAATGATAGTGCAGTAAAAAATGAAATATTAGTTGTGTTTATATTAAGCAATATATACTAACCATGAATCAGGGAGCCATTTAGCCACTGAATATAGTAGTTTTGAGGAAAAGAAAGCAGGATTTCATTGCTGATTATTGAGAAGGGTAAAAGCAAAACAGCCCCAGCTGAAACTGCTAGAGTGAACGTGCTCAAAAACAACCTGGAAGAGAGGAGAGTCATCATCACCAGTGATATGAAAAAGCAATGAACATGGAAGTAATCAAAAGAATACAAACTCTTCAATGTTTCAATTGAAAAAGTATTATATAAGGATTTCATTAAATATATGTAGTTGGGAGACTAATGATACACATATGATCCTAGAAGTTAAACTCGATGTACTCTAAAACTCTTTACTCTATGAAAAGGTCATTAAATCTAACGAATAGAACATAAAAGATATACTGAAGACAGGATACTTCACACATTTTACAAAGAATAAATTGTAATCACATTCTTTTAAATATAAGTATTTATTTCACAATTAAATTGCATTTAATTAACAATTTGACAATATATGCTAAAAGCAATGCAACAACTGCTTCAGGTGAAAAAACTACTTGTGGAAGCAGTATTAAAAAATTAACTTAAAATGATTATTTCAAAGGAAGAAAACAAAGTCATTAGGTTACATCTCTTGAATGAGTAAAGGTTAAACAAACGATAGTAATAAATAGGAAATTATTAATATTTAAAACACTATTTTTGTCATTTTAAAAAATAAGTAGCTCTAATAGGTACTAATACGGAAAAATACCAAAAATAATTAAGCCAACAAAACAAACCAAAGAAAAGCATGGACAATAAATGAAAAACATGCTCTTCCTCCCACCCCCTCATAAATGCACATACACAATCAGGAAAATAGAGGCACAAAAATAATCCAGCATAATATGTAACAATTCCATAAGAAAGAGGAATTATAAGGGGCTTTTATTTTTTTTAGTTACACTTTTCTGAATTATTTTAAATTCTTACAACAAACACCTAATTTTTAAAAAGATTTTTAAAAGGAAAAAAGGAGCTTCACTATTAAAGACAGAATTTTAATATCCACTCCATTAAAGTTAATATTAGGATAATGTAAAAACAAATGTAAGAAAATATAAGAAAAAGCAGGAAAAAATCATACAAAATGCCCCCCAAAAAACACATCTCATAAAGTAACTTTGAGGCCAATGCCATCTTGTGGCAACCAACAGAAGTGTATTTCTACCTAAAAGCCAAAAATAACCAGGAAGTCTCTTCTGTTCAGCAAATCAATAATAAATTTTTTAATGCAGACCATATGATACATATTAACAATATAAATCAAATCAGACATAGCAGAATTTTTATGAACTGGTTTTGCTGAATAGACAACACATTTCCTGGGAAAAGCGCTCAGACAAGTCCTTGTCTCAGGGTCCACAGACAATTCCAGCAGTGATCTCAAACTTCCCCAGTCAAGTCACTATCATTCCTTCCTAATGCTAAAATTGAGGTCAAATCCAAAAATCTTACCATTCTAGGTCCTGCACAGCCATCCCAGTATAATTTTCCAGGCTCCTTTTCTCACTACCACCCATTTCAACACACACTCAGATTTACCTAACCTCCACATTTCCCAAACATCAAACGGACTTTTAGGATTCTTTGTCTCCCTGCACAGTCTGCTCACTCAGGATACTTGTGACATACTCTGCATGGCAAACTCATAGAATCTCAAGACAGACCTCAAATGTCAAATTTGCTCTGTGAAGCATTCTGCAACTTCTCTCTTCTTGCTCCCCTCCATAAAATCACTTCCTCTCTCCTCTTGGCTCCCATATACTTTGACCACATACCTAGCAATGAAAGTCAAACATTCTTTCCAACTCAAAACCTGAAACCCATGATCTGACAAAAGAAGTTAGCTGATGGGGGCAAAACAGAAAAAGTACTTAAAGTCACAAGTGACCTACAAAATCCTGAATACAAGGTCACCATAACTATAATGTTTGCTCTTTCAACAAAAAAATTACTAGAATCTATCATACTTTAGGCAATTGTGATTGGCCCTGGAGATACAAAAAAAGATAATAGCATCATCCCTGACTGCCCCTGAGTAACTCCAAGGAGAGCTACTCATATGAGGCTGAGTGATGAAACTAAATGCTGGTAGAGAGTGATAGCAAGGCTCTGAACTAAAAAAATTTTAAAATTTTTTTAAAAGAGCAACTAAAAAAAATTATTTTTTAAGTGCAGTAGAGGTCACTGCTCATGTAGCTACTGAAAGTGCCCTTACAGAATTAAAGGACAGTTTCAGAAATTTCACCTTCTGAAATATAGCATTATTTTTAAAAAATTTTGAAAATGCACCTTGTGTAACTGTAGTAGTAGTAAGATAGTGTTTTTCCAAGTATCTGATATTTGTGACTATCTCCTTAATCCAACTAGAAAACCAGAACCTCTCCTCATCTTAATAAGGTGATAAGGGCATATACTTAACCACTGAATATAGCTATAGTGTAAAGAAAGCCATATCTATTTTCTTTTCAAGGGGATAATAAATTAAAACAATAAGACTATCTTAAATCACTTTAACATTCCACAAAGCTTTCACATACTTTCACTAGGCAAACAAGAGCCAAGACCCTTGAATTCTGAGTTTCAAATCCCCTGTTCTTAACCATCATCTTCCCAAGCTTTTTGCCATGGCCCTGCTGCCCCTCCTCTACCAGAGCTATCAACAGACACAATTATTCTCTGGTCTGTCAAAGGAAGACGTCTTCTTCCTCCTGCTCATCTGCACTGACCTCTACCTCTGCTGTCCCCAAGGGCCTGGCTTCACTGGTCACTCAACTCTTAACCTTCAGCATCACCTTTCCCTTTAGATGCTTACCTGCCAAAGATAAACACCCTCAAGTATTTCTGCTCTTTTAAAAAGCCTATTAAGGAGAACTTACATACCATATCTTTACTTCTACATCTTCAATTCCTTTCTCCCCACAGCAAAAGGATGTGGTCACATCCACCAGGGGAGTGTGTGTGCACATGTGTGTGTATGTGTGTCTCAGGAGTGGAGGTCTCACTTTGTTGCCCAGGTTGGAGTGCAATGACACGATCAGGGCTCCCCACAGCCACCAGCTCCGAAGCTCAGGTGATCCTTCTGCCTCAGCCTCTCCAGTAGCTGGGACTACAGGGATCCACCACCATGCTTGCCTAACTTTTTTCTTTTTTTGTAGAGATGCGGTCTCACTATGTTACCTAGGCTGGTCTCAAACTCCTGGGCTCAAGCAATCCCCATGCCTCAGTCTTCCAAAGTGCTGGGATTACAGGCGTGAGCCACCACACCTGACCACTAGACTTTTTTTTTTTTTTTTTAAGTTGGAAGTCTCACTCTGTCGCCCAGGCTGGAGTGCAGCGGCACACTCACAGCCACGCCAGCAACAACTTGTTGGGCTCTAGCAATTCTTCCGCCTCAGCCCTCCAAGAAGCCAGAACTACAGGTGCGCACTACCACACCGGGCTAATTTTTGATCTATTGTAGAGACGAGGTCTCACCAAGTTGCCCAGGTTGGTCTCAAACCCCTGGGCTCAGGCAATCCTCTCACCTCAGCCTCCCAAGGTGCTGGGATTAGAATCTGAGCCACTGAGCCCAGCCCCTAATTTTTCATTCTCAGACTCAATGTGACACTCTATTGTTTTAAACAAAGAATGAATAAATGCTTTTTTATTTGTTAGTAGTTATTATCAATAAAATGAAAGAACATTTTTAAAACTCCACTATAAAATACAGGTTACCATTAAAAATGTATTTCACAGGTTAATGTTTCTATAGATCGATTTTTTTTTTTTAAGAGACAGGGTCTCACTCTGTCACCTGGGCTGAGTACAGTAGCGTGATCATAGCTCACTACAGCCTCAAGCTCCTAGGTTAAGTGGTCCTCCCACCTTGGCTTCCCAAAGTGCTGGGATTACAGGTGTGAGCCACCACATGTGACCAAAATATATATATTTTTTAACCAAAAGAAAACAATAATTGCATACAAAACCTGTCACCTTACATCTTAAAGTTTAATATCTAACTAAGACTTTTAAAAACAATGTTTGAAACAGTCATTCAAAATTATCAATAAGATGTATGTAGTGTTAATGACAAAGAAAGTTTCGCATTTGGCATTTTTCTTCCACACTCTCAAATATTATGAAAAGTTCTGATTGGATAACAGAAAAGAGACAAATTGAGTGACATTTTACACTCATCTGTAAAATGGTGGCATCCCATCCTAAGTCTTCATCCCAGCTAATCAATAAACATTTGCTGCATGAATTAGGCTTCTTAATACCTGACTCTAAACCAGTGGCTCTTAACCAGTAGTAGAGTCAGGATCACCCATGGAGCTTTTGTTAAAGCACAACTCAAGAGACTGGAACTCAGTTGAGTCTTTCTGGTGGGGCTCACTCACTAGACAAGTATTTACAAAGTACTGACTACTACTCTGTGCCAGGACAGTTCTAGACACTTTAGAACAGTGAAAAAAACAACCAAACATTCTTGCCTGAGCAAGGCTCATACTGGAGTGCAGAGAGTCAGACAATAAACAATAAAGTATTAAATATGTAAATGTGTAATTTATTGAAGTTCATAAGTGCTACAGAAATAAAGCTAGGTAAGGATTGGAAGTGGGGAGGAGGACACAGATTTCAATATTAAGAATGGCAGTCAGGAAAGGTCTGTTGAAAAGCTGACATTTAGGGGGAAAAGCAAAGCGAAACAAAACCAAAGGGGATGAGAGAATCAGCTCAGTGTGATAGCTGATAAAAAAGAATTCTGGACAGACAAAACTGGTCAAAAGCCCAAAGGTGGAGGTAACATTGATTTCACACCTATTGTGCCATCAAGCACCCCACCCTAGTTAGATTTTTTCCTTGTATATGTTACTTAATCCACATAACAGTACTAAAAAGTAGGTGGAAATTCTAATCTTACATATGGAGAAAATGAACATCTGTTTCTTAGTCTTTTGTGGACTCAAGTTAATCTTGAGTTCAGAATTTGAACCCAGATCAACCTAACTCCAGTTCTCATCATTCCATCATAGTGAAGGACAAACAGATCAATTGGGGGGTGGGAGGAACAGACTAGGAAAGATGCCTTCTCTCAGGCAACCTGCCCTCTCGTGCCTCCACCCTAACTTTAATACAACTTTGTATGAACTCACTGACCTTCAGGAAAAGGATGTCTGAACACATCACCATGACGTGAGCAACTGCCACAAGGGCACCATACATAGCCATATTGACACTAAAGACATTTTTAGGGGTAAAAGAAAAAGTGATATGTTCTTTTCTGTTTATAAATTATTTATCTCTGAGTATATTTGAGTAGATTTACCACCACAAGTGGTACATAGACTAAATGGAGAGGAGAGAGGCACATATCTCACTTGTCCTTTATACCTAGTGGATTTCACATGGAAAGACTATATCTACCCTTCATTCAGTCTGTGATTCATTTTAGTTTTTCTGAGGTGAGTGAGTTTTTGCAGGAGCAGTAATTTAAACAGAGAAAAATGATGATTCACTTAATTTTCATATATGTCACAGTGTTAAGAATAAAACCAAGACCCCTAATTCTGTAAATTTAAAATACCAAGTTTTGGGTCTAGGTTGTAAAGTCAAAGAGCAATAATTTCCAGTATGAAGCTGCAGTTGTTCTTGTTTGTTATCTAACTTCACTATGGCATTTAAAATAAATGATCAAATCTAGTAAAGCAAGATCCATTTATATTCATTTTTCAGTTTTGAATAATATCAGGGCTGTTCAAGTCATTTATTAGTTGAAAGTATTTTTTAGGAAGGTGAAATTCACATTACATACAATTTTTAAGGTGAACAATTCAGCAGAATTTAGTTTATTCATAACATTGTGCAACCACTCCCTCTTTCTAGTTCCAAAACATTTCATCACCCCAAAATAAAATGTCATACGTGCCCCCTGTTCCCCTCCCACTCAGCCCCTTGCAACCAACAATCTGCTTTTTATATCTATTCTGGATATTTCTAATAGATGGAATTATATACTGTGTGACCTTTTGTGTTTAACTGCTTTCACTTTTGTGTCTGTTTTGGAGGTTCATTCATTGGCAATTGTGTTGTAGATACACAGGAGAATGCAGTGTTTACAGGAATTATACATGATAGTATCCTGAGGAAATAAAGTCATAGGTCAGCAACTTCTCAAACATTTCAAGGGGAAAACTCTTTGTATTCTACTACCTTTTCTATCAATGTGAGATTATTTCAAAAGAATTTTATCAATCTAAAAATCCTGGAGTACAGAACTTTCCTAGGTAGGTGCATCTATGTAATTTCACATTTTAATCAAGTAAAAACTAATAGAAAGGAACTCACTGCTTTTTATTCAGTTTGATATTTCAATAAAATCAAAAGACATCTATATCATATCTCACCAGTGTACATAAGGAACCTAAAAGATAATCTGGGCCCATCATCCCGCTCACAGCAGGTAGAGGTTCATAAACCAGGAGAGATGACTGTTCCCTCACTCAAGAGCACCACAGTCTTCTCAGCAGACCATTCAAAGAGCCAAGAGTTTTCTTTCTTATGACCCAGCAATTTTCCCAAGCTTAAGTCCATTTCCTCATTAAATTTTCTGAAGATAAAGTCGGTCAGCTCCTTTAAAGAGCAAATTTTAACAGGAAATAATCAATCCTCAATTATCCACATATATTTGTTTATATGTGCTTTCCAAAAATAATATTAATATTAATAAAGATTGTGTAATGCATTAGGTAATTTTTTCCATATATCTATCCAAAAATTAGAACTGAATTTTGAGAATTTATGACTTCAGAATTAGAAATTGAATAATTAAACTTTAAAATACATACGAAATCCTATTGACTATGGCATCTTCATCTTCTTGTTCATCTGCAAAAATGTTTAAGGTATTAATATTCTGTTACTTAACAACAAAATATTTCATTAACTTATTTAAAAGACAGAAAAACATAAACTTCAAAGGGAAATTATTGAATAGAAGCAATTTTCAAAGAGCACTGCATTTATTTCAGCACAGATCCAAATTTAAATCTCATTAAATCAAGCAGTAGGATGGTATATACTTAGATAATGGAATGTTCTGATTCATAAAAAATCTTAATTAACAAAACTACCATATGTAGATTAAAATTTCTCACATATTTAGTGCTCAAGAAAATAAAACTTAGTAGAAACAGGACCACTGTGAACATATCGTTATACAATGTTAAGTGAAACTGCTAATGAATAAAATTTTCTGATTGATAACAAACAACAAAAATTTTTACCACAAGATTAAAATTCAGAACCTTAGAACTCATCTAATTTTCTATAGTTTGAGTTTGCCATTAGTAACAGTAATAACAAGGACTCACTTGAACCATTCTAAATAACCTTGACTATCACCGCCTCAGTAATCCAGAATTATTGTTTAAATTACAGACAGAAATATATTAAGTCTTTTGTATCTTTTTTAGGTCACAGATGGCCTTCACTCCCATACTCACTCACCCTCCCCTCTCTCTCATGCCTGTCAGCCATCTCCTTTGTCCTCCCATAAACTTTCCAGCTAAAGAGACAATGATCAATTATAAGAATACTACAAAACACTCCTGGTCCCTGCTTCTTATATACCTAATGTCCTCAAAGGCTCTCTCCTTAGGTCCCTAGAATTCTGAGTGTCTACCTCTGAGTGCCAATGTGTATTTGAGCCATTCTGTCAGTCAATCTCCATTCTTAATTACATGATGTCCCAAACAGCTTTACAACCAAAGGGGCCACTGCTGTGCCCACATCCAATCAATCATCAAGTCTTAAAGAATGTTTTATACATTTCATTTCTATTCCCAACATTCTACCAACTAGATCCAGGGTCCTTATCACTCCTCCACCACTCCTGGATTACTCTAAAAATCATCTAGGAAATTTCTAATTTTCCCATTCATCATTCTCTAACTTCTCTTAAAATAATGAACTTTTATTCATTTTCTCTCTCCCTCCTTCTGTGTCTATAAGTTATATAACCAAGTCAAAATACCTTTAAAAATAGCTAAGATACTGTTTTGAATCTGCAGGTCTTCAAGTTTTTGAGAGATTATAGAATCCAACAAATATTTCAGGGCAGTCACAGAGCCAAGTAATAGTACTAAAGTAATACACTAGAGCAAGCTATGTCTCTATTTCCCTCAAAAATCTGACAAGCTTAAGTAGATAATATAAAATTTAAAAATCCTTAAGTATTTATATAGCACCTACTATTAGCCCAGTATCACAGGTAGATAATCTCATGATTTCTAGAAAATATCTAGGGTTTCAACAAAAGGCAGTAAGGTAATTACCCTGGTACTTATAAAACCTGACCTAAAAATCTGTGAATTAATGAACACAAAGTTCATTTTAAAAGGAGTAGAGATATAGTGGTCCCTCTGGCTAGATAAAGCTATATGTGAAATAATAAAAGAATAATACAAGATACTACATAACTGGATACTAAATAGTATTATAGAGACTAAATTCAATACTTCTTTAGGGAAAGAAAAGATATTCTAGTAGTCAGAAAAGGGATGGGATGTGGGTGAATAGAATGTTCAAAGTCAGAGCTGGTCACAAGGAACCAAACAGCCTCATAAACTCTGGAATTTCCCAGATGCTAAATTGCTGGGAGCCAGTCATGGAGGCCCACTGAACGTTAGGGATCAGGAAGGGCTGCTGACCCCGAGACCACTAGGATGCGTTCGGGAGTTGTTGACTCCATTTTCTCTCACTTTTCTGCCTAGCACTACAGCCAGAAAAAACTCCTGCAAGCTCAAGCATATAACTCTGAGACTGGGACGAACACAATCTAACTTCAGAAGCTCATTGTTCCCATTTTTCCACAGACTGTGGTTTTGGTTTTCATATTACTTACAGTTCAAACTTAGGTCACATCGAGGAGCCTTAGTGTTGGCCACAGGCTTTTTGTATGTGATCTTAAGATTATAGCAATATAAGTTTTGGAAAATAGGTTATAGAGATAAGTTTTTAGGTAACCATTTTGTTAAAAGAATGCGGTCAGCCTACTTCAGGTTGGGCCCACCATGAACTTTGGACTGGGCCACATTCCAAACATTCTTGGTTAGACCACCTCAGGTTGTAAGAGTGATTGTTTAAGTTTCAATAGGATTGTTTAACTTGGTATTAGCATAAATTAGCATAGAATGAAAAAGGTTTATAGGATAGGTTAGTCACAGATTAAGGTTAGCGCTTGTAATGGGTTTTTTAGGTTATCAGTTATAGAAACATTGTGCTTTAGGAAGGTATTGTTTCATTGCTTTTGAGGAACATTAACCAAGCATGAGGAGCAGAAAGACAATTTTGGGTTTGTTCTTCCTCATGCCTGAAGGAACATCAGTGGGTGGGAGAGACACCCTCATATACCTGGCTGTGTTCACGTGAAAGACATGTGAGAATGACTTTGCAGAATTTGGGGATAAAAGCCCACTGTAAACCTTCAACAAATGGCTTCTGTTCATCTTGAACAGTAGTCCAGTCCCTTTCTTTCTCCCCAGTCCCCTTCTTTCTTCTCCCTAGTCGCCTACTCCGTCTCACCTCCAGGAACCTCTGAACCTTGCAGGAGCTAGACTCCCATAATAGATAGCCCAGCACTATTCTTAGTTGGATATAAGAATTGTGATAAACAAGGACTCTAGTCTAAGAGGATGGCTCTAAGAGTAGTCAAATTCCCTAGACGTTATTTTTAGTTATCTTAGTACCAGGCAACTGCTTACTTCAATCACCAACATATTCAATATACTACACCACACTAAAGTATATTGATATGCCCCTATATCATGCCTAGACCATTTGGCATTACAATAAGAGTTTTAATTAAAATGTTTCCACTTGCCTGATTTTCTCTTGTATCTTGTGATGATGAAGTAGGAAACAATGTAGAGAATGGCAAAAAGAAGGAAACATATCTGAAACAACACAAATTTAATAGGTCATTTACATTTTTGCATATCATTTTTTAACAGAAGACATAGCTTTGATATTTACAGGAAAAAAACAAACTATTAAAAAGTAAAAATGTACATTTTACTAATATAAAGTTTTGATGAAAAATTTATTTATGTGAATTAGTCATTAGCCCAGTTTAATACCATTCCAGAAAAAAAGCCCAATGGAGATTTTTTTCCATAACTTGATCATATGTTTTTCAAAATCATGTGAAAGTGTAAAGAACCAGACCATTGCTAACACTTCTGAAAAATAAGTCAATAAGAGACTACTACTACCCTTACCAAATGTTTAAACATTATCAAAAGCCGCAAGGCATTTTTTTTTTTTTTTTTTTTGAGTTGGAGTCTCACTCTGTCACCCAGATAAGAGTGCAGTAGCCACTCCTGGCCACCGCAGCCTCGACCTGCTGGGCTCTGGCGATCCTTCCGCTTCAGCCTTCCAAACAGCTGGAACTACAGGCACATGCTACCACGTCCGGCTAATTTTTGATTTACTGTAGAGATGAAGTCTCGGCCAGGTTGCCTGGGCAGGTCACGAATCCACGGGCTCAGGCAATCCACTCACCTCACCCTCCCAAAGCGTGGGATTACAGGCTGAGCCACCGAGCCTGGCTCTCAATGCATTTTAAAGAATATGCTGGAGATCAGCTGGGCGTGGTAATGCATGCCTGTAATTCTGGCTATTTGGAAGGCTGAGGCGGAAGGATCGCTGGAGCCCAGCAGGTCAAGGCTGTGGTGGCCGGGAGCGGCCACTGCACTCCAGTCTGGGCGACAGAGTGAGACTCCAACTCAAAAAAAAAAAAGAATATGCTGGAACCATAAACTGACAGATGAATGAAATCGATTTCATTACATAAAGGTTTAACATACAAGAGGTATCATAAATCAATGTGAGTAGAAAATAATTAGTCAATAAATACAGCACATATCAAAATAAATGGCAAGTGAACAAGAGACTTTTTAAAATAATAAAATTAAGTTATATTTTTAATTTTTCTGTTTTAATTGACAAATAAAAATTGTACATATTTATCAAGTGCAACATGTTTTGAAAAAATATACATTGTGGAGTGGTTCAATCAAACTAACATTGTACTACTTCACATATTTATAATTTTTTGTGATGAAAACACTTAAAATCTACTCTTAGTGATTTTCAAATTATTATAATACATTGTTATTTACTATAGTCATCAGGTTACTCAACAGATCTAGAACTAATTCCTTCTAACTGAAAATTTGTATCCTTTTACCAACACTTCCCCAACCACTCACCCTCAACCCCCAGCAACCACCATCCTACTCTCTACTTTTATGAACTCAACATTTTTAGATTCCACATATAAGTGAGATCAGGAAGTATAGTATTTATCTTTCTGTGCCTGGCTTATTTCCTTAACATAATGTCTTCCAGGCTCATCCACATTGTTGCAAATGACCAAGGACTTATTTCTTGTTTTAAAGCTGAGTAGTATTTCATTGTGCATATATACCACATTTTCTTTATCTAATCCTCCACTGATAGACATAGTTTGACTGAACATCTTGACAATTGTGAATAATGCTGCAAGGAACATGGCAATGCAGACATCTCTTCAACATATTGATTTCATTTATTTTGAATATACGAGGGGGAAACCCAAAAAACTCTGGAATTTATTTATAAAAAATTATTTATTCTTACATGTTTAAACTTCAGTCACCTTCAAGTGCTCTCCATTTGACGCAACACGCCTATGGAGATGCTTTTTCCACTGCTCAAAACAGTTTTTGAACTTGTCAATTTTTGATGCCTTCTAGTGCTTCTGCTGTTTTTTGTCTCACCTCTTCCACATCAGCAAAATGTTTTCCATTGAGGACTCTTTATCAGCACACACAAAAAAAGTCACTTAAAAAAAAGTCACTTGGAGCAAGAACACGTGAACAGGGAGCGTGGGGCATGAGGGTCATGCTGTTTTTGCTCAAAAGCTGCTGAACACTCAGCACAGTGTAAGCAGGTGTGTTATCATGGTGGAGGAACCAGTCACCTGTTTGCCATAGCTTGGGATGTTTTTTCCGCAAACTGTGAAACAACCATCTCAAAACTTCCAGATAAAAACTGGTTGACTGATGTGGAGGAACAAATTCCAAATGTACTACAGGGGGCTCACCCTCCAAAAGATAATTTCAGGGTTTTTGGGTCCCCCCTCATATACCCAGGAGTAGAACTGCTGGATCATATGGTAATTCTATTCTTAATATTTTTAAAAACCACCATACTGTTTTCCATAAAGGGTGCACTAATTTACATTCCTACCAACAGTATGCAAGGGCTCCCTTTTCTCCACATCCTGGTCAACACTTATCTTTTGTCTTTTTAATAAAAGCCATTCTAACAGGTGTGAGATAATAGCCCACTGTGGTTTTGATTTGCATTTCCCTGAAGATTAGTGATATTGCACACCTTTTCATATACCTGCTGGCTATTTGTATGTCTTCTTTTGAGATGTGTCTATTCGGGTTCTTTTTCAAACAGATTGTTTGTTTAAATTCAATTTAATTTCTGTCAGATCTGGGAAATGAAAGACTAGCAAAAAAAGGAGAGGGGTCAAGGAACAGGAAATGTATTACAGTCAAAGACAAAGTGTGCTAGAAATAAAGGTTTACTTGTTGTGGAACATGGCAGAAAAAAATGTGAAGACTCTCAAATGAAATCACTCCAAGTGATGATACAGTCTAGGAAACACCCCATGTGTGGATTTCTGGAGAACTGGCTGCCATATGACTGAGACAGCTTTGGACCAAAAAACTGAACATTCCCTGTAAAACATCATCATCTAGAAATGACAAACTGAGACTGGACAGGAGGACCATGAGCTGTGCCAAAATTCTCCCAATATACATGGGAGAGTGACAGAGAAAATATTGACAGTGACCAAAAGGAGCCAAGAGCATCAAAGAGAGTCTGCTGCTGGAAACCTAAGGACCTGTTAGGATCACAGGCTAGACAAGAAAATGTTAACAGAAATGTATTGGAGTATAGGAGATGGGTCAAAAAGTAAAACCAGTTTTTTATGAAGAAATGTAAATGGAGGGGGTCTTCTAAGAAGTTGAAAATAAGGGGAAATTGTTTACAATGGAACTGAAGTCTGAATAGAGCTAAAAGAGCAACAGAAAAAAAAGTAACTGGGCAGAAACACAGTTAATTATGAGATTAAAGTTGGAGATATTTAAAAGCCAAGGGAATTAATATTTATGACAGAAGTTGATTAAAGTTCATTTACTTAACCATTATTTATTGTGTGCTTACTATATACCAGCACTCTTCTAAGAAGTAAGAAACAGGAATGAACAAAGTTGTTGCTCTCATGGAGTTACAGTCTAGTGGCAGAAACAGACAAATAAATATTCAGTGTATCAGATGATGTTAAGTCAAAGTTAGAAGAACAGGGAGTACCTGCAGTGGTAGGGGCACACCTCACTAATAAGGTGACATTTGAGGAAAGACTTGTGGGCAAAGAGGAGGCAAGACATGCAGATATCTAATGGTATGGGAGAGTATCAGAGGCAGAGAGAACAGTAGTTCTAAGGGTCTGAGGCAGGAATGACTCTGGAATGCTCAAACAACAAGGCAGAAGAGGAGACGAGGTCAGAGAATAATGGGGGCCCAGGTCACACAGGACCCCATACTAACTGTTGGTTTTTAACCTGAACGAAATAGGAATCCACTGTAGGGTACTGAGCAGAGGGTGATAGGATCTGGCCCAGTGTAAAAGGCTCACTATACATGCTAAGTAGAAAATAAACCAGTAAGGGGTAAGGGCAGAGGCAGAGAGCCCAGACAAAAATGAACTGCAGTAGTTCAGAAGAAAGCAACCACTGGTACCTGTGCAGCAGAGGTGCTAAGAAGTGATCGAGTTCTAAGTATATTTGGAAAGCAGACCCAACACATCTTGCAGGAATAAATACAAGATTCTTGCCTGAGAAACTGGAAAGACAGAGTTGCCACTTGCTGAGTCAGAAAATATTACAAGAGGAGCAGTTTTCAGGGAGAATTAAGAACCGTTTACATTATTGAATCTGAAATTCTTATGCACTCAGGTTGAACGTCTTGATGGGGACTTGGATAAACATCTCTACAGTTCAGGGGAAAGAGCTGGCTAGAAATTGTTTAAAGCACTAGAATCATCAGCAGATGGTATTCAGATGGGATTTTCATACTAGGAAATAAGAATAGCCAGAGAAGAGAAGTCTGAAAACAGAGCCTTGGAGCCCTCAAATACTTAGGAGTCAACTTGACAGAGGGAATTCACAAAAGCTGACTAGGAAGCAGCAGTCAGCAGGGAAGGAGGCAACCAAGAGGCTAGACGTCTTGAAAACCACATGAAGAAAGTTTATTTAGGAAAAGAGAACTATCAACAGTGTCAAATGTTGCTGACAGGCCAAGAAAGATGAAGTCTGAGAATTGACAACTGGATTTAGCACCATGGAAGTCACTGGTGACCTTGACAAGAGTTGTTTTCCTGAAGTAGTGGTGGTAAACTCTGATTGAAGTATAACTGGAAACAGAAATACAAATACACAGTGTTTTCCAAGAGTTTTATTATAAAAGGGAGCAAAGGAAATGTGAAGGGGAATGTAAAGTCAAGGGTTGTTTTTTTTTTTTAAAGAAAAAAGTTACAGATGGTTGTACGAGTAACTCAGTACACAGAAAAATTATTAATGCAAGAGAAAAAAAAGGAAGAATTGCTAAAGTTATGTACTGAAGTTGAGGGAATGATATAAAATTTAAGCATAGTAAAAAGAAAAAGGAGACAATATTTTAGTTCAGTTGTAGGTAGGTAAGTAGATGGTGGAAGCATAAAAAGACTACTATATTTTTGATGGCTTCTATTTTCTCAGTACAATAGCAGTAAGTTCATAAAATCAAAGTTATATATGGAAAATGGGGGAGAGAAGGTATGTAAATCATATGGGAGAATAAACTGAGTGAGAAATATAATAGAAATGAGAGGCAAGGTGAGATTAAATAGCCTGTAAAGTTCCAGGCAAGCTAAAACTTGGCAGTGCTGGCAGCCTGACAATGCTATAAAACATGATAGCCTGATTCTTAGATGCTGAGGCAGATGCAGGTAGACTCTCCAAGAAATATCAGGGACTTGATGATCCTAGTCTCTCTCCTCCCCTTTATAGTCAAGCTCTTCAAAATAATAGTCTGTTCTTGGAGACTATTACCGTTCACCACTCACCCATTCTTCCAAACACTCATTTAACATCATGCCCATCAGCCAACTCCAAGTGCTCTGGCAGTGGTCAGTAAATTTAACAGCCAAATTACACTTTATGACCTTAGTTGGCCTCTAAGCAGCAATGTCTGCCAGCAATCTTCCTCCTCCTCTGTTGTTCTTCCAGTGTCCCTCCTAGCTTCCCTATTCCTGACAGCCTTTAAACATTATTCTTCTCTAGGATTCCAGGGCTTCTCTAGGATTCCTCATTCTACAAGCTCAACATAGGTAACATTTGTTCCCAGGGTTTTAACCATCAACACCCAAGGAATCCCCTGACCACAGTGTGAGAAGCACTGGTTTTTAGGGTATTAGCAAGAGTAAGCCAAATAACTGGCCATGAAACCTAAGTAGATTTAGGGAAAGTGAAACCAAGGGCAGGCTGATGGATAGGAGGATCAAAGACAGCAATCAACTACGGTTCACAGTAGAGAAGCAGCTACAATAAAAGTACCAAGGAAGTTGGAAGAATAGAAGTTTGTGATAGAAGGATGTTTTAGAATTTTTTAAATTAGTTTTTAAAGGTGAAGCACAGTAGTTTCAGAAAATCCAGGGAGTTTGTGCAGAAGTTGTAGATGGGAAAGTATAAAAAGTTAATGGACAAAAGGAAATTAAATAACTAAAATGCATGGAATGAAGACTAACATTAGATAATTCATTTAAGAGTAGAGGCTAACAATTTTAAAAACAAATATAAGCATTACTAATTTTAAAAAGAGTTACCTATTATGAAAATAAAAATAGAACTATAAAGACTGGAACAAAAATCACAGAACTGTCTAGTCCAGTGCCATAACCTTTTTGGCATCAGGGACCAGTTTTGTGGAAGACAACTTTTCCATGGATGGGGGTTCAGGGAAAGGTTTCGGGATGATTCAAGTGCATAACACTTATTGTGCACTTTATTTCTATTATTACATTGTAATATTTAATGAAATACTTACACAATCACTATTTTTAAAAAAGACAGACATATGCAAGTGGTAAATAAAATAATGGGTAGGTCACCGCTGATCTGACAGGAGACGGAGCTCATCCACAATCACCTCCTGCTGTGCTGCCAGGTTCCTAACAGACCATGGCCTGGTACCCCTGGGCTAGACTATTTTTCTAGTTCCAAAGGTGGGACTAGAAGCAGGTTTTCATCTAAATTAGTAAGTCTGTTCTGGAGAGACAGACTAAGAGGGATGAGTGAAATGAAAAAAAGCTATGCATGATATTCCCCCTATATCCAGCGGCAACAAAAGGAAATTCCTAATCCCAAAAAAGTAGCATACGACTGATAAAAAAAGATGGGAAGATGGGCTCTGTTCTAGCATCTTGTGGTACTCTAAAGAGACAGCTTTTCTTTTCCTGGTCAGGAAAGAGACAGTCCTGCTACCAGAGCTCACAGTAGAAGCAGAAACACATAGTAAGTGCATGTACTACCAGGTCAGCTAGCCCAGAGAGAAGGAAATTAGGCCCAGGGGAATTAGGGGGGTGCATGGCTTTAGTCCTGATTTTGACCAAAAATGGCTATGCATTTGAGAGCTGAATAGCCCAGTCACAAGTAACCAAATAATACATTTAATATACATTGTTAAAAAAACTCATATTCTTAAATTTCCAGTATAACACCTGAACCTAAATTGAGACAGGTGCATTATAATCAAATTGTACTACTCAGCTTTTCATTTAAGACTTAGACGCTTGAACTAATTTAGAGTAACTAAAAGGAATATCATAAAAGAGTGATGTGTGTAAAGTGGGCTCAAGGACTGCTACCACCAACACCAAGTCTAACAAAATCCCTGATGGATATTCCAGTCACTTTGATTTGATTATATGAATGTAGCAAATATCCCAAGTACTCCAAAAATATGTACATTGAATGTGTGTCAATAAAAAAAATAAAAAATAGCAAAATCCTGGGAGACAAGATGAGTAAACTATAATTAGAGCTGATAGTCTTATTTTCCACAGCAGAGTCCACAGATGTCACTTTAAAGTTGTTAAATTTAAAAAAAAAAAACATTAAAGTTACAAGCTAACAAATAAAACAACCAAAATTTAAATTATACTTCTTGGAAATTACCCTAAGAACCAGGAAAATAATTTTTTTTTTTTAAATCCAGATGATGTAGTAAAAGACAGAAAGACAAAAATACCTATGAAGATAATAATCTAAAAAATTAAAGATAAGACATTTAAATCAATAATTATAAATGGGGAAAACTACTCAAGAAAACACTCACAGAAAGACACATATCTAAAACAAAGTGACTCAGAAGAGTTGAAAACAAAAAGATAAGCAAACACCAGGCCAATGCTAACAAAGAAGAAAGTTGGGCTGCAATTTTTTTTCTTTTTTTTTTTTGAGTTGGAGTCTCACTGTCACCCAGGCTGGAGTGCAGTGGCACACTCACAGCCATCGCAGCCTTGATCTGCTGTGCTCAGGCAATCCTTCTGCCTCACCCTTCCAAGCAGCCAGAACCACAGGCACGCTATACCACGCCCGGCTATTTTTTGATTTATTGTAGAGACAAGGTCTCACCAAGTTACCCGGGCTGGTCTGAAACCGCGGGTTCAGGGAATCCACTCACCTTGGCCTCCCCAAGAGCTAGGATTACAGACTGAGTCACTGAGCCCGGCCCAAATTTTTTTTTTTTTTTTTAGTTGGAGTCTCACTCGATTGCCCAGACTGGAGTGCAGTGGCCGCTACCGGCCACCGCAGCCTCAACCTGCTGGGCTCCGGCGATCCTTCCGCCTCAACCTTCCGGGTAGCCGGAATTACAGGCATGCGCCACCACGCCCGGCTGATTTTTTGATTTATCGTTGAGATGAGGTCTCGCTGCCCAGGCGGGTCTCGAACCCGTGGGCTCAGGCAATCCACTCACCTCAGCCTCCCAATTTTTTTTTTAAAGAGACAGGGTCTCACTCTTTCACCCTGCCTGGAGTGCTCAAGGGATTCTCCCACCTCCCCTTCCCATGTAGCTGAGATTACAGGTGCTAGCCAACAAGCATGGCTCAATTTTTTTTTTCTCTCAGACAAAGCTAAATTTAAGGCAAAGGTGTGAAGACAAAGTAGGGCAATTTATGAAGAATGGTATAAACCACAAGAAAATAATTGTCACGAATCTCCATGCAACAAAAAATACAGCACCAAAACATTTTTAAAAAAAGAGAAGAAGAAGAAGAAGAAAAGAGGAAAAATGAGTCACAGAACACGGCTCACACCTGTAAACCTAGCTACTTGGTAGGCCAAAGCAGAAGCATCAGTTAAGACCTGGAGTTCAAGATCAGCCTGGGCAACATAGCAACACCCTATTTCTAAAAAATAAATACATACATACATAAATGAATAAATAAGCCAGGCAGGTGGTACACCTCTCTAGTCCCAGCTACTTGGAAGGCTAAGGTAGCAGGATAACTTGAACCCAGGAGTTCAAAGCTGCAATGAGCTATGATCAAGTCACTGCACTCCAGCTTGAGTGACTCAGCAAGGTCTCATTTCTAAAACAAAGCAAAACAAAAAACACCAAAAATCCAACAAACATACAAAAATATGGACAACACATTTTAGTTAGGAGACTTTAGGCTGGGCTTGGTGGCTCAGCCTGTAATCCCAGCACTTTGGGAGGCCGAGGTGAAGAGCCTGAAGGTTCAAGACCAAACTGGGCAACTTGGCGAGACCTCATCTCTACAATAAAAAAAAATTAGCCGGGTGTGGTACCATGCGCCTGTAGTTCCGGCTACTTGGAAGGCTGAGGCAGAAGGACTGCTGGAGCCCAGCAGGTCAACACTGGGGTGGCCGTGAGCGTGCCACTGAGCGTACCCCAGCCTGGGCAACAGAATGAGACTCTGACTCAAAAAAAAAAAAAATTAGCTGGCATAAGGCAGGGCATGGTGGCTCATGCCTATAATCCCAGCACTTTGGGAGGTCGAGGTGAGAAGATTACCTGAGCCCAGGGGTTCAGGACCAGCCTGTGCAACTTAGCAAGACCTCATCTCTATAATAAATCAAAAAAATTAGCCAGACACAGTGGCGTATGCCTGTAGTTGGAGCTACTTGGAAGGCTGAGGTGGAAGGATCAGCTGAACCCAGCAGGTCAAGGCTGAGGTGGCCATGAGTGTGCCACTGAACTCCAGCCTGGGCAACAGAATGAGACTGTGACTCAAAAAAAAAATAATAATTAGCTGGCATGATGGTACACACCTGCAGTACTAGTTACTCAGGAAGCTGAAATGGAAGAATCACTTGAGCCCAGGAGTTTGAGACTACAGTAAGCTATGATTGAGTCACTGCACTGGGTGAAAAGAGCTAGACCCTGTCTCTAAGAAAATAAATAAATAAAATTAAGACTTATCTGATAAAGGACTACTATCCAAAACATATCAAGAACTCTTCAAATTCAACAATAAAAAAACAAGCCTACTGAAAAATGGGTCAAAGACCTCACTAAAGAAGATACAGAGATGACAAATAAGCATACAAAAAGATGCTCCACATCAGTGCAGTGAGATACCACCACTCAACTATCAGAATGGCTAAAATCCAGAATACTGACAACACCAAATGCTGGTGAGAATGTGCAGCAACAGGAACTCTCATTAATTGCTGGTGAGAATGCAAAATGGTACAGCCACAATGGAAAATAGTTTGGCAGATTCTTACAAAGCTAACCGTACTCTTACTATATGATCCAATAATCACAATGGATTTGGTTTTTACCTAAAGGAGTTGAAAACAAGTCCATACAAAAACTTGCACAGGGACGTTTATAGAAGCTTTTCTGTAATTGCCAAAACTTGGACTAAACCAAGTTGTCTTTCAACAGGTAAATAAATAAAATGTATTACATCCATACAACAGAATACTATTCAGCACTAAAAACAATGATCTATAAATGCAAAGAAGTCATGGAGGAAACTCAAATACATATTATTAAGTGAAATAAGCCAATAGGAAATAGCTACATATTGTATGATTCCAACTATATATTCTGAAAAAGGCAAAACAAAACCATGCTTTGTGGTTGGTTTATTGCTAGTATAGAGAAGAGCTCTTGTGTGTATACAATCTGTTTTTCATCAGTTTACCAAACTTGCTCATAATTTCAGCATTGTATGTTTTTTCTAATTATGTAATCATATTACTAGATAAAATAGATTATTTTCTGCTTTCCCAATAATTATAGCTAATACTAATTTTTTGATCCTTTTGAATTTCCCAGAGCCTTGATAACAGGCATTCCTGTGTTTTTTTTCCCTGATAATAATGGAAATGGCTTTTGAGTTTGCACATTTATTATAATGTTGCCTATTGGTTTTGATAAATATTTAAGTAAATGCCATTAATTCCTTTTAACTTAGTTTTTTAAAATCAGAAATAGTTGCCTAATTTTATCAAATGCCTTAGTGTTTTTATTAGAAATAGTTACCTAATTTTATCAAATGCCTTTCACCATTTATTAGAATGTTCAATTTTTCTTTTAAGTTGTTGACATGATAAATTATGTTAATATGTTTTATGGTATTATATTATCCTGATATTGACCTGTTCCTGGAATAAACCCATTTTTGTATATTGGATATTAATCCTTTGATACGTTGTTAGATTATATTTTATTTAAAATGTTTACATTGGTATTTGTAAATGAGATTATTTTATAATTTTCTTTTTTATTCAGATTTTATTGGGGCTATGGTGACTTTACAAAATGAAATTAGAAGCATTTCTTTTTGTGCAGGTTAGTTTAAATAATAGAATTATCTCTTCTTTAAAGGTGACAGAATTCAACTGTGAATTTATCTGGCCCTGTTATCTCATAAAATGATATATTTTTAAATACTTTTGCAATATCTCCTGTGGTAAATAATTGAGTCACTTATCAAGTATTTAGTTTTTCTTTCCTTGGTTAAAATTAAGTGATTTAGCCGGGCAAAACCAAGTTGGAAGGCCAAGGTGAGAAGATTGCTTGCGCCCAGGAGTTAAAGACCAGCCTGGGCCACATAGTGAGACCATGTCTCTACAAAAAGTCAAAAAAATTAGCCAGGGGTGGTAGTAGTAGCTACTTGGGAGGCTTAGGCAGAAGGACTGCCTGAGCCCAGAAGTTCAAGGCTGCAGTGAGCTGTGATCATGCCACAGCACTCCAGTCGAGGTGACAGAGAGACTCTGACTCATTAAATAAACAAAAAATTAACAAACCAAATTCAACAGCACATAAAAAAACAAGCCACCACCATCAAGTGGGTTTTATCCCAGGGATGCAAGAATGGGTCAACATATACAAATTCATAAACATGGTCCACTACATAAATAAAATCAAAAACAAAGCCTTATTATCATTTCAAATGATGCTGAAAAAGCATTTGATAAAAGCCAACATCCCTTCATGATAAAAAAAAAAAAACCCCTCAGCAAAATAAGCTAGAGGGGACTGTCCTCAAAATAATAAAAGCCATATACAACAAAACCAGTCAATGTCATCCTGAACAGAGAAAAGTTGAACACGTTCCCTCCCAGAACTGGAACAAGGCAAGGATGCCCACTTTCACCACTCCTACTCAACATAGTACTAGAAGTCCTAGCCAGAGCAATCAGGCAAGAGAAAGAAATAGAAAAAATCCAAATTGGAAAAGATGAAATCAATCTATCTCTGTATGTCAACAATATGATCATATATAACCAGAAAACCCTAAAGACTTCTCCAAAAGATTCCTAGACTTGATAAACAAATTCAGTAAAGTTTCAGGACACAACATCAACACACACAAATCAACAGAATTGCTATACACCAATAGCAACCAAGATAAGTACCAAATCAAGAACTCAGTTCCACTTATAATAGCAGCCAAAAAGCTAAAATAGCTATTTAACAAAAGAGGTGAAAAATGTCTACAAGAAGGACTATAAAACACTGATGAAAGAAATTGTAGAGGACACAAACAAGTGGAGAAATAACCCATGCTCATGGACTGGAAGAATCAACACTGTTAAAATGACCATATGACCCAAAGTAATCTACAGATTCAATACAATCTCTATCAAACTACCAATGTCATCTTTCCCAGAATTAGAAAAAACAATCCTAAAATTCATATGGAACCAAAAGAGAGCCAGAGTAGACAAAACAATCCTAAGCAAAAAGAATAAAGCTAGAGGCATCACATTACCTGACTTCAAATGACACCGCAAGGCTGTAGTAACTAAAACAGCACGGTACTGGTACAAGAGCAGACACATGGACCAAAGAAACAGAATAGAGAATTCAGAAATAAACCCAGATACCTATAACCAACTGATCTTCGACAGAGCAGACGAAAACATACATTGGGGAGAGTACATCCTATTCAACAAATGATGATGGAAAAATTGGATAGCTACATGCAGAAAAATGAAACTTGATCTCTATCTTTCCCCATATACAAAAATTAACTCAAGATAAATTAAAGACTTAAATATCAGACCTGAAACCATAAAAATCCTAGAAGAAAACCTTCTAGACATTAACCTAGGCAAATAATTTATGGCTAAACCCCAAAACTAATACAACAAAAACAAAAATGAGTGTGATTTAATTAAATTAAAAAGCTTCTGCACAGAAAAAGAAATAATCAACAGAACAAAGGCCACCTACAGAATGGGAGAAGATATTCACAAACTATACTGACAAAGGACTAATATCCAGAATCTACAAAGAATTTAAACAAATCAACAAGAAAAATGCAAATGATCCCATTAAAAAGTGGACAAATTACATGAACAGACATTTATCAACAGAATATATACAAATAGCCAACAAACATGAAAAAATGCTCAACATCATTATTCGTAAGGGAAATGTATATTAAAACCACAATGAGATACCACTTTATGTCAGTCAGAATGGCCACTATTTTAAAAAATCAAAAAACAATAGATGGTGCAGATGCAGTGAAAAGGGAACACATATATACTGTTGGTGGGACTGTAAATTAATGCAACATCTATGGAAATCAGTATGGAGATTCCTCAAAAACCTAAATGTAGATCTACCATTTGATACAGCAATCCTACTACTAGGTACCTAGCCAAAGGAACAGAGATCATTGTTTTAAAAAGATACCTACACTTGCATGTGCATCACAATACAATACATAATTTAAAAGATATAGAATCAACTGAACAGTGGATAATGAAAATGTGGTATATATGCACTATGCAATACTATTCAGCCATTAAAAAGAACAAAACAATGTCTTTTGCAGGAATTGAAGACCACCATCCTAAGTGAACTAACACAAGATCAGAAAACCAAACACCACACATTCTTACTTTAAGTTGGGAGTTAAACCAAAAATCTGTAAAGTCATAGAGAATGATATAATAGACACTGGACACTGGAGACTCAGAAGGGGGAAGAAGGGAAGGATGGAGGAATAAAAAATCACCTATCTGGTACAACGTACACAGGCAGAAGTGGTGGGCACTTAAAGCTCCAACTTCTCACCACTATAAAATGCAACCATGCAACCAAAAACTATTTGTACTGCCTAAAGTTATTGAAATTAAGAAAAAATAAGAATAAATAATAAATAAATTATATTCACCATTCTGGAAAAAAAATGTAAAATTGAACTCCTGTCATACACATGAAAAAAGTTCCAGACGGCTTAAGAAACTTATATGAAACAAAAATGTTTAGAAGGCTTAGTCTTATGCTGCCAATCATACATGCTACAGAATATTTTAGAGTCAGTAACAAAAATGAAAAGGCTATACACCAGACTGCTCCTCCTACTGGTTTCCTGAGGAGATGGTAAAGTTGGGAGTTAGAAGAAGGGGAAGAGGTATAAAGACATCAAACCAAAATAACAAGGAAAGAAAAAACTGAAGATACTTCCACATATAAACAGTAAACATATAGTGTGACAAATGTTAAATTATTTAAGTTGTGTAGTTATACACAGATAGTGGAATGAAACAATGTGTATAGAACACTTATTTCAGAGTGATGGAATTTCAGATTATTTTTATCCTTTTACCTTCTTTATACTACTAAATAATTCAAGTTCTAACTATAAGGATTTTTATTTACATGTTTGGGGGGAAAGAACAACACCATCTTCAATATGAATAAAATAAAATATATTCTAATAATCTTACTAGAAAGCAACATGTCAACATAACTATACACTCTAATTCAATACTCTTACTCCTGGGAATTTATATTACAATAACTGTAAGAAGAAGAAAACTATATGTATTAAGATTTTCATTGTATCATTATCTTAAAGAGTGAAAAATAAAAAGAACCACTCTTCTACTGTTAGACAATTAGGTTACTACCAGCAACAATATTAATAATAGCAGGTACCATTCAAAAATTTAAGAACAGGAAATACTTACCAGTCACACCTCTAGGAATAAATTGATATAACAAGCAATAAAGATCTAAGTCCACATCTTAGAAAGGTAGCCAAGAGAATAACAAATGATAATAAAATAACAATAACCATCAGGGGAAGTAGGAGAAAGGTAGTAGTGTGAATAATCACTACGGCAATGTAAATCCTCACTATCAGAAAGCTAATAGCTAAATCCTCAACATCTGTATTGGGAAGTCAACATATATTCTTAAATGTTGGCAAACCAAAAAATATTGCCAACATGATAGAAATTACTTAGAAAAACTAAAAAGAAAAAACTAAACTGTGCCTATGAGAAAGAGTTGGATGGGAGCCTTACTTTTCTAAGGTCTTCTATGCTATTCGATTTATCACATGCATGTATAACTCTAACACAATAATTTTCAAGTGATCTTTTAGAGATTTATCTACAATTTTCTCACTTGGAGTTTTACATTATTTTAAAAAATTAACACCAAATAATAAAATCTTTACATCATTGCATTTTTACATATTTAGCAAACATTTCTTAGACCTATGATTCTCAACTAGGGGTCACAGTGTCTCCCCCAGGAGACATGTTGCAATGTCTGGGGACACTTTGGCTGTCACAACTAGGTAGATCGTGTTACCAGCATCTGGAGGTAGAACACAGAGATGCTGTTAAACTCTTACAATGCACAGAATAGCCTCAACAATAAAAAATTATCTAATCTAAAATGTCATTGGTGCCAAGGTAGATAAATTGTTTCAGATTAACTGCTAAAATAGTATGCAAGATAAACACAGAAGTAACTTCACAAACAACATAATTTTAACAGTCTCTTAAAAGTAATGCATATTTTTTATTGTGAATTGCCACAGTAGGGAATGTTAACTAATTTCATTAGTATACTTATGATAAGCAAATTCCTTTCTCTTAAAAAAAAAATACAGGACACATAAGGAGATCTTAACAAGATTAAGGAAAAAATTATTCCAAACTACTTAATGGTAAAAGAGAAGGGAAAAAAAAGTACTATCCCTTATGATCTCACGTGTTTAAAAACAAAGAGAGATTAAGCTAATTTCTGCCATGTCAACCAAAAACTGTATTTACAATTAAAGTAAAACAGAATCAATTTTCTTTTCTTTTTTTTTTTTTTTTTTTGAGTTGGAGTCTCACTCTGTGGCCCAGACTGGAGTAGAGTGGCTTAGAGTGGCTGCTCCCGGTCACCGCAGCCTTGACCTGCTGGGCTCTAGCGATCCTTCTGCTTCAGCCTTCCAAGGAGCTGGAACTACAGGCGCGCGCTACCATGCCCAGCTAGTTTTTGATTTATTGTAGAGATGAGGTCTCGCCAAGTTGCCCAGGTGGGTCTTGAACCCGCAGGCTCAGGCAATCCAATCACCTCAGCCTCCCAAAGGCACGGGATTACAGGCTGAGCCACCGAGCCCGGCTCAATTTTCAAAAGTACTAGAATAACTCCTTTGGATTAAATCTCTGCAGAAAAAGGGCATCAGATAAAGATTTCCAAGCAGCTATCAAATAAAGCCAGAGGAAGGCATCATGTACAATAAAATATTTTTTTTTAAAAACCAGCCTAGGCAACATAGCAAGACTCTATCTCTACAAAAAAATATTTAAAAGTAACCGAGCATAGTGGCGTGAACCTGAAGTCCCAGCTATTTGGGAGGCTGAGGGGAGAAGACCTCTTGAGCCCAGGAGTCTGAGGCTGCCGTGAGCTGCAATCATGCCACTGCACTCCAGCCTAGGAAACAGAGTGAGACCCCAACTCAAAATAATAACAGTAATAATAACCAACCTACATTACATCATGTACACCATACACAAAAAGCAATTCCCTGGTAAATCAAAGACATAAAGGTAAAAGATAAACCCATAAAAGATAACATAGTGATTTCTAATTTCCAGTCAACATGAAACTTGGAAGTAATTTCTCCAAACCTCACAACAAGAAAAAAACTGAACAAACAAAAAATCAATAACTCTTCTTGACTCCATCAGAGAATTGAAATTACAGGGCAAAGTGCTACATCAAAATCTGCAGCAAATAGGAAAATATCTAAAATCACAGCTTATCCAGAACAAAAGGCACTGTAATAAAGGAAAACAAACAAACAAATATCTCTCATGAGCACAGATGCAAAGTTCCTCAACAAAATATGAACAAATGGAATCCAACAGTGAGTAAAAGACCTCATACACCTGAGAGTTAGCCAAAGTATGCAAAACTGGTTCAACATTCAACAATCAACTAATGTAATCCATCACACCAGCAGGCTAAAGATTAAACATATGATTCTATTAATAGATGCAGGAAAAGCATTCGTAAAATCCAACAGCCATTCATGATAAAAAATGCTCAGAAAACCAGGAACAAAGGGAAACTTTCTAAACTTGATAAAGAACATCTACAAAAAGCCAACAGCTGACATCATACGTAATGGTGAAAACTAGACTCCTTCCCCCCAAAGTTAGAAAAGGTAAAGATCATGCTGGTAAAACTGTGGAGCAACACAAACTCTCAATCATTGTTTGTGTGAATGCAAAATGGAACAGCTACTTAGAAGACAGTCTGGTAGTTTCTTACAAAGTTAAACATAGTCTTACGGTAAGCAATCTCATGCCTTAGTATTTACCCAAATGAGTGAAAACCTTATGCCCACACTAAGTTTACAGCAGCTTTATTCATTCTTATTTAGTATCATACCAGAAGTTCTAGCTAATGCAGTAAGACAAGAAATGAAAAGTATACCGTTTCAGAAGAAAGAAATAAAACTGTCTTTGTTCTCAGATGAAATGACTGTTTATGTAGAAAGTCCCAAAGAATCAATAACAACAAAAATTCCTGAAACTAATCAGAAAAAGTATAGCAAAAATGCAAACTACAAAGTTAATGTCCAAAAATCAATTGCTTTCCTATATACAATCAATGAACAACTGGAATTTGAAATTAAAAACATAATACCATCTACATTAGCACCAAAAAAGAAATACTTAGATATAAAGTCAATAAAACGTATGCAAGATCTATATAAAGAAAACTATAAAACTCTGATTTTAAAAAATAAGATGATATAAATAATGGAGAGATATTCTACATTCATGGAAGGAAAACTCAACATAATCAAGATATCAGTCTACCCAATCTACTCTACAGATTCAGACAATCCCAATCAAAATCCCCAGCAAACTACTTTCTGGATATCAAGAAAATGATTATAAAATTTTATGAAAAGGCAAAAGATCCAGAATAGCCAACATGATACTGAAGAGAAACAAAATTGAAAGATTGACACTACCTGACTTCAAGAGACTCATTATAACACTACAGTAATCAAGACTATGATATTGGTGAAAGAGTAGAAAAAGAGATCAATGAAAATAAAATAAACTCATACAAATAGAGTCAACTGATTTTTAACAAAGAAGCAAAGACAATTCAATGGAGAAAGAATAGCCTTTACAACAAATGGTGCTAGAACAACTATACAACCACATCCAAAAAAAAGGAAAAAAGAATGTAGATACAGACCTTATATCATTCTCAAAAATTAAAAATGGATCATAGATGTAAATGTAAAATACAAAACTATACAGCCTCTAGAAGATAACATAGAGGGGGAAAAAACTAGGTGACCTTGCATTTGGCAATGACTTTTTAGATACAACATGAAAAACAAAAATAAATAAATAAATAAATAAATAAATTGGACTTTATTATAATGAAAAACTGCTGCTCTACAAGACACTATTAAGAGAATGAAAAGACAAACCACAAACTAGCAGAAAGTTTTCCGAAACACAAATCTGATATAAGACTTATGCCAAAATATACAAAGACCCCTTAAGCCTCAACAATAAGAAAACAACCCAATTTTTTAAAAAGGTAAGATAGCTAAACAGACACATCACCAAAGATATACAAGTGGTACATAAGTATAAGAAAAGATGACCGCTGGACGCAGTGGCTCACGCCTGTAATCCCAGCACTTTGGGAGACAAAGGCGAGAGGATAGACTGAGTCCAGGGCTTCTCGACACTAACGTGGGCAACTTGGCAAGACCTTGTCTCTACAATAATTAGCCAGGCATGGTGGTGCATACCTGTGGTTTCAGTTACTTGAAAGTCTAAGGCGGAAGAATCGCCTGAGCCCAGCAGGTCGAGGCTGCAGTGGCCGTGAGCAAGGCACTGCACTCCAGCCTAGGCGACAGAGTGAGACCCTGACTCACAAAAAAAAAAAAAAGACCACTGTCATATGTTATTACAGAACTGCAAATTAAAACAAGATATCCTAACATCTATTGGAATGGCTAAAACCCAAAACACTGACAACACCAAATGCTGGTAAAGATATGGAGCAACACGAACTCTCATTCAGTGTTTGTATGAATACAAAATGGTACAGCTCCTTTGAAAGACAGTATGATAGTTTCTTATAAAGTTAAACATAGTCTTATCATAAGCAATGTCATTAGTATTTACCCAAATGAGTGGACCTTATATCCACAAAAAAACCTGCACATGAATGTTTATAGTGTTTATAGTAGCTTTATTCATAATTGCCAAAACCTAGAAGTAACCAAGATGCCCTTCAATAGGGAAATGGATAAACAAACTGTGGTACATTCACACAATAAAATATTATTCAGTAATTGAACCCAGTTAAAAAAAAAATGGATCGGGGACTTCCGGCAAGATGGCGACGGGGCAACCTGGCCTGTGAAACCCTCCGCAAAGGAGAACTGCAGTGGGTCTCTGGCTCTCGCCCCGGGGGGCTGCGGACCCCAACATCACAGCCTGCTCTTCATACGGAACTTGGCTGTTGCCACCGCTGGGGCATCACAGCAGACTGGACAGCCACTACAGTGCAGATGCCGCTGCCGCCGCCACTGCCACCACCAGAAGCACATCGTACCACCAGGACTGGAGGCAACCCACGACTTCAGTACTTGAAGCTCCTTCAGGGAAGATCTGCTGGGATCACTGCCACCTCTCCTGCGACCGAGATGCCCTGCCCGCGTGAGTCTCCTGCCTGTGCCCTGAGGCAGGCACCCATCTCCAGTCTCTGCCGGTTCCTGTCCGGCCCCACCAGCTCTGGGGCGAGCAGCTGAGGTAGCACCACCTACTGGTGATTCAAGGTAACAACACCAAAACAGGAGAAACAAGCTTGAAAAAGACATAGGCGAGATGGTGAACGGAGGGTGAACTGAACTATCCTTCACAGCGGACCAGGGGCAACTGACCCTAACTGCAAACTAATTTACCTGCTTGAAAAGAAAGCTAGAAATCAAACCTGAAAGGACATTGGACTTAAACGAAAAGTCTCAGAGTGTGCTTCATTGATTATGTTAGTTTAATGACTTAATTCTATTCCTACTGTATTGTTCCTTTTTTTCTTTTTCTTTTTCTTTTTTTTTTTAATCTTCCTTTTCTTCCCTTTTCTTCTCTCTGTAAAGTATATCTTTGTATAGAGGAACAGCACACCAATAAGGTGGCTGGTTAGCTTGTATGTTAGCATCATTATATGTTTTATTTTTTTTTTTTGTATGGGAGTTGGTTCATCTGTAGCTGTGGTCTATTGTTTTTATCTGTTTCAGTATAAGTCTCTCTCTCCATTTGTTGGCACATGTTTGTTTCCCCCCTTACTCCTTTATCTCTCCACCCCCCTCTTCAACCCACTGTCTGTTCCATTCTCTTCCCTCTGCTAACCACATTTTATTTCAGGGAGTAAACCTACAGCCCCACTGCACAGATTCCAAGGCAGTGGGAAGTGGGTTCCAGATTATCCATACACCTGTCAGCGAATACCAGGACCTGCAGATAGATTTTGAATCACAGCTCCCCCCTTAAGTAAATCTCAAAACTGCAAAAAGGACCACCCCCAACCTATAGTGCAACTCCAGAATTGAACAAAGAGGGCATACATAAAGAATAGGAGATTGAACAAACAGAAATAAAACCAATCCCTTTACCCCTGAAAAACAGAATTAAAGAAGGCGGTGATGTGGAGGGAAGGAAAAAGTAGGGAGGGGAAAAAACCGCACAAATGAAGAAAAACCAAAAGAAGAATATAGGTCTCACACAGACCCCTGGGAGATCAGACACTGAGAAAACAGATTCTGGAACACAAACAATGGAGAGCCCCCAGAATGACTGGTCACATGCAACAAACCCAGACATCAAGACATTAATGGAAAGAATTTAAAAAATTGAGGAGAGACAAGAGGAAAATAGGAAGGAGCTATTGTCAGAAATAATAGCAGTAAAGAATACTGTGATGGAAATGAACAACAGACTAATAAGCATGGAAACCAGAATCAGCCAAGCAGAAGAAAGAATCTCAGAGCTCGAAGACCGAAACACAGAACTAACCCAAACTGTCAAAAGCATAGAAAAGAAGCTCAAAAAGACAGAACAAAACCTGCAAGAGATGAATGATCACTTCAAGAGACCAAACCTAAGAGTAATTGGGCTTCCTGAGGCAGAGAGAGAAACAGAAGCCACACTGGAACAAACATTTCATGAAATCATTCAAGAAAACTTCCCTCATCTCATCAAGGATGAAAAAATCCAAACACAAGAGATTCAGAGAACCCCTGCAAGACAACAAATGAGAAGACCAACTCCCAGACACATAATAATTCGCCTAAACAAAGTAGTTATAAAAGAAAAAATCCAAAAGGCAGCAAGAGAAAAAGGTCAGACTACCTACCAGGGAAGACCAATTAGAATAGCAGCCGATTTATCCACAGAAACCCTCCAGGCCAGGAGAGCCTGGAGCCCTATCTTCAAAGTTCTAAAAGATAAACAATTTCAACCGAGAATAACCTACCCAACCAAACTAAGCTTCATTAGTGAGGGAGAATTGAAATCTTTTCCAGATATCCAATCCCTAAGAACCTACGCTACCACCAGACCACCTCTACAAGAAACACTTAAGAAAGTACTGAACACAGAAGAAAAAGAAAAAAGAACAACAACATTCTTCACAAGAGTACAGGCAAAAGATTAAAAACACACATGAGCCAACTCCAAAACCCAAAGAAAGACAACAAACAAACAGGAACAACTCTGTAAGAACCTTATAACAGGGATCAACATTAGCCTAAATGTGAACGGACTAAATGCACCACTGAAAAGGCATAGAATGGCAAAATGGATAAAATATCATCAGGCAACAATCTATTGCCTTCAAGAGACTCACCTCACTAGAAAGGACATCCACAGACTCAAAGTAAGAGGATGGGAAACAAACTTTCAGGCGAACGGAATACAAAAGAAAGGAAGAGTAGCGATCTTAATTTCAGACAAAATACCCTTCAAGCTATTAAAAATCAAAAAAGATACAGAAGGCCACTACATAATGATAAAAGGTTCAATCCATCAACAAGAAATATCTATCCTAAACATATATGCACCCAACACAGGTGCACCAACTTTCATAAAGCAACTTCTAGGAAAACTAAAGAAAGACATTGACTCTAACACCATCATCACGGGGGACTTTAATACCTCACTCACAACCCTAGACAGATCATCAGGACAAAAAAATCCGCAAAGAGATCCAGAACTTCAATGTGACTTTGGACCAAATGTACTTAATTGATGACTAAAGAACATTCCATCCAAAGACCACAGAATATACATTCTACTCATCACCGCATAGAACGTATTCTAAGATTGCCCACGTAATTGGCCATAAATCAAGCATAAGCAAATTTAAAAGGACCGAAATTCTACCATGTACCTTCTCGGACCACAGTGGAATAAAAATAAACATTGACACCAACAAAGTCCCCCCAAAATCCACAAAGACATGGACACTAAACAGCATGATGCTAAACAACTCCTGGGTCAATGATGAAATCAAAACAGAGATCAAAAGATACCTGGAAACAAATGAAAATGAAGAACATCTTACCAAAATCTCTGGGACACCTTGAAAGCTGTAGTAAGAGGGGAATTTATATCCCTACAAACACACATGAAGAAAATGGAAGGAACACAAATTAACAACCTAACAAGCCACCTAAAGAAGCTGGAAAAGCAAGACCACAAAAACCCTAATTTCAGTAGAAGAATCCAGATCACCAAAATAAAAGCCCAAATCCAGGACATAGAAGACAAAAAGATAAAACAAAAAATCAATGAAACAAAAGCTGGTTCTTCAAAAGGATAAACAAGATCGATGGTCCCCTAGCTAGACTGACCAAGAAAACACGAGAAAAAAACCAAATAAGCACAATCAGAAACACAAAAGATGAAGTCACATCTGACCCTGAAGAAATACAAAAGATCATTAGAGACTACTACATACACTTGTATGGAAACAAACTTGAAAACCTTAAGGAAATGGAGGACTTTCTGACATCACACAACCTACCTAGATTGGAACAAGAAGAAATTGAGACCCTACATAGACCAACAGCAATCAAGGAAATTGACTATGTAATAAGAAAATTTCCTACAAAAAAAAGCCCTGGTCCAGATGGCTTCCAGCAGAATTCTACAAGACATTTAAGGAGGAGCTGATACCAATCCTACTGAAGGTATTCCAGGCGACTGAAAAAGATGGAACTCTCCCAAAATCATTTTATGAAGCCAACATCACATTGATACCCAAGCCAGGAAAAGATCCAACAAAGAAAGAGAACTACAGGCCAATATCTTTGATGAACATAGATGCTAAAATTCTCAACAAGATCCTAGCAAACCAGATTCAACAATACATCTCAAAAATCATCCATCATGACCAAGTAGGCTTCATTCCTGGGATACAAGGCTGGTTCAACATTCGTAAAACCATAAATGTAATTAAATACATCAACAGATGTCAAAACAAAAACCACATGATTATATCATTAGATGCAGAAAAAGCTTTTGATAAAATCCAGCACCCCTTCTTGATAAAAACCCTTGAACATCTAGGCATACGGGGAACATATCTCAAAATAGTAAAAGCCATCTATGAGAAACCCACAGCCAGCATACTCCTAAATGGACAAAAATTGGAACCATTTTCCCTGAAAACTGGAACAAGACAAGGATGCCCACTCTCACCCCTCCTGTTCAACATAGTATTGGAAGTCCTGGCTCAAGCAATCAGAGAAGAGGATGCAATCAGAGGTATCCAAATAGGAAAAGAGGAAGTCAAGTTATCTCTCTTTGCAGATGATATGATTGTGTACCTTGAAAACCCAAGAGAATCTGTCAAAACCTCCTTACACTGATAAAGGCCTTTGGCAAAGTCTCAGGATACAAAATAAATGTACAAAAGACAATCGCGTTTCTCGACACCAATAATAAACAAACAGAAACCCAAATAAAAAACACAATTCCATTCACAATAGCCACACAAAAAAAATGAAATACCTTGGTATCTTCCTAACCAGAGACGTGAAAGACCTTTACAATGAAAATTATAAAACAATGCTCAAAGAAATCAAAGATGACACAAACAAGTGGAAAAACATCCCATGCTCATGGATTGGAAGAATCAACATTGTGAAGATGTCCATCTTACTTAAGGCAATCTACAAATTCAATGCAATACCCATCAACTTACCAGCAACATTCTTCTCAGACCTAGAAAAGACAACACAGGAATTCATATGGAAACACAAACGTCCAAGAATAGCCAGAACAATCCTCAGCAAAAAAAAAACAAAGCAGGTGGTATCACATTACCAGACTTCAAACTTTATTATAAAGCTACAATCATCAAAACAGCTTGGTATTGGTATAGGAACAGGCATATAGATCAATGGAATAGAATTGAGATTCCAGAAGCAAAACCTCAATTTCTCAACCAACTCATCTTCGACAAGGCCCCCACCACCTACCACTGGGGAGAGGAGAACCTATTCAGTAAATGGTGCTGGGAAAACTGGCTGACCACATGCAGAAGATTGAAACAGGACCCCTATCTCCCATGCATAAAGGTTAACTCCAAATGGATCAGAGACCTAAATGTAAAACCTCAAACCATAAGAACCTCAGAAAATGAAGGAAATACCCTCATGGAAATCGGAACTGGCATCCAATTCCTGAACAAAACCCAAAACCTACAGGTCATAAAAGAGAAGATAGACAAGTGGGACCTTATTAAACTGACAAGCTTCTGCAAGGCCAAAGAAACCATCAGGAGAGCAGGGAGACAGCCTACAGACTGGGAAAAAGTATTTGCCAACACCAGGTCTGTCAAAGGCTTAACATCCTGGATCTACAAGGAACTAAAACGTGCTGAAAAGAAAAAAACAAACAACCCCATTATAAAATGGGCAATAGATATGAACAGACACTTCACAAAAGAGGACATCCAAGCAGCCAACAAACACATGAAGAAATGTTCAACCTCACTAATCATCAGGGAGATGAAAATCAAAAGCACACTGAGATACCACCTAACTCCAGTCAGAATGGCAATTATCAACAACTCAAAAAATCACAGCTGCCAGAGAGGGTGTGGCGAAAAGGGAACACTTCTACACTGTTGGTGGGAGTGTAAACTAGTGCAACCTCTGTGGAAAGCAGTGTGGCGATTCCTAAAAGCTCTCAATATCAACCTCCCATATGACCCCGCAATCCCCCTACTGGGAATATACCCTGAATAACTCAAATCACTCTATAAAAAAGATATCTGCACATGTATGTTTATCGCAATGTTGTTCACAATAGCAAGAATCTGGAAACAACCATGCTGCCCATCAAAAGAGGACTGGATTTTAAAAATGTGGTACATATACATGATGGAATACTACACAGCCATAAAAAAGAACAAAATCATGAATTCTGCAGCAACCTGGATGGAACTGAAGTCTATAATACTGAGTGACCTCTCACAGAAACAAAGATCCAAGTATCACATGTTCTCACTCATATAATGGACCTTGAACATCCAATGTAATACTATAAGAAAATGACTGATGGTACTGGGGAAACTATGGGGGGGAGGGAGATGGGATTAACAGTAGCAAATATCTGTCTGGGGATGGGGAAACACCTCTTATCAACAGGGTGCCTGAATGAAACGTAATTATACACCTAACCCTTAACTGTACCCCACAAAACTATAATAAAAAATATTGATTATAAAAAAAAAAAAAAAAAAAAAAAAAGGCCAGGATTGGTGGCTCAGCCCATAATCCCAGCACTTTGGGAGAACAAGGTGAGTGGATTGCCCCAGCCTGCGGGTTCAAGACCAGCCCGAGCAACTTGGCAAGACCTTGTCTCAACAATAAATCAAAAATTAAAAAAAAAAATTAGCCGGGTGTGGTAGTGCGCACCTGTAGTTCTGGCTACTTGGAAGGCTAAGGCAGAAGGATCGCCAGAGTCCAGCAGGTCAACGCTGGGGTGACCATGAGCATGCCACTGCACTCCAGCCTGGGTGATGGAGTGAGACTCCAACTCAAAAAAAAAAAAAAAAAAAACTGTTAGAACTAATTAACAAATTCAACAAAGTTGCAAGATATAAAATCAACAACAAACTCAGATAAAAGGAAATTAGTAAAGAAATCCAATTTACAGCAGCACCAAAAAAGAATAAAATACCTAGGGATAAATTAACTAAGAAATTAAATACTTGTACAATGAAAACTATAAAATACTGATGAAAGAAATTAAAGGCAAAAACAAATGGAAAGATACCCCATGTTTATGAACTGGAAGACTTAATATTGTTAAAAGTACATATTTTTTTTAACAAGTCCACATTACCCAAAGCAATTTACAGATTCAATGTAATCCCTATCAAAATCCCAATGGTATTTTTTACAGAAACAGAAAATACAATTCTAAAGTTCATATGACCACATGTTCTCACTCATAAATGGTCCTTGATCATGGGTCACATGAGCACAAAGGTGGGAATAACAGACACTGGATACTACTAAAGGAGGGAGGGAGGGAGAAGGAATAAGGATACACAACCACACACTGGGTACAAGGTCCACCATCACTGGGAGAGAGGGCCCACTGGAAGCCCAAATCCCACCTGCACACAATTTACTTATGCAGTCAATCTTCACATGTAACCCACAATTCTAAAATTAAGCATTTTTTTAATTTAAAAAACGTTCATATGGAATAACAAAAGACCACAAATAGCTAAATCAATTTTGAGAAAGAACAAAGCTGGAGGCATTAATATTTCCTGACTTTAAAACATATTACACAAAGCTACCATAATCAAAATAGTATGGCACTGGCATAAAGACAGACATATAGAACAATGGGACAGAACAGAGATAAATTCATTTATACAAAGTAAACTGATCTTAAACAAAGTTGCAAAGAATACAATGAAAAACAACTAGTGTCTTCCACAAATGGTTTGGGAAAACTGGATATCCACATGCTAAAGAATGCAGCTAGACCTGTATCTTATAACACACACAAAAAGCAATTCACAATGGATAAAATATTTAAACATAAAACCTGAAACTACACCTGGCTAATTTTTTCATTTATTATAGAGACAAGGTCTCACCAAGTTGCCTGGGCTGGTCTCAAACCTGCAGCCTCAGGGAATCCACTCGCCTCAGTCTCCCAAAGTGCTGGAATTACAGGCTGAGCCACCAAGCCCAACCTGTATTTATTTTTACATGTTTAACTTCAGTCATCTTCAAGGTACTCTCCATTTGATGCAACACACCTATCAAGATGCTTTTTTCACTGCTCAAAACAGTTTTTGAACTCATCAATTTTGGTGACTTCTAGTCCTTCTGCTGGTTTGTATTTCACTTCTTCCACAACAGCAAAACACTTCCCTTTGAGGACTTTTTTCATTCGGGGAAGCAAAAAAAAAAAAAAAAGAGGCCCAGGGCAAGATCAGGTGAATAGGGAGGATGGGGCACAGGGGTCATGTCATTTTTGGTCCAAAACTGTTGAACACTCTGCATGGTGTGGGCAGGTACATTGTCATGGTAGAAGAACCAGTCACCTGTTTGCCACAACTCGGAACATTTCTTTCACATATCATGATGCAACCTTCTCAAAACTTCTACAAAAAAATTCTGGTTGACCATTTGATATGGAGGAATAAATTCTGATGTATTACAAGGGGCCTGTCCTCCAAAAGACAATGCTGGGTTTTCTGGGGTCTCCCCTGTGTACATATGATGGAATACTATTCAGTTCTTAAAAGAAGGAAATCCTGTAATATGCAACAATATAGGCGAATCTTGAGGCTATTACGCTAAGTGAAAATCACAGAAAGACAAATACTACATGGTTTTACTTAGATGAGGTATCTAAAAAAGTCTAATTCATAGACAGAGTAGAACAGTGATTGTCAGAAACTGGGGGAGAAAAAAATGGGGACATAATCATAATCAATGGACATAAAGCTTCAGTCAAGCAAGATGAAAAATCTCTAGAGATCTGTTGTACAACATTGTATCTATAGTATAAAATACTGTATCGTACACTTAAATTTTTAAGAGGGTGGATCTCATGTTACGTATTCTTACCACAAAAAAAAAAGTTAAAAAAAAAAAAAGACCACGTGCAGTGGCTCAAGCCTGTAATCCCAGTACTTTGGGAGGCCGAGGTGAGGGGGTTGCCTGAGCCCACAGGTTCAAGAACAGCATGGATGACTTGGCAAGAACTCATCTCTACAATAAAAATCAAAAAATTAGCCGTACATAGTAGCGTACACCTGTAGTTCTGGCTACTTGGAAGGCTGAAGCGGAAGGACTGCCTGAGTCCAGTAGGTTGACGCTGGGGTGGCCATGAGCATGCCACTGCACTCCAGCCTGGGTGACGGAGACAGACTCCAATTCAAAAAAAAAAAGAGAGAACACGGAAAGAATAGGAAGATAGAAAAAACATCTCAAATGTAATTAGGAATGTCCCAGTTTCCTGTAACCTCAAGTTCAGAACTAGAAGAGTAGTAAGATATACAAGCACAGCAGTGACAGCCAAAGCCTCTTGATGAAGGAAGAGGAATTTCCTGTGGCTGCCGTAACAAACTTAGTGACTTTAAATAACACAAATTTACTGGGTTTCACAGGGCTAAAGTCAAGGTGTCAGCAAAGATATTCCTCTGGAAAGTCTAGGGAAAACTCCCCTTCCTTGCCTTTTCTAGCAACTGGAGACCACCTGCATTCCCCATTTTGTGGCCTCTCTGCCATTATCAAAGCTTTTGTCATCACATCTCCAGCTCTGATGCTCTTGACTCTAATAAGGACCTTTGTGATTTCACTGCCCACCCAGATAATCCAGGATAATCTCCCCCTTAGCATATTTAATTTGCAAAGTCCTTTTTGCCACATAAGATAACATACCACAGACTCCAGGAATTATCACAAGAAGTAACATCAAGGCCATTATACCGCCTACCACAGAGGGGAAGTCCATTTAACCCAGTTCAGTAAAGTTGAATACAAATGAAATCTCTATTACTCTATGCCATTCCTTTTTGCTCATCTCTGTTACAAAATCACTTCAATATATGTTGGCTACTGGATTTGTATCTAACATACCATTCCACTAAAAGACTTTACAACCATGATGAGAAAAAAAACAAAGCAGCTCCTGACATTTGGAAGATGGCCTGGTACTAACAGCTTGGCCTTGGTTCTGTTACAAACTGGGTACCAACTCAGAGCAAGGCACACAGCTAGAGGCCTTGATAATTGATTCTGCAGTTGAACATAAACAATTTCAGAAGTCTTGGTGTGTGAGGGCTCACACCTGTAATCTCAACACTTTGAGAGGCCAAGGTAGGAGGATCACTTGAGACCATGAGTTAGACCAGTCTGGGCAATATGGTGAGACCCCATCACTACAAAAAAAATATCAAATAGTGCTGGTGACATACGCCTACAGTCCTAGCTACTCAAGGAGGCTAAAGCAGGAGGATCACTTGAGCCCAGGAAGTTGAGGCTGCAGTGAGCAATAATCATGCCACTGCACTCCAGCCTGGGCAAGAGAGCAAGATTCTGTCACAAAAAAATAAACTATTTCAGAGAACATCAACATCAGCCAAGACCACTCTAAGACCATGACGGATGAAGACTAAACAAGACCACTGTGGAATCAAGCCTGAACATATGCCAAAAAAAATGATATGCTGTCCAAATCACAAAAATGACAACATCTCTCCACCTTGGTTTAACATGAATGACTACTGCTTCTTTACCAATTACAACTTTAGCCTTACTTCCTTACTTAGTAAAAGATGTATTAAGACACCCAATCACAGATTTATCCCTGCTTCCTAACAGCATCCCATACAAATCAAAACTTCACTTCCTTAAACTCTTCTCAAATCACCTAATACAACTCCAAACCCTATTTGAAAAGTTCCTTTCAAATACTCCCTTACTGAAATACTTCAGTTTCCCATGGAACTCACCCCAACATGCAATAAACCCAATTTGTCCAACTACAGGTATGTTCCTGGTGGTCTTTGGCTGGAAGGCAATGACAAAAGTCAGAAAAGACTACAGACTCCAAGACCACTGCGTTATAAATTTATATACAAGATTGATGAGTGGTTCTCATCTTCTGCCCAATCCATATCCTCAAATGGGAAGAGCTAAAGTCCTTGTCTACTATGCAAGGGTTAAGCCATAGAGATGAGGGCAAGACACTGGCAAAAAAAAATGGCAGGTAAATTCACCCAAAGAAGCAGTAGGTGAAGAATGAATCCTTGCATCCCCAATATTTCCCCACTCATATTTGGCCAAAAAGAAGTCAACTAAATGGGAAGATCCTAAAATCTCTGTTGTGAAAGCCCCAGTCAATGCCCAAACTGTCCCCAAAATATTAGTCAAGGGGGTAGTTTAAACCATAGCCAGGATAAGGAAGACTTTAGATTGTATAGCCATGTTCCCAAAAATATTAGTCAAGGGGAAAGCTTAAACCATAGCCAGGATAGGGAAGAATTTAGATTGTTTAGTTAGATCCCAAAATTCCTTGTCGGCTTGCTTCACAGTCTCTCCCAAGTTCATTTCATTAATCTCACAATAACCCAACTCTGAATTTTATGTAAGTGACTTTATTGTATCCCACTTAAGATAAGTATGATGGAGGTTTTTACTTCATAGGATCATAAATATAGCTTGGGTTGTGGAGTTAGCCTGTCTGTATTCGAATTGTGGTTTCATCACACAATGACTATATAACCTCAGCAAGTTACTACTAAGTACCTACTTCACAGAGTTGTTGTTGAGACTCAGAAAAGTTAATCTGGTCAGCACTCAACAAGTACATATTATTAATTTGGTGAAGAGGTTACAGGGGTTTTTGTACAATTATTTACTAATATATGATCATCTTAAAGTCATAACCATATTAGTGAAAGTGGCATTAATGCCAGAAAAATATTTTGAAGCTACCATTTAAGTATATGCATCCAAAAAATACATGGGCCAAAAGTTAAGTGTTGCTTTGCAACTATGGCAGACATAAAGAATAGGTATTCGCCAGGCACAGTGGCTCACACCTGTAGTCCTAGCCCTCTGGGAGGCCAAGGTGGGAAAACTGCTTGAGCCCAGGAGTTCAAGACTGGCCTAGGCAACACAGTAAAACCTCATCTCTAGAAAATAATAAAAAACTTAGCCGGGCATAGTGGCGTGTATCTGTAGTCCCAGCTATTCAGGAGGCTGAGGTGGAAGGATCACCTGAGGCCAGGAGGTTGAGGCTATAGTGATCTGTGACCCTGCCAGTGCACTCCAGCAGAACCCAGAAACAGAAGACACTTTAAGGGAGGGGTGGACAGAACAAGGTCTTATGCTGAATGAGTTGGCCAAGTATATATATTCAACAGGTTATAGAAGGAGTTATGAATATTCACAAAGGGTGAGTCATACACATGCAGACTGAATAAACATGGATGTTACATATGACCTGTGTTCATTCTGGGTTGGAGACAACATTTAAATGCATTACAATTAGGCCCTACATGTCAAAAGGTAAAGCAGGGACACAGGCATTCAAGTGCGCAGCCTCTTTAAACCAAACTAGAACAAGCCCATGGTCAGTGGTCTTCTTATCAACACAAAGTTACTGAAATCAGTTTCTTGTCCAATCAAAGCCGTAGTAATGGCTTGTGCAACAGGGGTATGGGGGTTAGTTAGTCTGTCTGGCAGTGGATGAGCTTCAATTGTTTTAATATTGTTTATCCCAAAGTCAGTGCTTGCTTAGCTGCTAGAGAAAAGGAAAAAAATCTGGCAGTTAGAACAGAGTTTAGTTTATTCTTTAAATGTAGGGAGACATGACTTAACCCTTGCCTGGCATGGCCTCAGGTCTTGTTTATAATTTGGTATCTTATTGCCACAAAAAGTTTGTTTCACCAGTCTTATGATCTCTATTTTAACAATGATGATCAGTTGTTGTGTCTAAACCAAAAAAACAAAAGAAGTGGGTATACTGAGGTGTGTCTGAACTCCCATCCCCTAATGTCTTCACTTTTTTATAATCTGTGTTTGAATCAGGGTCTTACTCTATCACCCACTGGCACGATCACAGCTCACAGCAGCCTCAGCCTCTTGGGCTCAAGCAATCCTTCTGCCTCAGCCTCCCCAGTAGCTGCCACTACAGGCATGATCATCATGCCCAGCTAGTGTTTAGATTTCTTGCAGAGACAAGGTATCATGTTGCCCAGGCTGGTCTCAAACTCCTTGCCTCAAGTGATCCTCTCACCTTGGTCTCCCAAACCGCTGGGATAACAGGCATGAGCCACTGCATCTAGCACAGAACTCCATTTTTAAGGTTTCTGTGGGTTTCCCCTGATCAAGAGGAGGTCTGCTCAATCAGCAAGGAGCCTTAGGATTTTTATCTTTAGTTCTCAAAAGAAAGGAAATGAATCATTACTATCTGATATTAATAGCTAAAATAAAATGTGATCACTAAAGCAACTGACAAGAAAACTCAGATACTCATAATACAAAAGACAAAATTATTACATAAGTATTTAAAAGTTAAACAGGCCGGGCTCGGCGATTCAGCCTGTAATCTCAGCACTTTGGGAGGCCGAGACGAGTGGAATGCCTGAGTCTGCGGGTTCGAGACCAGTCCGGGCAACTTGGCGAGACCTCATCTCTACAATAAATCAAAAATAAGCTAGCCAGGTGTGGTAGCATACACCTATACTATAGTTCCAGCTACTTGGAAGGCTGAGGCAGAAGGATCGTGGAGCCCAGCAGGTTGACAATGGGGTAGCCATGAGCATGTCACTGCACTCCAGCCTGGGTGGCAGAGTAAGACTCCAACTCAAAAATAAAGTTAAAAAACATACCATATACAAAAATTAACTCAAAATGAGTCAAAGACTTAAATTTAAGGACTAAAGTGATAACATTCTTAGGAGAAAATATAGACCAAAACTTGTGACACTGGAGTTGGTGATGATTTCTTCTTGGACACAACATAAACACACAGGCAACAAAAAAGAAAACAGATAAATTGGACTGCATGAAAATTAATAACTTCTGTGCATCAAAGACAATATCAATCGAGTAATGAAGTAACCCAAAGAATGGGAGAGAAATATTTGTAAATCACATGTCTGATAGGGATTAATATTCAGATACATAAAAAACTCCTAAAACTCAACAACTAAAACCAAACAGCCCAATTCAAAAATTGGCAAGGGGTATGAATAGACACTTCTCCAAAGATGTATAAATACTCAATAATCACATGAAACAATGCTCAATATCACCAATCATTAAGGAAATGCAAATCAAAACTGTAATGAGACACTGTTACACATCTATTATAGAAAAAGAAAAAAAGGCAGAAAACAATATGTGTTGGTGAAGACGTAAAGAAACTAGAATCCTGGCTCACTGTTAGGGAAAATGCTAAATGGTGTAGCCTCTGTAGAAAACAGAACGGTGGTTCCTAAAAAATTTAAACAGAATTATCTTATGATCCAGCAATTCTACTTCTAGGTATATGCACACAAAAGAATCAAAAGCAGGGACTCTAACAGATATTTGTACACCTATGATCACAGCAGCATTATTCATAATAGCCAAAATGTGGAAACAACCCACGTATGCAAAATATGGTATATACAAAAACAAATTATTCAGCATTAAGGAAGGAAATTTTGACATATGCTACAACAGGGATGAACTTTGATGGCATTATGCAAAGTGAAATAAGCTAGACACAAAGGGACAAATATAGTATGAGTCAACTCATATAGGCACTTGGAACAGTCAGATTCCTACAGACAGAACTAGTAGCTGGAAGGAGGAATGAGGAGTTATTGTTTCATGGGTATCAAGTTTCAGTTTGGAATGACAAAAAAGTTCTGGAGATGGATAGTAGTAAGAGTTGCACAACAACATAAATGTACTTGCACACAACGTGAATGAACTATACATTTAAAAATGGTACACTGTATTCTATGTGTATTTTACCATAATAAAAAAGTTATAAAAAAAAAGTATACCATTATGTGGCAAAATTAAAAAGAGTCAAATAATTTTAAAAACTGGCAACAAGTCCTAGAGAAAAAGCAAGTATTTATATTCACTCTAAATATAAATAATTTGAGGAGGGAATACCAGTGACTTGAAACCCACTGAGCTCGGTCATTGTCTGAACTGGTTTTGTGGAATATGGAGTGCCCTCAATCACCCAGAGATGCCGGATAGAGGGAAATAGGGATGAGAAGGAGTAGAAATATGGAAATCTATAATCAGTGCCCAAACTGAGTTGTTTCCAAGGTAGTAGACAAGGGTAATAAAGCTCTGGACTACTATAACATGGGTCCCTTTCTCATTCCAAATTGTAGAATATCTAATTAATGAAAAATAAAATCAAAGACAAACAGACCAATAAAACAGCACAAAGTCTAAAATTAAACTCCATAATATATAGTTATCTAATTTGTGACGAAGGTCATAAATGGTGCTGGAACAATTGACATTCATGATGCTAGTAAAAAAATATACAACTGCTACCTCACACCATACACAAAAATAAATTATAGATAAATTGCAAATTTAGATAGAAAATCTAATTCAATAAAGCATTTAGAGGAAATTTCTGTTCATTAGAGATATCTTAAGAGGAAAACGCATTCACAGAGTAGGAAAAAAAATTTGTATTTGTAACACATATTTTTGACAAAGAAATCATATCCAGAATACATAAAGATCTTATAAACCTATATTTAAACGGTAAACTTTTAAAATGGGGAAAAAACTTGATTCTTCACTAAAGATTTCCAAATGGCCAATAAACATATGAACAGGAACTCAAATTAATTAGTCATAAAGAAATACAAATTAAAATCTTCTGTATAATAAATACTGTATAACTTGCTAGAATCACTAAAATGTAAAAAAATGGAAAATACCCAGTGTTGGTAAAGATAGAACGCAACTCATCTGTGATATTCTCAGTACTGGTAAGAGTGTAAATTGGTACAACCACTTTTGAAAACTGTTTAAAAGTATCTACTAAAGATGAACAAATACCCAGCCTGGGCAACATAGCAAGGCCTTGTCTTAATAAAAAAATTTTTTAAATTAGCCAGGCCCACACTTGCAGTTCCAGCTACTCTGGGAGGTTGAGGTGGAAGGATTGTCTGAGCCCAGGAAGTTAACGCTGCAGTGAGTGGTGATTGAGCCATTGCAGTCCAGCCTAGGTGACAGAGTGAGATCCCGTATCAAAAAAAAAAAAATGAACAAATACATATCCTCTAACCTAGGGATTCCACTTCTAGGTCTACACCCAAAAGAAATACTACACATACATGTTGATCAAAAAGAAATGTACAAAAATATTCACAGTCAAAACCTAGAAACGACTAAAATGCCCATCAACATGGAAAAATAAAATGTGTTATGATCACACAGTTACAGCATCAAGAATGGATTATAAACACATACAATATGGAGAATTTCACAAACATTGTAGAGTGAAAAAAACTGGACATAAAAGAGTGTATACTATAAGACTCTATTTACACAAAGTTCAAAGCTAAGCAAAAATTAATCTACTAGCCGGGCTCAGTGGCTCAGCCTGTAATCTTTGGGAGGCTGAGGTGAGTGGATTGCCTGAGCCCGCGGGTTTGAGACCCGCCTGGGCAGCGAGACCCTCATCTCTACAATAAATCAAAAAATCAGCCTGTAATTCTGGCTACTCGGAAGGCTGAGGCGGAAGGATCGCCGGAGCCCAGCAGGTGAGTCTGCGGTAGCCAGGGGCGGCCACTGCACTCCAGTTTGGGCGACCGAGCGAGACTCCAACTCAAAAAAAAAAAAAATTAATCTACATTGTTAGAAGGCAGGGCAATCGCTACTCTTGGTGGAGCAGAAAATAACTGGAGGGGGAATGGGACAGGGCCTCTGGGATGCTAGCAAAATGTGTTTCTTAATCTGGATACAGGGGTACACAGATGTGTTTAGTATGAAATGATTTGATGGAATACTTATGATTATATGTACTTCTCTTTGTATATTTTACCATCAATTTTTAAAATTAGGCCAGGAATGGTGGCTCACTCCTGTAATTCCAGCACTTTGGGAAGCTGAGGTGGGATGGCTGCTTGAGCCCGGAAGTTCAAGACCAGCTTGGGTAACACAGCAAGACCTCATCTTAACAAAAAATCAAAAAATTAGCTGAGTGTGGTTGTATGCACCTGTAATCCCAGGTACTCAGGAGGCTGAGGCAGAAGGACTGCCTGAGTCCAGGAGGTTTAGGCTGCAGTGAACCACGATCGTGCCACTGCACTCCAGCCTGGGCAACAGCGTGAGAATCCAACTCAAAAAATAAATTAAATAAATAAAAATTAAAATAGGCCGAGCACAGTGGCCTATGCCTGTAATCCCACTTTGGGAGCACTTTGGGAGGCTGAGGCAGGAGGACTGCTTGAGGCCAGGAGTTCAAGACCAGCATGGACAGCACAGCAAAATCCTCATCTCTACAAGAAAAGTAATAATACGTTAAAAATTAAAATAAAACTAAATATGTCGCACCAAATTACTCTAACTCAGACTTTATATCTCTTCTTCATTCCAAAGAATGACTTTGCAAAGTGACTCTCAATTTTCAAGATCAATAACTACACAAATTAAACAATTCTTAACCAGAGTTTTTTTCACGTCAAACCAAAAGTATGACTGAACCTGAGAAGATAGTTAGGAGAGGGATAAACACAAATATGTAAAATGGATGTATGTTGCAGTTACGAGAACACAGATAAACAAACCCAACTATAATGTATTCTAGTGTACCATGAAAGGCAAACACATCAAAGTAGACTTTCCAAGGTCAAGTCGCTTCCTGGCCCCTGCCAACAGCACAGATGAAACATGGACTAAAAAAGAGGGCTTCCATAAGAAGGCGTTTCCAGAGCAAAACGGACTTTGCTGAGGTCCTAGCTCCCATAACCGACCGGTCTCCTCACCCCAAGCAGGAAAGTTTGGAACTCAGTACACGTGGGGGCTGGAGGGAAATGAAGGCGAGATGGAGACGAAGAAGAGGTGGAAATGCGAGGCTCGGGGAGGGCAGGTGGTGAGAACTCGGACAAGGTAACGAACCGCTCCAAACGTCGCCTCTGCGACGGGGACACGGGAGAGGCTGGCAGGCGCCCGGTGGAGACTAGCCCCACGGGGGCAACACGGACACCGCTGACACCTGCCCACCCGGCCAGGCCCGGAGCGCGGTGCGCGCATCACCGGCTGGGGCCACCGCCACAACCCGAAGGTGTGAGTCCCAAGCCTGCCCAGAAAGCAAGCCGGGGGTGAGGAGCGAGCGCCAGGGGGCACTGTGGCCCTCCCCGTGGAAGGGCAGGTGGCACGACGAGACGACATGGGTGCCCACTGAAGCACGGACGGTGGCGCCGGATGGACGGTGGGGAAAGCGCGCGGGGGGCGCGGAGAGGGGAGGTGGGAGGCATGGGGGGGGAGGCAGGAGCGCAGCGGGCGGGGGATATGCGAGGGAAAAGAGGGGGCAGGGCTCGCGAGCGGAGAAGAGCGGAGGGGCGGAGGGGCCGAGCCCGGGTAGAAAGGGGGGCATACGCTGCAGGCGGAAGGGGGGACGCGGGGGTCGAGGGCGGAGCTGGGGTCCCCGGGGCGGCAGGAGCTGGCCGTCGCGGGCCGGGGCGCGGGGCTGTCACGGACCGCCCCCCGCCCCCACGCACCGTGGACTCCCGCACTTGGCTGTGGAAGTGTTGCTCCCGCGCCGACACCTCGTCCTGCCCTTCCATCCTCCTTCATGCCCGCCGCCGCGCCACCCGCGTCCGCGTGCTCTGCCGCACCATCGCCAGCCGGCCGCAGGCGCTCAGACGGCTGCGAAGGGGACCGGCCACGGCGGGCCCAAGAGCCGCTGCGAGAGCGAAGACCGCGACCGCGACGCCGGCTGCCGCCTCTGCCGCCGCCTCAGCTGCCTCGGGCGAAGCCGCTCCGGCCGAGGGAGGGCGGGCGCCAAGCGACCGGGGGCGGAGTGGGGGCGGGGCCGGGGCGGGGCCGAGATGCGTCAGACGGAAGGCGCCGAGCGTCACAGAAGCGCGCCTCGCCGTCTCCAGGGACCGAGGCCGCAAGGCCCGCAGGCGCCGAGGGGGCGGAGCCGGAAGGGGCCTGGCGGCACCTGATGGGCGGGACCTGGAAGCCGCGGGGCGGTGCTACGGGCCATGTCCCTGGGGGCGAACGCGGTGGGGTCAGCTCGGGGAGCGCGGGGTGCCCTGGGTTGCTACTGGCTGGATTAGCGGAGGCGACGATGTTCTGCCGTCTGATGGAGTGGAAGAACTCGGCAAGGCCACTGCGTGCTCTGCCCACCTGACGGGGCCGCTGTCTCGGTGCCCTGGCTCCCTCGCGGGTGTTAACAACTGGTGCTCCTCCCCCAGTACTCAGTGCTCGGCACTCAGTACTCATCACTCAGCACTCATCCTCAAAAGGACCTGAGCAGAGGGAAGTAAGCAGGGATCCTCCTGCGGAAACTTGCTCTGTCAAGGAAATCGATTGTTTCAGAACAGGCTTTGGGCGGAAACCCAGTTTCTCTTGGTACGATAAGGGGCTTGGGCTGCCCCACCTGGAAAATATAGATAATCTTGAATGCTAGACCCTTGGCAAGTCTGAAGGTAGCTCATTTACTAGGGTCGATCTTATGACCTTATGGACCCTAAACAGCACGTTTACTTGGGGCACCGCCAAATATACCAAAAAGTAATTCACCCCCATTTCCCATTGTCTTTGTTTTTGTTATAGCATTTGAATTTAGGCGAGTGTTTATAATCTTACTTTTGGATTTATTTGGCTACTAGGAAGACATTTAAACTGCTACTGACTGTTATTGGGGGTAGGCATTTCAATTCTTAGAAAGTGTGAAAATCTACAGATTGCTTTCAAATGTTATTTAGATTTCTGTGAATCTAAATTTAACAGTTAATGAAGTTGGTATAATGTTCTTGAAAGACATTCGTTTAAATATGTGTTACTTTAGATTTTACAGTTTCTTTCTGCAGTTTGGAGTTAAAATATTTTCACACCTCAAAACTTTTTTTAATGGTCCTTGGAGAACCTATAGACCCCCTACACACTGTGTCTGTGACTCATGTACTTGAAAAATCTGGTAGTATGGGAACTTAGAGAACCTGAGGCTTGTTCTGAGTGTGTGCCCAGCTGCCATAGGCTGATAACAATCCAGGAACCACTTCCAATTGGTTAAACACAATGTTCACCTTTACTTTTTAAAGCTTCAAAGAAAGATAAAGCTGTATCCAAGTTTGTTTTTCTGGACACCCACATTCTGAGAGCTGGGTTAAATACCTGCCTGGAGTGACTTGACCTGGATAATTTTAGGGTTAATTTCTCCAATTTAAAGTGCAAAAAGCTCAGATTTTAAGGTGTGTGGCATTTAGGCACCTATTTCAGAATGAAATAGATGAATGCATGCAGTACTTCTGATCTTTCTAATGCAGCACTTTAACCATCTAGACTTTTCTTTAATACATCTATAGTAATTTACCCACCATTCATCTTAGTTGTTTTCCTGTCTTTGACACTTGTAACACTTAACCTGGGAGAGCAGACTTCAAAAATGGCCATAAACTTGCTCCTCCCTATATGCTCACCCCTCTGCCATCTGACTTTGTCCCTTTCCCCATCAATAAGTGGGTTCTGTTTTCCACTCCTCAAATCTGGACCTGGCTAGGAGACCTGCTTTGGCCAGTGGTACATTAGAAAATACAAAGCTATCAGAAAGTGCTTGTGCTTTAGGGCTTGCCCTTTCTTATGGTCCAACACCCGATGGCCATAATATAAATAATCCCCAGCCAAGCTGGAGATAAGTGGCCCAGTCACCCCCGTCACCCCAACCAACACCCTCTTTTCCACATACCTAAACACAATTCTGTAGACCATGTGGATGCTTTGGCTTTTATTGCAGGAGAGGCTAGCAGCCATCACAGGGTGTTGACAGTTGTGACATAATCTGTCTGCTGCTTGGGAACTGGATAGCAGGTGAGAGATAAGCAGAGAGACGGACTGCAAAAATTCAGAACCTGGTGACCTAGACCAGGGTAGAGGCAGTAAAAGTGGAGAACCATGGTCGGGTTCTGAGTACATTTTGAGGGGAAGCCCAACGGGATTTCCTGTCACATGGACTTTGTCTGGAAAAAGTGGAAGAGCAGGAACTGGAAGGACAGTTGCATCACCTAAGGGGTGTGGGGAGGCTTCAGTTAGAGCAAGTGTTGAGCGAAAGATCCAGAGTCCTAAAATGTGATGATGACATCTCCTAGCCACCAAAATATGCTCTATGGGTATTGTTTCATTTCAAAAGAATATGACGGCAATAAACATTTTAAAAGATGTTCCATCTAATTAATACCCAGGACATACAAGTTGAAACATAAATAAAGTGCCATTTCTCATTCATCAAGTGGGCAACATTCCAAAAAAAATTTGTTTTTATCTGGCAGTTGTGGAGTACAAGTGGGGATTTACTACATAGTAGGCTGCATGCGGTGAAGTTTGGGCTTCCAGCTGGCCCTTTGTCCCACAATAGGTGGACCAGATAGCCAATGTGTTGCCACATAGTCTCCTCCTTCCTCTCTCCCTCCTTCCCCCAGCTGGGGCCAGCGTCTGCTGATCCTACTCCTATACTCGTGTGACCAGTGATGGGCCCATTTATGAGTGAGAACATGCTGTATTCAGTTATTTGTTTCTGTGCTAGTTCACTTAGTGTGATGGTCTCTAGCTGCATTCAAGTGTCTGTGAAGGCCATGATTTTGTTCCTCTTTATGGCTGCATAGTATTCCATCATGTATATATATCACACTTTCTTTATCCAGTCCACTTTTGATGGGCATCTGGGTTGGTTTCATGTTTTTGCTGTTGTGAATTGTGCTGCATAAACATGTGTGTGCAAGTGTTTTTTTGGTAGAGTGATTTATGTTCCTCTGGGTATATCCCCAGGAGAAGGATTGCTGGATCATATGGAAATTCAACTTTTAGTTCTTTGAGAAATCTCCAGCTGCTTTCCAGAGAGGTTGAACTAGCTTACACTCCCACAGTGAAGCATTCCCTTTTCTCCACAACCACACCAACACCTGATTTTGTTTATTATTAATGGTAGTTATCTTTACCAGAATTAGGTAGTGTCTCATTGTAGTTTAATTTGCATTTATCTGATGACTAGTGAGGCTGAGCATTTTTCATGTATCTGCAGGCTGCTTATATGTCATCTTTTGAGAAGTATCTGTTCGAGTACTTTACCCACTTTTTAATGGGGTTGTTTGTTTTGTTCCTTTCGATTCATTTGAGTTCCTTGTGGATCCTGGATGTTAGCCTTTGTTAAATGCATAGCTTGCAAATATCTCTCCCCATTCCGTGGATTGTCTATCTACTCTCTTTTTTTTTATTTTCTATTTTAAATTTGTGGGGTACAATTCAGGGTTAGGTATACAAATGTTCTTTGTATACCTTGTTGACGAGGTGTGCCTCCCCCTCCCCTGGCAGTTTCCCACTGCTGCCAATCACCTTCTTATAGTATTATGATAGTTGTTCAAGATCTGCTTATGAGTGAGAACATGTGATACTCCGTTCTTTGTTTCTGTGATAAATCATTCAGTATTACAGCCATCCAAGTTGCTGTGAAGTTCATAATTTTGTCCTTTTTTTTTTTTTTTTTGAGTTGGAGTCTCACTCTGTCTCCCAGACTGGAGTGCGTGCAGTGGCTGCTCTCAGCCACTGCAGCCTCGACCTGCTGGGCTCCAGCGATCCTTCCACCTCAGCCTTCCAAGTAGCTGGAATTACAGGCGTGCACTACCACACCCGGCTAATTTTTTTTTTTATTGTAGAGATGAAGTCTCGCCAAGTTGCCCAGGCGGGTCTCGAACCCATGGGCTCAGGCAATCCACTCACCTCAGCCTCCCAAGGTGCAGGATTACAGGCTGAGCCACCAAGCCCGGCTAATTTTGTCCTTCTTTATGGCTGCATAATATTTCATCATGTATATGTACCACATTTTTTAAATCCAATCCTCTTTCAATGGGCAGCACAGTTAGTTCCATGCTTTTGCTATTGTGAATAATGCTGCAATAAACATACCTGTGCAGGTATCTTTTTCGTAGGATTATTTGAGTTTCTCTGGGTATATACCCAGAAGGAGGATTGCAGGGTCGTATGGGAGGTTGATATTTAGATCTTTTAGGAATTGCCACACTGTTTTCCACAAAGGCTGTACTAGTTTACATTCCCACCAACGGTGTAGAAGTGTTCCCTTTTTGCCATATCCTCTCCAGCATCTGATGTTTTTTGAGTTATTGATGATGGCCATCCTGACTGGAGTTAGGTGGTATCTCAGTATGGTTTTAATTTGCATTTCTTTGATGACTAGTGAGGCTGAGCATTTTTTCATGTATCTGTTGGCTGCTCGTATGTCTTCTTTTGAGAACTGTCTATTCATATCTTTTGCCCACTTTGTAATGGGGCTGTTTGTTTTTTTCTTTTTGGCTCATTTGAATTCCTTGTATATCCTTCTCTACTCTCTTGATGGTTTCTTTTGCTGTGCAAGAACTTTTCAGTTTGATAGTCTGCTAAGTTCCAACCTGTTTAAGACACCATGTCTGTCTTAGCTTTTATTGTATTTGCTTTGAGGACTTGGCCATGAACCTAAGTGGGCAACATTTTTGAAGTCTCACAATGTCAAGTGTTGGCAAAATTAAGGAGCAGAAAAAATTCTATGCCACTGATGAGATGTCTCTGAAAATAATTTGGCATTGTCCAGTAAAACTGAAGATAAGCAACCAGCAATTGCCATGTATCCTAGAGAATCTTTTGAGCATGTACTCCAAGAGATATGAACAGGAATCTCCGTGGCTGTACTGCTTGAACCAGCAAAAGTCTGCCAACAGTCCAGCTTTCCGTCTACAGTAGATTGGATAAATAAACTGTTATGTTCATGTAACAGAATGTTGTTCTGGGGTAAAAAAATTAATGAACAATAGCTTCAGGCAACAATATGGACAAATCTCTAAAGCAAAGTATTGAGCAAAACAAAGTCACAGAAGAAGGCATACAGTATGATTCCATACCAAAACCATACAAAATAAAACCATATATTATTTAGGGATGCAAGTATGTAGTGGAACTATAAAGAAAAGCAAGGGAATGATAAAACTCTAGAGGGGAGACCAGAGAAGAGACTGGTGAGAACCCAGTCCCTTCTGAACAGCAGGCAAGAGAAAAAGCAGAGACACTTATTGCAGAAACTCAGAGCCTCGTGGCCTACACCAAGGTAGAGGCAGTAGAAGTGGTGAGCTGTGGTCAGGTTCTGAATACATTTTGAAGAGAAGTCCAACAGGCTTTCCTGTCACATGGGATGTGACTGGAAAAATGGAAGAGCAGGAAACTGCCAGGATGCTCTTGCCTGGATCACAACTGCCTCCCTCTCCATGCATCTCAGTGCAAAGGTTAATACTGGGGTAGAAAGGCCATCACAGACCCTACAGCTAAGGTAGCACCTGAACCCAACCCAACTGTGCCTGCTCACTACAACTTGTTGTATTGTTTTCAAAATGGGACCACAGGAATCATCAGTGCATAGGTTTGTTTTCGGTCTGCCCAGTCTAGACATGGCAAGAACTTTATCTTGTTTACCATTGTTCCAACACTGAGCACAGTGTTTGGCACATGATGGGAGCTCAATAATTGTTCCCTGGATAAATAATAACAATGACATGTGGATGAGAGAGAGCTGGGGTAGTGAGGAACTAGCTTTTGTGGAATAATACTATATGCCAGGCACTTCACATAAATTATTAACTTAACCATCAAATGACCCTGTGAAGTAGGTACTGTCAACATACTTTAGTATGTGCTTTAGGTGAGTATGCACTCAAACGTACAGATTAGTACAGACTACCTTTCTACCCCTTGAATTCCAAGAATAGTATATTAGGGCTCTCCAGAGAAATAGAACAGTAGGGTGTGTACATGTATAGAAAGAGAGAAAGAGATTAGGAGACACAGATTTATTATAAGGAATTGACTCACATGATTATGGAGGTTGAGAAGTCCTGAGATCTGAAGTTGGCAAGCTGAAGACCAATTGTAAGTTCCAATTTGAAAGCCAGCAGCTTCAAGATCCAAAGCAGATAGTTCAGGTTGAGACTAAAGGCAAGAAAAGACCAGTGTACAAGCTCAGGCAAGAGGAGTTCCCCCTTATTCATGGGATGGTCAGCCTTATTGCTCCATTCAGGCCTTCAACTGATTGGATGAGGCCCACAGACACTGGGGAGGGTAATCTGCTTTACTTAATCCACCAATCCAAATGTTAATCTCATCCAAAAATACTCTCACAGACAAGCTCGAAATATTGTTTGACCAGTTATCTGAGCATCCCATGGCCCAGACAAGTTGACACATAAAACTAACCATCACAGGTAGGGATCTCTGCTTTTATTCTACTCCTCTTAGGAGGTTTGCAGAGAAATTGGCCTCTTGTGTTTCTAATCTATAAGGTTGCTTGTGGGAGCTACTACTTACTCATTATCACTTTGGACATTGTATTATGCCTTCCAAGCAATTATACAAGGTACTGCTTGGGCTTAAGTGAACTAAGAGACAATTTAGCATATTTTCTAAAGGTAATATCATAAATAAACATTAAATTTACTGCAAGTTGATCTCAGTCATTTTTATTGGCTCAATGAATTCAGTCATACATCATCTTCCCAGGCTTTAATTACCCATCTTGACTTTTTTTTTTTCCTTCCAACCTCAACACACACAATTTAGGAAGAAAATGGGTCACAGTGGGAAGGGGGGAAATGAACCAGTCAACTGAAACTCTTAATGCTACAGAGGCAGCAAGAATGTCTATGGGCCACCAAGGAATCACAGATGTGTAAAGTCAAAAGGACACTGGAGATCTCTAGCCCTGTTGCAAACAAGACCCAGAGAAATTTAGGGGCATTCCTAAAAAAACAAATATTGACCAAGATAACCCAGACTTGCTGACTTCCAGCCCATCATTCTTCCCACCATATCCCATTCCCACTTGAGAAGAATTTAGCAGCTTCCCAGCTGAACCCACTACTTCTATTTGGTCTTTTCACTGTCCTGGCTTCACTCACCAGTGGAGTCACATCCACACAGGGTCACAACCTCTCCTGGTCATGAGGAGAAGTCGCTTGAGCTTGACCTACAACTTCTGGGTTATGTTCCAGCCTAGAGATGTCATGCCTGCTTTCATTTCTCAGATATTTTTATTTTACTACTTTTTGAAGGCCTCCCTGCTTTTCAAACTTAATTTTTTAGTTAAAATAACACATATTTCTGAGCACTTACTGTTTGCCAGACACAGCTCTAATTGCCTTACATATACAACTTAATATTCACCATCATTCTATGTGCAGTTACTTATTATACCTACTCTACAGTTTAGAAAACTCAAGCACAGAAAGGTTAGTAATTTGTTCAAGGTCACACACCAAGTGGTTGAAAGAACTAGATTGAAGCCTAAGATGTCTATACTTCTGACCACTATGACATTTTGCTTCTTAATGTCTAATGTTCCATGAGTAAAGAAACATAGGTCATGAGCTAACTCAACTGTTCATTTTCTTGGCATAAACTAAAAGTATAGCTATCTCATTTTTACCAAGAACTTGAGGCCACTTAAAAAACAGATAGGTTTATGATGGGTAGAGATACAAATATATCTATAATAATAAAGTATAATTTTTAAAAATGTAACCAAAAAATATATATTGGAATATATATTAGTTAGTAATGGAAAAAATGAAACTTAATTCAAGTAGACCATAGACATAATCTCATTGCCGTTTTTGAATTTCAATTTTTTGAGCTTCCTTAGCATCAAAAATGAATAAAATATATCAATCACGTCATTCTTATTAGCCATAAGAAGAAGACATATCTGCCTGCCCCCTCTCCCTCAGGGAAACAAAGATTTTCCTAGCACTTTGCTCTGGAATAAATTATTTCATAGAAGAATTCATATTTTAAAATGTGGTAGAAAACATTCTAAAAAATACTCCTTCAGCAAGTGAAACAATAAAAGACTGCTTAGTATAACGTCTCTTGATTAAAAAAAAAAAAGTCAAGGTGATAATTCCAAAACACAAATTAGTGAAAGCCATGCTATAAGAGGCTTTATCAATCTGAGTTCTTAGTTGCAAGCAATAAACAAAGACCAACTCTGACTAAGCAAAAAAAAAACTTATTGAAAGAATATTATCTCACTCCTTGCACAAAAATTAACTGAAAATAGGTTTTGAGGAAGATGTCAGCAAAAAAATGTCAGACCAACGACCTCCAAATATCCACTCTTCCTGTCAGAATCAATGTTATCAGCACTATGGATATTAACTAAAGTCTTGCAACAATCTAATAAATATTTTTTTAAGGCTGAATCTTGTTAAGAACAGCAAACGTGGTGAAAAAGAAAAAGGGGTAAAATCATGACCTTGGTTTAAGCAACAGTTTCCTAAATATCACACCAAAAGTACAAGCAACAACAACAAAAGATAAGTCGGATTTCATCAAAACTAAAAACTTTTGTGCATCAGAGAACACTATCAGGAAAGTCAAAGACAACCCACTGAATGGGGGAAAATATTTGCAAATCATGTATCTGTTAAGTGACTAGTATCCAGAATATACAAATTCTTTGTGTGTGTGTGTGTGTGTGTGTGTGTGTGTTAGAGTCTCACTCTGTCACCCAGGCTGGAGTGCAGTAGCATACCCACAGCCTCTACCTGCTGGGCTCAGGTGATCCTTCCACGTCAGCCTTCCAAGTAGCTGGAACTACAGGTGCACACCACCACACCCAGCTAATTTTTTGATTTATTTTAGAGACAAGGTCTCACCATGTTGCCAAGGCTGGTCTCAAACCCGCGGGCTCTGGCAATCCTCTTGTCTTGGCCGCCCAATGTGCTGGAATTACAAGCGTGAGCCATAGCACCCGACCTACAAAGAATTCTTAAAACTGAACAACAAATAGACAAAAAACTGAATTTTTAAATGGGCAAAGGAAGTAAATAGATACTTCAAAGAAGATATACAAATGGACAATAAGCACGTGAAAAGATGCTGAATATCATTAGTCATCTGGGAAACACAAATCAAAAGCACAACAACATACCACATCACACCCACTAGGATAGCTAGAATTTGTTTTTAATAAACAAAAGCATAAAATAACAAGTGTGGGTAAGGATTTTAAGAAACTGGACCCTTCACACATTGCTGGTGGGAATGTGAAATGATGCAGGCACTGTGGAAAACGCCCTCAGCCTAATCATGAGAAAAATGTTAGACAAACCCAAATTACCCAACACACCAGACCAGTATTCCCCAAAGCTACCAAGTTCATTGAAAACAAGGGAAGTCTGTGAAACCATCTCCCAGCCAAGAGGAGACTAAGAATAATAATGTATCGATATTGATTCATTAGTTATCACAAATGCACCATAGTGAGACGTTAACAATGGGGGAGACTGAATCTGAGGAATACCTGAGCTTCTTATACTGTATTCACAACTTTTCTGTAAATCTAAAACTATTCTAAATTTTTAAAGTCTATTTTAAAAATGAAAATAAAAAGGTGGAGGGTAAGAGAATACCAGGCAGCTGGCACCAGAATCTCCAGGAGGACCAGAGAACCAGATTTAAAGGAATGATGTCCCAAATCAGCAGCCAATTCCTTGAAGACACCAGTGTGTCATTTATTTTTGTATGTGTGTACAAATGTATGGGGTCATCAGAAAATTTGTTACATGTACATAATGCATAGTGATCAAGTTAAGGTATTCAGGATGTCTATCACCCGAGTATAGTACATTTTCATTAAGTATAGTCATCACACATGGAATTTATTCCTTTTACCCTAGTTTGTACCCTAGTGCACCATTTCTGAGTATGGACACACAACTCACTCCACTGGTTTGCTCAATGCTGATCGCTCCTAAGACTTCTCAGATCTGGACCCTGAATATGACTGCTGTTGCCACTCGCCAGGAGGGTCTCTCCTTCACATCGCTGGAGTGAGTGTGTCTGACAGAGCCTGGGTGGTGTGCACATCCCTAAGACAAAAAGAAAGTGAGAGTGTCTGTTATTTTCAGCTTCTGTTGTGGAATGGAGTTCCTGCTTCAAAAGCTGGGAATTCCCTTAACATAGAAAGGGACTTTAGATATGGTTTAGCCAAAAGACTATTACCAAGTCCTAATACAAAGTTCTCTGATAATCCAGCATAATCCATGCATAAAATTTAAATAAACTCTCTGAAGAAATAAATAGGCTTTAGAATCTTGGTAAATGGTAACCAGCCAATGGTGTGCTGAGACGTCAGTACTGGCTCTTGAAAGCTGGTTGTTAATTTTTAGGAATTTTACAGGCCAGTTGCTAAACACAATCATTATTTAAAATTAAATTATATAATCTTATAGTTAGTTATCCTATATTTTTTAAAAGGAAATAAATAAACTCCATCATGTCCTAATTATTTATTATACATTTATCTGTGCTCTTGAGGTTTTATACCTACTATATAACAGTGTTTTCTTTGACCTCAGTAACATCACATTTGGTAGCTAGAATTGGCCATGGTGGAAATATTGACAGCATGAAAATAAGCAAATGCTACTCCTCTCCCTGAAAAGCCAGTTATTAAATAATTACAGCACACCATGAGAGCCAGCAAAAATTTTAGAAAAAGACCGAAGATTTTCTATATTGTAGGCTAAAGTGGAACAACCAGATGATAAGAGGTGGCACCCTTTAGTGGAAATTGAGGAGACTGGACAAGACCCTGGTTGTTGGTCATCCCAGATGTTTGCAGAGGTGGATCAAGGGGATTGATGAAGAAAAAACAGGAATTTTTCTCAGGAGAACAGTTCTAGATCCGTGAAAGTACAACTAAGTTCAGAAACATCCAATGCTTCATACTAATCAGAAACTCTCACTAGTCGTGCATACATTTTTTGGTTTTTTGAAAGGGGTGAGTTAAATTCATTATTCCCTATTATAGGAGAAGACAGATGGATAAATGTCGTTGGTGATGGGAGTGTATGAATTTGCTCGGGCTGCTGTAACAAAGTGCATGACAAGGGGGCTTAAACAACAGAAATTGATTTCTTCACAGTTCTGGTGGCTAGAAGTCCGAAGTCAAGACGTTGTCAGGGTTACCCCCGAGACCTCTCTCCTTGGCTAATAGACAGCCGTCTTCTCCTCATGTCCTCCCATGATTGTCCATCTGTGGGTCTGTGTCTTAATCTCCTCTTTTTATAAGAACACAGTTAAGTTAAATGAGGGCCCACCCTAATGACCTCATTGTAACTTGGTTACTATAAGGCCCCTGTCTCCAAATATGATCATATTTTGGGTCCTAGAAGTGTGAGGGGACACAACTCAGCCAGTAACAAAGAGCACGTTAAAGTTCTCCCCTGGTTGCCGCTCTTTCCTCAGGGAAGTGAACAGCACAGTCAGGCACCAGAAGGAAGAAGGCAGGGTAGTGTTGGAAGTTCAGGAGGGAAAAGGTAAGAGGTAGCTGTGCTGGGGAGTGGGAGCAAGAATGGATGAGAGAAATGCACTATACTTTGGGGCAACACTAAGGTCCCAGAAAGGCTTATTAATCCGCCTCAGCTATAGGACAAGCACCAGCCCCCAGCACTGATGCCCCATCTGCTCCGTAGTTCCCTGGCCCCACTCAGCATTCTATTGCATTGGATACTTGGCCCAGCACCTTATTAACCTTATTATACGATTTGACACTTTGATAATTAGATAAGATAGTGGTTAAGAACACAGTCTCAAAAATCAGAGTCCTGGGTTTGAATACCAGCTTCACCACTATTTTTTTTTTTTTTTTTTTTAGTTGAGATCTCACCCAGGCTGGAGTACAGTGGCATGATCGTGGTTCACAGCAGCTTCGACCTTCTGGGCTCAGGAGATCTTTCTGCCTCAGCCTCCCTAGTAGCTGGGACTACAGGCATGTGCCACCACATCCAGCTAATTTTTCAAAATTTCTGTAGAGATGAGGTCTCACTATGTTGCCTAGGCTGGTCTTGAACTCCTAGACTCAAGCAATCCTTCTGCCTCAACCTCCCAAAGTGCTGGGACTATAGGCATGAGCCACTGCCACCTGGCATTTTCACCATTTTTTAGTTGGTTGACCTTGGGCAAGTTGCTTATCTGCTCTGTGCTTCTGTTGTCTTATCTGTAAAATGGAAATAATAGATATGGTTATTAGCCAGGCTCGGTGGCTCAGCCTGTAATCCCACGACTTTGGGAGGCTAAGGTGAGTGGATTGCCAGAGCCCGCGGGTTCAAGACCCACCTGGGCAGCAAGACCTCATCTCTACAATAAATCAAAAAAAAAATCAGCCGGGCGTGGTAGTGCGCACCTGTAGTTCCAGCTACTCGGAAGGCTGAGGCGGAAGGATCGCCGGAGCCCTGCAGGTTGAGGCTGCGGTGGCCGGGAGCGGCCACTGTACTCCAGTCTGGGCAACAGAGTGAGACTCCAACTCAAAAAAAAAAAAAAATAGATATGGTTATTGTAATTAGATGACATAATCCACAAAATGCAATGCTATGTAAAAGTCTCAAAACAAAACAAAATAGAATCTAAGCATTACTTATGCTGACATTTACACATTGGGTTGTATATATATAAAATGCTCACAAATTTCTAGGAAACTTGTGGCAAGTGTGTAACTTTTACATAGGGTATAAAAGACTAAAACAATGCTTAAAGTAGAAGCGAGGGGCTTTACTTTGCCAAGAAGTGTTGTAGCTGTAGTACCCTTAAGAGTCAAGATTTACAAGAATTTACCAGAGGAAATAAACAGATGAGGAGCTGGAATTAGCTCGAGGAACATGATGAGGAATCATGGAGAATTTATATATCCATACATAAAAATAATATCACCTTCCTCAACCTTTCAACCTTTTTCAACCTATCACTACTACTTCCACCTTTAGCGTTAGTCTCTGATTTTAACAAGATTTTATCTTAGGATGAATGGTGTAAATTTTACCTGTCCCTGACTAACTCTCATTGAAATATGAAGAAACAGATGATCAAGACTCTGCTTTTGGGAGGCCAAGGTGAGAGGGTTGTCTGAGCTCAGGGGTTTGAGACCATCCTGGGCAACTTGGCAAGACCTCATCTCTACAATAAATCAAAAATTTGCCAGGTGTGGTGGCATGCATCTATAGTTTCAGCTACTTGGAAGGCTGAGGCGGAAGGATGGCCTGAGCCCAGCAGGTCAAGGTTACAGTAGCCATGAGCGTGCCACCACACTCCAGCCTGGACAACAGAGTGAGACTCTGACTCAGAAAAAGAAACATGAACAAGGCATATGTTATCAGAGTCAGGGTTTATTAACCTCAGGTGCTGCTGGCGCGGTCTCATGTTTACAGCAGACTATAGACCTCCCAATTGCATCCAGATTATACAGTAAGTTATTGAATGGCCCCAGGAAGCAAGACCCCACTAAATCCCAAGGTAGAAGATTTGTACAAATGTCATTTAAAGCTGAGTTTCCCAGCTTAGCAGTATAGACATAAAAATGCCATATCTAGGTGTGATTCAGATACAACTTTTGAGAAAGTACACAATGAAAGGCAGGAAGCAAAACAACAGTAGGAGGGGCAACCTGGGCCAGTGTGGCACAAGATCAAAGAGGAAAACAGGATGCGCTGAGGCCAGAAGGCGTGAGTCAGAAAGAGAGGAGGATATTTGCTTGTGAGCATTGCAGGCGCGGGCTTTGTTGCGTCCCAATTCTGTGTCTGCAAGCTGCAAAGATAGAACAAGTTCTCACCCGGTTCCATCTACAGAGATCTTGTGTGGGCCTTGGTGACAAGAGACCCAAACCCAAGATTCATAAATGGTCTGGTTTGGAAAATATTCTGATTGGACAAGTGGCTCATAAACTGCTCTGGGAAACAGAACCAAACGCTTTAAAAATGAATGCTCAACTTGTACTTTTTTTGCACTAACATTTACATTATACTTTTTAGGGAGGAAGAGATGAAAACAATGAGGAAGGCATATTTAAGAAGTTAGTCGACTGGGCTCGGTGGCTCAGCCTGTAATCCCAGTACTTTGGGAGCCTGAGGCGAGTGGATTGCCTGAGTCCGAGGGTTCAAGACCAGCCCGGACAACTTGGCGAGACCACATCTTTACAATAAATAAAAAATTAGCCAGGCGCGGTAGCATATGCCTGTAGTTCGGCAACTTGGAAGACTGAAGCAGAAGGATCCCAGAGCCCAGAGGGTCGATGCTGGGGTGGCCATGAGTGTACCACTGCATTCCAAGCTGGGCGACGGAGTGAGACTCCAACTCAAAATAAATAAATAAAAGAAGTTAGTCTTTCTTCCTTCACCCTCTGAGTCTTTCTAGATGCAACTAGTAGGTAAGCATTTCTAGCCATTCTTCCAGAATTGTCTACACCTAGGTAAGCATTTTTTAAAGCATTTTTTAAAGCTATACGATGGAGATCTGTTTTGTCACTTGACATTTTTGCTTAATAATATATCTTGGCCATTTTGCCATATCATTATGTGCAGACCTATTTCATTCTTGTAATTCTTGGTTATTAGTTCACTGACTAGTACATGTTGCATTTATTTAACTAGTTTTGTATGAATGAATGTTCATACTGTTTACAGTTTTGTTCAGCTTTGTATTCCTATTCAGGTAATGTTGTAACATATATCCTTACATATATTTCTTTGTGTACCTGTACATGTCTTGGAAGGGGAGGCGGATGGACCCCTTGGGATTAGGTTGAAGCAGCCCAGATGGTTGAATAAGGCTCCACTGTTCCCAGGCACCACTGCGGTATCCCAGCATTCCTCCTTAGTAGAGGGTTCTAAGTGGTACCTGCCAGGGACAGAGTCAGAGCTGCTAGTGAAGGGAGTGGGTCATGTGTTCACTCTCACTTGTCACCAGGCCAGTAAGGGAGGTGCAGTGACTTCAGGAACCTCAGGGAATTCCCCCAGGAGAACGCAAGCCCCAGCAGGGCCTCCCTTGGGGCTGCCAGCCCAGAATCAAGCCCTGGAACAGTCTGCTGAGGGTCAATTCATTAACCCTGGAAGGGATTGGGCCAGCTGGGAGTTTCCCTAACCCTGGACACTTTAGAAAACACTGAGAGTTAACTCCTGAGAGCCCAGGCTCCTTGCTGGTCTGGCCAGGAGTTCCAGGCCTTAGCATTGGGCCCAGAAGTAAGCAGACAGAGATGAAAGGGACAGCTGACAGTGAGTCTACCAAGAATCTACTTACATTGTCTGTAGACCCAGAGTTTCCGGGTTATTACCACATGCTTATTTTTCCAGGTAAATTTTTATGTAATTTGCTAGTATCTCACTGCTCCCCTTATCCTTTTGGTATTTGACGGGAATTGAGTTGAGGAATTGACATTTTTACAATATTTGAGTCTTTCTAGCCAAAGCAAGGAATGTCTTATTTAAGGGAACTGACTTTGTTGTTGTTGTTGCCCAGGCTGGAGTGCAGTGGCGTGATCATGGCTCCCCAGCCCTTCTTTGCCTCCTGGTCTCAGGCCTGCCTTCCATCTCATCCTCCTGAGTTGCTGGGGCTACAGGTAAGCACCACCATGCCTGGCTACTTTTTGTATTTTTGTAGAAATGAGGTCTCACTTTGTTGCCCAGGTTGGTCTCGAACTCCTGGGCTCAAGCACTCCTCTAACATCGGCCTCCCAAAGTTCTGGAATTACAGACATGAGCCACCGTCCCTGGCCTGACTTTTTTTTTTTTTAATTAGCTCTTGGATTTCAAACCATGCCAGTGAACAAAAACATTTGAAGAGTTTCCCTCTCTCTAAAGTCTTATCTACCAAAGGTGAGGCATGCCTACAGCAGCAACCTTGCCTCCCACACACAACTCGGGCTCACTGTCACAACAAAACACCACTGTAAAAGAACCAGGTCCCAGCTGTTAACTCCATCCTCTCAGGCATGAAGCAGGTACCTCTGCCAAGCATTACTTAAGGAGCTGGAAGGGCTCGTTTAGGTCACTTGTAAACCTTGACAGAAGTATCTTGGTCACCTTTATGCACTCTTGAACTGTGGCATTTCTAGATATCCTGCTGCTAATGTTCTTCTTTTACAGCATTTTGAAACCAATTTTCAAGTGAGTGTCATAAAATCACTCTATGCAGGAAGTCAGCTCCATAATCTCCATGACATAAAAGTTAAAAGCAAGATGTGACGGGGAGCAGTGACTCCCTGTAACCCTAGCGCTTTGGAAGGCTGAGGCGAGAGAATTGCCTGAGCTCAGGGGTTCAAGACCAGCCTGGGCAACTTGATGATACCTCATTTCTACAATATATCAAAAAATTAGCGGGGCATGGCAGCACACACCTGTAGTTCCGGTTACTTGGAAGATTGAGATGATTGCCTGAGCCCAGTGGGTCAACGCTGGGATGGCCATGAGCATGCCACTGCACTCCAACCTGGGCAACAGAGTGAGACTCCAAAAAAAAAAACAAGATGTAAAATGCTGTTGGGATGCCCTAACATGCTTTTACACTGTACTCATTGGCAAATTTCTTAGCAAATCATTAGAATATAAAAAATCCACACCTGGGAGCTGAACTGGAGAAATACTTACCAACTGTTGGGGACATGATTAGGTTCTGAGATCTGGGAGAATGCAGAAAAAACATTCAGTCTATGCAGGGCTTGCTAGTTTCATAAGAGTTTGCTTTCTGGGAAGTTTTCTGTGACTGTTTAAAACATCAAGACAAACACAAAACATTAGCCTGAGAACCTTATGTTGCTTTTTGGTTTAATTTGGTATGTGATATAAGTTCTTTTTTTTTCTTCTTTTGAGTCAAGGTCTCACTTTGTGCCCAGGCTGGAGTTCAGTGGCATGATCACAGTTCACTACAGCCTCAACCGCCTGGGCTCAGGCAATCCTTACACCTCAGCTTTCTGAGTAGCTGGGACTACAGGCATGCACCACCACACCTAGTTAATTTTTAAATTTGTTTTTGCAGAACTGAGGTGCCACTATGTTGCCGAGGCTAGTATTGAGCTCCTGGACTCAAGCGATCCTACCGCCTTAGCCTCCCAAAGTGCTGGGATTACAGGGGTGAGTCACTGTGCCCAGCCCAGAAGTTCTTATCAATGTTTATCTTTTTAAGTATATGTCTTGTCTTCCTAGGTGCAGCATGGATTACTGTGCCCTATAATTTCTTCTATTGAGTGCCAAATGTAGCTCTTGCAGCAGGACATAATTTTTGTAGGCAGTGATTGAGAGAGGAGAACAAGAGAGTCATAGGAATGACTTAGGTGTTCGCCTCCCCAAGAAATCTTCGAAGGAAGCAAAATACCTCCCATTTTATACACCACTCACAGGATCACCTGCTTGGAAAGGGTCGCTTGTGGAAAATGCTTTACTAAATGCATTTATCTGATGTGAGTGGTGTGTGCCTGGGCTTGCAGTGTTAGAAAACATGAACAGAAAGTCGGGGCCTCTCTCTCCGAGACAGCGGCTGACTGGCGTGCAGCCTGAAGTTGTAGCTGCCCTTCAACCGGGTGAGAAGTCTCCGTCTGTCCCGTGTATTCCATTGGTGGAGGGGGAAAGAGCCCCTTTGTGTTTCCTGGAAGTGGCTGCAATGCATCCCGAGCCCTGAGCGGAGCTAGGGGGCGCTCAGGCTACATGGAACGCTGGCGATTCAGCACACACGACACTCCTCAGACTGCAGAGCTAAGACAGGTTCCACGCCTTGTTCACTCCTGTTCTTTGGGCCTCCGAGCAATCTTTTCCCCAGAGGGCTCCAGGTTTTAAGGAGAAGTGTCATCATGAGAGCATGGAATATTTTGGATGTTATTTAGCCTACTTTATCCTACTTATCTCTACACTGTTTTTTTTTAACTGTGCACTTATGTAGGATTGAAATTGATCTTGTGGCTGTGTCTTTTAGTGTAATCAGTCGACAACGTTACAGATGAGAAAACTGAGGTTCAGAGAGGGAGAGGGTATGGTACACGCCCATTCCATAGCTTTGCCCTGACTGGAGGCCAGGCGGCTGGGCTCCCTGTTCCTAATTATCCTAATTTATTATCACCTCCCAATTGGACCTAAAAATTGTCATGAATCATGTTTGACCTTTATATGATATTTTGTAGCCCACAAAGTACATGTTATCCACTATTTAAATTCACACTAACCTAGCAAGATAAGCAGGGATTATCATCCCTATTTAACACATGAGGAAACTGAAAAACAATGAGGTTAAATAACATACTCAGGTTTGCACAGCTAGTAAATAGTAGAGCCAGTTCTAAGCTTCAGATCGCTCTGCTCCAAGTTCAGAAGTCTCTCTTCCACTCCAAGCTTACAGATATCAATATGGATAACTATGGAAATAGTTATAGATATGGATATAGACACAGCCACAGTTATAGATAAAGGGATACCTATAGATAGATTTAGATATAGATATAGTTATCATAGATATGGAAATAAAAATTATAGACATAGCTGCATAGATATAGATATGGCATGGTTATGAATATAGATATATATATTTTTAGATAGATGAGATATTAGCCAAGTAAAGTGACTCAAGCCTATAATCCCAGCATTTTGGGAAACCGAGGCAGGAGGATCTCTTGAGGCCAGGAGACCAGCCTGGTCAACATAGTGAGACCCCCATCTCCATAATAAGTAAATAAATAAATGAATAAGATAGATGAGATATCAATATAAATGCAGAATAGATTTAGATATAGAGACAGATATAGTGATTAATAGAAAGTGCCCTTTTAAACTGACCAAATAAAAAACTCTAATACACAATTGGAAAGCACTTGTCTATACACTCCAGCTCCTGACTCCCTTTCAATTCCCAGACAATATTGTTTTAAGGGACACAATGACCTGACCATAGAAATGATCTCTGCAAAGCTGGAGAGTTCTCATTGCTTATTTATATATTTAAAGGGATGATAAAACTTCCCTTTCTCTTCTTTATCAAAATCAGCTTTTTGTATAACTAGGGAATTTGGAGGCTACTTGGGACAGTCTGGGCTATTATTTTATAAGCAGTCCTGCTTTGCCTTTATATACACAAGAACAAAAATTAAAACTCAAAGAAAAAAATTAACTGTACAAATGTGTATTATGTTTTTTACTATTATAAAATTAAATTATAATTTAAGAGATCCAATACATTTTTAACTGTGGTAGATTTTAAGGTAATTATGTGTCTCTTCAGTAATATATTTCCTATCAACTTATTGCATAAAAGGCTTGCTTGTGAATTCAAGATTATTTGTAGATTTATAACCCTTTCAAGTGAAAGGAGGTGTTTTAGAAGTACTTCCGATTTCCAGCGTCTAGTGAATCTTCCATTTGCCATCAATAATGCCACCTACAGAAACCCTCTTCCATATAAATCCAACCTGACATTTCTATAATGCACAGCCCAAAAGAGTGCTCTGAGGGCAAGAAGTAATATCTGTGTGAATTACATTAGGCCAGCATGTGGAAAAACATTCATCCTGCAATTTATGAATTCAGAATGCTCCCAGAACATGTTTTGGTATTCTAAATCGATGTAGGTGTTTTCATATGATGTGACTGTCTTGATAATATTGTGAAGCAATGTGAAAATTGCTGATTTGAAAAAATATTTTTGTAATCTTTTTTTGGAGGGAGGGTCTGCCTCTAATGTTTACTACCCGTATTATCAAAATTGTATGGCTCTATTACCTGTCAAAGGTCTTCTGTGGGGTTTTTTTCAATGCAAGGATTTTGTTAATGGTATAAATTGTGACCTCAGAGTTTGATGTACCCTATAACTCTGCTTAGCACCTCAAATGTGCCTCTTTGCTACTGCCTAGCTTCAATCTGCCTGGGAAGATTTTAAAAGGGCCTGAGTAGGTAGCAGAGAGCCAGTTAAAGATATTATGTTATACTACACTATAATGTTATGCTGTGTTAACTTACTTTTATATTACTCTATATTAATTTATGTTGTATAGTGTTGTATTATGTTGCATCATTACATTATATTATTTACATTATATTGTCTAAGATGACAGAGCTATAGTTGCAATGCAGACAAATAATAATTTTGTCCATGTCATGTAGATAATTGAGGATGGAGTAAGTATTCGGGCTAAACCATACATTCTATCTACACTAAATTCATTGGATAATTGCCATTCTCTCACTCTGTCCTATGACTTTATCACTAAAATGTGGATTTTAACTTTTCATTTGGTTGTTGCAAAAAGTTAAAGACCGAAGCCAGGTGCAGTGGCTCATGCCTGTAATCCCAGCACTTTGGGAGGCTGAGACAGGAGGATCACTTCAAGCCAAGAGTTCAAGACCAGCCTGGGCAACATGGTGAGATCTTGGCTCTACAAAAACTAAAAAAATTATCCAGGTGTGGTGCAGTGTGCCTGCAGTCCCAGCTACTCAGGAGGCTGAGAAGGGAAGATCTCTACAGCTCAGAAGTTTGAGATTACAGTGAGCTATCATCACACCAATGCACCCCAGCCTGGGCCACAGAGCAAGACCCTGTCTCAAAAACAAAACCCAAAAACAAAACAAAAGTTAAAGGCTAAGATCACAAAACTTACCCAACTACCTGCCTTCAAGTAAGAGAGACAGAGTGTGTGTTTGTGTGTGTATGTATGTGTGTGTATTCTTGTAGATCTCAGGTAATAGAGATTCTTTTTTTTTTTTTTTTTTGAGTTAGAATCTCACTCTGTCACCCAGGCTGGAGTGCAGTGACACACTCACGACCACCCCAGCTTTGACCTGCTGGGCTCTGGCGATCCTTCCACCTCAGCCTTCCAAGTAGCTGGAACTACAGGTGTGTACTACCTTGCCTGGCTAATTTTTTATTTATTTATTGTAGAGACGAGGTCTCACCAAGTTGCCCAGGCTGGTCTTGAATCCACGGGCTCAGGCAATTCACTCATCTCGGCCTCCCAAAGTGCTGGGATTACAGGCTGAGCTACTAAGCCTGGCCTAGGTAACAGAGATTCTACAATTGATCTTAGTAACTGGTCCTAATATTTCAGCTCCTGGAAGTATCAGCCTTTATTAATATAGACGTTGAAGCTGGCAGATGTTCTTATTTCCCCCTCGAGTAGTATATTTAATTCTAACAGATATGTTTTAGTAGCTTAGCTCCTGATATGAGTCTAGGGGTGGAATTTAACCTGAAATTTGAATAATAATTATAAGGAAAAACATGCAAATAAACATGTAACATTTTTTAAATCACTGAGTTAAGTTTTGTGGTTGGGTCATTCCAAAGAAACCATGCACCATTCTGTTTCTGGAAGAGTTGTTTCAGTCTATAGCCATAACACCCTGAACATGCTTGATCTCGTCTTAAAGACTTGTTTCAGAAGCATTCAAAATCCTACCAAGTATAAATCAGATTAATTTCAGAATTAGGAGGGATAAGCTTTATTCTGAAATCATGAGTGTTCTATTCTAATTAAATTCAAATGTGGTTAATTCCTCTTAGGCATGTTATAATAACAGAAGACTTCATGGGGAAGGTATGAATATCCTTGATCCTTGTCAATAATTAAATTGGTTGGCAATGTCTAACACTGTAAAAATTCGAATCCTCTACTTCTATCTCATTAACAAAAATAAATAGGCTGGTGTTAAGCACACCACTGTTATAGGAATTCAGTATTGTTCAAGGACATGCCAAAGGGGGTTGATGGTTGGCAATTATTTATTCAGTTTGCTTTTTCTCTTCTCAAAGAGAGAGTGAGAAAAAGTGATGGGATTAGCAGCTCTCCCACAGTTAGGCTGCTGGCTGACCTCATCATTTGCCAAGGGGCAGAGACAAGAATTGGTTTACTGCAGTGAGAGCAGGTCAGGTGACAGCAGCAGTCATTGTAGCAAGGGCTACGACCCAGCCAGGCCTAAGCGCACCCCCTTCCAGTCCTTCTAGGCATGGCAAGGCATAAAACCCACAGATGAGCCCACCCTCCTCACAGTGTTTAGAGTCAAAAGTGACATTCCTCCGTTGGTTAATGATTGCTCACTCGCACTCCTGCACAAGAGGAGAATCAAGTTTATATTGTGGGCAAACTAGTAACTAGTCCTAACTAGTCATGCTCACCTGATCTGCCCTAGTAAGTTGTTCTCCCTTCATGTACTAAGTAGGGTGTCCCAGTGTCTTGTCTGAAGATGAATAAGGCTTTAACTTTTTTTTTTTTGGAGAGATGGAATCTTCCTATGTTGCTCAGGTTGGTCTCAGACTCCTGGCCTTAAGCAATCATCCCATCTCAGCCTCCCAAACTGCTGGGATTACAGATGTGACTTAGCTGCGAAGCACTCTTCTAGGAACTGGGAATACTTACATAAATAAAACTTGTAAGTAAATACTTAAATAAAAAAACAATTTTTACAAGTTTCAACTGTCTTATACTTTAGGAGAGAGAAATATAATTAGTTAATATATCGGGTGATGCATAAATGCTATGTAACGAACGGAAATAGGATAATGTGATAAAGAGCAGATTAGTCAAGAAAGACCCAAGGAGAACTCTGAAAAGTAGAAAGAGGAAGGCGGACTGGTTAGGGACTCCAGACTGGATGAGCACCTCAGTAGCAGGACCTCTTACAACTCCCAACCCACAGCCCAGGTGACCTGGCCAGGTGTCTCCAACCTGCAACCCTGAACAGAATGTGGCCCACATAGGCTCACTCCTCCCTCAGATCAGACAGAAGTTTCTGCCAGCAGTACCTGGCAAGCCTGGCGGCACTGGCAAAGGGGAGGGAGTTTGCTTGGGAGCTTGCTGGCACTAGGGGACCAGGGAAGCACACTACACTCCCCCACCAAGAGAAACCACAGTGACAAGGGTCTGCAGAAGGAGGAGGATCCCAACACAACCAGCACCCAGCCCAGAAAGCATTCCAGGCCTGCCCCACTTAGAGCACCGGGAGGCCAGGCCTGGGGAAGCAACTTGTGCCCTTCTGGTGACACCAGCAAGGGCCAGTAGGAGCTCAACCTCTCTGTTTCAGGTGCCCTCCCTGTGGCTCCCCCTTGCCCCACTTCTGTTGAGGTCCTGCCTTCCATGGATCCCTTGGCTTGACAGCTTAATTAGTCTCTGCAGCGTGAGCTATTTCATTCCAGTAGGACTCTTCATTCCAAGCCCTGACCCCTTACCTGGGTCTGTCTCAGTCATCTTCTCTGGGTCCTGCATTTCCAGCATGGCCCTGACCTTACCAATCCTTGCTGGCATTCTCTGGAGCCTGCAAGAGCCATTGCCACTCACGGGCCCAGAACAGTACTGTGGAAGGAAGAAACCTTATCAGAGATGGATGCCTTGAAGTCATTCTCTACAGCAGGGGTCCCCAGTTCCCAGGCCGTGGTCTGGTACCTGTCCATGGTCTGTTAGGACCTGAGCCACACACCAGAAGGTGAGCAGTGGTGAGCAGAATTCATCTGCTGTCACATCAGCAGCAACATTAGATTCTCATGGGAGCGCAAACACTATTGTGAACTGTGCTTGCACGCTCTGTGTGGGAATCTCATGCCTGATCATTTCCACCCCCACCATCCATGGAAAAATTGTCTTCCACGAAACCAGTCCCTGATGCCAAAAAGCTTGAGGAGCACTGGTCTAAGGTTTCAAAGCCCTCGGCAGTCACACCCAAGTGGCCATACTCCAGTCAGGGCCCACTTCCTAGCTGCCGCAGGTAGGAAGAGGGGAAATATCTGCCCCTTTCCCTTCCTGAATGGGAGATGAGGCCTTGCTTTTCCCTCTTCTTGGGATCAGGCAGCCATTTTAACACATTTATGCTGTAGGCACCCTTGGAGAGACGTCTGTTCGGCTTACAGGCCCCAGCATCTTTGTCTTTTCTCAGGAAAGTACTTGTCTTCCTGAGCACATCCCGAAACTTCTAAATACTGTAGAACGGAATCCTTTCCATCCCCTCCCCCAAAAGGAAAAAAGGGCTTCATGGTGCCCAAAGGGGAAAGAGGGCCAACTGTACCCCTTCCCAATCCCACCCAGTCTTTTTGCTTTTTTTTTCCTGCTCCTTCTAAAATAAAAGGTAAACTCTTTAAGAGCTTTTGTAAGATATTAGCCAAGTATAAGTCTTTAAAACTGTGTTTAAATTTTTGAGACATTGTGCAAGTGAAATAAGCTGGACACAAAAGGACAAATACCATGATTCCTCTGACATGAGGTCCCTAGTGTCATCAGATTCATTGAGACAAGATGTAGAAAAGTGGGTGCCAGGGGTTGGGAGAGGGGAAGTTGGGAGTTAGTAATTATTTGTTTATTTATTTATTGGTTGATTGATTGGTAGAGATGGGGTCTCACTATGTTGCTCAACTTGTATTGAACTCCTGGGCTCAAGCTATCCTTCCACCTCAGCCTTCCAAAGTTCTGGGATTACACGCATAAGCCACTGCACCCAGCCTAGGAGTTAGTGTTTAAAGGGGATAGAGTGCCAGCTGGACAAGATAAAAAGATTCTAGCAATGGATAGTGGTGATGGTTGCACAACAATAAGATTGTATTGAATGCCGCTGAACTACACACTTGTGACTAAGATGGTAAATTGCATGCTATGTGCATTACCACAACAAAAAATCTTGCAAAAACATCTATCTGTAACATACTGAACTATTTCGAGGACAAAATGATGTGATGTCAGAGATTTTGCTCCCACATAATCCAACGGAAAAGGAAAAGATGGAGGAATGAGTGGGGTATGGCTGGAACGGGATCGGTTAATAGTTTACACTGAGTGTCAGGTACATGGGGGTTTATTATATGAGTCTTTCTACTTTTGAATATTGTAAAAATTTTCATACTAAAAAAGTTAAGAAATAAAATAAGAGTCTATTGCTTTTAACTATAGAAGGTTTCCTCTGTAATTCACCATAGTCCTGGGGCCTGAGGTTATACAACTCTTTTTTGTTTTGTTTAGTTTGAGTTGGAGTTTCACTCTGTGTCGCCCAGGCTAGAGTGCAGTGGCATTCTCACAGCCACTGCAGCCTCGACCTGCTGGGCTCAAGCAATCCTTCCACCTCAGCCTTCCAAGTAGCTGGAACCACAGGCATGCACTACCACACCTGGCTAATTTTTTTATTTAGTGTAGAGACGAGGTCTCACCATATTACTCAGGGTGGTCTCGAACCCATGAACTCAGGCAATCCTCTCGCCTTCACCTCCCAAAGTGCTGGGATTATAGGCGTGAGACCCCATGCCCAGTCAGTTATACAATTCTTAAGCCAAGAGTTTTATTTATAATAGTTTTACTTACAGCAAAAAAAGTTATTATTTATTGTAGATAAAGGACACTTCTTTGAGGGTGAGAGAGAGAGTTCACCTAAAAATTTGGAAATTAAGGAGACAACATTTTCCTCTCAGAATTAAAGTATAGCTGGGCTCGGTGGCTCAACCTGTAATCCCACGCTTTGGGAGGCCGAGGTGAGTGGATTGCCTGAGCCCCGCCCAGGCAACTTGATGAGACCTCATCTCTACAATAAAAAAAAAAATTAAGCCGGGCTCGGTGGCTCAGCCTGTAATCCCGCGCCTTTGGGAGGCTGAGGTGAGTGGATTGCCTGAGCCCGTGGGTTCGAGACCCGCCTGGGCAGCGAGACCTCATCTCTACAATAAATCAAAAAATCAGCCGGGCGTGGTAGCGCATGCCTGTAATTCCGGCTACTTGGAAGGCTGAGGCGGAAGGATCGCCGGAGCCCAGCAGGTCGAGGCTGCGGTGGCCGGGAGCGGCCACTGCACTCCAGTCTGGGCGACAGAGTGAGACTCCAACTCAAAAAAAAAAAAAAAAAATTAGCCATGCGTGGTAGCACGCGCCTGTAGTTCCAACTACTGGAAGGTTGAGCGGAAAGATCGCCGGAGCCCAGCAGGTCGAGGCTGCAGCGGCCGGGAGCAGCCACTGCACTCCAGTCTGGGCGAAGGAGTGAGACTCCAACTCAGAAAAAAAAAAAAAAGAAAGAAAAGAATTAAAGTGTAAAATCAGCACTCACTAATTGGAAAAGGTAAACACAGATAAGCTGAACCTTTCCTGAGCTTGCAGGATATATTCAGCCTGCTCTGTTGGTGAGAAGCCCTGAGCGAGACCCAGAAGGACAGACCAAAGGCCCCAGCAAGGGCCCTTCCTCCCTCCGTATGCCTTGGGGGACTTGTGAGGGGCGGAGGGTCAGTGTGTGGCTGTGCAGTGATTATATCTGTATCTGTTTGTAGGTCCTTCTGGCTTGTGCTACCTAGACCAGGTTGAGGAGGTGAAGGAGTCTTCTGGAATAGGTAACTACAGACTAAAGGAATATATTAATTTATCCAAATAATTAGTGCATTAATCCTAAAAGGGGTCAATTAAATCTTAGGAAAAGCCTCCCAGGCACTACCCACATGCTTCAGACTCACCAATGGACAAGTCCCCCCCAAAAGCCCATCCTCCTGGCTCATCCAGTTGGGACAGGAGAGTCAAAGGCTGCAGGTGGTGGTTGTAGGCACCGTGGGGTCACTGGCAAGGCCTTGCACAAACAGTAAATGAGAACCTCTCTTCTCTCAAGCCCATGCCCTCTGGGCAACACTTGACAGCAGTTAAGTTTCCCATAGTGACCTGCTCAGAGGAACACAGGGATGGTCATTGATGGGACCCAACCACCTTGGCTATGTGACCATTTAACTGCACATTAAATAAGCCAACATCCTGTTTTCATCACCACTTCCATGAACTTGGCTCTCTGTCTGTCCCTGAACTTATTTAGATCTTCTGCTGAAATAGTGTCTGAACCTGTGACGCTATGGTCATGATTCTGAACCGTGAAAAGTTCACCAAGTTAATGAGCCTGACTCTGGGAGATTTCCTAGGCCAGCCCATTGGCCCCACCCCAGGGAGAGGCAGACCCTGGACAGAGCATCCGAGCCTCTGCAAGGAGTGGCCCTCAAGTAGGTGATCTGTAAAGGCAAGAAGCAGAAGGGAAGGCTTCGGTTTCCTTTGCTTCACTGTGGATAATTCTGGAGACATTAGCAAAGTGCCCTGGGTTTCCACAGCCTCTGGCTCCCACTGGCCTCCCTCAAGTCATCCTGGTGAAAGCACTGGGGGATCCAGCCACCAGAAATGCCCCTAGTGCCTTTTACCTAGCTTTTTTTTTTTTTTTAAAGTCAGGATCTCACTCTGTCACCTGGGCTGGAGTGCAGGACACAATCCTGACTCACTACAGCATCAAATTCCTGTGCTCAAATGATCTTTCTACCACAACCTCCCAAGTAGCTGGGACTACAGGCACATGCCACCATGCCTGGCTAATTCTTTAGTTTTTATAGAGATGAGGTCCAGGCTGGTCTCAAACTCCTAGACTCAAGCAGTCCTCCAGCCCAGGCCTTCCAAAGTACTAGGATTACAGGCATGTGTCACTGTGCCCAGCATTTTCCCTAGCTTTAAAGCTCATTGCTATATGGTACATGGCTCTCTTTGTATTTACTTACATGTAGAGGTAATGCCACAAATAAAACTCAAAAGGAGAGAACTTCAGAGAGAAAACCAGCATCCAGAATATTCCAAGCCACTCAAATCTTCTGGAAAAATGGAAAAGACAATTGTGGATGTGTTAATTTTAATATTGAATTGAGACCACATTTTAAAATGACAAGTTTGTGTGTGATTGTGAGATGTGTATAAACTGAGAAATTATTATAATTCTATCATAATTTACTACTTTACCAAAATAAACTGATAAGATAAATAAGTACTGTTGCTAATGCCCAATTGACTAATATGACCTGAATAGAAATAAAATATTGGATGAGCTTGAGACGCCAAGATGAAACTAGATTAGTGACAGAATCGCAGTGTTCTGTTTCGATATAATTAAAGTGATGATTTAATGTGGTTTTAGCTCAGAATCGTCGTAAGAGGTTTTTTGTAATAACGTAGAAATGAATACACACTTGTCCAGGCTGCAAGGGAATAAAAGGTTGTAATATTTTTGAGTTCTCTTGGCAGGGTAATCCATTCTCATCAATCTTACACTCTGCAAGAGAACATAAGGATGTTTTTCTTCCAATCATTCACGGTCATTATTTAATGTAGGGTAACAGCCACAGTCTTCATTAATATATTAACCTATGGCTCAAAAAGGCCTTGCAGTAAACCAACTGACAACTCCTCATGACAGGTTTATATCATAGGGCTTGGAGACATTAACCATCTGAAATGCTGACCTCTAAGATAAGCCTAATGTTAATACCCAATTTAAGAAGGCTAGCCAGCAGAGAAAGAGGAATTCAAGCACCCAGCTCATGGAAACAACATACTGCTATTCAAGAGGAGCTGGTTAAAAATGTGTATGATCCAACCATATAGTGGAATATTTTACAACTTCAAAAAGGATGAGGTAGATCTACATGTAACCAAATGGAACAAGTGCCATTATGTATATAATATAAAAATATATGAGGAGAACCCAAAAAAACAGAATTTACTTATTAAAAAATTGTGTAGTTATTCTTACATGTTTAAACTTCAGTGACCTTCAAAGGACTCTCCATTGATGCAATATACCTATTGAGATGCTTTTTCCACTGCTCAAAACAGTTTTTGAACCCATCGATTTTGTTGCCTTTTAGTGCTTCTGCTATTTTTTTGTTTCACCCTTTCCACATGGGCAGCATGTTTCCCTTTGAGGATTTTTTTTAATCTGGGGAAACAAACCAAAAAAAAGTTGCTTGGGGTGAGATTGGGTGAATTGAGAGGGTGGGGCATGAGGGTTGTGCCTTTTTGGTCAAAAACTGCTGAAGACTCAGCATGGTTTGGGCAGATATGTTGTCCTGATGTAAGAACCAGTCACCTGTTTGCATAATTTAGGTGTTTCTTCCACAAATCATGACACAACCTTCTCAAAACTTCCAGATAAAAACTTTGGTTGACCATTTGATCTGAAGGAACAAATTCTGAGTGTATTACAAGGGACTCACCCTCCATAGAGATAATTCTGGGTTTTTGGGGTCCTCCTCTCGTATATAGTATGATATACATATATTTACATACATGGTTTAAAAATGGAGAGTTCGTGCTAATAGCTTCTTATTTTCTCAGCATTCTGGCATTAAGGGGTCCCCAGAGAAATGACTAACTCTAAGCCTGATCACCCCAAAGCAAACCCACCCAAGGCTTCATGGAAACACAGAACATAGTTTCTTAATGTCTTCAGCTTTGAGTCATTGTAAAGAAAATCATAGACTTTCACAAAAGTGTAACTAGCTTGTAAAGTGTGTGTCTACAAATTCTATTTCTTGATTTAAAATAACTCATAGCACAAGGCTCTCCATATAGGAAACCCAGAATAAGTATTTGTTGGCAATGAAACTAATCTCAAAAGGCCATCAGATTTATTCCCTTGTGTCAAAGCAGATGCCAAAAAACAAACAGCCCTATTAAAAAGTGCGCAAAAGATATGAATAGACACTTCTCAAAAGAAGACAGATGAGCAGCCAAAAGATACATGAAAAAATGCTCAGCCTCACTAATCATCAAAGAAATGCAAATTAAAACCACACTGAGATACCACCTAACTCCAGTCAGGATAGCCATCATCAATAACTCAAAAAACAACAGATGTAGGGAAAAGGGAACACTTCTACACTGTTGGTGAAAGTGTAAACTAGTACAACCTCTGTGGAAAACAGTTTGGCTATTCCTAAAAGATCTAAAAACCGATCTTCCATATGACCCCACAATCCCCCTTCTGGGAATATACCCAGAGGAACTTAAATCACTCTATAAAAAAAGATACCTGCACACGCATGTTTATTACAGCATTATTCACAATAGCAAAAATAAGAAACCAACCGTGCTGCTCACTGAAAGATTTTTAAAATGGATTTTTAAAATGTGGACATATACATGATGGGATATTACACAGCCATAAAGAAGGACAAAATTATGAACTTCACAGCAACTTGGATGTACTTAGAATCTATAATGCTCAGTGATCTCTCACAGAAACAAAGAATTGAATACTACATGTTCTCACTCATAAGCAGACCTTGAACAACTATTGTAATACCATAAGAAAGGGATTGGCAATAGTGGGAAACTGCCGGGGGGGGTACATTTTATCAACAAGGGTACCTGCATAAAGACCATTTGTATACCTAACCCTGAATTGTACCCCCCATCTTTAAAATTAACAAAAATGTTAAAAAGAAAGGGAAAAAAAAGCAGATGTCACCTTAGACATACAGTATTCGCCTGAGCATATGGAACAACGGTGGCAGCTCAGGACAACTAGCCCACCTACTCATCAGGTGCAGCTCTGTATTCTTGGTTGGATGCCACCCTGGTCATGGCCATTCTGCAGTCCTCCCTCAGGTGGTTCAAAAAACTTCACTCTCAGAAATAGTTCTCTCGGTCCAGCCTAGGTCCCCATCATTCAAGTTTACACAGCAAGAATAGGCTTGAGCACTGGTTTCAAATAACATTGTATTGAGATGCTTCACTCTTTAAGAATGTCACATAGTTCTTGTTTTCAGGGATGACAGGAGAACTGGACCCCTCCCATCTGGTTATTACTTTAACAGGACCAGTCGGCACCTGTCCCAGGGACACAGTGCAGGTGACAGTCAGGAACAAGCCTTGGAAATGGGGCTGAGTCACACATGGGTACTTCCTCCACTGCTGACAGTACTGCTCTGGAACATGGGTGAGGTATTGGACACCCTGTCTGTTCAGTGGGCACAGAGACACCTACTGCACACTACTGTTGAGAGGAATACATGAGACTATCCTGGAGAACACTTACCCCTGCCTGGCACACAAAGATTGCTCAATAAACAACAGCCAGCACTGCTACTATTGCTATTTTGAAGAGAAGAAAGAAATTCTGTAAAGCTGAGTGGTCCAAGGTTTCTGGTCACCCCTTGAACATGACTCCTTTTCACCCCGTGATTTCAAAGCAACCCAGTGCCTCAGAGCTCTTCCCGGCAGGTTTTCCATCTACACTTTCTCTCAGGGGGAACTCATCCCTGCGCAGGGTTTTAAGTGTCATCTGTCTGCTGATGACTACATCCTCAGCCCAGACCACTCCCCTAAAATCCATACTTTAGCTTCCTTTCTTGCTCCCTGGCCATCTTGACAGCTGCTCTTAGTTGGGGCCGTCCTGCACCTAAGGCAGGAAGATAGTGGCCGCAAAGAAGACGAAAAGGTCTCTGGGGTCCATCAACTCAAGGCTCCAACTCACTATGAAAAGTGGAAAGAGCATGCTAGGGTACAAAGAGACACTGAAGCTGAGCCGACAAGGCAAAGTAAAATTGGTCATCCTTACCAATAACTGCCCAGCCTTGAGGATATCTGAAATAGAGTACTATGCTATGTTGGCCAAAACTGGTGTCCATCACTACAGTGGCAATAATATTGAACTGAGAGTTTGCACACTCGTTATCATTGATCCAGGTGATTCTGATATCATTAGGAGCGTGCCAGAACAGATTAGTGAAAAGTAAACCATGCAAAATTGTTCTTTATAATAAAACTTGGCAGAACTTGTTTTTTAAAAAAAATCCTTACTTTACCCCACCATTATTTGACATCTCAACTTGGATGTTTAATCAACCCTTGGGGACCATGATCCAGGAGCTTATTCGGGTTCCTAGCCATGAGCCAGCAGAGATAGGGACATCTATTTCCCCTTTCCCAGTGGGAAGGGCTGCACTCCAACACATCTTCCCACCAGACCGGTGGCTGTCTTCTCCCTACCATGGCTCCAGGTTCCAGAGCTTGGTAGGTGATCTTCCCAGACAATCCCTGCCAATAGCTGGTCCCAATCCAGATGGCCTGGGACAATCTGGCCTGATGCACTCTCACTGAGGAGCTTTCCTCAAGTATGCCCTGTACTAGAAGGCAGGTCTATCCCTTAGACCAACCCCTTTTGGTTTCCCAAGGCCACACTGAGTAAAGAGGAATTGTCTTGGGCTGCAAATAAGTTATATAATACAGTTAGTATGTAATTACTAACTGTAATTAGTATGTAATAAGACTTTATAAAATTATCAGCTTTAGAAAAATGAGAACAATATAAAACTAGTGGGAAATTTGACCTTGTTTTTGTAAAATGAATCTATCAACATCTGGTTCGATGGAAGTGGTCACAATTCTTAGTGAGTTCTCAAGGTGCTCATCAGAAATATTTGTTCAAATTTTGCTCATGCGCTTCATAATTGGAAACAGCTGCTCACAAATATATGTGCTGCCAAAAAGCAGTGTCATGAATGAGGTGTGATTGTGAACTTAAAAAATGGAACTACACATGGGGTCATGAAGAAAAAAACACTAAATAAGCACATGATGTTAAAGTATTCTGTGGGGTGGGGAAATATTACCAGCTGTCCCAGGCTGCATGTGGCCCACAGACTGCAGGCTGGACATGCCTGCCTTTGACCCTCACCCCTTCAAGTATGTTCAGCAAGCCAGCAGTACTGGAACCATCTGGGAACTTCCTAGAAATACAGATTTCTCAGGCCCCACCCAGAACCACATTCTGGCAAGATCCCAGGTGACCCACATGCACGTCAAAGTTTAAGAAGTACTGGTGTAGAAAATGGACCACAGCCAGGCTCAGTGGCTCAGCCTGTAATCCCACGCCTTTGGGAGGCTGAGTTGAGTGAATTGCCTGAGCCCGCGGGTTCGAGACCCACCTGGGCAACTTGGCGAGACCTCATCTCTACAATAAATCAAAAATCAGCCGGCCGTGGTAGCGCGAGCCTGTAGTTCCAGCTACTTGGAAGGCTGAGGCGGAAGGATCGCCGGCGCCCAGCAGGTCAAGGCTGCAGTGGCCAGGAACGGCCATTGTACTCCAGTCTGGGCGACAGAGTGAGACTCCAAATCAAACAAAAAAAAAGAATATGGACCACGCTATGTATAGCCAAAGGTCTCTACCCAGCCTCCCCACCTCTCTGCAGGAAAAAGGAAGCAGGCAGATCCAGCTCTTCTTCCTGTCCTAGGCCTTGGAAGTTGCTTGGCCTTGGGAAATTCATCCAGATTCTTGATTCAGGACAGTGCCTTAACCTACCCATGCCCCAGACTGAGTTTCTAACATGGTCCCTCCCCACACCCACAAACTGCTCCCTGTTCCACACTTCCTTCTCCTCGAGGTTCCTGAGAACTTTCTGTTTCCAGACTCGGGCAGCCATTCTGGCCTCATCTTTGCTCTCGTCCATCACACCCACCCCATAGGATGTGCAGTCTCTGTCGCAAAACACAGGAGACAGACAGTTCCAACTCCTTCTCCCCTGTTCCCTGAGGCCACGTGGGTCCAAGTCACCACCCCGCACTCAGGCCTGACCACAACCACCAAGTGGCTGCCTGCATTGCCAGAGCCATCTTGCCAAACACAGCAGCCACATTCCTCCACGGCTCCCTGTTCCACTCAGAGTGATAGCCAAAGCCCTGCACAAACCCAGAGCCCGACACAACTGGTCCCCGTTACCCGCTTACTCCACACCAGCCACCCTGGCTCAGGCAGCTTCTGAGCCAGAGGCCACAAGCTGGAATGTACTTCCCCAGATAGCCTCAGAAAGTGTCATGGCTACCCCCTTGCTCATGACACTTCATGGAGGAGAGAGATCAAGAGCAAGCCTCCTTCCAGTGGGGCTGTCTGACCACATTTTGTAACCCCCCCCCCCAGCCCTCCCTTCCCCTTCTAGGTGACGTTTACCCCTACAGTGCTTCTCATGGACCTGCCATGTGTTTCATGTACCTTGTTTATCATCTACCTTTCACTTCCACAACAGTACATTTCACGAGGGCAGGGGTGATTCAGGAGCTAGGCAAGACATAGAGGGGACACTAACACTGGGTAACTTGAGGACAGTTTAACAGAGGGTCCACCTCCCAAGACATGGGCAAAGGTAGGAAAGGTCATGGGACTGGTAGTATTCAGGGCTCATGACTCCAGGGGCCCCATTTCACCTTCAGCCTGAGTTAGGGTATGGGGAAACTGAAGCCCAGGGAGAGAAAGAAAAATCTGAATGGGGTGGGCCACTTGACTGCAGGATGATGACCCTTGGCTCAGGGACTTCAGCCAGCAGTAACTACCCCACAGGGAGACAGCCTGGGTCCTAAACGCCCCAACCTCCCTCTTTTCCTTCAGCTCCGGCTGCTGCTCCCCATTGGCCAGCCTGAAACAGAAACCAGGGGATGAGACCTGTTGGTTCAGCCTCCTGGGATGCAAAGCAGGCCGCGAGGGGTGGACAGGATATCTTCAGGCTGACGCAGAGAGCTTTGATGTGTATTTCCATCCTACTCCTGGTACAGTAAGAGTATGAATGTTCTAGGAATGCTTAACAAACTACCACCAACTGGGTGGCTTAAAACAACAGAAATGTATTCTCTCACAGGTCCAGAGGCCAGAAATCTGTAATCAAGCTATCAGCAGGACCGTGCTTCCTCTCCAGACTTTAGAAGAGAAGGCTGTCCCAGGCCGTCTTTCAGCTCTCATGTGGCCAGCAATCCCTATGCTTCTGGCTAGGGTTGTATTACTCCAATCCTTACCTCCACGGTCATGTGGCCTACTTTTTGTGGGTCTGTGTCTCTTTTTTTGTTCATAGAAAGATGCCAGTCACATTGGATTAAGGACCCACCCTATACCAATATGACCTCATCCTAACTGATTACATCTGCAATGATCGTATTTTCTTTTTTCTTTTTTTTTTAAGTTGGAGTCTCACTCCATTGCCCAGGCTGGAGTGTAGTGGCACACTCACAGCCAGCCCAGCATTGACCTGCTGGGCTCTGGCGATCCTTCTGCCTCAGCCTTTCATGTAACCAGAACTACAGGCACGCGCTACCATGCCCAGCTAATTTTTGATTTATTGTAGAGACGAGGTCTCACTAAGTTGCTCAGGCTGGTCTTGAATTCACAGGCTCAGGCAATCCACTTGCCTCGGCCTCCCAAAGTGCTGGGATTACAGGCTGAGCCACAGAGCCCAGCCACCGTATTTTCAAATAAGGTCATATTCACAGGGTCCACGCGTTTAGGATTTCAACATATACTTTGGAGGGCCACAATTTAACCCATAATAGAAAATACTCCATAAACATTCATTAACTGAAGCAGTGACTCAATTGTACCTTCCTGAAAATAAAAGAGAAAATTGAAGTTTGGGGGAAAATCAGATCAGATCATTAAAGGGCCTCACTTTATTTTTTTAAAAATGTTTTCTTGATATTATGGGCAACTATGGGCAGCTGTAAATCTCAACGAGGAGTTGAAGGCCAGAATGTAGTAGTAGACAGAAATCCTAAAAACGAAAACAAAACACACACACAAAATCAACCCCCCAAAATTAATAAATAACCCAAGCAACCAGAAGCATGTGATCTGGGGGCAGTATAAAATCCAGGTATAGAACCCAAGAAAGGCTCAGAACTCAGAAGTATTAAACTCAGTATATAGAAGAGGACTAAAAAGACTGATCTCTTCCCCACACCCCTCCGTGCACAGAACAGGAATCCAGCTCCCCGAGTATGGGCTCTTCTCTAGAGAAATTAAATGGTTCCAAGGCGGTCACCTCAACATTCCAGCACTCATGGGTCTCCCAGGCTGCTCACCCTAAAGTGAACCTGATAGCTGATGGGCCTTGATGGTCTTTACAAAACCCACTCTTAACACTCCATGGCCTCTTTCTTAACTTGAAGATCAATGAAGAATGACCCGACTTCTGAAAGAAACCAGAAACATTAAGGAGAAAGCACAAGATAAACAAGAAAAAGGGAACCATGAAACAGTATGTACCTATGATTCCATATGAATTAAAAATATACACATACAATATGTTGGTTAATGCCTCAATATACACAAACGTTGATTATGCAGGTACCCTTGTTGATGAGGTGTGCCCCCCACACTCCCCTGGCAGTTTCCCTCTACTGCCAATCCCACCCCTCAGCCCAACAGCTTCCCACTACTGCCAATCCCTTTCTTATAGTATTATGATAATAGTTCAAGGTCCACTTATAAGTGAGAACATGTGGTATTCAGTTCTTTGTTTCTGACACTCAGATATTGACAGTGCTAACCTCTAGGTAGTAGGAACATGATTTTTTTCATTGTTGCATTTTTTCTCAATTTTCATTTTCAGGAAATAGGATCAAAGGGAGAAGAAAGTCAGAGGCTCAGGAAGCTGGCTCAGTCCTGCCACCAAGACTCAGAGTGGTGAGTTCCCCAAACACAGAGGGCAGTCCAAGACAATGGCAAACATCTGCCACACTCAAGAAGGAAATGTATTCATGACAACACTGCTTGGCTGCGCAATGAACAATGTGTTTTCATTACACTTTTTATTTTGAGGCAATTATACATTCTCATGCAGTTGCAAGAAGCAATACAGATATCCCGAGCATCTTTTACTCTGTTTCTTCCGATAGAATATCTTGCAGAATTAGAGTACAATATCAAAACTAGGGTACTGACATGGATACAGTCAAGATAGAGAACATGTACATCACCATAAGGAACACTAATGTTGCGCTTTAATATCCACACCCACTTCCCTTCACCCCTACTTCTCCTTAAGCCTTGGCAGTCACTCATCTGTTTTTCATTTCTATAAAATGTTGTTACTTCATGAAGGTATTTAGGTGGAATTATAGACTATGTAATTTGGGGGGATTGACTTTGTTTTACTTAGCATAATTCTCTGAGAATTCCTTCATGTTGTTGCATATGCAAATAGTTTATTCCTTTTTACTGCTGGATAGTATTCCACAGTATGATACCACAGTTTAACCATTCATCCTCTGAAGGAAGCCTGGGTTGTTTTCATGGTGGCTATTATGAATAAAGCTGCTCTAAACATTTATATCTGTGTACAGGTTTTCGTGTGAATGTAAGTCTTCCTTTATCTGGGATAGGTGCCCAGATACCATATGTTACATCATATGATAATTGCACGTTAGTTTTTAAAGAAATTGCCAAACTATTTTCCAGAGTGGCTATGCCATTTTATGAGTGGTTGATGATGTTGTTGAGTCCTTTTATATCCTGGCTTATTTCTGGTCTATTTGTTCTATCAAATGTTCAAAGAGGAATGTTGACGTCTCCAACAATAATTGTGGGTTGCCTACTTCCTACAGTCCTAGCAGTTCTTTTCTTTACATATTTTGCAACTCTATTGTTTGATGTATACAAATTTAGGATTGCTATGTTTTTCTGGGGGGGATTGACCTTTTTATCACTATACATGAGGGGGAACCCAAAAAAACCCCAGAATTATTTTTTGGAAGGCAAACCCTTTGTACAGGCTTCTCCCTCTAGGTGAGTGTTCTGGGAGCCCATTTGCATCAGTGTACCAGCTACAGCATTGTTGTGAGAGGCTGCCTTCGACTTCAGTGAATTTTTTTTTTTTTTTTGACAGTCTTTCAATGCATTTGCCCATTTCATGGTGTGATTCATGAGCACACCTGCCCCACACTGCCCTGAGTGTCCAGCAATTTTTGGCCAAAAACGGCATGAACCTGGTACCCCACTCTCTCTATTCACCTGATCTCTCCCCAAGCAACAATTTTTTGTTTCCCTGAATGAAAAAAATTCTCAGAGGGAAACGTTTTGTGGGAGATGTGAAACAAAAAATGGCAGAAGCACTAAAGGGCATCACAATTGACAAGTTCAAAAACTGTTTTGAGCAGTGGAGAAAGCATCTCAATAGGTGTATTGAAGAAGACTAAAGTTTAAACATTAAGAATAAATACACAATTTTTTTTTTTTTTTTTTGAGTTGGAGTCTCACTCTGTCGCCCAGACTGGAGTGCAGTGGCTGCTCCCGGCCACCGCAGCCTCGCCTACTGGGCTCCGGCGATCCTTCCGCCTCAGCCTTCCAAGTAGCCGGAATTTACAGGCATGCGCTACCACGCCCAGCTGATTTTTTGATTTATTGTAGAGATGAGGTCTCACTGCCCAGGCGGGTCTCGAACCCGCGGGCTCAGGTAATCCACTCACCTCAGCCTCCCAAAGGCACAGGATTACAGGCTGAGCCACCGAGCCCGGCTAAATACACAATTTTTATAAATAATTTCTGGTTTTGGGGCGGTCCCCCCTTGTAACATCCCTCTTTGTCTATGGTAAATTTTTTTGCTCTGAAGTCTACTTTAGCTGATGCTAATATAGCCACTCCTGCTTTTCTTTAATTTTTGTATCCTTTTTCTTTCAAACAGATATATTGTTATAGTTGAAGTGAGTTTCTTGTATAGCATATAGTTGGGTCATTTTTATTTACTTATTTAAAGTGGACATATAAAATTGCATGTAGTATAACATACAACTTGATGTTTGGGGTAAAATTTTTTAAGCCACACTGTCAATCTCTATTTTTTTAATGGGTGTATTCAGACTATTTATGTTTAATGTAATTATTGATGTGTTAGTGTTTAAGTCTGTCCTTTCACTTTTTGTTTCTTGTTCTCTCTTTTTTCTGTGGTATTTTTCCTGCCTTCCTTTGCGCTATTCGAACATTTTTTTTTTTTGAGTTGGGCTCACTCTGTTTATCCATGGCGCTCCGCCATCTGTGTGGTTTTTGGCTCGCTCATTTTTTTCTCTCTTCTCGATTACAGCATGCACCACTATTTTTTTTGATTATTGTCTCATGCCCAGGCGTTCCCGTGCAATTATAATATGCACATGTTAGAGTCTTTTTGAGTCCAACAGCCCTGGGCTACTTTTTTGGGTTAGTTGATTTATTAGTGTTTTTTAGTTATTTCTTGTGTGATTTAGCTTTTCTAGCTTCATTCTTTTTCTCTTCTTCTTTGAACACCAATAACACAAATATGACACAAATGTTAGATCTTTTTGGTAGAGTCCAACAGATCCCTGAGTTCTGTTTTTGTTGTTGTTGTTGTTGTTGTCCTAGTTCACTTTTCTCTGTCATACAGTTTCTGTAATTTTTATTGTTCTATCTTTTAGTTCACTGACATTTTCTGTGTCCTCTCCCTTCTCCTGATAAAACCACTGCTGAGCTTTGATTTTCAATTCTAAAATTTCCATCTGGTTTCTCTTTATATCTTGTATTTCTATTCTGAGATTTTTATTTCTTTGTTGAAGCTATGTTAATCTTTGTTTCAAGCATATCCAAAATACTCATTGAAGCGTTTTTTTTTGTTGTTGTTGTTGTTTTAGTTGGAGTCTCACTCCGTCACCCAGGCTGGAGTGCAGTGGTCTGCTCACGGCCACCCCAGAGATTACTTGCTGGGCTCCGGTGATCCTTCTGCCTCAGCCTTCCAAGTAGCCGGAACCACAGGTACGTGCTACCATGCCTAGCTAATTTTTTATTTATTGTAAAGACAAGATCTTGCCAAGTTGCCCGGGCTGGCCTCAAACCCGCGGGCTCAGGCAATCCACTCGCCTCAGCCTCCCAAAATGCTGAGATTACAGACTGAGCCACCGAGCACAGCATCATTGAAACATTGTTATCATAGCTGTATTAAAGTATCTGTCAGACATACCTATGATAAAGCTTAACTTTAAAAAAGAAAAAATATATTTGCCAGACAATTCTAATGTATCAGCCAGGATTCCTACATGGCCTCTTCTGACCCACCCAGCAGGGACATTGGGACACTTCATTATAGCCTCACAAGGGTGCGAGTCTGAAAGCCCAACTCAGCCTTTGCTGATGTTAGCAGGGGTAAGTTTTTCTATTGTGTTTGACTGGCACAGAGCAGTTATTGTCTAAATGTTTCCTGTCTTGGAGGCTGCCCCATTCCTGGTCCTTTGGATAGAGAGAACAGCCTTTCTTGTCTGTGCCCACTCTGTTTCTGGGATGCAGGCTTCTTCAGCTCCAAGTCTGAGATACATAAGTCAGAAAGAAAAGTGCAAGGAACTCATCATATTGTTCCTTGGGTCCTAACATCCCTAGCTTGTCTGCCTTCTTTTCTCTGCTTTTCTTTTTTTTTTTTAAGTTTTTTTAATATTAATAAATTTGATTTTTGTTTCTTTTTTTTTTTTTTTTTTTTTTTTGAGTTGGAGTCTCACTCTGTCGCCCAGACTGGAGTGCAGTGGCCGCTCCCGGCCACCGCAGCCTCTACCTGCTGGGCTCCGGCGATCCTTCCGCCTCAGCCTTCCGAGTAGCCAGAATTACAGGCATGCGCTACCACACCCGGCTGATTTTTTGATTTATTGTAGAGATGAGGTCTCGCTGCCTAGGCAGGTCTCAAACCCACAGGCTCAGGCAATCCACTCACCTCAGCCTCCCAAAGGCGCGGGATTACAGGCTGAGCCACCGAGCCCGGCTCTGCTTTTCAACATCTTCTTATGTTAGTCTTATATATGATATCCAGGGATTTTAGTGTATTTAGTGGGAGGAATAGGTAAAAGCATGTTTTTTCCATCTTCCTGGAAGCAGAACATGTGAACAACATATGCAGTCACAATGATAAAAGCACACTTATTGATTTTTAATTTTAATCAACTTATAGATAAGCACCGTAGACATCATTGTGTTCCCAGAAAGCATGTAAAAGTTATAATTGCTGAAAATATAAGAGTACATATTAATGATAGAGGAAGCAAGAAGGAAGTGAAGATAAAGGGTGAAAAATATTCTCGTCTAACAAAGTTGGGGGAGTCAAAAGCAATATATCTAACAAATGGAAAAAGAGCAAAGTGGAACATGTGATCTTTAAAGCTGCATCGGCTACCCACAGGGTATCTACAAATAATAACATATCTATGTAGCCGACTAGAAGAGGAGTATAAGGGGGCTCAATTCTCATCTCCACAGCAGAAAATCAGTAGATGGTATTGATTATTTTTCACTGTAAATGCCAGTGTACAATTTTATTTTCTAAAAACCTGTCCTTGTATTATGTTGATAAAAATAAAAACATATGTAAAAAAATTAAAGCCATATATGTCATTCAAATTTCTCTCATTTCTAAGAATGTATAAATAGACATAAGTTTTAACTTTTATCATAGCTGTTGTGTTCCAAATATTTAGTATTTTATCTATCCTAAAATAATAAATGCTTTTTTTATGAGTAAAACATCATAGAGTTACAAATGCCTTTGTAAAATAACAGTTCTATGAATTTTAACACATGTACAGATTTGTGGGACCACCACCACTATCAGAACAGTTGCACTCCAAAAAAATCTCCCCTGTGTGATCTCTTTGTAGACCCTCACTCTATCACGAAGGTTTTGTCTTTTTTGAGGATGTCATATAAATAGAATCACACCATATGTATCTCTTTTTTAAAAAAATCAGTGTTTCTTTGCAGATTGCATATGTTGAGAAGTTTGGAAGAAAGACGAAATTTCAACAAGATGTCAGCAAATGCTCATACCCCTGCCTGTCTCTAGCAATTAAGGGGAATGGATGGTTGGAGTCTGGATGGCAAAACTTCAGATGTTCCAACCACTCACCAATAAAATGTCATGCCAACTCTTCTTCATGACTGTCTTTATTCAGAGAAGATGATATTGATTCAGCTAATGATCTTGCTACCATTCAGTACAACAGAAAGATCACATGCCTGCACATTTGTGCAATTTATAGCCTCTCCATCACACTTTTCATAAGTAGTGCTGTCCAATATCTATGAATAAATTTAATAACTTCAAGAGCAAAAACCTGGTTTTTGAATTTTCTTTTAAAAGCGAAGCAGAGTGCAGTGGCTCACACCTATCATCCCAGCACTTTGGGAGGCTGAGGCAGGAGGATTGCTTGAGCCAAGGGGTTTGAGACCAGCCTAGGCAGTATAGTGAGACCTCATCTCTACAAAATATTTTTAAATTATCCAGGCATGGTGGTGTGCACCTGTATCCTCAGCTACTCTGGAGACTGAGGCAGAAGGAACGCTTGAGCCCAGGAGTTTGAGGCTGCAGCGAGCCGTGATCAGACTACTGTAATCCAACCTGGATGACAGAGTGAGACCCCCAACTTGAAAAAAAAAAAGCAAAGTAGTTTTTTGTTTTTCCTTCTGGTACGCTCTAAAATCTAAACCAATTAACTATAGCTTCCAGCCAGGCTCGGTGACTCAGCCTGTAATCCCAGTACTTTGGGAGGCTGAGGTAAGTGGATTGCTTGAGCCCGTGGGTTCGAGACCCGCCTGTGCAACTTGGCAAGACCTCATCTCTACAATAAATCAAAAATTAGCCAGGTGTGGTTTCGCGCGCCTGTAATTCCAGCTACCTGGAAGGCTGAGGCGGAAGGATCGCCAAAGCCCAGCAGGTTGAGGCTGCGGTGGCTGGGAGCAGCCACTGCACTCCAGTCTGGGGGACAGAGTGAGACTCCATCTCAAAAAAACCAAAAAAACAAAAAAAAACTATAGCTTCCAAGTAAACTGGCTTGTACTTCTTGACGTCACTAATATCATGAGTTAATCCGTTAAATATGCTGGTTAGTATTACCAATTTAGATGCCAGAATTGTTCTGACAAGAAAATTATTTTGATATTAGCATAACTGATACTTTGCTGCTTCTCTTGACAATAGTTAACTACAGGTTTAGTTGCCTCTTGGAGTCTTACGGGAACACAACAGTAGTTCAGTATTATCAGAGCGGAGGATGATCTCATGCTTATCTAATTTGAGTGGCCATGCGACTAGATTGGCTAAGAACCATTCCAAAATCTTTAGATATAGGAGTTGTATAAACCAGAGCCATCTTGACATAATTAAACATGAAATTCAATGTCAGAAAGCCATTCCTACACACGCTGAATTTCTTGGTGACATTATGATAAAGGCGAAAGGTGCATTAAAAACTTTGGATCTATATTGAGGTTGTAAAATGTCATCCATAGACAGTTCCTGTCTAGAGATTCATTTGCCAGACATAGATCAATAAATGCTGTGAAAAGTTCTACAATAAAAGTATTCCCAACCAACTGCTCTATTAAACACCAGCGAGTGCTTGCTTGTTGAACAGTATTTCTGTAATGCCAGTATTAAGTGTACAATTTACTAAAATAGAATTAATTCATTTTCAGGAAAATTAATTCGGAAATGATATATTAGATTTGCCTTGTTTTTTAGGATAAAATCCTGATAGTAACTACTGCTCTATAACCAACCACAGACAGGTAGATGCTGGAGACTTTTTTTTTTTTTTTTGAGTTGGAATCTCACTCCATTGCCCAGGCTGGAATGCAGTGGCCCAACCACCTGTTGGGTTCCAGTGATCCTTTCACCTCAGCCTTCCAAGTAGCCAGAACTAGAGGTGCACACTACCATGCCCAGCTAATTTTTCATTTATGGTAAAGATGAGGTCTCACCAAGTTGCCCAGGCTGGTCTTGAACCCGGGCAATCCACTCGCCTCAGCCTCCCAAAGTGCTGGGATTACAGGCTGAGCTACCGAGCCCGGCTGATGCTGGAGACTTTTACTTCTGAATTGTGGGGTTAAAACTTGATATCTAGTGGTAATACAGTATCTAGTGTCTATACAGAAAAATGCTTTTATCATAGCAGAAATCTAGCTATTTCCAGCTCACCAGAAAGAAGACAAAATAAGCAAATGTGTCTTGGTAGACGATTACTCTTGGAATACCAGTTAAAAAAAAAAAAAAACATTCTGAAAGACAGAGCAATGTCCAAGTTTCCGTGGTCCCCAGATAGGCAGCAGACAGCTGGATTGGGAGCAGTGCTGGCAAGTGTCCCCAAGGTGAGGGAAATTTCAGATCCACATTCAATCTCTCAACAGGAAGGATTGCTTTCCTGGCAACAGGAAGATTAATCATACATTGCACAAAGGAGACACAAAGCTCAGTAATGTGAGACCTTGATTTACAAAGGTCTCTTGATTTACTGTTATGTATTTTTAAACCATGTTATTTAAAACATGGCTATCTTAAAAGCTAGTGTTTAAGTCAGCTTGATTGTTGCTAAAGATCTACCCTATGCTAATAAGAAAACCACTGTATTCTGTCTACATAGTCCCAGTTCCCTGTAACAGACCCAACTTCTCATAAAATTGTTTGTCAGGTGATGAATATTGGTTTTCTTCTATTGTTTTTATTGTTACTGTTTGTTTGGGTTTTTTTTCCAATTTAGTTTAAATGTTATAGAAGCCCACATAAGAACAATACTTAATAGTTAACACCTTGATAGGTGAATACAAATGGTAAGTACTTTTGTATTTAAAAATACCTTTTGTCAGCCAGGCTCGGTGGCTCAGCCTGTAATCCCGTGCCTTTGCGAGGCTGAGGTGAGTGGATTGCCTGAGCCCGCAGGTTTGAGACCCGCCTGGGCAGCGAGACCTCATCTCTACAATAAATCAAAAAATCAGCCGGGCGTAGTAGCGCATGCCGTAATTCCGGCTACTCAGAAGGCTGAGGCGGAAGGATCGCCGGAGCCCAGCAGGTAGAGGCTGCGGTGGCCAGGAGCGGCCACTGCACTCCAGTCTGGGCGACAGAGTGAGACTCCAACTCAGAAAAAAAGAAAAAAAATACCCTTTGTAACTGGCATAACTAACATTTGTGTGGCCCTTTGTAGTTCATAAAGCACTTGCAAATGGCTTATTTGAGTCCTAGGGTAGCTGAGGTATACATACAGGTAAGCAAACAACTAACACCCTCAGTTCACGGATGAGGAAACTGACTTGTCCCAAACCACATAGCATATTGAGATGGGGACTCAAGTGTGGCCTTTCATCACACTGTGTTCCTGGTTAATCAGGCACTTACTGGGCCCACTATTTGCAGACTCTGCCATTCTACTTCGATGTCACACTCACCACTGCCTCCTCAGATTTGGAGGCACTGAATGAATGGATTTTTTGAAAGCCCACAGTAGAGCTCAGCTCATGGTAAACACCCAATAAATGTTCTATCCTTATTATGATCGACACAGAACAATTAAATTCTATCCAAGTTCATTATGTGCTAAATATGGTTAAAGTAAGACAGTATATACGACTATACAACACTAAATAGGATAGTACCAATACCAAATCAGGCCCAGTCTATCCTCTAGCAGTAAGCCAATTTCTGTGACAATAGGTTTTTCAAAAGAGAGTTTATTCACGAGGCAGCTGAGCCAGGAAGTGGGAGAACAGCTCTCAGATCTGTCTCCCTGAAAGTAGGGCTTACTTATGGGATAGAAAGCAGATGGTCTAAAGTATGGGAAAGGTGACTGGTGGATAGGAAAGGCGAGGTAGTCAGGTAAGCAAATGTAATCCAGTTACATGGTTCCTCATAGGATGCATGTTCAGAAAATGGTGGCCTCAGCATGATCTGAGGGAGGAGTTTTTAGCCCTTTGAGGTCAAAGATCACCTCCTGGGCATTGCAAAGCCCCAGCGGAATGGTCAGTGGTATCAACTGGTTTGAACTAGATAGGAGCTGCCCCCAAGTTCCTGAAGAACAACTTTAAGCACCTGTTACTATAGGGACCCACAGTCAGAGGCGTTATCTATAAGGAAGCTAGTAGAAATTTAGTTCTGAATTGTTTGGCTACGTGACTTGCTAGTGGGAGTTTTAAGATCAACTAGAAGTAAACAGTTAAAAGCAAACATGACAGGTTGAGTTTGGCAGACTTAATCAGGTTAGTCCTCAGTTTCAGTACAAGCAAATAATATTTTTAAAGAACCTGCTAAACTTTCCCAAAGAATTTACAACATTGCAGTGTGAAGAATTCATATAATCAAAATAAGCATGCAATTTCCTATATGAGCCTTGACATACAAATAACTAGACCAGGGATTCACAACTTTGGCAATTTTTGTAAAAATGTGAAACATCTTCAGTTCAATCAATAAGCAAACACATGTTTCTAAAGGCCCTCATGTCAGGCCCTGAAAATGGGATTCTGAGTGTGGGAAGAGTGCGAATGGGGAAGAAGAGACTCCAGGACAATTTCAAAAGAGAGGTCAGATTCAGTTGGGTTGACAATGGAAAATTTCCAAGTTTAGCCAAATATGCATTTGAAGAGGTTTATCCTGAAACAAATGTGAGTTACCAAGTCCAAAGGCACACTGGGAAAGTAAGAGGTCCTGAGAACACGTGCCCAAGGTGCAGCTTGGTTATATACATCTTAAGGAGACAGAAGTTACTAAGTAAACAAATAAATAAATACATGTGAGATTCACACTGGTTCTGCCTAGGAGGGCGGGACATGTCTAAAAGTGGTGGGGCGTAGGGAGAGAGGGAGGTGGCTTGCAGGTCATAGATGGATTCAAAAATGTCCTGATTGGCAATTGGTAGAAAGAGTAAAAAGCTCTAAGGAATTTTGAAATTCAGTAAAAGAAACGCTGACTTGAGATATGGGGTGGGTTGAGGAAGTCACGGTTTTGATATGTAGATAAAACCTCATAGGCAGCAGCTCTGAGAATAGATAGCAAATGTCTAGCTCCTCTGGGGACCAGGAAGGGATTCTATACAGATGCAAAGTCCTCCCAAGAGAGGGCTTTTTATTTCCTTCTGTATCTGTTATGTGATATGCCAGAGTCAGGTTGGAAAGTAAGCTACATTATAAGGCTAATAAAAACTCATCTGATGAGACATCATAGTTTATAGAACATGACCTCCCAGTCCCCTTTGTTAGGAATTTGGGCAAGAGGGGAAAAAAAGTTCAGAGTTTAGTCCTCAGGTCGATGATGATGAGAAAGCTGTTGATCATGTGGAAAGGGCCAAGAGTCATGCAGGGCAGAGGGCACGTCACTGTGAAGCCAGGTGGAGTGTGGTGTGTTGTTCCATGGGGTCTTTGACTTCACTGCAGAAAAGAATTTCAGTATAGTTTATGAAAGAATTTATCAGAAAGAAAAGAGACATTCTCGAGAAAAAGCATGGTTACCTGAAGAGAAAGAACACGTGCTCACCTTTGATAAGAAGCTTTGTATACTTTTACAATGATGATTAAGCAAACCATGAGAGTGAAGGGCTACAGATATGTAGTCACAAGTTTTTAGTACCATTTTTCAAGCTTTTAAGATCACAGGGAGCTTCTAAATAATGAAAGTTGCTGTCTAACTAGATTTGGGCTTTTCTTAGAACATCAGGTCTATGTTTGGGGTAATTTCCTATTGTTTCTGTGATTTACCGTCCCAGTAGTTCCACATTCCAACCCACAAGGTGGTGAGGTCTGATATGCTTGGTCAGTCCGGTAAAGGTTGTGGGTGGATGAGAAAGATGTCTGAATCCTTACCCCCTTTTAATTTAAACCTGCCTGCAACAAGCTCATCTATCTCTAAGCTACGCTGGCTAACCTGCCTCAACTGAGTGGGTGGTGCGTTTGAGGATGATGAACCCAGGCATGGCTGTAGCTTGTGACTTCCGGGGAGGTGAATGAGCCACATGAACTGAACAACAATGCCATCTGCCACCCAGGCCTTTCCCCTCCTTCTGGGGAATTCCTCTCTCTGTTTTCAGAGCATGGTTCCTGCTTTCCTGACCCCACAGGCCAGGAATCCTCAGGAACTCACCACCTTCACAACCAACCCACCATCCTGGGCACAGTGAGGGCTTCAGGAAAACAGTAAGAATGGAATATGATTTTCGGCTTTCCACCTTTTATTCCCCCAAAACTGGGTGTGTGTGTTTAAGAAAAAAATCTTACGCTAAGCAATGGGGACATACAGTTTGGGTTTAGAAAGACAGTGAGAGCTCTGTCTACATTGGGTGGTTCTGGAGAGTTGATTACTATTCTTAGAGTTTGGGGTTTTCATTTTGTTTTTGTTTTTTGTTTTTGGCTGTTGTGTTAAGCAGGATTCTTCCAGACATCGTGATAAGAACTTTTGTGCAAGTCACCTAGCACAGCTCCTAGGAAGAAAGCTGAAATCAAGGCAGGGAAGGTCAAGACGGCAGTAAGGATACCGAACAATGAGGTCCCCTCAGTGGGCAGCTGGGACTCAGGAGCCTGTAGAACAGTCCTCAGAGTAGGCCCAGGGGAGGGGAAGAAGCTGGACTATAGATCCTTAGTGCCCAGTTATGCTGGCTGGGCTCCTCCCAGGCTGTCAGCACTCCGGCGCCTGGCTTCCCCTGCTGTCCCCAGAGGGATCCAGACAGAAAGATGCTTGCTCCAGGTACCACGATCACATGCAGCCAGAGATCCAGGAGGCACCCACAGAAGGTTCTTCCACAGCCTTCTTTTTCAAACATGCCTGTAATCCCAGCACTCTGGGAGGAGGAGGCGAGTTTGAAAGAGCTACATTCAAATTCTGTTCATTTGCTCTCACCTGAGTAAGAAAGTCAGATCGAAAAACAGAGTTCTATATGTTCTATAAAAGCAGCAGACACCGTTGGTCCAATGTTGGCTAAACTGACCTAACTATAAGGACTTGGGATGGATTGTCTCAAGCAAGAATAGGAATGAGAAACAAATTGCAAGATTGTCCTACGTGAAGGAAAAACTGCCTGACAATAAAGCCTTACATAGAAACAGCAAAAACAAAGAAAATAACAACAAATAATGAAAAGTCTAGAAGGTAAAATGTACAAATGTCAAAAACATCATGACCCTTAATATAAAGGCATTTAGGGAATATTTGCTGCAAATGGAGGAGGCACCCTAGAAAATAGAAAAGTACCCTAAAGACAGGGGAAAGCATGTAACAAGAACAGGAAACGCTCATGGAAATGAATACTATGTCTGAAATACAGCCAGAATTAAATGTAACTTTATGTTAGTCAACTGCATAAGAACTGGCTGATGGGGCCTGGCCAGGGAACAAAGGTTTTTCAAGGACTTTTTCATGGGGTGAGATTGATAACCGTAATGAAAGCCACAACATTAATAATGAAGGGATCAACGACACAGACAAATATATTTACAGACCATTGCCTCAACTTGAGGCCTGCAAAGGCCCAGATGTATCACTGCTTTCAAATTTATTTATAGATCAGTGTCCTAATGTGATAAACAGTTGACTTGTAAACTAAAAATACTGAAAACCACAACATGTAACTATGACTTTTTTCCTCTTCTTTATTGTGCGAAAGATGTCAGCACAGGTCTGTGGCCGGGGACTCCTTACTCATCTGATGAATGGGATGAACAGTGTCAGAAGATGAACTTACCCCACAGCCAACATCCAATAAACAACACACCAGATCCTTGTCAACAAGCTCAACTCAGACTCCAAAGGTTCACTAGAAACCTCTCCCACGGAAATGTCCTTCTCCGAATCTCATGTGACCACATTGCTATGGCCTGGTGCTGTCCAGGTTCCAAGGAGAGAAAACCTAGACCTTCTGGCTTTGGGCTCAGCAAGTCTATAGACAATTACTGTTCCAAAAGGAAAAGACTGAGGCTGTGGAGGCCTCTGAAAGTTGATTTCCACCCCACGTGATCTGCCTTGGGGCTCTAAGGAGCTTACTATTCATTTATTCCCTCATCTGGGTATTCGTCCAACAAACGTTTGAGTGCCTACTGTGTGCCAGGAATTAAAGTGAATCCCAGGGCTAGAAATGTGGACTGCAGTGAATTGAATAAAAACTGAAGCTATTTTGTGGGCAGACCCAGAGTCTACCATGGAAGACAGAGGTGAGCACAGAGACTTGTAGTATTATAAGGGCTATCAGGTACAGGGGCACAGAGGAAGGAGGCAGCCCAACTGCCTAGGGAAGCAGGGGAATGATCAGTCAGCAGAGTAGAGGCAGAAGTGGGGGAGAGTGTCCCAGCCAGAGGGCACATAAGATGATTATGTGAAGCTAGGCACAGTGGCATGGCTGTAATCCCAGCTATTGGGGAGGCATAAGCCTAGTAGTTTGAGGCCAACCTGAGCAACATAGTGAGACTCTGCCTCTAAAAAAAATTTTTTTAAGTGGTAAGTGCAGGGAGGAGGAGTCCAAAATAGGCTTAAAGGCTGAGGTGAAGGGATTCTGCGTCCCAGACAGGGCTTTGCTGTCAGCTCTGCAGGCCACACACAGGGAGGAGGGAAGACCCAGGCTTAGAGAGCACAGGGTTAGCAGTGGCTTGGGGAGAACTGAAGCCAGGACAGCCAGAGATAGTCACAGAGAGGAAGGAGACTGGCGGCACCTGGATCTGGCCAAATGCCCCCTTAGGTGGAACAGACACATGCTGAGGGTGGGGAAAGATCTGGGATACCTGCTGGTTCTGGCTTGGGAGGCTGGGGGAAGGGACGTTTGTTGCTGAAGAGAAGTTCTGTTTAACAGGAGGAAGGGAGGACAGAGGGAGAAACCTCAACTTTTGCCTGGGTTCTTGACTTTGCCACAAGAAAGAATTCCAGAGCAAGTCACTAGGTTGGCAAGCCAAGAAAAGAGTTTACTCAAGTGAAAAGACACACTTAAAGAGGAGTGGAGGCAGGCAGTCTCAAGGTGAGAGCAGCCTCAAGGAAGAGGAAATACACTCCAAGGGAGGAGAGCAGACCATCTCAGAATGAAAACTGCACCCAGGTGTCTTAATGACTGACTTTTATCTCTTCTGCTTCAGGAAGGTGGTTGGGGGGGAGGACAAGGACCATGAGGGCCCTGGATCTGCCTTCATCTGGGTATCTGGGAGTGTGATGAGTTGGGTTCTATCTACAGTCATCAGGTGATCAAGAAGGCGGGGCCCTGCTCTGCTGACTCCCGTCTTAAACACCCTGGAGGTGTTCTCCAAATTTTTAGTGACTGGCTTCCTGCTTCCTGCTTCCTGTAGGAAGAAATAGATGTCACACTCTTCTGTATTGACTAGCCTGCCTCACGTTGAAGAAGGAGCGATTTGGGGACAGTGGAGTCAAGGGCCTGTTATTTGAAGGGCCACTGCATTCTCCTGGAGGCTGACCTCATGTCAGTGGGCAGAGATGAAAACACCTAAGATCACTCAGTGTGGAGGTTGTGGGTGCTCACACCCTTGGAGTGCAAACAAGCACAGCTTTTAGGTTGGAAATTTGGCATCATCTGTTAAGTTTAAAAATAATATTCGTACATTTTATCTAAGTAATTTCTAGGATGAAATCCTTATGTAACACTTGCACAATCCTGCAAAGACACACATACACCACACACGCACACACAAAGAGAGGGGCATGTACTATAACATTTTTTTCTTTTTGAGTCGGCATCTCACTCTATTGCCCAGGCTGGAGTGCAGTGGCATGATCACAGCTCACTGCAACCTCAACCTCCTGGGCTCAGGTGATCCTTCTGCCTCAGTCTCCCAAGTAGCTGGGACTACAGGTGCATGCCACCACACCTGGCTAATTTTTTAAATTTTTGTAGAGACAAGGTCTCACTATGTTGCCTAGGCTGGTCTTGAACTCCTGGGCTTAAGTGATCTTCCTGCCTCAGCCTCCCAAAACGCTAGGCTTACAGGCATGAGCCACCATGCCTGGCCTACTACAGCATTTTAACAGTGCAAAAAATATATGGTTTTTTTTTTTAAAGAAAATTAAATGTTCACCTTAGCAGATTGGCTACATAAATTATGCCCATAAGGCCATTGAAAAAAGTGAGGAATCCAGACAGTCCAACTCCAATGTGCACAGAATCATCCAGGGAGGTTGTTAAGTTGTGGATTCTGCCTCGTGGGTCTGGGGAAGATCCCCAGGGGCTGGGCTTCTCACTAACCTACAAGTGCCCCAGCTGCTACTCTGAGAACCATGATCCATGTAGCCAGGACCCAGGTGACTAAGCAGATGAAAAAATGCAATACAATATATCCTATGTTGGTTAAAAAAAATCATGATGCAAGTTAAGGTACACATTCAGTATTCAGAAAGATATGTATTTCTGGGAGGGAGGGCTTTCCCTCCCTACATTTTATAGCATAACTATAACATTTCAGTTTTATAGTGAGTATGAATTGATTTTGCAGTCAGGAAAAAATCCATATTTTAAAGTAATCAGTCAATCAACTGATGCATTGAAACAAACAAACCAAAAAAGGTTATGAACCTGAGTTAAAATTATACTTTAGGTGGGGCACCGTGGTTCTGGCTCATGCTATGACCCAGTACTTTGGGAGGCTGAGGTAGGAGGAATGCTTGAATCCCGGAGTTCAAGACCAGTCTGGGCAACATGACGAGACCTTGTCTCTACAAAAAAAAAAAAAAATTAGCTGAGTGTAGTGTCATACACCTGTAGTCCAGCTAATCAGGAGGCTGAGGCGGGAGGGTCACAGAAGTCCAGGAGGTCTAGGCTGCAGTGAGCTGTAATGGAGTCACTGTGCTCCAGCATGGGAAAGAGTGAGACTCTGATTCAAAAAAACACAACAAAACAAAATACTCTTTAAATTGTATGTCATATTACTCTTAATAGACATTCAGACTATTATTTTTAAAGAGTGGCTCCAGGCAGAGTCCAGCTAGTAATTTTTTTCCAGGCTGAGGAACAATTCTCTGATGCCACAGCTTTCTACCTGTTCACATGATTCCTTAGTCCTGCAAGCAGCAGGGTTAGCTTCTCAAGATGCAAAGCTGTTCCCTCTCTCTCACCTCACCCACTCCTCCACCTAAAACACTTCCAAGCCTTCCTACTGCTCCCAGAATAAACACAAAGCACACTCGGGCCACTGGACCTTTCACATGCGGCCCCTGGCCCCCCACCAACCTCACCTCCTGCATGCCCCTTGTGCCCCAGCACTCTGGCCGCCTTTCCGCCCCTAGTACATGCCACCTGCCCTCCGATGTGCACAAATCAACCCTTACGTCATTCATGGACTGTTTTATGTTTGTATTCCTCATCTCTCTGGCCAGACCCCAAAGGCCCCCCTTTCCTCACCCCTAACCCCTTGAACCAGGACCATGGAAATAAGACTTCCTCCCCACGCACGGCTTGTGTGACAGGTGAGGAGCAGCGGCGGTTTCAGATGCTGAGGACTTGCGCGGAGGGAGCAGTTAAGAAGGCCTGTCTGGCATTAGGATCTTGGAGTTGAAAAATAACCTCACCAAGTGTTAAAAGTCCTGACTTCCTAGCAAAGAAACCTCAATCCCTGAAGAAGCCAGAACTAGCAACTAGCCCAGCCGCCGCCGGTCCAGGCATCAAGGGAATGTGAGCAGACGGAAAATTCATGGACGTCAGTTCATCTGGGGAGTTCACTAAGTCTATTGAGCAGCTCCTGGAGGTCCGACCCAGTTATAAGCCCTTTGCATAAATGAACGAATTTAATTCATTTGGTTCCTGTGGAAATGGGATCATAGCAAGGGATGAATGTTACTGGCTCCCTCTCTCCAACTAGCACCAGACTCTCCCTTGCAGCCTGGCTTCCTGCAGACACAGGCCACAGCTGAAGGCAAGAGTGGAGCAGGGCCGGGAAGCCTGGGGGCCCTCTCCAATGGAGTTCACTTATCACAGGGACAGACTCAGGCCTTCAGCCTTTAAATACTCATTACAGGACAAAGTAGTTGACACCGCAGAAAAATGTGCCTCACAGAGCCTAAGTAAATGGGTATCTGAGGAGTACAATAACCCCAAAGAAAGTTAACAAAGAGGACAACTAACAGCATTGGAAACAATGAGGGAAAGAGAGCAACCAGGAACTTAAACCAAGCATGGCAAGTCATTTAGGGAGAACAAAGGAGGGTGTGTTACGTTCCAACATAAAACAAAAGTCACAATTGTGTGGGTTTTTTTTTGTTGTTTTTTTTTTTAAATAACAACCCTTTGGGGAAGCTGAGAAGGGAGAATTGCTTAACCCCAGGAGTCTGAGACCAGCCTGAGCAACATAGTGAGAACTCTTATCTACAAAAAGCAAAACATTAGCCGATGTGGTGGCATAAGCCGGTAGTCCCAGCTAGTAGGGAGGCTGAGGTGGAAGCATGGCCTGAGCCAGGAAGTAGGTGCGGTAGCTGAGAGTGTGACATTGCACTCCAACCTGGGTAACAGAGTGAGACCCCGACTATAAATAAATAAATAAATAAACCCCTCTAGAAGAGTCACTGCCACCATCCCACTTTATAGACGGAGAAAACGAGACTCTGTGGGGCTGAGCAAGATCACACAAAGCATGAGTGGTGACAGAAGGGTTCCACCCCAAGCCCAAGAGCCTCTGCCGTTGACTATTCAGAGTTCAGAACATGCATCTGGCTGCTACTCTTGTCCTCTTGTCCTTTCAAAAGTGTCCTGTTCTCTTCATCATGAAGTCATCAGTGTTGCTCACCTCAGCTTCCCACCTTCCTGTCCCAGATTCCCCAAAGGTTCTGGGCCTGAGCAGTGCACAGGGATTCCCCACCCTCACTCAGTTGTCCAACAGCCTGGGAAGGCCGTGAACAGCAGATAATGGTGCCCAAGCCCCAATGGTGTGTTCCTGCAGAAGGCCAGGGCCATGTTTGGGCTCCCAACCATGACTGCAACAGTAGGGGAGGAGGCAAGGGTCTGAGAGGGAGCTCCAAGGAGTGGTGAAAACATGGATGGGACCAGGACAGCAGAGCTGGGAGCAGGTCCAGAACTGCTGGAGTTCGTGTGGGAGAGTCACCAGTGTGTAAAATGATGCCTTGCAGTCTGGGAGGAGCGACTAAATTCTGTGTCATGCACTTTGCTCTTCATAAACAAATCCAGAGGACCAGGCACAGTGGCTCTCACCTGCAATCCCAGCACTTTGGGATGCTGAGGCAGGAGGATTGCCTGAGCTCAGGAGTTCAAGACCAGCCTAGGCAACATAGTGAGATCCTGTTTCTAGAAATAAAAAAAAATTAACTGGGCATGGTGATGTGTGCCTGTAGTCACAGCTACTTGAGAGGTTGAGGCAGGAGGATCGCCTGAGTCCAGGAGGTCGAGGCTATGGTGAGCCGTGATTATGCCACTGCACTTCAGCCTAGGGGGCAGAGTGAGACCATGACTCAAAACATTTAAAAATTTAGTTTGAAGCTGGGCTTGGTGGCTCAGCCTGTAATCCCGTGCTTTTGGGAGGCTGAGGTGAGTGGATTGCCTGAGCCCGCGGGATCGAGACCCTCCTGGGCAGACGAGACCTCATCTCTACAATAAATCAAAAAATTAGCCGGTGGCTCAGCCTGTAATCCCGCGCCTTTGGGAGGCTGAGGTGAGTGGATTGCCTGAGCCTGCGGTTTCGAGACCCGCCTGGGCAGCGAGACCTCATCTCTACAATAAATCAAAAAATCAGCCGGGTGTGGTAGTGCGCGCCTGTAGTTCCAGCTACTCGGAAGACTGAGGCGGAAGGATCACCGGAGCCCAGCGGGTTGAGGCTGCGGTGGCTGGGAGCCGCCACTGCACTCCATTCTGGGCAACAGAGTGAGACTCCAACTCAAAAAAAAAAAAATATTTAGTTGGGCACAGTGGCTTACACTTGTAATCCCAGCACTTTGGGTGGCGGAGGCAAGAGGATTGCCTGAGCCTTGGGGTTTGAGATCAGCCTGGGCAACTTGGCGAGATCTTGTCTCTACAATAAATCAAAAAATTAACTGAGCATGATGGTGCATGTCTGTAGTTCCAGCTACTTGGAAGGCTGAGGTGGAAGGATTGCCTGAGCCCAGCAAGTAGAGGCTGTAGTGGCCATGAGCATGCCACTGCACTCCAGCCTGAGTGACAGAATGAGACTCTGACTCAAAAAAAATTAAAATTAAAAATTAAAGAAAAGGAACCCAGAGCTTGTGAGGTAAGCCTCCACTGTTAACGTACTGACGCTTGTGTAGTGTGGCCCCAGTGGGGAGTGTGGGGGAGCAGGAGGCTCACTGTGTTTTATTTCTATGCACAGCACAAAGTGGGACTCTTTGCCCCAGAGATGAAATGAGAAGATGCAAGGCTACAGGCATTGGGAGGATCAGAAGACACGTGACAGTCTGCAATGGAAACTTGCACATGCTGTTTTGATGGAGGCTGATGTGTGCAGGTGCATGTGGGACACAAATGTGTTCCTCTCCCATACTTACTCACCTTCTGTGCTGAGCTTCCCTCTCCACTCCTAGATGACACCCGGGTATAGCCGTGGCTTGTTGAGCCACTTTTGAGCATTAGAACAGTCTCATTTATGGATTTTTTGAGCTTTTTTTTTTTTTTTTTGAGTTAAGGTCTTACTCTGTCGCCCAGGTTGGAGTGCAGTGGCACAGTCACAGCTCACCACAGCCTTGACCTCCCAGGCTGAGGTGATCTTTCACCTCAGCCTCCTGAGTAGCTGAGATGACAGGTGTGTACCACCATGCCTGGCTAACTCTTTGAATTTTATAGAGACAGTGTCTCACTATGTTGTCCAGGTTGGTCTTAAATGCCTAGGCTCAAGCACTCCTCCCACCTGAGCCTTCCAAAGTGCTGGGATTACATGTGTGAGCCACAGCACCTGGCTCAGATTTTTTTTTTTAAGCCCAGCTAGATTTAAGTCAAAATTTAAATCTAGTCTGGCTAGCTTAAGTCAAAATTTGATATTCACTGGTTCAGACCTGACCCTAATTCAGAAATCTGATGGGTGCCTATTTCCTTACTTTCTTGCCTTTGCTCTTTCACACACTGCTGGGGACTGGTGGGGCAGGTGTGAGATGCCATCCTCCCCTCCGATAGGTCCCTTCCCCACCCAGGAAGCCCCCTCCCTCCTCTGGAGTGTATGAGAAATGCGCCCCGTGTGGCTTCAGAGCCATGCACACCATCCCTTGTCTCCCCACCACACACACACACTTTTATTTCCCCGGATGGAGAACGGCCAGGACCTCCCCTGCTCTGCTGGGTTCTGCTCCCCGGAGCTCCTAGGGAACAAGAAAAGCCCTCATGCCTATTGGTCACTCTACAAGCCCTCTTTCCTTCCACGGGTCCTTTTCCTGGTCCTGACTGCCCACTCCCTAGAGACTCTCAGCCGGGACTGCAGCAGACCACACACAGGAACGGACACCAGAGCGTAGCTCCAAACCCGCTCCACACCTACCTGCAGGTTGCTATGCAGCTCATCCGTGCTTCAGAGCTCTTGCCTGTGGGAAAAGGATGCCCAGCACCTTGCAAAGTCACGGTTGTGAGGATGAAAGGAACTAGGATTGAGGCTTGAAAAGGCCTCTGTGCAGCCTCAGTCCTCCAGTGCGAGGGACAAGACCCCAGCATGGGTTCCTCCTGCCTGACACCCATCCTCCATTCCAACCAGGTGTGCTCATGGTGCCTACATGCCAGGCTAATTAGGAACTCACCTCCTCCCCTGCTGCTGTCTGTGGGAAATCCCACGTTTCTTCAGGCTGTCAGAAAAGTCATTCCAAACCAAGAAATGTGCATACAGTCTATACGAAGAAAGCACAATTTGGGGGGGGGGAGTTTGGACTCTCACTCTGTTGCCCAGGCTGGAGTGCAGTGGCACCCTCACAGCCACTGGAGCCTTGACCTGCTGGGCTCAGGCGATCCTTCTGCCTCAGCCTTCCAAGTAGCCGGAACTATGGGCGTGGGCTACCACACCTGGCTAATTTTTGATTTATTGTAGAGACAAGGTCTGGCCAAGTTGCCCAGGTGGGTCTCGAACCCGCGGGCTCAAGTAATCCACTCGCCTCAGCCTCCCAAAGTGCTGGGATTACAGGCTGAGCCACCAAGCGCAGCCAACACATATATTTTAAAGAGTGGAAGGTATGTACGCTATTCTTGTAAAGAAAGTTTAACATCATACGATCCGGTTCTAATTCTTAAGTTCACCTACAAATTAAACACAACTCTAATTAAAAATACCAGCAGAATTTTTCATGTACAAAAGTTAATACTAAAGTTCACTTTTTAAAAAAGAAAGAATAGAGAGAAAAATGATGAAAATGAAGAGTAACAAAGGATGAGAAGGCTGATTTTAAGCCATGCTTTAGAACCATAGTCATTAAAGTGGTGTAGTACTGATGCTTGCATGCATAGGAAGATAAGGGGAAAAAATAAAAAGCCCATAACAGCCTCAAATACATAAAAAACACTACTACATTATCAAGATGGTGTTACAAATTAGTGGGAAAGAGATGTATTTTTCGAGAATACATATTGGAATTGGGTAGGTGTCTGGGGGAAAAATGTTGATCCTACTTTATTCTATATATCAAAATAAAAAATAGAGTGTCAGCTGGGCTCGGGGGCTCAGCCTGTCATCCCGCGCCTTTGGGAGGCTGAGGTGAGTGGATTGCCTGAGCCCGCGGGTTCAAGACTCGCCTGGGCAGCGAGACCTCATCTCTACAATAAATCAAAAAATCAGCCGGGTGTGGTAGCGCATGCCTGTAATTCCGGCTACTCGGAAGGCTGAGGCGGAAGGATCGCTGGAGCCCAGCAGGTCGAGGCTGCGGTGACCGGGAGCGGCCACTGCACTCCAGTCTGGGTGACGGACTGAGACTCCAGCTCAAAAAAAAAAAAAAAATAGAGTGTCAAAGATTAAACATTTTAGGAGTCACACTCAGTGGCCCACACCTGTAATCCCAGTTACTTGAGAGGCTGAGATGGGAGGATCATTTGAGCCCAGGAGTTCAAGACCAGCCTGGGCAACATAGTGAGACCTTGTCTCTACAAAATAAAATAAAATAAAATAAAATAAAAAGCATCCCCGGGGCTTTTATGTTGAAAAGACTGAAGGGGTGGTGGGTAAGGGGATGAAAACAGGAAGATCAGACAGAGATGAGAGTGGCGGGGAAGCTACATTGGGAGCTTTCTGTGCTGTAGGTCAGTCTCCGAGATACTTTGTTAAATGAAAAAAATAAAATGTAGAACAGTATTTAGTAAACTAGCATTTATGAAACAGTATACACACACACACACACACACACACACACACACACACACACACACCTGTGCTTCACTGTGCATAGATCCTATTTGAAAGATCACATGAGAACATAATATTGCTGCTTCATGGCTTGTGGACAGGGACAGGAGGAAACTGACCCTTTCATGCATATCTTTTTGCACCTTTTGAATTTTGTTCTCTTTGCTTAGAGTACATTGTTTATTAAAAATCAAATTACTTATTTTTGAAGTACCTTAAATATTTTAGAGAGGACAATATTTGCCCATAGGAGAGACAAAGGATTCCTCAAAATTTTTTTATCTGTAAAGAACTCCTAAAACCTATAAGGAAAATGGACAGAGGCCATACATAGAGAAAGAAATACAAATTACCAATGAACATATGAAAAGACACTCCCTCTGAAGATGAGTTAAAACAACAAGATATGCTTTTGAGCTGAAAAGTTGGCAAAAACTAAAACATTTAAAAATTATCAAGGATGGATACTTCTCAGACTGCGTTTGAGAAGAGAAGTGGACAAGGCAACATTGGGAGGAAATGTTAGCACCACGTTCAACTGGAAACCACACAACTGCAATCTCACTTCCTCACAGATTAACTCTCCCTGATAATGGATGCTCCTTGAAGCCCAGTTCATGACAAGAAAAACTAGAAGCAGATCAAATGTCTGCTGTATTAGTTTCCTAGTGCAAATTACCTAGCAACAAAGTATCCAAGTCAGGCCGCTTAAAACAACAAATATATTTTCTCAGTTTTGGAGGCCAGAATCCAAAATCAAGGTGAAGGCAGGGCTAGTTCCTTCTGGGGGCTCCCAGAGGGAACTTATTCTGTGCCTCTCCCCAGCTATAGTGGTTGCAGGCAATCCTTGGCGCTCCTTGGCTTGTAGATGCATCACCCCATCTCTGCCTCCATGGTCACAAAGTGTTCTCTCTATGTCTCTGTCCAAATTTCCCTTCTGATGAGAACGCCAACCATTGAATTTAGGGCCCACCCTAATCCAGTAGGACCGCATCATAACTTGACTACCTCTGCAAAGGCCCTGTTTCCAAATAAGGTCCTAATTCCAGGTTCCAGGGACACGAATCTGGGGAGATCATCCCGGGACATCTATCAACAGAGGAACGGTCGAACTAATCACACCTCTAATAATGCGGTGAGTCGTGATGCGGTACACTGCAGGACGCCTCAGGTGGAGTGAAGAAAGCAAGTTGCAGAATAGTTAGCTTAGCATACTGTTTCTCCTGCAAAACGTACGGAAAACGACATTCCGTGTTTTTCCTATGGGCAGAAACGCCTGCCCGCAAACGCAGACAGATCTGAACATTCTCGCCGCACCGATAACTGGTTGCTTCTGGGGCAGATTGTTACGAGGTCTCTTCGCCATAATCTGTGATTTCATCTCTTAAACGAGAATGTATTTGTGTCTTCATCATAAAATTACCTTTCACTAATTGTTTACAAAGCATGCACCAAGTGCCAAGGCTGTCTCCGCCGCCTCGCTCTCCCGTCCTCCGGCCGGCAGGGGACGCCGCCCGTCAGTCCTGCACAGCCGCCGCTCTCGTCTGAAAGTTCCGCCCCAGCCGGAAGTGGTAAGTCCACGAGTCTCGAAAGATGGCGGCGCCCAGGAGTCCAGGAGCGCCCGGTTCGGGAGGCTACCGGGGGCGCGTGGCCCGCCCGAAGCGCAGAGGCGGGCGCGGGCCTCCCCGCGGTACTGGACGCAGGGGGAAGGGGGCCCTGAAACGACTCAAGTTAGCGGTGGAGGAGTTCGTGCAAGCGACTTCCGTCGACGAGGTCCACGGGGGCAGCGAGGGGCGCGGCGCCGCCCATGGCTGCCGCCCAGGCGGGAGGAAAAGCCGCAAGGAGCTGAGAAAGGAGAAGCGGCACCTGAGGAAAGCGCGCCGACTGCGGAGGACGGTGGGCCCGGGCCCAGGAGGCAGCGACGGAGTCGAGGAAGCGGACGGCCCCCAGGGAGACAAGGAAGAGGAGAATGCCCGCCCGGCCCGCAGTCGGGATCCCCAGCCTCCCAAGGAGCCGCGACCGTCCCGCGCCAAGGTTAAGGCTCCTCCCGGGAAGACCAGACCCACCGCAGCCGCCACCGCTGCTGCTGCCCGAAAACGGGCACTTCTAGCGGCCAACGAGGAGGAGGACCGAGAGATACGAAAGCTGGAACGTTGCCTCGGCTTGAACAAGCGCAAAAAGAAGGGCGATAGTGGCTCCATACCGCTTAGCTTTGCGCGCGATGGGCTAGACTATATTCTGGGAGCCCTGGAGTCTGGGAAAAATAGCGGCTTGTACGAAAGCGGTGGGGAGGAGGAGGAGGATGCTGGACAGACACTCCCGGAAAGTGATTTAGAAAGTGACTCCGAGAGCGACAGTGAGGAGGAGGAGGAAGGGGAAGACGAAGATGTAGAAAAGGAAAGGAAAGAGCAGGAAGCGGGAGCGCCGAGTGAAGAGGAGGAGGGCGAGGAAGACGGGAATGTAGAACAGCGAAAGGAGGAAGAAATGGAAGGGGGAGCGCAGGCGAAACGGAGGAGAAAAAGAGTCCGTTTTGCAGAAGATGAAGAAAAGAGCAAAAGTTCCCCGGAGGACGGTGACACAACAGATCAGGTATGGTGTGGACACTCACTAGCCCCTCTGGGATTTCCTTCAAAATAACTGGGACGGGCGGAGACAGCTGACTTATTGAATTGTTTAAGCTGAGTGGAGGTAAATTGGATATATTACTCTATGCTGTCTACTTTGATGTTTTTAATTTTTCTTTTTTTTGAGTCGGGATATCACTCTGTCGGCCAGGCTGGAGCAAAGGCATGATCACGGCTCACCGCTGCCTTACCTCCTAGGCTCAGGCGATCCTTCCGCCTCAGCCTCTCTAGTAGTCGGGACTATGCAAGCCACCATACCCGGCTAACTTTTAAGACATGGGGTCTTACTGTGTTGCCCAGGCTAGTCTTGAACTCCTGGGTTCAAGCAGTCTTCCTCCCTCGTCCTCCAGAGTCCTGGATTACAAGTGTGAGCCACTGCGCCCAGCCTTAAACTTTAATAATGAAAAGTTTAAGGGAAAGGAGTATCTGAAGACCTTTTTATCCGAGGGACCTAAGGACCATTTTCACTGCATGTTCTAAGGCTACGTCTTCATTCTGTGTTTACCAGTACGGGTCTCCAAACCTGACTGTTAGCCCCCTTCCCCTTGTTCAAGCTTCTTTCCAGTATCCCAGGATTCTTGCAACCCAACTTGCTTCTGCCCTCACTTTAGTTCCTTTACTGTCCGGCTGTTACTAGAGTGAATTTTCTAAATCACAGAGCTAATTTACAGCACTCCCTTGGATGAAATCTCACATTGAATTGAAGATGAAGTTCAGAATACATGACATCGGGAGCTGGCTCCTGCCTGTTTCATCTCCTTTGCATGCACTTTGAAGGTTGAAGGCAGGCATATGGAATTCCTGCATTTCCTTCTCTACTCTGCTCTTTCAGTATTCTGCCTCTGAACGAATATACTGTTCCTTCTTACTATGAGGCCTTTTCTCATTTCTCACTGTTTGTCTGTTAATATCAAGCATTTTGGGGGAACCTTTTCCCCTTTTTTTTTTCTTTTTTTTTTTTTGAGTTGGAGTCTCACTCTGTCACTCAGACTGGAGTGCAGTGGCCACTCCCAGCCACCGCAGCCTCGCCTGCTGGGCTTCAGCGATCCTTCCACCTCAGCCTTCCGAGTAGCTGGAAATACAGGCGTGCGCTACCACATCCAGCTAATTTTTTGATTTATTTTAGAGATGAGGTCTTGCCAAGTTGCCCAGGCGGGTCTTGAACCCGCGGCTCAGGCAATCCACTCACCTCAGCCTCCCAAAGGCACGGGATTACAGACTGAGCTACCGAGCCCGGCTCCTTTTCCCCATCTTAAACCTATGAACTGTTTTTCATTTCTGTCCCTGGTGCATTAACACCTGGCACCTTGCAGGCATTCCCTAAGTGCTATCAGTGCCTCTCTTAGAATATTCTTTTCTGATCTATTTCTTTTTTCTTCACAGCCTATTGAGGTATAACTGATGCACAGTCTGAAGTAATTTGTGTCTCAAACAGCTTCTATGTATATAAATATGCATTCTGTATCTAAGTTTAAACTCCCTAACATTAAGAATCATGCATTACAAATGTTTGTCTCTGTAATGATTTCTGATGCCATCACTTCCCGCAGTTGATAATCTAGGAAATAGGGAGCAGTGGATTGATTTTGAACAAGTTTGAAGTTATTTTCCCTTCAAAGATGATGGTACGCTTAGGTGTCTGTGTCCTGCTGTGCGTGCAGCAAGTTAAGCCTAAACAAAAGTGTAGTATATAGGGCTGTGTTGGACAGACACCACAGGTACACAGCTAGGTCCAGAGAGCCACAGAAGGAAAAACGAGAGGGTGATCACAGGATGGTGATTAGAATGCTTGCCATGGCTGTACCAGGCACTCAGTAAACCTGGTGTTTGTTAAACAGCAATGGTCAGCAGTGACAGCTTCTACCAGTGCTTGGAGCATTTAATATTTAAATGTGCATATAGAAAAGAAAAAATGGGATTTGATCAGTTATGTTTTTGTCATTTATTCATCTTTTCAAGCAGAGTCTTTGTGAAAGTGGCGAAAAGTACATCCCACCTCATGTGAGGCGAGCTGAAGAGACAGTGGACTTCCGGAAGAAAGAAGAACTAGAAAGGCTAAAGAAGCACGTGAAAGGTCTAATTAACAGGTGACCTTGCAGTATTGTTACATTGTGTCACTTAAGAAGTTGTTTTCTAAAAATACAGCAACCATGTCAGGAATTAAAATAGAAGTGCCCTGGACACTGTGGCTCACACCTATAATCCCAGCACTTTGAAAGGCCCAGGTGAGAGGATTGTCTGAGCCCTCAGGTTTGAGACCAGCCTGGGCAACTTGGCGAGACTTTGTCTCTACAATAAATCAAAAAATTAGCTGGACGTGGGAGCATGTGCCTGTAGTTCTGGCTACTTAGAAAACTGAGATGGAAGGATCACCTGAGCCCAGCAGGTCAAGGCTGTGGTGGCTGCGAGTGTGCCACTGCACTCCAGCCTGGGCAACAGTGGGACTCCAACTCAAACAAAAAAAAAAATTAACCAGGTGTGGTGGTGCACGCCTGTAGTCCCAGCTACCTGGAAGGCTGAGGCAGAAGGATCATCTGAGCCCCGCAGGTCGAGGCTGTGGTGGCTGTGAGTGTACCACTGCTGTCCAGCCTGGGTGACAGAGTAAGACTCCAACTCAAGCAAATAAATGAAAGTGATGAAGGCAGGGTCTGTAGCTATCAGTTGGATTCTTGCTGTTCCTGTCTTAATGTGCCCAGCCTAGAAAAGGAGAGGATGCCCAGCTGTTTGATGCTTTGAGCCCCTTCCATGTTTGAAAGCAACCCGCATGCTCACGTCGTTCTGAGAAGCAGGAACCAATGAGACAAAGGTTTTATGTCAGTCAGGACTGGCTGTGATATTCCCTTCCCTGCAGAAGCAAGTTCACTTGGTCTTCCATCCTTCTTGCTTATTGCTCATATCTGCATTTTTTTTTAATTACCCAATTTAAGAGTAAAACATGAAAGTTGATTGGAAACCATACAGGCGGGAATATCCCATCAGCACTCTGGTTTTGAAAAATGCATGTGCATATGGTGTGGGTATTGCATGTGTGCGTGCACATGTGATTCCGAATAGTTTTATCTCACAAAGATTCATGTCACCACCACTACAGTTGAGACCAAACTGTCCATCCTGCAGGCTCTCGGGCTGCCCCTCTGTGGTCTCACTCACCCTTTCTCCCCTTGTTTTGTTTTGTTTTTTTTTTGTTTTTGTTTTTTTTTTTTTAGTCAGAGTCTCACTCTGTCACCCAGGCTGGAGTGCAGTGGCACCCTCATGGCCACCGCAGCCTTGACCTGCTGGGCTCAGGTAATCCTTCTGCCTCAGCCTTCCAAGTAGCCAGAGCTACAGGCATGTGCCACCGTGGCTGGCTGATTTTTTGATTTATTGTAAAGATGAGGTCTTACTATATTGCTCAGGCTGGTCTCAAATCCCTGGGCTCAGGTAATCCTCTCGTCTCTGCCTCCCAAAGTGCTGGGATTACAGGTGTGGGCCGTTGCACCTGGCTTATATTTCTTTTTATGTATTTATTTATTTATTTTGAGTTGGAGTCTCACTCTGTTGCCCAGGCTGGAGAGCAGTGGTACGCTCACAGCCGCCACAACCTCGACCTGTAGGGCTCAGATGATCCTTCTGCCTCAGCCTTCCAGGTAGCAGGACTACAGGCACGCACCACCATGCCCAGCTAATTTTTTTATTTATTGTAGAGGTGAGGTCTCGCCAAGCTGCCCAGGCTGGTCTTGAACCCATGGGCTCAGGCAATCCTCTCACCTCTACCTCCCAAAGTGCTGGGATTATAGGCGTGAGCCACTGCGCTTGGCCTATATTTCTTTTTAGTTAAAAACTAAACACCATTTCCAGGGAGTATCCTGGAATTTTACTATAACCCATTGTTTTAATGTTGAGTTCAGGATTAGCACAGGTACACAGTGAATAATCTGTGTACATATGTCGTCTTCCTTTCTCCACTCATTCAAGTGGAGCAACATTTTTTCAGTGATAGGAACTAAGGAGTTTTGTGCCACCTAAGAGATAGAAAAATCAGTGTTTTTCCTCATAACATATACTCTTTTGAGGAAGGGTGGTCCCTGCCTCTGGGGATAATCAGATCAGGAGACACAAGGAGGATCCTCATGTAAATTTCTATAGTCTTAAAGAGAACCCATGATGCATTTTACTGTGGTGGCTATATCTCATCTATAATGACAGCAGTTACAGTAATTTGGGATTGCAGTATTTGTGGTTGTGAATGGTATATGCTGGGTTATTGGGACAAGCTATGAATTGTTAATGGGTCAGAAATGTATATAAGATAGGATATATCGGTAGTATTGGCAATTTTTAAATTTTTTAAATTGAACTAAAAAATAATTCCTTATTTATTGTTGCTCTCTGTCTTTATAATTCTTTGCAGATTGAGTGAGCCCAACCTGCCATCCATCAGTGGACAACTGGAGGAGCTGTACATGGCCCACAGCAGGAAGGACATGAATGACACCCTGACTGCCACCCTCATGGATGCCTGTGTCACCACCTCGGCCATGCCCAGCAGGCTGATGATGGAGCATGTTCTGCTAGTCAGTGTCCTTCACCACACAGTGGGAATTGAGGTATGGTTGTTCCTTTTCTCCAGACTGCTAATAGTGTCTCAGTGATTATTTCAATGATAGCCTTGATATATACTTAATTGTGTGGTGTAGGTTGCTTTCTTGTGTTATAATTTCTTTTATTTATTTATTTAATTATTTTTATTTTAAAGATGGGTACAATTCAGAATGAGGTATGCAAGTAGTCATATACAGGTAAAGTCTGGGCTTCCCTTTGGTCCCCATTTTGCCTGTTTTGAGACATCAGGTACCCTTACTGATGTTGTGTACCCCCACCCACCCACCCTGGCAATGCCAATCCCTTTCTTATAGTATTATGGCATCAGGGTACGCTTATGAGTGAGAACATGTGTTACTCAGTTCTTTTTTTCTATGATAGATCACTGAGTATGACAGACTCTAAATCTATCCAATTGCTGCAAAGTCCATGTATTTGTCCTTCTTTATGATTGCGTAACATTCCATATACCTCATTTTTTTTATCCAGTCAAATTTCAATGGGCAGTATGATTGGTTCCATGTGTTTGCTATTGTGAATACTGTGAATAATGCTGCAATAAACATGTGTGTGCAAGTATCTTTTTTGTAGAATGATTTGAGTTCCTCTGGATATATTCTCAGTAGGGGGATTGCTGGGTCATATGGAAGGTCAATGTCTAGTTCTTTTAGAAATCGCCACACTGTTTTCCAGAGAGGTTACACTAGTTTGTCTTCTTGCCAGCCGTGTAGAAGTGTTCCTTTTTCTTCACCTCCTTGCCAGCATCTGCTGTTGTTTGTTTTATTAATGATGGCCATTCTTACTGAGGTTAGGTAGTATCTCAGTGTGGCTTTGATTTGCATTTCTCTAATGATTAATGAAAACCGTGCTGCTGAGGATTTTTTCATGTGTCTGTTGGCTGCCCATATATCTTCTTTTGAGAAGTGTCTATTCATGTCTTCTGCCCACTTTTTAATGGGGCTGTTTGTTTTTTCCTTTCGGCCTGTTTGAGTTCTTTGTAAATCCTCGATGTTAGGTCTTTGCCAGATAAATAGTTGGCAAATATTTTTTCCCGTTCTGTGGGCTATCTCCTTGCTGTCTTCATGGTTTCTTTTGCTTTGCAGAAGCTTTTCAGTTTGATGAGGTCTCACAATTTCTTTTTGTTCCTAATAAATACTTTGTTGTCTGTGTTATGTAGTTCTAACCAGCATTCAGTAAATGCTTGATTTAGTTCAACTTTGCTTTCTTGTTCTGTCCGTTCTAACATGTCTTTATATGTTAGTTAATTTCCCTGTGACATCTAAGATTACCTTTGTTTTCTTTTCATTCCCCTCTCTTTGACACTGATTTGTTTCGGATGTTCAGAAGATGATGTTGGTGTAGTCATACAACTGAGACATTTGTGTTGATAGAAGCTGTGTGGCATGGGACCGCCTGGGTCATGTCCATTGACGCCTTGTGCCCTCTCTGTGCCTCTTTCCTCAAGAATGAAGTGGGACTTCAGCAGCCTCCTTCTGGGACTTTCTGTCAGGATTGAATTGGACAATGTATTAAAGCATCCAGCACGTTGCTGGTACCTCTGAGGTGCTGAGTAAATATCCCCTGGTCCCATCCCCCTTTTGTGTTCTTCTTCCTTGATCAGTGACCTTTGTGGTTAAAGTCAGGGTGGTTTAGTGATGATAACCCAGGTTCCACAGTCACTCCTAATTCAGTACAGGAAAGTCATAACCTTTCCAGGCAATATTCCAGTTCCCTCAACATAGCTGATTGCAGGTATATTGAAGGAAGTCGTCTGATTAAAGGAGTTTGTGCTGAGGTAGGTGAACGAGTTGATGATGAGGTGAATGAAGCTTAATTTTCCTAGGTAATACTGTACTTCTAGTCAGAAGAATTTGTTAACCCATTTGGATCCTTAAATGGTACACTATCTTTTGACGACGGTGGTTTCCTTAGGGTTTTTTTTTTTTTTTGTCTTCTGATAGCTCTACTTCCAAAAACAGACCATGGCAGCAAAGCATTCCTAAAAGTTTGATTCCCTGACGTATATTTATGAGCTTTTTTTTTTTTAACCTAATAAAGTTTTATTTTTCCAAATGTACAGCTGGTTGGACCTGTTCATGCATCTTCACCAGCAGCTGGGTCATCTCCACCATGGATATTTCTAGTGTAAATTACTTGAGCTAGCTCTGTGCTTTGAAACCAGTTTGATAAAGCCTTTACTAAGGAACTCCTGAAAGGCTGCCCTGGCCAGAGAACCACGAATCTCCCATCTCTCAGAGACCACAGCTGGAGTTAGTAGCTTGTAACCGGGAACTTCCTTACAGAGTTTGTCATATGTGACTTTGTCAAACAAGACTAGGTTATTAAACTTGTCCCAAACTTTGTCTTTGGACCATTTCTTCTTTTTAGCCTTGGCCCCAGATTTCTTCACTGGGTCTTTTTCTTTCTTGGCTGACTTTCCAGCATCTTTCTTCCTCTTGTCATCCTTGGGCGGCATTGTGAAGCTCAGAGAGCAGCAAACACCACTGCAGCCTCACTAAGATGTCGGACAAAAAGGAAGTTTGTTTATGTACTTTTTTTTTTTTTTGAGTTGGAGTCTCACTCTGTCATCCATACTGGAGTGCAGTGGCTGCTCCCGGCCACCGCAGCCTCGACCTGCTGGGCTCCAGCGATCCTTCTGCCTCAGCCTTCCAAGTAGCTGGAACTACAGGCACGCGCTACCACGCCCGGCTAATTTTTTATTTATTGTAGAGATGAGGTCTCGCCAAGTTGTCCAGGCGGGTCTCGAACCCGCGGGCTCAGGCAATCCACTCACCTCAGCCTCCCAAAGGCGCAGGATTATAGGCTGAGCCACTAAGCCCGGCTTGTTTATGTACTTTTATGTCTTCACTACATTTGAACTTCACAGTATCCCAATGAGATAAGTAGGACAGATGTCTGCTGAAGCCCGCTTTGCAAGTGCAGCAAAGCCACTGAAGAGTTATGTGATATTCCTAAGATCACAAGGCTTTTTAAAAGTACACAGAACTTGTTTTCTGAGCTCCTAAAAAAGCACACTTTATACTGTAGTGCTAGTCACATTTTGTTTTTACATTTTCTCTCAGTTAGTCTTTACAATTCTTTGGAGTCTTACAAGTGTGACTATCCAGGGCTTCCTTTAAAATACACAGATTTGCCAAAACAAATTAGCCTTCTTGTCATTGGGGGTTCTGTGCTTAAGGCAGTGTGGTGTGGTAGTGGAGACACTGCCCAAGTTAAGAACATACTCTGCCACACACTGGCTCTGTCACTTGGATGGCCCTGTGCCTCTGTGTCTTCCTTTGTAGAGTTGTTAAGGTTAATGGTTTAGTACATGTAATAGTCATAGAAAAGAGGCTAACCCATAGTAAGTACTCATTGAAGGTTAGTTATTATAGTAATACTGAGGTGGATTTCCATATTGAAATTCTGTTCTTCCTCCCACTTTTTCCTAGCTGGCTTTTTCTACCACTGCACATTTCCTTGTTATTCCTGGATAATTTTCTGATCCACATTTTTCCTTATCTAGCAGGAGTCACATTAAGGTAGTTTTTTTAAAATAATGGTGACTTTAAGGCCTGCAGGGCATTGAGAAGCAGAGAGGAAGAGAGAGGGGGACACAGGCCTGAGTGTCTGGGTGCACATCTCATTTGTGGAAATGTTCACAAACTGCTTAGGGAATCATTCTTTTTTTTTAATTTCTAAGAACTATCCCCATTTTCATATGCAAATGTGTGAGTCCATTTTCTTATCATTGTGAAGTGTGGTGGAATCATTGGGTGCCATTCCCGGACCCTGTGAGGACCTTGATTTAGTGCTGCTCTGCAGCTTTCTTCCTGCCTCCCCTATCCGCCTAGATTACACTGGTGTGCTTCGACCGACTTGATCATTAGAGTGATCTTAGTGCGGACAGTATTTCAGTGACTTATAGTAAGAGCCATGGACCCTGACCACCTGCAGTACATCAGGAATTTACTTGATTTGAAAACATGGGATTATTGGCCCTACTTCTCATTTAAACCTTCGCTAATAGCATGAAGGACAATGAAATGACTTGTTCCAAGGGGAAGTCATTATAGTACTTTAGCTAATGACGTCCACTGAAACCTCTGCCAGAATGTGATGGGCTCTCAAGATGCTGGCTCCATTAAATACTTCTTTTAGTGCTGTACTGAGAAAAACATCCTCACAGGAATTCATGGAAGGAAAAAAAATGTGTTAAAGACCATGGTGTCAGCTGTTGAATCATTTCTTTAAGTCATTTAAGAATAGAAAATCAGATCTATGCATATTTGTGTTAAAATGTTCACATTAGATTCAATGTACAGCATATGCTTGAATAACTTTACTAATGTAAATTTTGTTCATGTTCTTAGATGTTGTACTATTATATTTTATTAAGACATCAAATGCAATTCCAATTTACAATTTTGATATAATTAACCCTTTGCACTTGGCTCACAGATCACTTACCAGCAATTCAACCACATTTTTTGTGAAATAGTGAAAATGAATCACTTCATATTAAATAGCATAACTTTGGAACCAATTATTTTATTGTAATGACATTTGGCTTATAATGAAACTGGACACCAAGGAACTTATTTATGACCAAAAAAATCAAAATTTTTTTATCTTATATTTTACTAACATGTAAAACACTCACTGACATGCATTGCAGGTTTGTTGATACATGTTATGCAATACTAATTTGTTTGGCATCTTCCACCTCGTATTTTTCTATTTGAGCAGACAGTACAGTCTTGTTTTCTTCCTTCCACATTAATAATATGTAATTTATTGTTCAGTCTGTTGTTCGAAGACTATATGGAAGGACACACTCATGATTCCTGACAGCTGATTGATCAGCAGCTTGACAAATTTCAAATGGAACATAGGTTTTTCTTTTCTATTGCTTGGTACAGTATACAGGAGTTAATAATGCGTATTTCTAGTCCCCAGAAGAATAATTTCCTCCACTACTTTAAACCTTTTTGCCGAAAGCAATTTTACTTCTCCAGCTTAGTGCAGATAGATATATTTGATCTGTGCCGCTTGATACTTCAGTATGCTCTGCCTTCAATTTTGAGTCTCTTTTCAGGTCACAGTAATTTATTTATATATCTATTCAAGTTATGCCATATGATACAAAGAGTATACATACCCACAGCTGCCTTTCTTATATAAATGCTCTTTATCACTAACTTCTGTTACAAAGAAGTGTCGGCCCACTGTGAAAGCACTTCACCATTCTCTTTCTACATAACTGCCAGATGGTATTTTTTTCATGAATATCTCAGTATATATTCCATCTCTTTATTTTCTTTTTCATGCAGTTTGAATGGAAAATTTCATGGAAACATACATTTTTTTTTAAAAATTTGCTCTTGCATAAGTTTGTTCTGTATAATCACCAGCAATGTCTTTATGTCTCCTAAGAGGGGATATTCGAGGAGTTTGATAGATTTGTGATGTCTCCTGAGTGCAGAGGACTAAGTAGTGATGTTTGTGTGATTGAAAACATACCTGAATATGTTTTGTGCCTGCATTTTTCTTGATGTCTGCAGAATTCTAATTTCCTTTTTAAAATTATATTTGAATGTAAAATGGCGGTCATGATGGGAGAGTATATTCTTCAGGTCTGTCTTCAGTGAAGGGCAGGCTGAATTGAAGAAGTCTCGAGACTTTAAAAACATAGAAAGGTAGATGCGGTCCATTAGAATTGGCCTCCATGAAGTTACTCCATGTCATCACTGTGTCCTTCTCCCATCTTCTTCCTCTGGTCTCAGCTTGGGCTGAGACTTGAGAGAAAATGATGATATAGTAGTGATACCAGCAAGATTGAAAACTACCATTTCTGCCTTAAAGTGTCAGCATCTCCATGTTACAGAGTGAAAAAAACGAGGTTCAGAAACTTGCTCTCAAGACCACACAGTCCAAATTGTCTTCCCATTCCATAGAACACACGTTTGGAATCTGGAATAGAATGTACCAGAACAGTGAAAGAAAACGCCATTAGTGATCTTGTTTGACTTCTCCAGGACTCTAGTGGGTCCTGGCCCCAGTGCTATCACCTGAAAGATGGTTGGTTCTCCTGCTGATCCCCATCAAAGCCCAGTGGCCCCTGAACCAATGGCTATGCTGAAGGTGTACATTCACGCACTGCCTTTATAACCTCGTTTGTAGTGGGAATTCAAATTTCAAAGCTATTTTGATTACTTTAGGTTTTAAGGTAATCAAGTTTAGAAACTTCAGTAGAGTTAGACTAAATGCAGAAATTGCTTGAAAGCCCTTTTTTGCTTCTTGCCCCCTTCACTGCCCTTTGATCTAGTAACTGTTGTCTAGTAACTGTTGTGTTGTTGAAACACAAACATTTGCATTGACTCCCACCCCCTATAAGCAAGAAATTTGCAAAAAAAAATTGCACATCCCTGGAAAAGCATCCACTGGACCTAGATAAGAAACAGGCTCTGCTGAAATTCCTTAAAACCCAGAAATATATCTCTTCTCTTAGTCTTTAGATGGCAACTGCTTTCTTTTATGCCTTTGAATCACATTTATGTGTAATGTTAATTATTAGCTAAGTCTTGTGAACCAGAACTCTGGTGTAAGTGAAGAACTGTAACCAACTGAAAGTACACAACCCCAAATTGTTCAAAGCCATTGTAACTTGAAGGAATGGCAGGAGTGATGCAATCTGAACACTGGCTTATGTCAACAACTGCTTGGGGCCTAAGCTCTGATTAGAAAAGATGCTAATAAGCCAGTCTTGGTGACTTGTGCCTGTAATCCCTGCACTTTAGGAGGTAGAGGCGAGAGGATTACCTGAGTCTGTGGGTTCGAGAACAGCCTGGGCAACATGACAAGACCATGTCTCTACAATAAATCAAAAAATTAGCAGGTATGGTGGTGCATGCCTATAGTTCCAGCTACTTGGAAGACTGAGACAAAAGGATTGCCTGAGCCCATCAGGTCAAGGCTGCAGTGGCCATGAACGTACCACTGCACTCCAACCTGGGTGACAGAGTGAAACTCTAACTCAAAAAGAAAAGAAGAGATGCTAATAATGGTCCTAGGACAATGTAATTGCAGTTAATCAATAGTTAAGCTAGATAAGACAATGCCTGTTTTACAGTAAACACTGGAATGAATTTGTGTTGCTTTGAACAGACTTCAGTGGCTATACTGAACTCTGACTCCCTGAATGCTGAATTTAGATTAAACTTCTTCCCAGTTTCCTGTCTCTCATATTTCATTGGCAAACAAGAGAAAGAAGCCGAGTGTTGATTGGGCCATTTCATGTTGAACCCTGGGGAAGCAGAGACCTCTCATTCATTGCTCCCATCCTTTCCAAGGATTGTGAAGTATCTGTCCACTGAGCATCCTCTCATGCTACTTCGGGATATGTTGTTTTTATTTTTCTACTTTAGACACTTGTGTTGCTTCCTTGTAAGATATTAATTTGGAGTTTAAAAATCTGGGAAAAGGGCTTTTAAGAAATGAGTATTGTTAGGTAATAGAACATTTCTAGAGATATAGATGTGGTTTTAACAACATTTTTAAGAATTTTATTTTCCCAAGGTGTCAGAATGACTGCTGGCTAAAAAATACCACTTTGCTGTTGACTTTAAAGGGAAGAAGATGATATCCTTGCAGTAAAGATTGGAGGACTGTGGAAAGTTGCCTTGTGTCATGAAGTTTATCCCCTGCTGGAATGCCCTACTTTGTGTGTTAACTTAAAAAGTACTAGTGCAGTGTGTTGAAGGGGAAAAAAGATTCCTAAAAATAACGTAATAAGACTTTCTGTTTCCTTCTTTCAGGTTGGTGCTCACTTTCTGGAGGCTGTGGTGAGGAAGTTTGATGATGTCTATAAAAATGGAGGTGAAGGGAAAGAATCTGATAACTTGTTTGCCATCATTGCCCATTTATACAACTTCCATGTGGTGCAGTCTCTCCTCATCTTTGATATTTTGAAAAAACTGATTGGAACGTTCACAGAAAAAGATATTGAACTGATCTTGCTAATGCTGAAAACTGTGGGCTTTTCATTGAGGAAAGATGATGCTTTGTCACTTAAGGAATTGATCACTGAAACCCAGAGCAAGGCTAGTGGAGCAGGCGGCAAGTTTCGGGACCAGACCAGGGTATGACTGCATCACTTGACCTGCTTGCTAAGTGCCTTAATGCTCAAAAACTGACCAGAACTTAAAAATAAGTATTTGGGGTAAATATTATGCTTCATTTCCTAATGATTACTGTTGTCTTCTTCCTTATCTTTCTGACTTTATCCTTAATATATGAACCAACATTATTTGCTTACTAAGAACTCAGAAAAAAATATTTTGTGAAGTTAAATTGATTTATTTAACATTCATCCATTCAAAAGATGCTTAATGAGAAGGCCGTAGGGCATAGGACTCCAGGGTCACCCTGGCTTGAGCTTCTGGCACTGCTGCTTGACAGCAGTATCATCTGAGACTTCAAGACCTTGGTTTGCCCATCTGTAAAACGGACCGATCACAGCTCCAACTCCTTTGCTGTTTTGATGAGTAATGTGAAATGACTAATGTTCCTGAGAAGCCCTTGAGGAAGAACAAGAAAAGAGTTAGTGTGGGAACCTGGAGGAGGCGTCATAGGAGAAGTCGGCAGAGTGTTGGTCTCAAGGGCCTTGTAAACCATCACAGGGAATTGGGAGTTTCATCCTAGGGTTAGGTCAGCATCTGAAGGGTTCCAAGCAGGTAAATGACATGTTCAAGTTTTCATTCTAAACAGGTACATGAGCTCAAACATAGAGGCAAAGTGGTCAAAGTAGGAGGAGCTGTTGCAGGAGCTGGGAGTCAGTGGTGGCAAACATCGCCGTAGTGGCAGTGGGTGTGGACAGGAGGGTCAGAAGTGACCGGACCTTGTGTGGGTTGGGGTGAAGGAAAGGAGGAAAGGCTGTCACCCTTCAGGTGAACAGTGGGCCCATGCAATAGGAAGTGTAGACTTGGAAGCGAAGACTCCATTTTTGAAATCCTAAAATTAAAGCACCTGGGTTAGCTGTGAAAGATGTGGGCTGGGAAGAGTTCGCCCATCCTTCTCCATGCAGTCCTGGAAGCCATGGAAAGGGCAGATTGCCTGGTGTGGGGCAGGGCTTTAAGAAGAACTCAAGATTAAGGAACACCTCTGTTTAGCTACAGGAGGAGGGAGTGCCAGTAGTGAGAATGAGAGGATGTCAGGAGGAGGAGGAAGGAGGAAATGAAGAAAGTCACAGGAACCAGGGGCTCGGTGTGTCCCAAGAAAGAAGTCACCCCCCTGTGGAATGCTGAGGGCAAGAAGAATGAGGACTGAATTCATTTTCAATTGAATTCTGTGAGCAGTCCCTATTGACTGTTACGCTTGAATACTACCAGAGAAGTATGTCTGCGACGAGGGGGATATGGAAAACAGGATGGGGGCAGCAAGTTAAATGATGGTTTAAAACATAAAAGAGACAAAAAGTAGATTAGGGGCTGCCTGTGCCTGGGGGAGTTGGGGAAATGGGGAGTGGATATAACCACATCGTTATATACTTTAAGTGAGTGGATTGTATGGTATGTGAATTATACACCAATAATAAGTCAACATTTGGGGAAGTTTCAGAAGGGTGTGTGGGAATTCCTTGTACTGTTCTTGCAACTTTTCTATAAGTATGACTTTGTTTCCAATTTTAAAGTTAAAAAAATTCAAAGGTGAAAGGTGGAAAATAGGGGGAAGGGGTGAGTACAGGTGGCCAGGACGGCTGGGGTGGGAGGGAGTGCGAGCACAGTAGGCAGGAGCAGATGGCATGGAGGGGTGAGGTGTGGAGCATGGAACTGAGAAGTAAAGTCTCTGGGAAGTGCTCAGGTCTCACCTGAGGCCAGGGGCAGGCTTCTGTTTTAAAATATTATATACTCCTGAAGAAGAGATTGAAGTTAGTTTAGACTCTCTTGACCTAAAGGCCATTCTGGTTTTTGTATTTGCAGTGATGACCATGTGCATTAAAATGTGTGATACATTTCTTGCCAAGTTGAAGTTTCTTAAACTATCGAAATGATGGTTGTTTTTTTTCTTCCTGAAAGATTCGGTTTATGCTAGAGACAATGTTGGCACTGAAGAACAATGACATGCGCAAAATTCCAGGCTATGATCCTGAGCCCGTGGAGAAACTGAGGAAATTGCAAAGAGCTTTGGTAGATAACTTTCAGTTCTGATTTGTTCTGAGCTTCTGTGTCACCACGAACCTATCATGAAAATCAAGAAGTAGTCAGGCCTGCAAGTCAGTCACCATGTGTGTTAAATGAGTTTTAAAGATGTGGAATGGAAGCTGCTTGAATTTCACATGCTGAGGTTTCCAGTGGTTTGGGCATACTCATGCAGAATGTCCATGCTCAGGAAAGCTCATGTTTGTTGAGCATCCCCTGTGCTTTAACCCCGGGTGTTAAACCTGGGATGCGCAAGAGCATCATCTGATGAGAAGGCCAGGACCAAGGAAAGTGGGGTGGTATGAAGAGCAGAGGGGAGTGGGGCTCCCGTATTTTAAGTTCCTTGGCTGCTCCTAGAGTGCAACTGAGGCAGACCCCACGACCTCCCAGTTGGGGTGACTCTGGCAAAGCTCAGGCTCCTCCCAGTCATGAGCTCACCTGCCATTGAGTCTGAGGCAGCTCAGTCTCTCCCCTGTCATGACAGCTCTCCAAAGACAACATTTAGGGTGATAGATCCACAACCTCAGATGCAAAATACTGGGAGTCCACTGCTAGTTTTGGCGTTATTCCAAACAGGTGAATCATCCCAGTTGCTAACAAATTGTCATAGTATTCATGCCCTAGAAATGCCATGATCAAAAAAATGAAAAATCTGAGTGTGATGGAAGCACAGAATATCAACCAGTTCAAAGCATTTCACTGAATCTTCTCTTTTAATCAGGTCCGCAACATGAGCTCAGGTTCTGAAACTCAGCTCCGTGTCTCCTGGGATAGCATCTTGAATGCTGAGAAGACAGGTCGCTGGTGGATTGTGGGGTCCGCCTGGAGCGGAGCCCCAATGATTGACGACAGTCATCACACAAACCTGCAGAAGCAGCTTGCAGGAACGGTATGGAGACCCTTGCTCAAGGCTGCCAGATCCCCCACTACCATCATGCCCTGCCTGCCCTCAGTGTCTGGTCAGAGCTTTCCCTAGAGCGGCTCCCTTTTTATATGTGGTTATTAAAATGTACAATGTATGATTATTGAAGGCCTTATAGAAATTGCTGTTATGTTGTGCCATTTCTGTTTAAAGGATTTCTAAAAGTCCCAAAATACATACCACAAAAGGTCTAAAAGTTGATTCGAATTTGGAAAACACACGAAAATCAAAACACTCATTTACAGGTACCCATTCCTGAGACTTGAGGCTTCTATCTTCCAGGAGCTGGGGTTCCAGCCTACTGACTGTGGAGTTCATGTGGTGGGAGTTCTTTGCACTTCTTTGTATTTGTTATTATGTAAGATCCACACTTTAGCCATATTTTCTTCATTTTTCCCTAATGTCCTTCCCTGTCCCAGGATCCCATGTTGCTCTTGGTGGTCATGGCTCCCCAGGCTCTGGCAGTGACCACTTATCTGTATTTCATTTCATTGTTGCTTACACTGAGGTCATGCCACCACTGATAAGTCTGCCACGTCAAATGGTCTCCACTAGCTTGCTTTGTCTGTTTTTCCTTTGCAAGGGGATTGCCCAAGAGTGAAGATTTAGCACTTACTTACATATTCACATACAATTTACACTTACATGTAGGTAAAACTAAAATAGGGCATAGTATTTCTCAGGAAACAACTTTCATGAAAACACTGTATGATCTATGCCTTAATCATTCCTCCTTTCAGGTTAGCTCAAAGATGCTGGAACTTGCCCGTAAGCAGAGGATGAACACCGACATCAGGAGAAATATATTCTGTACCATAATGACAAGCGAAGATTTTTTGGATGCATTTGATAAGCTTCTAAAGTAAGCATTTGTGTGAACATTTCAAACAAGTGTTCAATTAGATGTTGCAAAAAGAAATAAGTTGATTGGATTTTGGAGTGTTGGGTGATAGAGTTCAATGCTGCTTAGGGAACAACTGTGGGCTTTTCTTGTTACTGTCCTCTCAGCTTGTCTGGATCTGTGCATCCTGGGCTAGTGATCTTGTTCCTACTAATTTGCCACTTACAGTAACTCTTCATTCGAACATTTTAGGTTGTGGTCGGGCTTGGTGGCTCAGCCTGTAATCCCAGGACTTGGGAGGCTGAGGCGGGTGGATTGTCTGAGCCCGCAGGTTCGAGACCAGCCTCGGCAACTCGGCGAGGCCTCATCTCTACAATAAACCAAAAATTAGCCAGGCGTGGTAGCGCACACCTGTAGTTCCAATTACTTGGAAGACTAAGGCGGAAGGATCGCTGGAGCCCAGCAGGTCAATGCTGGGATGGCCGTGAGCGTGCCACTGCACTCCAGCCTGGGCAACAGAGTGAGACTCCAACTCAAAAAAAAAAAAAAAAAAGAACATTTTGTGTTATATAAAAATTGAATAATTTTTTACTGAAAGTATTAGAAAACTGGCTGGTAATTTCTTAGTGTTGTAGGTTGTTGTGAATTGCTTTAAAATCTTATAAAGTTATCCTTTTTTTTTCTTTTTTTTTTTTGAGTTGGAGTCTTACTCTGTCACCTAGACTGGAGTGCAGTGGCCGCTTCCGGCCACTGCAGCCTCGACCTGCTGGGCTCCGATCCTTCCACCTCAGCCTTCCAAGTAGCCGGAACTACGGGCGCATGCTACCACACCCAGCTAATTTTTGATTTATTGTAGAGATGAGGTCTCGCTGCCCAGGCGGGTCTCGAACCCGCAGGCTCAGGCAGTCCACTCACCTCGGCCTCCCAAAGTGCTGGGATTACAGGCTGAGCCACCAAGCCCGGCCTATCCTTCTAATTCTTAATTTAAAACTTCCTGGCAAAATTTCTGTAATTAGTTGTAATAAGATTTTAAAAGTCCTGTAATCCCAGGTACTTGGGAGACTGAAGCAGAAGCATCACTTGAGCCCAGGAGTTTGAGATCTGTGTACTTTATATAATGTACATGATTTAGGGAACAAAACAATAATGTACATGATTTAGGGAAGGACATTTAAAAATTTTTAAAAATTAAAAAAAAAAATAAACAGGGATACCTTGTTGAAGTGGAACTCCTAAGCTTTCTTTTCCCTTTCTGTGACCTGGCTGTTTTGTGCAGTAGAGCCTTGTATCCCCTTGTAACACTTTCTTTCTAAAGGGGCTTCTTTTGAGGAGAGCACATATTCTCTAGTCAGAGGGTCTAGCTTATGCTATGTAATGTGAAGGACTTTTATTTTTTCTCTGGTTGACTTCATGTTTTGTAATTTGGTCTATCAAACTATGTTTATTTTTATTTATTTATTTATTTTTAGTTGGAGTCTCACTGTTGCCCAGGCAGGGGGGCAGTGGCACACTCACGGCCACCCCAGCATCAACCTGCTGGGCTCCGGTGATCCTTCTGCCTCAGCCTTCCAAGTAGCTGGAACTACAGGCACGCACTACCACCCCCAGCTACTTTTTTATTTATTATAGAATCAAGGTCTTGCCATGTTGCCCGTGTTGGTCTTGAACCAGTGGGCTCAGGCAATCCACTCACCTCAGCCTCCCAGAGTGCTGGGATTACAGGCTGAGCCACTGATCCCAGCCACTATGTTTATTAAACATTAATTTTTCCCATTGTTATCAAAATCATTAGTTGTTCTAAACTTTTGATCAATGTGAATTAACACAAATGTAGTTAAAATTAAATTGACCGTTTGGTTGCCTGCAAACTCTTAGCTTGAGTAATGCATTCATCTGTTGGGTTTTGGTTGAGATTATTTTTGCTTTTTGCAGTAGAGCTCATGTTTCTCTCCTGACACTATAGAATGTCTCCGTTTGCTTAGAGGCAGCAGCTGCAACTGTAGTCAGCTCTGTTCACTTCAAAAGACAGTCGATTATGTGTGATTACCAAAAACTGAAAACAGCCCACATGCCCTCAGCTGGGGAAAGGATAAACAAATTGTGAGACTTCAGCATCACAAGGGATGGACTACCAAGACCCACAACAGCATGGGTCAAGTGTATTCTGCCAAGTGCAAGAAGTCAGATGTGGAGGCCCGCCTGCTCTGACCATTTGTGACATTCTGGCAGAGGCCAAACCAGAGGGTCAGAAAGCAGATCAATGGTGCATTGAGGGAAGGGCTGCCCAGGAGTCTTGGGGGTGATGAAACTCTCAGTTGTGATGGTGGTTACCCAACTGCATAGACTTGTCTACACTCGCAGTGGAAGTTATACCTTAAGTTTTTAAAATACAAAAGTAAAGTCATTGCCATAGCAGGAACCCAGCTTTAAGGTCGCACGTGATTGAGTCCTGTTTATCATCAGTTGGGCACAATCATAGGCTTCGGTAGCTGACAGAGAACTCATAGATGTTGTCTTAACCCACATTTTGCCACATTATTGGAAAAACTGAGGCCCAGAGAATTAGAGCAGCTCTGGACCTCTAATTTGTATCTGCTGCTGCTTCCATGTCCATCACCTGACTCACTTGTAACCAAACTCTTCCAGACAGGAACATGCTCCTCTGAAAGATGTCAACTATTAAAACTCTGGAAGTTGAGTGATGTCCTAGTCATTGCTGTTTCTATCTTTTAGACTTGGACTTAAGGATCAGCAGGAGAGAGAAATAGTTCATGTTCTTATGGACTGCTGCCTTCAAGAGAAAACTTACAATCCCTTCTATGCATTCTTAGCTAGCAAGTTTTGTGAATATGAAAGGAGATTTCAGGTAACTTAGTGAGACGTCCACAATTACGTGGGCTCTGTTTTTCTAAACATTCCATCTGGTTCAACCCACCTGAAGATGAGTTCCCTAAGCCAGGAGCCTTCCTTCCCAGCCACCCCACCCCCTGCCCCTGATCCCGATCACATGGTCCACACTGACTGTCAGACGTTTATTCACTGGGAGGAGGTGGGTCAGGCAGACGAGAGTGACAAGTCCACAGTGTCCTCATGTCACCTTTTCCTGCCACAGAGGCAGGGAGCATGTGGCCAGGTTAACATGAGTGCTCTTCAGTTTATAGCACTTCAGTCTCTGCTGATGTCACTGACTGATGACTTTTCTTTAAAGCATTATGTTGCAATCTGCTGATTTGGAGAAAAAAATGCAAGAAAAAGATTATTGTGACACTCTTTCAAGCTACCCTCTAGGAAAGGATAGTGTGGTTGCTCCTAAAAGTCTTGATTTTTAGAATATTAAAAATAAGTGAATAAGAAATAAAATATCTACCTTTAGGGTATATTCTTAGTGATTTATTCTTTTTTTTTTTTTTTTTGAGTTGGAGTCTCACTCCGTTGCCCAGACTGGAGTGCAGCCACCGCAGCCTCGACCTGCTGGGCTCCGGCAATCCTTCCGCCTCAGCCTCCCAAGTTACTGGAACTACAGGCGTGCGCTACCATACCCAGCTGATTTTTGATTTATTGTAGAGATGTGGTCTCGCCAAGTTGCCCAGGCGGGTCTTGAACCCACGGGCTCAGGCAATCCACTCACCTCAGCCTCCAAAAGGCGCGGGATTACAGGCTGAGCCACTGAGCCCGGCTTAGTGATTTATTCTAATAATTTGTTGTAGTTTAACTTTTTTCTTCTTCTTCACTATTATATTAGATGACTTTCCAATTCAGCATCTGGGACAAATTTCGGGACTTAGAAAATTTGCCAGCTACTAATTTCTCTAACTTGGTTCATCTGGTGGCCCACTTGTTGAAGACAAAGTCACTTTCACTTTCCATCTTAAAGGTTTGTATAATGTATGAATTCATTTGAAGCAATGAAATGATGGAGTAATTGCTTGTGTTTGGTACTTTTTTGTTGTTTTTTTGTTTTGTTTTGTTTTTGAGTTGGAATCTCACTCCATGGCCCAGACTGGAGTGCAGTGGCCGCTCCCAGCCACCGCAGCCTCGACCTGCTGGGCTCCGGCGATCCTTCCGCCTCAGCTTTCCAAGTAGCCAGAACTACAGGCGCGCGCTACCGCACCCAGCTAATTTTTTATTTATTGTAGAGATGAGGTCTCGCCAAGTTGCCCAGGCGGGTCTCGAACCTGTGGGCTCAGGCAATCCACTCACCTCAGCTGTGTTTGGTACTTTTTAAAAACATGTATTTTCTTTTATTCCAATTTACCTGAAAAAGGTTTTCATTATCAGAGCCATAGAAACTGGCCAAAGAATATTAACTTACAGTATAAATTCAGCTAGTAAATAAAGGCACAGTTACAGGCTTTTTTGCTAATCTGAGTGAAGCTATTTTGGGGTTTGAGGTTAATGTGCTGGTCCTAATCATAAACTCCTGCACTGGTCACTGTTCAACTGGGAGGAGACTAGAGTGAATTAGGGACTGTTCTCTTTAGAGGTGAGGTGAACGTGCTCACTGCTGGTGTTTGCTGGCAGTTTTAAACCTCTCAGTGCTCCGCTTCCCCACTGTGTTTTGGGACTTGACAGCTGATGAAGTGTGGGAGTGAGCGCTGAAGCCTAGACATAGGAAATGGGATTTAAGGCCTGCCAGTAAGGCATCGGTGGTGGGGCCACCAAGATCTGAAGGTCCTAAAAATCCTGAAGTTTTTCAGAGTCTTAAGTGCCAAGAGGAAATGAAAAGCAGAGACGATTCAGGGACATTGGCCTCCTGTGCCCCTGCCTGATGCTATCCTGCAGAGGACAGCTTGTAGCTGCAGTCTCCTATTTATATGTTCAGATGTCCTTGTGTGCCATTTATCAGAGCATCTGCTCAAATTTACCTTGTGTCTCTTGGTGTGTGGTGTCAGGGCTTGGTCACTGTACTAAAAATGAGAGTGCTAAGCCTTACGCCAGATTCTGAAAACTGAAGTGACTCAGAATGTGGAAGGATTGCCTTTTGCTCACTCAGGCTTTGACCGCAGTGTGGAATGAGATGTGGTACCACCCCCCATGAGCAGGAAGGCAAAGTGGAAGCTCGCTCCTAGGGGCAGAACTTCCGAGAGATCCTTGAAGCTACTGCTGGCCCCGCCCTTCCCGGAGGGGCTGCTCTTTAATTTGGCATTTCTCCTTGTTCCCAGCATGATTTTGTACTTTGACTCTGCCTTTGTGTCTGCAAACAGGACATAATATTGTTTTGCATGTTTTTGCCTCCCTATGGATAGTGTTATGCTGTCCTCATACTCTTAGTGTCCTCCTACAGGTTATTTTATTTTATTTTATTTATTTATTTATTTATTTTTTTGAGTTGGAGTTTCCCTCTGTCGCCCAGACTGGAGTGCAGTGGCCGCTCCCGGCCACTGCAGCCTCGACCTGCTGGGCTCCGGCGATCCTTCCGCCTCAGCCTTCCGAGTAGCCGGAATTACAGGAATGCGCTATCACGCCCGGCTGATTTTTTGATTTATTATAGAGATGAGGTCTCGCTGCCCAGGCGGGTCTCGAACCCGCGGGCTCAGGCAATCCACTCACCTCAGCCTCCCAAAGGCGTGGGATTACAGGCTGAGCCACCGAGCCCGGCTTACAGGTTATTTTAAATTCAACTTTCAAGTTTGCAGTTTATCCATGTTGATATCTGTAACTCTGTTCTGTATAGTTTTCCACTATATAAATTTGCTACAATTTATATATTCATTCATCTATTGACAAATGTTTAGATTGTTTCGGATTTTTTAGTTTTCGAGGAGAGAGAGAGGAATGAGTCTCTTCTGGAACTAAGTTTTATATATATATATACAGTTTTGACTAGGCGACAGTCACTTTAGGGAATGGAGATCATTTATGTTTCAGTTCTCAAAATTAAATTTCTGATTCCTAAGATGTACAGCCCCATAAACTTTACTTACCACTACCAAGTTGTTCTCAATGGTTTACTGGTTTACACCCCTGCCAGCAGGAGTAAGCTTCACAGCCTTGCCAATAGCTGTTCATTTCTTAAAACTGGAAATAAGGCTATTAAGTGAGGGGTGGGGAGGGATTCATTTTTTTGTTTTTGTTTTTGTTTTTTGAGTTGGAGTATCACTCTGTTGCCCAGGCTGGAGTGCAGTGGCACACTCACTGCCACCCCAGCTTCAACCTGCTGGACTCCGGCGATTCTTACACCTCAGCCTTCCAAGTAGCTGGAACTACAGGAGCGCACTACCATGCCCGGCTAATTTTTTGACTTATTGTAGAGATGAGGTCTCGCCAGGTTGCCCAGGCTATTCTTGAACCCATGGGCTCAGGCATTCCCCTCACCTCATCCTCCCAAAGTGCTGGGATTACAGGCTTGAGCCACTACACCCGGCCGAGGGTTTAATTTTTACTCTAATTAACTCTATTTACAAATCCTTGACAGAGTTGGTTAAATCAGTGTAAGTTTATTTTTTTCTGTTTCCTGACCGCTAGGTAGTTGAATTCAGTGAATTGGACAAACCCAGAGTACACTTTTTACGAAAAGTATTAAATATGCTGTTAATGGAAACAGAAGTTGAAGACCTTGGTTTGATTTTTGCAAGGTATGTTCCCAGCTTGTTCTGATAAGACATAGAAGAGAGAAGAAAGATTGTTTTCACTAGTGTTTATTTATAAATGCAAGCCTGTTGTTTTTTATATATATATAAATATATATATATAAACTTAATTTGGGGAATATAAACTTGCCTCATAGCAAACTATGATTAGTAACAAATAAAATATGTGAAGAAGTTCTTATCTGAGAATTCTATTTTTAAAAGAAACTATGTCACTAGTTGAGATACTGAGGATTGAGCTCTAGGAGAGACTGGCTTATCATTGATGTGTGTTTATATGATTTCTTTCCAGAGTGTGTGACAACCCCAAGCTGGGGATGTTGCGTGAAGGTTTGAAGCTTTTCATTAGTCACTTCTTGCTAAAGAATGCCCAGGCCCACAGAAGTGCTGACGAAGCCAGCATGCTGAGAGAGAGAGTTGACGTTGCAACGAAGTCTCTGCAAGGAAAAGCTTCCTTGAGAATGTAGTCAGAGAAAAGGACTTCAGTGTGGTCCTTTGTAAACCCAAAGGCCTATTCTGTTGTCTGTGTAAAAGCTTTGTTGTTTTGTTATATTTTGAGACAATTGTTTAATTCAAGGTTATATTGTTCATGTTTTGAGCTATTTTCTTTTACTTTTTTTTGAGTTGGAGTCTCACTCGGTTGCCAGACTGGAGTACAATGGTCGCTCCCGGCCACTGCAGCCTCGACCTGCTGGGCTCCGGCGATCCTTCCGCCTCAGCCTTCCAAGTAGCTGGAACCACAGGCGTGCGCTACCATGCCCGGCTAGTTTTTGATTTATTGTAGAGACGAGGTTTTGCCAAGTTGCCCCGGCTGGTCTTGAACCCACAGTCACAGGCAATCCACTCACCTCGGCCTCCCAAAGTGCTGGGATTACAGGCTGAGCCACTGAGCCCGGCCCTTGAACTATTTTCAAATAATGATACATGTATTGGCTGTGGAGGAAGGAGGAAGGGAGGGGCCGTAGCCACTCAACAGAGTATTCTCTGAGCAGTGAGGTTGGTGTGTGGGATGGTCTTAAATTTTTTTAATAGATAAGATAGGCCACTAGAGGGTGCAGTTATCATAAGGAAATCAGTGGGTTTTATCTTTTTTATATTAGGTTAAAGTTCAAAAACCATCAGCTACATGCGATGCTTGATATTTAATTGATTGTTTTAAGTATTTGGAATGCAGTTGAACTTTGGAAAAATCAATTGACATAAGCCCTTTGAATATTGTCTTGTGTACAGTATAGGGTGGACCGGTATTTTTCATCATTACTCATTCAGCATTTTGACACAGCACGAAGGGTATTCATCTCTTCTGCTCATCAGTTCCAAATTGGACTTTTTTTTTTTTTGAGTTGGAGTCTCACTCCATCACCCAGGCTGGAGTACAGTGGCACACTCATGGCCAACCCAGCATCCACCTGCTGGGCTCCAGCAATCCTTCGCCTCAGCCTTTCATGTAGCAGAAACTACAGGCGTGCGCTATCGCACCCAGCTAATTTTTGATTTATTGTGGAGACGAGGTCTTTCCAAGTTACCCAGGCTGGTCTCGAACCCGTACCAAATTGGACTCTTAATGGGTGCTGCTTGCTTACTCAGTTCCTGGAGGTATAAACATGAAGAAAACATAATTGCCTGCAAGGAATGAATGTTTAGTGAGAGAGACAAGCACATCCCACTTACTAAGTACAGAAAGCTGATCCTATGAGGAAGTAGAAATGTCCAGCAATGTCTTTCTCTTTCCCATGGAATATACTTGTGACTTAGTTTATTACTTAAATTTTGCATTTGTTGTGTGGCAGGTTGCCCATAAATCTGCACATTTTAACCACAAAATATGGGTTATCACAGACAGTAATTATACTTTAGTATAAGTAATAAAAAAATACATCTTGACCAAAAACTGCTATGAATTCAGAATTGCTTTTAAATATAAAGTTTTTTAAATGTATTGCATTAATACCTACACTTGAAAAATATTGCAGTGTGCTTGGTGTTATATATGACTTTGTAGTCTTTTTGCAGTGCAGGTTGAGAACTGCTGATGTGTAGGATTACTAAAAAGCTGTCTTTTAGGGTATTTCATCTTTAAAATAGAGGCATAAGGGACAAACCTTTTTTTTGAACTTCTCACTGTTGCCGAGGCTGGAGTGCAGTGGCATGATCACGGCTCACAGTAGCCTCAACTTTCTGGGCTCAAACAAATCCTTCCCCTTCTACCTCCCAAATAGCTGAGATTACAGGGGCACACTATCACACCTGGCTAATTTTTAAAATTTTTTGTAGAGATGAGGACTCTTTATGTTCCCCCCCAGGCTGATCTCAAACTCCTGAGCTCAAAGGATCCTCCCGCCTCAGCCTCCTAAAGTGCTGGGATTATAGGCGTGAGCCACTGTGTCAGGCCAGGAACAAACTTTTTAATGTATTAAAATGTGTAAATAAAATGTATTTTTAATATTGTTCAGAATACCAATGAATGTCTATTTTGAAAGAAGAATTTTGCCGATATACTTTTTCTTTACATTTTAAGATGTCTGCTTAGCTATATGGTTTAGGAAAAAAGAGCATTGTCTCCACTGACATCCCCACCTCCCAGAGAGAGAAAGCAAATGCAGCAAAACGTTAACTGTTGTAGAATCTGGGTGAAGTTTACACAGGTGAAGTCTAGTAACTTTTCCATAAGTTTATAATTATTTCAAAATAAAGAGCTTTTAAAAAGCATTAGAAATTTAGAACTCATTCTTCAAAGATCTAAAATGCTCTGTTCTTTCACAAAAATAATAAAGCAGCTAATTCAGATCACCTTTGTCTCCTTTGTGAGAAATTGCTTAGGCCTTACTATATATGTGGTGAGCTTTTAAGTTTGTTTTTCTTCAGCTTCAGTCAGGTGGTAGCCTCAGCCCTGTCACGCTGGGCTGGTAAGTGAAGGAGAAGGAGCCAGAGACGGACAGAGGGAGGCTCCTGTCATGAGCTGTGCTCAGGAGCTCTGGTGTGGAGAACTGCCCGACAGGTGTATCAGTGGGTGTCTGAATGGCTCAAGCGCTTTCAAGGTACATTGGCCACTAGCCACCTTGCATCCCTCTTTTGAATATGAGTTTATAGCATGAGCTGGAATTTGCCAGCGCCCTTTCCACCTGTGGCAGGTGGCCTACAGGCCAGGTCAGATTCATTCAGTCTCCCAGTCAGTAGGTCGGCCCAGATTGTTCTGAACCACTTGGGAGTTGCATCATCAAATCCCTTCACCCATAAACGCTTTTGTCTCTGTTTCCTAAGAACAAGAACATTTGCTTCTATAACTACAAAATGAATATCAAAGTTAGGAAATTAGCATGGATCAAACACCAACGGTATCCCTTAATTTGTATTTTTCTGCTAGTGCCCAGTAATTTAGCTTGTGTCTTTATTATGGCCTCAGGGCATCTTCAGGAGGCTGGGATGGCAGTTTGTCCTACTGTAATGCTGACTTTGGTCACCTGCTAAGGTAATGTCTGTTAGGGTTCTCCTCTGTGTAGATCACATTCATTTGTCATGAATGTGTAGGGAGCATGTTAATCTATTGCTGCATATCAAGTCACCCCACACCTTAGTTTTTTGTTTGAGACAACAATCACTGATCTCACTTTCTGTGCTCATATTCCGGGGCAGCTTGGCAGTTCTGGGTAAGGGTTCTCATGAGGCCATAGTCGTGACGGCCAGGCATGCTGTCATCTGACGCTTGGCTGGGACTGGAGAAGCTACTTCCAAGATGGCTGCCTCTCCACTGAGTGAGGCAACCGCCTGCCATAGAAGGGCCAAAAGCAGGCTTTACAGGATTGCTTGAGGAGCCACACTGCCACTGCGGGGCTGCTGGCTGCCTCCAGGGCAGGAAATCCCTCCTCCAAGTCTTCTGTGACTTAGGGAGTCACGCTGTCACCTCCACAGTATTCTTGGCTCAGAGGTCAGCCTGATTCCATGTAGGGAAGGGGACCACACAAGGGCAGGAGGGGAGCATTGCTCCAGCCATCCTAGAAGCTGGCCACCACAGGGCTATGTGTCGAAATTTGACTCGAATATCCTCCCCAAACTTTCACCCATTTTATCATTCTTGATGATTCTTGCTTGAATTATTACTCTAGTGGTTTGGAAGTAGTGATTTCTAACTCCATCATTCCTGTTTATTAGCATTCAATAATGAAAAGAAGCATTTCCTTCCCCATTTATCATTAGTATGGACTCAGATTTCTACTTTACTCTATAGGCTATAGTCTAGTACTACGATTTTTAAAAATACTTTATTGAGATATGATTGACATGTAAAAAGCCGTACATACTTAACGTACACAACTTGATGAGTTTGAAGGTGAGTATACACCTGTGAAACCATCACCACCAAGGCCATAAGCATACTCGTCACCTCCCAAAGTGTTCTACTGCCCCCTTTATTGCTTATTATAATTGTTACTTATGTGTGTGTGTGGCAAGGGCACAACATAATCTATCCTCTTAGCGTATTTTAAGTGCACAACAGAATTGCTAGCTGTACTAGGTCACCAGAACATGCTCATCCTGTAAGACTGAATCTTTGTACCCTTGATCATCACCACCTATTCCCCCTCCCCCCAGTCCCTGGTAGCCACAATCCTACTCTCTGCTTCTGTGAGTTCAACTTTTAGATTCTACATATAAGTGAGATCATGCAGTATGTGTTTATCTGTGTCTGACTTATTTAACTTAACACAGCACCCTCCAAGTTTATTCATGTTGTCACAAATGACAGAATTTCCTTCCCTTTTAAAGCTGAATAGTATTCCATTTTGTGTATGTAGCACATTTTTTTTTATTCCTTCATCTGTTGATGGGCGCTTAGGTTGTTTACATGTCGTGGCTAATGTGAGTGGTGCTGCAATAAACATGGAAATGTAGATACCTCTTTTGACACACTGATTTTATTTTACCTTTTTTTTTTTTTTTTTTGAGTTGGAGTCTCACTCCATCGCCCAGACTGGAGTGCAGAGGCACGCTCCTGGCCACCACAGCCTCGACCAGCTGGGCTCTGGCGATCCTTCCACCTCAGCCTTCCAAGTAGCCAGAACTACAGGCGCACGCTACCATGCCCAGCTAATTATTTATTGTAGAGACGAGGTCTCGCGAAGTTGCCCAGGCGGGTCTCCAACCCGCGGGCTCAGGCAATCCATTCGCCTTGGCCTCCCAAAGTGCTGGCATTACAGGCTGAGCCACCAAGCCCGGCCTGATTTTATTTTCTTTGAATATATACCCAGTAGTGGGATTGTGGGATCAAAGGTATATCTATTTTTTTTTGTTTTTTTTAGGAATTTCTCTACTATTTTCCGTAACAGATGTACCAATTTACATTACCACCAACGGTGTACAAGAGTTTCCTTTTCTCTACACCTTCCCCAACACTTTTGTTTTTTAAATAATAGCCATCCTGACAAGCGTGAGGTGATTTGTATTTCTCTGATGATTAGTGATGTTGGCACTTTTTCATATACCTGTTGGCCATTTGTATGTCTTATTTGGAGAAATGTTTATTCAGATTCTTTGCCCAAATTCTATCAGATTTGGGGAGGGGGTGTTCTCTTTTGTTTTTGTTGCTTTTCGGTTGTGTGAGTTCCTTGTATATTTTGTATAGTAACCCCTTATCGGATCTATGGTTTGCCGACATTTGCACTCACTCCATGGGTTGCCTTTTCATTTAGTTTTTTCTTCTGCTGTGCAGAAGCTTTTTAATTTGATGTAATCCTGTTTGTTTATTTTTGCTTTTCGTGTCTTTGCTTTGGGGTTAGTATCCAAAAAGTCATTAACTAAACCATTATCAAGGAGCTTTTTCTCCATGTTTTCTTTTAAGGGTTTTATCGTTTCAGATATTGCATTTAAGTATTTAATCCATTTTAAGCTGATTTTTGTGTGTGGTATAAGGGTCAAATTTCATTCTTTGTGGATATCCAGTTTTCTCAGCACCATTATTGAAGACACCACCCTTTCCTCATTGTATATTTTTGGCACCCCTGTCAAATATTAATTGTGTATGTGTAGGTTTATTTCTGGGCTCTCTCTTCTGTTCATTCGGCATATGTATCTGTGTTTATGACAGTACCATGCTGCATTGATTATATCATAGCTTTGTGATATACAATCCTGTGCCACATAATGACATTCTAGTCAATTATGGACTGCGTATGACAGTGGTCCCATAGGATTATAATGAAACTGAAAAATCTCTTGTCTGTTTAGATACACAGATACTTACCATTGCGTTATAAGTGCCTACAGTATTCAGTTTAGTAACATGCTATACAGGTTTGTAGCCTAGATGCAATAGGCTTTACCATATAGCCTAGGTGTGTAGTAGGCTGCACCACTGAGGTTTGTGAAAGGACACTATATGATGTTGCAGCAACAGTGAAATAGCCTAACAATGCTTTTATCAGAACATATTCCTCTCGTTAAGCAAATGACTGACTGTAATTTGAAATCAAAAAGCTTTGTTTTTCCTCAAGACTTCTTTGTCTCATCAGGGTTTTGTGGTTTCATATGAATTTTAGAATTATTTTTTCTATTTATGTAAAAAATGCCATTGGAATTTTGATTGGGATTGCATTGAATCTGTAGATCAATATGGACATTTTAACAATTGTCCTGATCCATGAACACAGTCTATCATTCCATTTATTTATATCTAGTTTATTGAATCAATGTTTTATATAATTTTCAGTACATACATCTTTCACCTCCTTGGTTAAAAATAGACTTAAATATTTTGTTCTTTTTGAAGAACTGGAATTGTGGGGGTTCTTTAAATTTCTTATTGAATAGTTTGTTGTTAATGTATAGTAACACAATTGATTTTTGTATGTTGATTTTGTATCCTGCAACTGTACTGGTTTTGGGGGGTTTTTTTGTAGGGTTTTTTTTGTTTCTTTGATTTTTTTGTTTGGTGTTGGAGTCTCACTGTGTCACTCAAGCAATCCTTCCACCTCAGCCTTCCAAGTAGTTGAAACTACCGGCGCACACCACCACGCCTAGTTAATTTTTGATTTATTGAAGAGAAAAGATCTTGCCAGGTTACCCAGGCTGGTCTTGAACCCCTGGACTCAGGTAATCTTCTCACCTCTACCTCCCAAGGTGCTGGGATTACAGATGTGAGCTACTGCGCCTGGCTGTAATGAATTTGATTATTGGTCCTGGCAGATTTTTTATGAAGTCTTTAGGGTTTACTAGATATAAAATTATGTCCTCTGCAGAGACAACTTTATTTCTTCCTTTCCCATTTGGATTTTTTTTCTTACCTAATTGTTCTGGTGAGGACTTATTGTCTAGATGACCTATCCATTGTTGAAATGGGATAATGAGGTTTCCTGCTACTATTATTGTATTGCTATTTCTCACTTCTGTTAACATTTGCTTTCTGTATTTAAGCGCACCAATGCACCTCTTGGTGAAGTGAGCCCCTTTATTATTATATAATGACCTTTGTCTCTTGTGACAGTTTTTGACTTTATTTTTTCTGAGTATAGCTGCCATTACTCTTTCAGTAAACATTTGCATGGGATATATATATATTTTTTTTATCCCTTCACTTTCGGCCTCTGTATATCCTTTTTTTTTTTTTTTTAAGAATAAATATTTAGGGCAACCCCCTCGGGTCCCCCCCACTGTGGGTGTTTTTCTGTCCTCTCAATAAATCCTGCTTTCTCAAAAACAAAGAGTAAATATTTAATCATTATTTAAACAGATATTATGTTCTATAATATAAAAGGAACAAACCTATAAATTATGACCCTCTTATTTGTTTCAGCATAACATAGTTAGGAAATATTGTAACAGAATTATAATCTTAGGCAAGTGATAAGGACATTTTTGTGACATGCGGCAAAGAGTTAATATTGTAACCATACAGAGTTTTTTGTTTTGTTATTTTAAAAATGTAGGATACAATTCAGGATAAATGTTCATTATGTAGGTACACTTTTTGATGAGGTGTGCCTCTCCTCTCCCCTGGCAATTCCCACTACTGCCAATCCCTTTCTTACGGTATTATGATAATTGTTCAAGGTCCACTTATGAGTGAGAACGCGTGATCCTCAGTTCTTTGTTTCTGCGATAGATCACTCAGTATTATAGACTCTCAGTCCATCCAAGTTGCTGGGAAGTTCATAATTTTGTCCTTCTTTATGGCTGCATAATATTCCATTGTGTGTATGTACCACATTTTTTTTATCCAGTCCTCTTTTGATGGGCAGCACAGTTGGTTCCGTGTTTTTGCTATTATGGTAATTTTGCTATTATGGTAATTTTGCTATTGTGATAATGCTGCCATAAACATGTTTGCATGTCATTAAAGTTAAAGTGAATCTCTTATAGGCAGCATATTGTTGGGTCTTGTTTTATCATCCCATTCAGCCACACTATTTCTTTAGGCTGGAGAAGTTAATCCACTTATATTTAAAGTAATTATTGGTAGATAAACACACACCATTGCCATTTTTAAAAGTGTTTCCTGGCTGGACTTGGTGGCTCAGCCTGTAATCTCAGCACTTTGGGAGGCTGAGGCAAGTGGATTGTCTGAGCCTGTGGGTTCAAGGCCAGCCTGGGCAACTTGGCGAGACCTCGTCTCTACAATAAATCAAAAATTAGCTGGGCGTGGTAGTTCCAGCTACCTGGAAGGCTGAGGCGGAAGGAACGCTGGAGTCCAGAAGTTGACACTAGTGTGGCCTGTGAGTGTACCACTGCACTCCAACCTGGGCGACAGAGTGAGACTCCAACTCAAAAAGTAAAAAAAAAAAGTTTCCTGACCGTTTCATAGTTCCTTTGTTTCTTTCTCTATTGCTGTCTTCCTTTGTGACTTAATGGGTTTTTGTAGTGGTATACTTTAGTTTCTCTCTCTTTTATATATCTACTACAGATTTTTTCTCTGTGACAACCCTGATGCTTACATAAAACAACTCATAGTCATAATAGTAATATAGTTGACGCTTGAACAATGCAGGGATTGGATTAGGGGACCAACTACCTGTGCAATCAAAAATTCATGTATAACTTTTGACTCCCCAAAAATGTAACTACTAGTAGCCTCCTGTTGACCAGAAGCCTTACTGATAACATAAACAGTAAATTAACATATATGTTGTATGATGTATGTATTATATACCATATTCTAATCAAAAAGTAAGCTAGAGAAAAGAAAATGTTATTAAGAAAATCACAGGAAAAAGAAAATATATTTGCTGTTCATTAACGGGAAGTAGGTTATCATAAAGGTCTTCATCCTCATCATCTTCACGTTGAATAGTCTGAGAAAGAGGAGTTGGTCTTGCTGTAACAGCAGTGGCAGAGGTGGAAGAAAATGTACTTCTAAGCGGGTCCATGCATTTCACACCTGTATTGTCCAGGGGTCAACCGTATAAACTGACACCAGCTAAACCTGAGTGGCATACAAAAACTCTGCACTTTTACCTTCCCAGCCCCCCTCCCGCATTTTATATTACTGAGGTTCCAATTTACGTCTTTTTATGTGTGTATCCATTTATTGTATCTATAGCTATCTTTAATACTTTTGTCTTTTAACTTTTATACCAGAGTTAAAAGTGACTTGATAAAAGGAATTTGAGTTTCTTAAAAAGTGACTTAAATACCACATACAGGTTTTTGGGATATTCTGGTTTGACTATGTTCTTACCTTTATCAGTGAGTTTTATATTTCCATTTGTTTTCATGTTAATTGGCATCTTTTTATTTCAGGTTGAAGAACTCCTATTAGTATTTCTTATAAGTTAGGTGATGAGCTCTCTAGCCTTTTTCCTAGTTTGTCTAGGAAACTCTTGATCTCCCCTTCATTTCTGATGGACAGCTTTGCCAGGATAATATTCTTGGTGGGCACATTTTTTTTCTTTCAGTACCTTTAATATGTCATCCCACTCTCTTCTGGCCTGTGAAGTTCTTACTGATAATCGTTTGGGGGGAAGGAGGGGTCCTTTGAATAGAGTAAATTTTTTTTTTGCTGCTTTCAAATTTTTCTCTGGCTTTGATTTTTCCTTTCTTTTCTTTTCTTGAGTTGGAGTCTCACTCTGTCGCCCAGGCTGGAGTGCAGTGGCACGCTCACAGCCACCACAGTCTCGACCTGCTCTTGCAGCCCTTCAACACGCCCCCAGTGTTGGTCAGCATGTCCTTACTTTCTGGCGCGAGATAGTCTAGGCTCGTCCTGTGCTTCCTCTGCTCTGCCCTGGAAATAGTTGTTTCTCCAAAGAGCCTGGCTCCCTTTTAGTGGAGAATGATATTTAGAAACCAAGAAATGGAGGTGAGGTGTGTCAGTTTCTGGGGTGCCACTGCTCCTAGAGCCCTTCAGTGGACAGAGCCAGGAAAGAAGCGGTGTGTATATCATATGTAATATACCACACACACGTATGAATCTATATATTAAAACAGAGCTCTGACTCCCATCCAACATGTAAGGCAGTTGCTAGACTTTCCCATTCCACACTGGAATCTTTCTTTCCCAGCAGTGAGAAACCTGCCTTTCAGCAGGATTAACACATTTACTTGTTTGCTCAGTTCTGAAATACACAGAAAGTAGTTCTGGAACTGCTAACCCTATAATGGTAAAAAACAAGCATGATTAGTTCAACATGTGTCTGTCATTCTTTTGCAGAGACAGCATGAAAGCACAGACAGCTCAAAGTTTCCTGAGCCTGTTCTCATTCTTCCCCTTCCCCCAAAATGGAAAGAGCTTTGTTTGTTTCTGTTTGTATTCCATTTGGGGTCCTCTTTCCATCCTTTGGATTTATACATTGTAAATTATTTTTAATAATCTAGTATATTTATGTTGCACTGTGCGCTACCTGTGAAGTTCTGCTTCTTCTGACATGATCCATAGCAACTAACCTCTTAAACTCCAAATATATCCCTGTTGAACAGTAAACCGGATGAGGGTGTTTGTAATGTCCCAGCTTTGGGAAGTGTGGTTTGCCTAGCTCTTTATGGTCTTAATTATATGTGAGTAACAACTGAAGGCATATGTGTCAGCTGCTGCTGGTCAAGGCTGACTCACAGTGACTTCACTGATGCCAGGATCTGCATTCCACGCATCGCTGCACAGCTGTCTGCCACTGCTGTCCGTTTCAGAGGGTCTTTGCTGAGATCAAATGAGGTGAAAACACATTGAAAACTTCAGCCTTACAGAATAACAGTGATGATTATATACTGGTGTTCTTATTACGTTATTTTTATGTATACTTACGTTTCTTACCATTCTTAATATACTGGTTTTACCATACGATGTGCCCTTGGTCACATAACGTCTGCCTGGCATCCCTGAGGCCCAAGAGCCTAATACTTTCACTTTCCACCATTCCCTGCCATGCGAGTGCTGGCTGGGGACACCAACACCCCCAGGAAGCCTGGCATCTCCCACACTCTCTGCCCTTGCGCAGGCAGCAGGGTTCATGTCCTCTGGCCTGGCCACCGCCGAAGGGCCCAGGGCAGAGGATGAGCCCCAAAGCACCCCATTCTGGGCTGCCAGCCAGTCATGGCCCAGGAGCTCCAGCCCACAGTGGCACTGGCAGGGGCCAGGGTCTCACAGAGTTGTCGGACGCCCTCTCTGGATGTGAGGTGTAGGAAAGGGCCGTGCAGCAGGGCTGAGGCAGGAAGACGTATAGCAGAGGCAGCAAGCAGGAGCCCTGGGTGGAGGGAAGGACACGATGCGGACTGTCAGTGGCACTGGACGCGCAGAGCAGAAAGGAGTTGCATCAGCCCAGTGACTGGCCCTGGTGTGAGAGCAGTGGACACCGTAGGGGTGTGTCTCCCTTCCACCCTCCCAGTGCTCCTGTGTCTGCTGCTGGAGCAGGACCATTAAGGGCTGCGTGTTTTGGGCTCCACTGCAGGAGGGTTCCAGGTGTGATGAGGGCACGAGTTAGACACCTGCATAGACACATCTGGAAGGTGAGACAGACGTGCAACCATCTCCACGCCTGGCACCAAGGTCATGGGCACACAGAGGTCGTTGGAGGCAAGTCTGATGTCTGGCTCTGCTTACTGGAGAGGCGGTAGGGGCATGGCGGGTGGGGAGTGTTTCCCTTGAGGGACGGATTCTCCCACTTAGCGGGTCCAGGCCCAGTGGTCGGAGCTTCCCGCAGATTGTCCTGTCCGCTGATTGGGCAAGTCCACCAGTGGAGAGAGGAGCCCATGAAAGCAACTGGAGTCATCTAGAGTCAGCCCTGGAGGCCCAATGTTCAGGTGCCCCAGCTCTCCTGGGACTCTTGCGAGCATGTAGCTCACCCCCATCAAATGCCTCTGCTGAAAAAACAAGAGTAGTTCTGCTTTCTGCCCTGAATGTCACGGGAATGACCAGATACCACGTTATTAGGGTTATAGACCCCCCACGACTAGAATTCCCCAGGAGATTGCTGAAACGATTTTCTTTGCTTCCTTCTTCCTCTGGTTGCCCCTGTTTGTTGTCAAGTCCTATTAGGACAAATAGCATCAAAAGGAAAGATTTCATAACACGAGAATGACTATAGGGTGACATCCAGGGTTAGTTGGTGCGTCAGAGTTCAGCAATTGACCTCTTTCTCTTGAATCTCACCCTTTCTGTAACTCACTGGTAAAGATTGTGTGATGCGTGTGTTGTGGTGTCTTTGAAGTGTATCAACTCAAGGCCTCTTTTAAGGAGGACCTGAATAATGGGGATTGAGGTGTTCAACTCAGAACCCACTGGAGCTGCCCACAGTGTTAAGCGCTAGAGTAGGGTGGAGGAGCTCTGAAGAATGTCAGACAGGACAAGTCCTGTAGGAAACGTGCGCTGAAGGTTGCTTGGGAGCAACCAGCTTCTCCCAGTGGGGCAGGGATTGAGAGCGAGCACCAGGAAAAGACTTTTCTGGAGACGGTAATGTTTGGACTGGTCTTCTGGGAGGAGTGAGGGCACATGCTGGGCAGAGTTGACCTCCGTGCGCGATGGCCTATCATGGCGCCTTACTGTGGCCTTGTGATAAAGGATGGTGAATCCAGGAGTTGAGCCTGAGACCTGACTGGAGGATTGAGGAGTGAGGGCTTCCTCTTGTCAGCAATGGGAAACCATCAAAGGACCACAGACAAGGGGGTTAAATAATCGAGATTGTGTTATCAAAAAATATGGCCAGACAAGGGACGGTGGCAACAAGGTGGGTGCACTGGCTCTTTGAACCTTCCAGGACAGAAGTGATGCCCCCAGGCTAAGGTAGCAGCCCGAGAATGGAGATTACATGGGAAGTTTCCAAATGAATACTCATCAGAATTTGGTGCCTTTAAATAAGAGGTCGAGGTGAAAAGGGAAGTTTGTTGGAATGCTTTCCAGAAGAAAATTGAGGCTCTTGTAGATTTCGGAGGAAGATGATTTCAACCTGGGACATGTTGAGCTTTCTGGGGCCTGTGGAACCCACAGAGATTAGAGCTGAGGGAATGCAGACATTCCACCTCTAGGGGGCAGCCTACGGATCCACAGGATGTTGGGGGTCCCTCAAGGAGAATGAGGCTGTGAGAAGAAAAAGCCAAGAACAGAGCAGTGGGTAAGTCCAACCAGTAGAGAGAGGAGCCTGTGAAAGCAACCGGAAACAGGCCATGGAATCATCTAGAATCAACTCAGAGTCACATCCCAGGAATGGCAGTTCCATAACAGTCAGCTTCAGGTAGAGATTATATCTTAACTATAATGCTGCGAGCTTCTTGAGAGCCTCATTGTGTCTCCCCAAGTGTGAAAGACCCAGGATGTCCAAGTGGATGCTTATATGGACAATGAGTTACTAAAGCTCTGTCAAACTTAGATTTTCTCATGAAGGTAAGATTGGCCAGGGAATTGGGAGCTTTTCTTTCTCACCCTTACATGTTGTGTCCTAGGCTGCATTGATGGAGCTGGTAGTGGGGGCGGGTCTTGGTGATGCAGAGGCCAAGTTCACAAGAAGGTGACATTTATCTTGAGTAGAGCTGGATAATGATGAAAAATGATGTTTGCATGATAAGATGATGAAAGGGAAGCACGGGGCCAGTGACAATGTCCTATGCAGGCAGAGGTGATATCACAAGCTCTGAGGGTTATGTGTGTTTCAGGAAACAATGCCGCATGTGTGTCCCACCGGCAGGGTGGGCTCAGCCGCTGGAGCTGAGCAGAGCTGACCTTGACATGTCCAGATGAGGACACATAGCCACTGGCTTCCAGGGTGTTGGAGCCCACACTTCCCGCTCTCCTCCACCCGGGTGAAGTTTTGGAGGATGACCAACTATGACCACCATGGTCTGTTCCTTTACTCCAGCTCTGGGGAACTAGCCAGGGGGCGGGGCTCACACGGGGGTGGGGGCATGATGAACCCCTACGGGGCAAAGCCAAGTCTACTCCCAGGCAGCTTCAGCCCCGGCAGAAGTAAAAATGATCCAGGACAGCTTTTAAGAGATTCTCTATAGAAAATCCTTCCAGAAAGGCTGCTTTGCTTCACTTTGTCAGAAATGTTTGCAAAGGAAGAGCAAATTCTTCATTTTTTGTATTTTTTTCAGTTTGCCAATGGTTGACATTTTGCCACATTCTCTGCTTCTCTTGTGTGTGTGTGTGTGTGTGTGTGTGTGTGTGTGTGTGTGTGTGTCAGAGTCTCTGTCACCCAGGCTAGAGTGCAGTGGCACACTCGTGGTTACCACAGCCTCGACATGCTGGGCTTAGGTGATCCTTCCGCCTCAGCTTTCCACACTGGGCTAATTTTTTATTTATTGTAGAAACGAGATCTCACCAAGTTTCCCAGGCAGGTCTCGAACCCCTGGGCTCAGGCAATCCTCTTGCCTCCGCCTTCCAAAGTGCTGGGATTACAGGCTGAGCCACCAAGCCCGGCTTGCTTCTCTCTTTTTAAGGTGTCCGTGTGTACACCTTTATTTATGTATGTACACAATTCCACACCCACACGTTTTGATGGAATCGTTTGAGAGTAGATGTCATGACACTTACCCCTGTGCCATCAGCCCGCATCTCCTAGAAATGAGAACATTCTCCACTTAACCACATGCCATGAATGGCCATCTTCTAGTTCTGTCATTCTGCATACCTTATTAGCTGACATTCTCCTTTAAAAATGAGGCTTCCTATACCCCTCTCCCTTTTTCCCAAACTCTGCCCACCTTTAGGCCACTGAAAGTAGTCACACAGGGGACTGGCTCGAGGAGGCTTGGGGAAAGTGATTCTCTGAATTGTGACTTTGCCATGGTGAGTGCAGAGGAGGCATCCTTGGCAAAGGCCTTCCAAGAGATGGTGCACTGACACGGGCTTGCCTGGGGAGCATGGCCTCTCAGGCTTCCCAGGTTCTCATCCTCCCAAGCTGGTGGCACACTCTGCCTGTCTGCGGTAGCCAGGTGGCAGGAAGGCCCAGGTGTGACTTGCAAGCCTCGGATCCTATAATAGCTCCACCTTGAAGCTCCATCACCATTGCCCAGCTTTTGGGGGTGGTTTCTTATTACACCATCAGAACAGTTTTGTTACATCACCCATGGGCTATTTAAAAACTAAATTAAGGGCTGGGTATGGTGGCTCACACCTGTAATCAGTACTTTGGGAAACCGAGGCAGGAAGATTGCTTGAGTCCAGGAATTCGAGACCAGCCTGGGCAACATAACGAGACCTCATCGCTGCAAAAAATTAAAAAATTATCCAGGCATGGTGGCATATACCTATAGTCACAGCTACTGAAGAGGGTAAGGCAGGAGGATCACCTGAGCCCAGAAGGCAGAGGGTGTGGTGAGCCATGACTGTGCCACTGCACTCCAGCCTAGGGAACAGAGTGAAACTCTGACTCAAAGAATAAATAGATGAATTAATCAGCTAATGAATGAAAAGATTAAGCATCACACTTGCACAGTCTCGTTGCAGCTGTGTGACAACCACTCAAGATAGTGAAGACTGTCGATTGGTCATCAAGTCTAAGGGGAACCAAGTTCCTCTCACCTGCCCAGTTTCTTTCTGATCATCCACTGGCCCATGGTGCTCCCTGCTCAGACTTACCATTGCCTACAAGTCAACTTACCATTTTCCTTTTCTCTGACTGTTCGGGTAGGTCGATGAGCTCCTAGAATGACAGCCCTCATCTCTAGAAACCAGGGTGGGCTCCCTAATGACTGTTCTTGGTTCTTCTTTACTTTGGTCTTCAATCCGGATCGGGATGTCCAGGTAAGATGACTAGCTGTTGAGACCTCTACTGAAATCTCCACAGACATGTGGGCACAGGTACCTTAAGGCAACTAGAGGAAGAAGCTGCACCAGTGACATCCTCCACTGATGATGCTGTGGCTGGGGAGACTTCTCTCCGTGTCATGGCACCTGTCTCGGTCCTCAGCTTTTCCTTCTCCGTATTATCCTCGATACGTTGGTCACGCTGCTAAAGACCTGCTTATCAGTTTGCTGACGGCCTGACATCGGCAGGAATAAGGGCTCTTCTAACTCAGACCCTTTGAGTTCCTTAACACATGACAAGTTTGGTGTCCTTCGAAGGACCACATGCTGTGTTAGACTTGGGTCGGTCCTTACCTAGACAAGGAGGTGCCTATTTATCGCTTGAGAGCAGAACTTGGTTACTTCCCACTGAAGTGCAAACATTCTCCACCTAAGAAATTCTGGTCGCCATTGCCTTGCTAGAGTCTGGTGTGGCCATGTGCTCTTTGAGCCATGGCTGTCGCCATGCCTCCTAGCTTTGGCCCCCTCCCCCATCTTGGGAAGGTGAATTTTCTCTTTCTCTCTCTCTCTCTCTAATTTACTTTTAAATAAACTATATTTTCTAATTTTTTAAAAAAAATTAATTCTGGCAGGGTGTAGTGGCTCATGCCTGTAATCCCAGCACTTTGGGAAGCTGAGGCGAGAGGATTGCCTGAGCCCAGGGGTTCAAGACCAGCCTGGGCAACTTGCTGAAACCTCGTCTCTACAACAAATCAAAAAAAATTAGCTGGACGTGGTGGCACGCCCTGTAGTTCCAGCTGCTTGGAAAGCTGAGACGGAAGAATTGCCTGAGTCCAGCGGATCGAGGTTGCCATGGCCGTGAATGTGACACTGCACTACAGACTGGGTGACAGAGTGAGACTCAGACTAAAAAAAAAAAAAAAAATTCATTCTTCTTCTCCCATTCCCAGTTTGGCTTGATTATCATTGCAAAGGTCTATATTAGTATCTATTTTATAATTTTTTTTTTTAGTCAGAGTCTCACTGTCACCCAGGCTGGAGTACAGTGGCATGCTCATGGCCACGGCAGCCTCAACCTGCTGGGCTCAGCCTATCAAGTAGCTGGTGCTGCAGGCACGTACCACCATGCCCAGCTTATATTTTGATTTATTGTAGAGATGAGGTCTCTCCATATTGCCCAAGTTGGTCTCGAACCCGTGGGCTCAGGCAATCCTCTCACCTCTGCCTCCCACACTATTGAGATTACAGGCGTGAGCCACTGCACCTGGATACTTTATGATTCTTAAAAGCTAATAAATAATCCAGAATATTTTTGCGGTCTTTAATCCCTACTGATGGCAAAATAAGCTATCTTTAAACTTGCAGTCGGTTGAAAAACATAAGCCAGGAGCAGTGGTTCACACCTGTAATCCTAGCACTTGGGAGGCCAAGGTGGGAGGATTGCTTGGGGCTAGGAGTTCAAGACCAGCCTGGGCAACATAAAGAGACCCCATCTCTTTAAAAAAAAAGGAAAGCAAGGCCAGACCCAAGGCCCAACTCCCAGCATCTCAGAACCGAGCACTGCACAGTGAGCACCTGGCACTTGCACACCATAAAACAGAGGTTATTACTGTTACTACTGTTGTCATTATTTAATTTTGTCCAGGGTTGGTCAAATCTCTGGTTTCCTAGAAAGAGTCAACCCCAAGCAGATATGTCCCAAGGCATCGTTACCAGACAAAATGCAAAAACAACGTGCAGCAAACCCAGACTTCCCAGTAAGTACTTATCCAGCGCTTAGGGTATGCAGAAAAAGACAAGTTCACACGTGCGGAGCCTAAAGCACACTTATTTACCTCATCAAACACACGAGGTGATTATTTGAGACTTATTCTGTCCTTGCCCTCAGACTTCTGATTAGTGGAGGAAATGCATGTCGATCTGGTTCAAGCTAGCTGGAGCAGCCCGAAGCGACAGCCAGCCCATGCCCTTTCTGACTTCAGTGGACAATGAGCGTTTTAAAGCCCCTTCTGTTTTCTGAATCAGACTTAATAGGGCCCACAGAGTCTGGTTTCCTACTTTAGTAACAGTGGAAATAACGCTGATAAATCAAGCCCTGGCGGTGTTCTAGCCTCACCCCTGAGCAGCAGAATCTGGGCCTGGAGAAGGATGCAAGAACATCTGTGCACTGGCTGGGCTGTCCTGTCTCCCCTCCACTGAGCACGCAACATGGAACTGCAGAATTGCCCCACCTACCACACGAGATGCATTCCAGAGCAGCTGCGACCCCCACGTCACGTGTGTGCATGAATGAATGAGTGCCCCATTTCTCCTGTACAGTGACACTGTATTTATTTATTTATTTTGAATTGGAGTCATATTCTGTTGCCCATGCTGGAGTGCAGTGGCACACTCACGGCCATCACAGCCTCGACCTGCTGGGGTCAGGTGATCCTTCTGCCTCAGCCTCCCAAGTAGCTGGAACTACAGGCACCCGCCACTACTCCTGGCTAAATTTTTTTTTAATCTATTGTAGAGATGAGGTCTCGCCAAGTTGCCCAGGCTGGTCTCGAACCCCTGGGCTCAGGCAATCCTCTTGCCTCTGCCTCCCAAAGTGCTGAGACTACAGGCATGAGCCCCAGCTCCAAGCTCTATGATCGTAATTTTATAAAGAGAACTTATCTACCCTTCTATGTGCAAGTTCATTTAGCAAACTTCTTTTTTTTTTAGTTGGAGTCTCACTCTCTCACCCAGGCTGGAGTGCGGTGGCACGCTCACGGCCACTGCAGCCTCAGCCTGTTGGGCTCAGGTGATCCCTTCACCTCAGCCTGCCAAGTAGCTGGAACTACAGGAGTGCGACACCATGCCTGTCTAATTTTTTTATTTATTGTAGAGATGAGGTCTCACCAAGTTGCCCAGGCTGGTCTTGAACCTCTGGGCTCAAGCAAACTTCTTGCCTCCACCTCCCAAAGTGCTGGGATTACAGGTATGATCCACCATGCCTGGTAACAGTGACACTTTAAATAGCCCACACGGATGGGCAGAAAGTGATCCTCCAGAAGGTTCTGGATGGGTCTCATCTTCCTCAGAACTCAGAGGTATCACCAGTGAGGTTTCAGGAAATGGTGGGGTCAGTTTTGCCATCTGTCGCGCCTCAGGGTTTCCTCTGCCCAGGGCCACCTGACTCAGTTCCCTAGGGGCAATGGGAGCCGTCATCCTGCCTCCACACAAGCTGGGACCCGCATTTTCACTCGGAGGCAGGAGGCTGCAATGGCCTCCCAGAGCCCGGCCCTCAAAAGCACCCGCTGCCTCCTGGCTGAGCTCTTGGGAAATGCGCAGAGAAGCAGAAACAGCCGCTAGTGCAGAAGCAACCTGAGAGAGAGAGAGAGAGAGAGAGAGGCAGGGAGCAAGAGGGCACGCCACCCCGCAAGTGGATTCCACGGGCCAAAGTAGGGGACCCGGCCTGTGGCGAGAGCTGGCCCTGGGTTTGTCTCAGAGTCGGGCCGAGTGTTTCCACGTCACTGCCTGCTGTGCGCTCCGTCAAGACCCAGGGAGGTCCATGAGTCCACTGGGGTCCCAGGGCAACTTCTGGGAGCTGCTCCCCTCCTGCCCTGCTTCTGGCCCCACCTCCACGCCACCCACTTCTTAGGGGTGACTTGGAGACTCTTGAGGGGGCGACTCCACAGGTCACTCAGTGGGGATGGAGGGCAGGGAGCTCGTTGCCCCCCCCATGCCTGTCACCTGCGAGAGCCTCCCAGGGCCCAGAAGCCCAAAGTGCCATTGAAGGTGTAGTGGGAAACCCCTTGCCAAGCCGGGCTCTCTGTCTGCCTGATGGAATAATAAAGCACTTTGTTACCTGTGAGCGAGAGGCCCGATAAAAGCAAAATATTATCCCCACCATCTGTGATTAGGAGGCAGCTGGGCCCTGGGGACACAGGAACACTTAAGAGTAAATATAATTTATTTCTGTTCTCTGATTATGAAGGTCACGGTGGTTTAACCCTGTAGGGGAGGCCTCAGACACATTATCTGCTTAAGTAGAACTGGGAAAGAAAACACCAGCAGTCATTAAAAGCGAATTATTTTGTTTTAGGAAGATAGAGGGGAGAAGGCCTCCAAAATCTTGAGGCGCCAGGGCCCTGGGGTTCCACGCGAGGGCAGCATCTCCGTGGCATCCGGGGCTGATGAGCGCTCCCTGGCACTTTCTGGAAAGCTCTAGGGATGTTTAAAGAGGTTTTGGGAGCTGCGGAGAGTGCACCATGTGAGGAGGCAGGTGTTTTCTATACCTGTGCAGACAAAGGGAAGAATTTCTGACAGCTATGCAATTTACCTGAATTTCTGGCTTAAAGTCTAGCGAGAACGTGCTTGTGTGCTGATGCGTTGGCTTTGTTTCAAAGTGGCCGTCCAAGTGGAATCTCCGTCCTTCCCCTCTTGCCCCACCAGCCTGTTTGCCCTCCTCACTCTCCAACCTCAGCACCTCCTGAGGGGTGTTCCCACGGGAGGTTTGCTTATTTGAGCGAAATTTAGAAACGCACACCAGGCACCGTGGCATATGCCTGTAAACCCAGCACTTTGGGAGGCCAAGGCGGGAGGGTTGCTTGACCCAAGAGGTGGAGACCAGTCTGGGCAACACGGCAAGACCTCATTTCTACAAAAAGTCAAAAGGATGTGGGCAATGAGCACAGATCCTCCTAGAAGCTCAGAAAGTGGCCCTTTGTAAACTTCTAGTCCCCTGGAGGAAACTTAACTGCGACCCAAGGCATGGTGGTATGCGCCGGTAGTCCCAGCTACTTGGGAGCCTGAGGCAGAAGGATTGCCTGAGCCCAGGAGTTCGAGGTTGTGGTGAGCCGTGATTTGCCACTGCCCTTCAGCCTGAGCAACAAAGTGAGACCCTGACAGGAAGGAAGGGAGGGCGGGAGGGAGGGAGGGAGAAATAAAAAGAGGAAGGAAGGAAGGAAGGCAGGCAGGCAGTCAAGAGCCTCACAATAGGAATGACAGAATAAGTCTGCATGGACTTCTAACACACAAGAGTTGTTTGTTGGGTTCTCTCCCCGGCGCCTCATGCCAAGGCCCAGGTCTCCATCAGCCACCCTAGCTGCTGCTGCAAATGGGCTGTCAGGTCCCAAGAACAGAGGGGCTGGCCAGCTGGGAGACCACCGGGCCATCGAGGGAGGGACAGCAGGGGCGGGGTGGGTGAGGACAGCGACGCTTGAGAAAAGAGGGCAAACTGTGTGTCTGGTTGGTGGACTCGGCATGGCTGCTGGGCAGGGGCGGAGGTGGAGGGAGCCAGGGATTGAGAACCACTCCTGAGTCTCTGGCTCAAACGTCTGTGTGGTTGGTGGTGTCCCTTGGGGAGTTGGGGAAAAACCCCTCACTCAGTAGGGGAAAAAAACCAGCTTAAAGTATCGGGTCCTTCTTATGTGTCCATCTCTATGCTGGATACTGTGGGAAGCCCAAAAAATGACCAAAACATATCCGGAATAGGCAGAGTCCTAGAAAGAGAAAGTAGGATGCGGATGACCAGGGGCTCACTGGAGGGGGAAGGGTAAGTTTGGACTTAACAGATACAGAGTTTGTGTTGGGGATGTTGAAAAAGTTTGGGGCCGGGTACGGTGGCTCATGCCTATAATCCCAGCACTTTGGGAGGCAGAGGCGAGAGGATTGCCTGAGCCCAGGGGTTCGAGACCAGCCTGGGCAACTAGCCCGAGCTAAAAAAAAAAAAAGAAAGCAAGGAAAAGTTGGGGGTGTAGGTAATGGTGATGGGTACACAGCACTGTGATGCAGCTAATGCCACTAAATTCTATACACTTACAAATGGTTAAAACAATAAATACTGTTATGCTTATTTGCCATAATAACAAAAAGGACCCAAACAAATACCTGCGTCAGAGTTCCTTAGTTGTTTCTCAATATTCATTCATCTCCTCCCCTCAGAATAGAGCCCTGATGTGTATCCAGGTCCACGGACAACCAAAAGTGAGGCTCACTTCCCACTGTCCTGTGAAGTTTGGGTGGCCGTTAAAAGTTCCCTCCAGGGGAATAGAAGTACAAGAACCACTTTCTGAGCTTCTGGGAGGATACGCACTCATGGCCCTTCGTCCTCCTTGGTGGCTGGGACGTGGAGCCCAGGCTGCCATCATGGCCAAGGGAGGGAAAGTCAGGTGTTTAAGACCAGCACCACCAAGCGTGGTGGCTCACGCCTGTAATCCCAGCACTTTGAGAGGCCAAGGAGGGATGACTGCATGAGTCCAGGAGTTCGAGACCAGCCTGGACAACAAAGTGAGACCTCATTTCTACAAAAAAATTCAAAGAATTAGCCGGGCGTGGTGGCACATGCCTGTAATTCCAGCTACTCAGGAGGCTGAGATGGAAGGATCGCCTGAGCCCAAATGGTTGAGGCTGCAGTGAGCCCATGATCGCACTCCAGCCTGGGCAACAGAGTGAGACCCCCGACTCAAAAAAAAAAAAAAGACAAGCATCAAGACAAAGGGCTTTGGTCCCCATTGATCCTCCTCCCAGGAGGCCACCAGACCAGCTCCAGATGGCCTGTCTATAGGAGAGAGAAATAAACTTCTATTTTTTTATCAATATTTTTTTATTATGGTTTTGTGGGGTACAGTTAAGGGTTAGGTGTACAATTACGTTTCATTCAGGCACCCTGTTGATAAGAGGTGTTTTCCCATCCCCAGACAGATATTTGCTACTGTTAATCCCATCCCCCCCCCATAGTTTCCCAGTACTGGCAGTCATTTTCTTATAGTATTACATTGGATGTTCAAGGTTCATTATATGAGTGAGAACATGTGATACTCAGATCTTTGTTTCTGTGAGAGGCCACTCAGTATTATAGACTCTAGTTCCATCCAGGTTGCTGCGAAATTCATGATTTTGTTCTTTTTTATGGCTGCGTAGTATTCCATCGTGTATATGTACCACATTTTTTTAATCCAGTCCTCTTTTGATGGGCAGCATGGTTGTTTCCAGGTTCTTGCTATTGTGAACAATGCTGCGATAAACATACGTGTGCAGGTATCTTTTTTATAGAGTGATTTGAGTTCTTCAGGGTATATTCCCAGTAGGGGGATTGCGGGATCATATGGAAGGTCGATTTTTAGAGCTTTTAGGAATCGCCACACTGCTTTCCACAGAGCTTGCACTAGTTTACACTCCCACCAACAGTGTAGAAGTGTTCCCTTTTCACCACACCCTCTCCAGCAGTTGTTATTTTTTGAGTTGTTGATAATTGCCATTCTGACTGGAGTTAGGTGGTATCTCAGTGTGGTTTTGATTTGCATCTCCCTGATGATTAGTGAGGTTGAGCATTTCTTCATGTGTTTGTTGGCTGCTCGGATGTCTTCTTTTGTGAAGTGTCTGTTCACATCCTTTGCCCATTTTATAATGGGGTTGTTTGTTTTCTTCTTTTCAGCACGTTTCAGTTCCTTGTAGATCCAGGATGTTAAGCCTTTGTCAGACCTAGAGTTGGCAAATACTTTTTCCCAGTCTGTGGGCTGTCTCCCTGCTCTCTTGATGGTTTCTTTGGCTTTGCAGAAGCTTGTCAGTTTAATAAGGTCCCACTTGTCTATCTTCTCTCTTATGACCTGTGGGTTTCGGGTTTTGTACAGGAATTGGATGCCAGTTCCTCAAACCATAAGAACCTTAGAAAAGGAAGGAAATACCCTCATGGAAATCGGAACTGGCATCCAATTCCTGTACAAACCCCAAAACTTCTATTTAACTACTGTGATGTTGGCTTTCCTGTCATCCAAGTCTAACCGTGATACCATCTGACATGGTCCTTACATTCATGCAGCTGATAGGCTGGCGTGGGAGACGGCAGACGCTCCATAGTAAGAACAAAGGATGACATGATTATTGGCATGGAAGGTGACTTCTAGACACTTCCTCAGAGGTTCACTCCCATGGCCCTGTGGGGAATCCCTGCCTCCAGGCCACTGAACTCAGGGCATGAGCTGCATCGTCCTCTGCCTTCTGTCCGGTGCCCAGCACAGTGTCTGGAACACGAGAGTTACTCAATAAATCTTACTTGAATCGATAAGGCAGTGGTCCAGGTAACAGTTCAGAGGCCAGAGCTCATTGACGTGTTTGTGAGGTCTTGGCTGGAAGCAGTGAGCCGAGCCAAGCAGGGACTTACTCTTCCAAAGAGCTGCTTCTGGGTAGCACACCGCCGCCAGCGCAGGTGCTCAAAGCCACTTTGCTCAGCTCACCTTGCCATGGCTGGCAATGCAGGTGAGTCTATGAACTCAAGGCTGCCTTCAGCTGCCTGCGTGTCCCATGTCTCAAGGATGGGCCCTGACTTTCCAAATGCCAGCTGGTTACCAAGTGCAGGAGCTGGCCCAGGCGTGCATGCATTTTCAAGGCTCATCATTTACAAATGTCCCATTGGTCAAATGGGGCGCGTGGTGACACCACAGCAGGGAGGGAGGGAATGGCACTGAGCCATTCTGGAAGGCTGACTCACGGGGCCATGGTTCTCTCCCAGGGTTCTCTTGGGAGGCACCAAGAGAAGGGATTACCCAGGTGTGGGCACAGGTGCTGGCTGGTCCTGCAGAGTCAGGGCTGTGGGCTCTGGGTGCATGTGCCACCCGACAGGCAAACCCAGTGGGTGAAGAGACCCCATGGACCAGGAGTCTGAGATCCCGCAGGTGACAAGTACTGTGTGGGTTGCTTTGTGACAGGTCTTTACATTTTATCAGTGTCATGTAATTCTTTACAACCACTTTACAAGACAGCTGCTACTGTGCCTCCATTTTTAATTTTAATTTTTTTGATTTTTTATTTTTTAGTCGGACACTTACTCTGTCACCCAGGCTGGAGTGCAACGGCATGTTCACAGCCACCGCAGCCTCAACCTCAGGCGATCCTTCTGCCTCAGCCTTCCAAGTGGCTGGAACCACAAGCATGTGTGCCACCACACCCGGCTAATTATTTTATTTATTGCAGAGACGAGGTCTGGCCAAGTCGCTCAGGTTGGTCTCGAATCCTCTTGCCTTGGCCTCCCAAAGCGCTGGGATAACAGACATGAGCCACCACGCCCGGCTGATTTTTTTTTTTTATTGTAGAGACAAGGTCTCACCAAATTGCTCAGACTGGCCTGGAACCCCTGGACTCAGGCAATCCTGTCACCTTGGCCTCTCAAAGTGCTGAGATTACAGACACGAGCCACCGCGCCCAGCTTGCCTCCACTTTTTAGAGTGAAACACTGAGACACAAAGAGGCGAAGCCACTGTCCAAGACCACCCAGTTGTAAGAGACGGAGCCAGGGCTTGCACCCCACATTCTGTCTCTTGACTCCTTAGGGTCCCAAAGACTCTCTCCCCCATACCCCTCCTTCCTCTCCACCCCTCTGCCCCCCCCCACACTTTTTCCCAGACTAGCCTGAGCTATTGGAGATGTTTCTGACAACCCCACGGCCCCCTCACTAGGGCACGTAGACATTCTGTATACCATGCGGGTCTGGAGACAATGGGTGGGAGAGGTGCCCTATGTGGGTGGAGAGGAAGAGGTGTTGGTTTACTTATTCATTTGTTTGCTTAATTGTTTAATGAGCAAGTGTGGAGCTTGGCACTGTACAAGTATGAAACCGCAAACCCTCGCAGCGGCCTTGTGAAGCAGGACTTGCTAGAGTCCTCACCGTACAGATGGGGACATTTGGGTCCAGGGTAGTCAAGGAACTTGCCCCTGGCATGCAGGGTCCTCTGCTTGGAGCACAGTAACTTCATGCTTGGGGGACACAGGCTTCTATCCTACCTAGAAGAATGGATGGGGCCAGGAGAAGGGATGGTGGGATGTGTCCCGGCAGCGAGGTCAGCTTCTGCAGGTGCAGGGTCAGAGGACACACTTCTCAGCAGGGGGTGGCTGTGAAGGCATAGGTGGGAAAGACGGCTGCCAACGTCATTCAACACACCATGGTCGGAGGACAGTCAGCAACCTCCTCTTGGTGGAAAATGAGAATTTGTGCCTGGGGTCGGACTACCGCACATGAGTTTTCTCTTCCTGATTCTCTAAAATTGGCGGAATGCTTTTGATCTGAACATTTTAGTTGGATGTGGCGGCACAAACCTATAGTCCCAGCTACTTGGGAGGCTGATGCAGAAGGACTGCGTGAGCCCAGGAGTTTGTGGTCAGCTTGGGCAACATAGCAAGCCCTCATCTCTAAAATAAATAAATTTGTAAAAATACATTTTTTAAAAAAGAAAAATTTGTGGCCAGGCTCAGTGGCTCAGCCTGCAATCCCAGCACTTCGGGAGGCCGAGGCGAGTGGATTACCCAAGCCCGCAGGTTCGAGACCAGCCCGGGCAACCTGGCAAAACCTTGTCTCTACAATAAAATAAAAAATTAGCCAGGTGTGGTAGTGCATGTCCGTAGTTCTGGCTGCTTGGGAGACTGAGGCAGAAGGATCACTGGAGCCCAGCAGGTTGACCCTGGGGTGGCCGTGAGCCTGCCACTGCACTCCAGCCTGGGTGACAGAGTGAGACTCCAACTCAAAAAAAAAATTGTTTTTATTTTCTTTTCTATAGCCATGTCTTCCATGTGTGAATTATTAAAATTAGGAAATCATGAATGTAATCAATGTATTTCTCTCTCAAAATCCACACCACCCATACATACGTCTCTATTCTGTTTTCTGGGATATTTATTTTACCATAAGGGTCAGTAAGTATGTATCTGACCATTTGTGAACTCAGGATAAATATTCTCCACCACTCTTAAAGATCTCTAATCCTTTAAGAATTAATGTGTCGCTGGGTGCAGTGGCTCAAGCCTATAATCCCAGCACTTTGGGAGGTGGAGGCAAGAGGATTGCCTGAGCACTCAGGGTTTGAGACCAGCCTGGTCAACATGGCGAGACCTTGTCTCTACAATAATCTACAACCTTATATGTAAGCTTATATATGTATGCATTTTTATAGACTATAACTCGCTTATTTGTTATGATAGTTACTATTTTCCTCTTCCCTCTACACTGTAATCCAGAAGAGTGGAGATTTTTCTCTATTTTACACACTAATGTTTCCCTAGTACTTAACAGTGTCCAGCACACGGTGGATGCCCTAAAAAAAAAGTGTTGAATGATTGAGCACATAAATGTACTTTCCGAATTCAATATTATTATCTCCATTTTGTAGGTGAAAAGGCTGCAGCCCTGGGTACAGGTATACCTCAGATATTAGGTACAGGCATACCTCAGATATTATGGTTTTGATTTCAGACCACCACGAAAAGCAAAAATGATGATAAAGTAAGTTGCACAGTGCATATGAAAGTTATGCTTATACCATACTATAGTCTATTAAGTGTGCAATAGCATTATGTCTAAAAAACAATATGCACGCCTTAATTAAAAAAAATGCTTTGTGGTAAAAAATTTCTAATGATCATCTGAACTTTCAGTAAGTTGTAACGTTGATGATGGAGGGTCCCGTCTCCATATTGAGGGCAGCTGAATGATGGGGGCGGTGGTTGCTGAGGCCTGGGGTAGTTTCTGAAAACAAATCTGATTTATTTTGTGGATGAAGTCCACTGCATCAGCTGAAACTTCCTTTCACAAAAGATTTCTGTTGCCTGTGATACTGTTTGATTGCATTTTACCTGCAGAACTTTTTTTCAAAATTGGAGTCAATCCTCTCACACCCTGCCACTGCTTTGTCAACTAAGTTGATGGAATATTCTAAATCCCTTATTGCCATTTCCACCATGTTCACAGCATCTTCACCAGGAGTAGATTCCATCTCAAGAGACCACTGACTCTGCTCATCCCTAAGAAGCAACTCCTCATCTGTTCAAGTTTTATCACAAGAGTGCAGCAATTCAACCCCATCTTCAGGTTCCACTTCTAATTCTAGTTCTCTTGCTGTTTCTACCACATCTGCAGTAACTTCCTCCACGAAGCCTTGAACCCCTCAAAGTCATCCATGAGGGTGGGATCAACTTCTTCCAAACTCCTGTTTATGTTGGCACTTTGGCCTTCCCCCCTGAATCATGAAAGCTCTTAATGGCATCTAGAATGGTGAATTCTTTTCTGAAGGTTTTATATTTACTATGTCCAGATTCATCAGAAGAACCACTATCTATGGCAGCTATACACTTACAACATGTAGTCCTTAAATAATAAGACTTGCAAATCAAAATGACTCCTTAATCCATGAGCTGCATAGTGAAGGCTGTGTGGCAGGCATAAAAACAACATTCATCTCCTTGTATGTTGCCAGTGAGCAGTAATATTTTGTAAGGAATCTTTTTTTTAGGAGTAGGTCTCAACGGCGGGCTTAAAATATTCAGTAAACCATGCCTTAAACAGACATACTATCATCCAGGCTTTGTTGTTACATTTATTTAAAAAAAAAAAAAACAGACAGAGTAAGTTTAGCTTGATTCTTTTTTTTTTTAACTTTTATTTATTCATTTTTTTGAGATGTAGTCTCACACTGTCATCCAGACTGGAGTGCAGTGGGACACTCATGGCTACTGCATACTTGACCTGCTGGACTCAGGTGACCCTTCCACCTCAGCCTTCCAAGTGGTTGGGACTACAGGCACACACCACCACACCTGGCTATTTTTTGATTTATTGTAGAGACAAAGTCTCGACAAGTTGCCCAGGTTGGTCTCGAACCCGTAGGCTCAGCCTCCCCAAGTGCTGGGATTATAGGCATGAGCCTCTGCACCCAGCCAGCTTAATTCTTAAGGGCCCTAGGATTCTTGTAAATGAGGATTGGCTTCGCTTACTGCCTATCAAGACAATCAGCCTGTCCTTTGAAGCTTTGAAGTCAAGTTGACTTCTCCTCTCTAACCATGGAAGTCCTAGATGGGATGGTGTCTTCTTCTAGTAGAAGGTTGTTGCATCTACATTGAAAATCTGTTGTTCAGATGTTAGTGAGGTTTTGGAGAAAAGGGAATGCTCATACACTGTTGGTGGGAATGTAAGTTCAGCCCACGTGGAAAGCAGTTTGAAAGTTTCTCAAAGAACTGAAAACAAATTTACCATTCAACCCAGCCATCACACTACCGAGCATAAACTCAAAGGAGTACAAATCATTAAAAAAACAAAAACAAACAAATTGACCATTCAACCCAGCAATCCCACTGCTGGATATATGCTCAAAGGAGTATAAATTGTTAAAAAACCAGAACAAACATGTACTCACATGTGTATCCCATCACTATTCATATTAGCAAAAACATAGAACCAACCTACATCTTTATCCAATGGTGGATTGGATGAATAAAATGTGGTACATACACACCACAGAACACTATACAGTCATAAAAAAGAACAAATTCATGTCCTTTGCGGTAATATGGATGCAGCTAGGGGTCATTATGCTAAGCAAATAAATGCAGAAATAGAAAATCAAATATTGCATGTTCACATAAGCAGGCGCTAAACACTGGGTACACATGGACATAAAAATGGGAACAGACATTGGGACTTCTAAAGGGGGCAGAGAAGGAGAGGACAAGCATTGAAAACTACCTATTGGGTACTGTGCTCACCATTTCGGTGACGGTTCGATAGAAGCACACATCTCACCGTCATGCAATATACCCATGTAATAAACCTGTACATGGTACGCCCTGAATCAAAAATAAAATTTAAAAAAAAGAAGGAATATCTCTTGTTTAGTGTAGCCTCTTCATCAATGATCTTTGCTAGATCTTCTGAAAAACTTGAGGCAGTTCCTCCATCAGCACTTACGGTTTCACCTCACACTTTTTACGTTACAGTGACGGCTTCTTTACTTAAACTTCATGAACGAACCTCGACTCACTTCCAACTTTCTGTGGCTTTCACCCCTCTCAGCCATCACAGGATTGAAGACAGTTGGGCCTTCTTCTGTATTAGGCTTTGACCTAAGGAAATGCTGTGGCTGGTTTTCTTTTCTATCCAGATGACTCAGACTTTCTCCATAGTAGTAATAAGGCTGTTTTGCTATCTTATTCCTGTGTTCACTGGAATAGCACTTTTAATTTCTTTCAAGAACTTTTCCTTTGCATTAACCACTTGGCTCACTGGCACAAGAGCCCTAGCATTTGGCCTCTTTTGGCTTTTACATGGTTCCTCACTAAGCTTCACCATTTCTTACTTTTGACTTAAAGTCAGAGACTTGGGACTCTTCCTTTCACTTGGTCACTTAGAGGCCACTGTAGGCCACGGAATTGGCCTAATTTCAGTAATGTTGTGTCTCAGGAGATTGGGTCACCCAAGGAAAGGGAGAGAGGCCGGGGAATAGCCTGCTGGTGGAGTCAGAACGTACACATTTATCAGTTAAGTTCACCATCATCGATGTCTGTGGCACCTCCAAACAATTACAATGTAACATCGAAGGTCACAGATCACAATAATAGATATAATAATATCAATGAACAAGTTGGAAACACTGTGAGAATTACCAAAGCATGATACAGAGACATGAAGTGAGCACATGGTATCGGAAAAATGACCCCAACAGACTTGCTCCCTATCGGGTTGACACAGACCTTCACTTTGTATAATACATGCTGTCTGCGAAGTGCAATGAAGCAAAGCACAATAAAACGAGGTATGTTTGCACTTAATTTGATGACATACGTGAATCTAAGGACCTGGAATAAATTAATCATGGGGTGGTGAAAGGTAATATGCACACGTTGCAGATGGGGGGGGGAACACGATTTGCATTTCTTTTACAGATTTATCAATTAAAACGCCCTGCGAGTCTCCCGTTGCCGGACTGGCCTCTCTGTTACAAAGAACCGGGGCCACCCAGACCTGGGATGTGGGCCTCGGCCTCGGGAAAGGAACACTCGCAGAGAGACGCAGTTTGCACGAGGCAGCTAAGCCTCTGAGGCCCAACCCAGGACTGTCTGGGAGCCCCGGCCCCGCCCAGGTGGCTGGAGCGGGCCTGATTCTCTCCTTCCGTTTCCCCTGACCCAGAGCTGGTTCTTAGGCCTTTGTTTTTCCTTTTCTCTTTTTAAACATTTCACCACGGTCGAGGAAACTTGATGCTTGGCAGAAGAGGTCTTAAGTGGGAAGAGGAGCTGGAAGATTAAACGCCAACAGCAGCCGCCGCAAGAGCTACCGGCATTCCGACAAAGACGAGTTCCCCGGGAGCGCGAACGCAGGCGCCGGTTCCGCCTGGGGACGCGACTGCCTCCTCCACTTCCATGGTCCGCTTCCTCCATGTTTTCTTGCCCGGGGCCCAGACTTCCGCCGGGGCGGCGTCGCACGCGCCTTCGCATGCCCGGGCCGCGGCCCGAGCCACCGGGACGCCCCCGGCGCGCCCGCTCCTGCACCAGCCCGCCCGCCCCGCACCCGGGGCGCGGCGGCCCCACCCTCGCGTCCTCCGGCCGGCGGCCCCGAGCCCAGCGACCCCGCGGCCCCCCGCGACCCCGGCCTGACCCCGCGCCCGGGCTGCCTCCCTCCGCGCCGCCCGGCCGGGGCGCCCCCACAACCTGCCCAGATAAGGCCTTTGTTCCTGCCCCCAGCTGGGTAAACCGCGCCCCCGCCCCACGCCGCGGCCGCCGGGGGCGGGGGGCTCGGTCCTGCCCCGCGCGCCTGGGGACAATGGCCCGGCGGAGCGCGCATTGTCCGGCGCGCTGTGTACACTGCGGCGGGGGCGGCCAGGTGCGCGGGCGCGGAATGCAGGGTCGGCGCGGGGCCGGGGGGCGGGCCCGGCGCGGGCGGCCCGGGGGTCCCCGCCGACGCCCCCCCGCGCCGCTGCCTCCGCCGGCGCCGTTTCCTCCCGGAGGGTCCCTTCCGTCGCGGGAGGGGGAGACCTCGGGAGGGGGGAACGGAGGGCGACGCGGGGGGCAGGGCGAGGCGGGGGGTCCCCGCCCCGGCCCCGGCCCCGGCCCCGGCCCCCTCCGGCTTCGGAGCCCAGCCCGGCCGGCCCCGGCGGCGGGGGCTCCGAGCGCGGCCGGCCCGGCCCGCGGCCGCCGCTCGTGCTCGTCGCCGTCCACCTCGGGACGCACCTGGCACGTCGTAAAGTGATTTACGAAGTGAAAGTGTTGAACGAGGCCACCAGCTGGAGGCCCGGCCGGCTTTATGAGTTTTATTAGGTGCCCTATTATGGAAAATAAACTTTAATCCGACCATAAAATCCAAATCTGAAAAACATATTTGCCCTTGTAGTCTGGAACACTGCGGCATTCTTGGTGCGGGTCACACCTCCGGAGGGATTAGTTTTATGGAGGGAGACACAATGCGCCGCAGGACTTTGATACCAGGGGCTGGAGGCAGCGCCGGGCCCTGCGGTGAGCGCCCCCCGCCTCCCCCCACCGCCCACACCCCGCGCTGCCCACCCCAGCGCCCGGAGGGCCCCTTCCCTGCGGGTCCATGCGGGTCCCCCCGCCGCGCCGCGGCCGGGGGCCGCTCCCCACCCCCGGGGGCCCGGGGAGGGCGCTGGGGTCCGACAGCCCGGACCCGGGAGGGGCTCGGCGGGACCGGCCCGGCCCAGCCTGGGCGCCCGCCCGCGCGGCCTCGGAGCCCGCCCGACGCGGCCACCGCTCCGGCCCGCGACCCCACCCGGCGCCGGGTCCCCCTGGCGGCGCTGGCCTCGCGATCCGGATTTCCACTGCGTCTGAACTTTCTCTGCAGGGGGAGAGGGGCTGGGGGGGGAGGCGGAGAAAGAGGTACAAGGAGGAAGAGGAGGGGAGAGGAGGCGGAAAAGAAAGAAAACAAGAAAAACATTTATTTTGACATGAAATCCATCCTAACCATTTCAAGTGTTTGGCTAGTCTGTTCACTAGATAGACACCGCTCCACGTCTCCAGCACTCTCCCATCTTCCCAAACTGAAGCTCTGTCTCCAGGACACACTGACTCCCTAGTGGTCGTCCTCTCCCACCCCACACCTGGCCCCCACACCCCCAGGAACCACCCTTCCACGTTCTGTTTCAAAGTTTGATTCTCCTAAAATCACATCTCACATAAGTGGAATCCTATCTCTAAGCGTGTACCTGTCTTTTCGTGACTAGCCTATTTCATTCAGCATAACGTCCTCAAGGTTCATCCATGTTGTGGCCCGTGACAAGATTTTCTTCATTTTGAAGCCTGACATACTCCACTGAACGAATGGACATTTGCCTTGTACATTCATCTGCTGATGGACATTCAGGTTTCTTCCACCTCTCGGCTGTTGTGAATAGTACAGCAATGAACATGGGTGTGCAAATACCTCCTCCAGAACTCGTTTTCAGTTCTTTTGGGTGCATACCCAGAACCGAGACTGCTGGACCATACGGTCAGATGTTTATTATATGACCATAGTTTTAATTTTTAGAGGTCTTCCATCTTGTTTTCCATAATTGTTGCAGCATTTCACATTCCCACCAACAGTGTACAAGGGTTCCAATTTCTCTACATCCACCAAGACTTCTGGTTTTTGTTTTTATATTGTTTCTTACTTATTTTTATTTTCTTGTATTGAGTAGGAGTCTCACTCTGTCACCCAGGCTGGAGTGTAGTAGCATGCTCATGGCCACCACAGCCTCCACCTGCTGGGCTCAGGTGATCCTTCTGCCTCAGCCTTCCAAGTAGCTGGAACTCCCAGCTAATATTTTTTATTTATTGTAGAGATGAGGTCTTGCCAAGTTGCCCAGGCTGATCTCGAACCCCCAGACTCAGACAATCCTACTGATTGTCTGCCTCTGCCTACCAAAGTGCTGCGATTGCAGGCATGAGCCACTGCACCCAGCGATTTTACTGTTATTTTATTTATTTATTTTGTAGAGATGAGGTCTTGCTATGTTACCCAGGCTGGTCTTGAATTCCTGGCCTCAAGCAATCCTCCTGTTTCAGTCCCCCAAAGTGCTGGGATTGCAGGTGTGAGCCACCACGCGGGCGGTTTTTGTGGCTTTGATTTACACTTCCCTGCTGATTAGTGGGGCATGTCTTCCTATGTTCATTGTCATTTATATATATCTTCTCCGGAGAAATGTTTGGTCACATTCTTTGCCTATTTTGTTGTTGTTGTTTTGGTTTTTTTGAGTTGAAGTCTCACTCTGTCACCCAGGCTGGAGTGTAGTAGCATGCTCATGGCCACCACAGCCTCCACCTGCAGGGCTCCGGTGATCCTTCCGCCTCAGCCTTCCAAGTAGCTGGAACTACAGGCGTGCGCTACCATGCCCGGCTAATTTTTGATTTATTGTAGAGATGAGGTCTCGCCAAGTTGCCCAGGCGGGTCTCAAACCCGCGGGCTCAGGCAATCCACTTGCCTCGGCCTCCCAAAGTGCTGGGATTACAGGCTGAGCTACCGAGCCCAGCTCTTTGCCTGTTTTTTAACTGGATTGTTTGGGTTTTATTGTTGAGTTGTGAGTTCTTCATATTTTACATTCTGGATATCAAAAATATGGTTTGCAAATATCTCCTCCTGTTCCTAGGGTGCCTTTTGCTCTGCTGGTTGTATCCTTCGTGGCACGTGCGTTTTTCAGCAGGCTGTAGTCTCTTTTGCCTATTTTTGCTCTTGTCACCTGAGCTTTGTGTGTCATAGAAAGGAGGTCTTTTAAAGTTGCCGAAGGGGGTGGGGGAACAGGCTTCCTCTGTTTCTAGTTGTGGAGGGAGACTCTGACTCCAGGTATTAACCAGGTATTAACCGGTGTCTCCTGGCAGCCCTTCTCCTTGTGGCCAGAGCCCCAGGAGGGCCTGGAAAGGAAACCCTGGGCTGTCGTCTGGAGGGGCATGTAGATTGCTTTTTCCTGGCCCAGAAAGGAGGCACATACTTTTATCCACGTACTTATGTAAACCCTGGAGATGTCACCCACAGCAGAGGACGGCTTTCTGGGCACGGAGAGCCTCTCACTGGAGCGAGGAAGACGTGCGCCAGGAGGTGGGGCCCTCGGTAGGGCAGGGGGCCAGACTGAGGTTCCAGGAAACAGGCTCAGCTTTGGATGGGGACCCAGCCCTCAGGTCGCAAGACGGCAGCCGCCAGGGTCTTCCTCGCGCACCTCCGCTTGCGTTTAGGGTGGGGAGACCCACAGGCCTCCGGGACAGCGAGAGGACCGCAGGAAGGCGGAGGGCGAAGTCCGGGGCCGGTCTGAAAACCATGCTCGACTGCCTAGACCTGGCTCCGGATCCTGAGAACCAGGTCCTTGGGGTTGCCGAGACTTGTGCCCCCTCGCCAGGCCAGCTGGCGGCTCAGGGCCGTTGGAGGCCGGGGGCCTAGGGGCAAGCTCCGGAGCGTGGCACCCCAAAGCGGAGGGCGCACCCGGGCGAGGCGGACAGAGCTGGGTCTGGCGACCGTTCATCAGGCGGAATGAATTGTTCACCGTGCCCGGAGTGGGTGAGGATGAGCCGGTGATTATATTTAAATTTGCTATAATTGATTTGGGGAAGCGCTACTGTGACAAGAACGAATTGATCACTAAATTTATTAGCGAGATAAATCCCGCCGCGATGGAGCGGCCGGCTGGGGAGGCAGGGGCCGCGGCGGTCCGGGGCCTGGCTCCGCGGCAGGGCCAGGGAGGGAAGGCCCCAGTCACGGCACCTTCCTTCGGTCTCCCCTTCCCTTTGTCCCCGCGGGAGCGCCCATCCCTGGGGGTGGAGGGTCAGCGCCTCCACGGAGGCCTGGGACCCCCGCGATCCCAGGCCGGATGTTACACCCCCTTTCCTGGCTGCCCGGTGTTGGGGTGGGGGCCTGAGGCTGGACTGGCTGAGCTCGGCGGGGAAATAACCCCCAGATGTGGAGCAGGCCGAGGGAGAGATTGCTTCAGGCTGAACCTCACCAATGTGTTAGAAATTAAAAAGATATACACGGACTGCAGGGTTTTCCTTAAGCCCTCCGAAGGTGTCTGTCTACCCTCTCCCCTCCTCCCCTCTGCCCTGACTTCGCAGCCCCCTTCCCGGCGCCCTCTTCCTCCCCCACCAGTTGCAAACCCAGTCCCGGTCACCCCAAGCACCTTTGGACCCCAGGCGGCGAGGCTCGGCCCCTGCGCCCGCGCCGGGCAGTTGCCTCTGCCTGGGCTGCCAGCAGCCGCGCCCCCGGCCTTGGCTGAGGTTGGATTTTATGGAAGGAGCCCGGGGTGATAATGAGCTGCCAGAGAGGATATTAATCTCACCCCGGCCCTGAGGTAGAGGAGTGGCCTGCTCGCCCCCGCGGTAATCACCCAAATGAAACGCCAGCCCCTTCTGAACTCATTTATCAGCTGGGAGGAGGCGGGAGGCGGGAAGGGGGCTGCTCCCCCCTTGCCAAGGGGCCGGCGAGAAAGGGGCGAAGGAGAGGAAGGGGAGGGCGCGAGAGAGGGAACGGAAGCGGGATCCCGGCCGCCTTCTCCTCGGAGGCCCGGAGAGGCCACTGGAGGGTGTTGGGGCCGCGGGAGCCGGGGGCGCGCCGGGCGGGTCGGGTCTGTGGGCCCGCGCCGCGGCCGCGAGCGAGAGCTGGAGCCCGCATGTGCGCGGCACATGGCCGCCGGCCGGGCCGCCGGGTGACGGATGGCGCGCGCCGCGGAGGTTCATGAGCCCGGAGCCATCGCAGCCGCCGCGCGGGGCGTTCCTGCCGCCCGCTGCTGTCCTGGGGGCCGCGCTCGCACCGACCCCAGACGCCGCTCGGCCGGCGCGAGGAAGGCTCGGCGGGATCAAGGAGGACGAGACGCGCCGCGCGGTTCCGCGGATTCCGGGGAAGCTGCGGAAGTCGCGCTGACCGGCGCTCGGACCCCAGCGCGGCCAACGACGAGACGTTTGAAGCTCATTTCCTGAAACGTCCAAATAGCGTACTTCCAGCTCTGGAGCGTCAACGAAGCCAGAAGTTCCCTCGAGGAAATAAAGATAATTACGCCGAGTCCACCGTTACGCTCCGAGGGCCCGCGCCCCAGGACAGGTGTGGGCCAGGACACCTGGCCGCAGGTATTTTTTTTTAAAACGACACTTCACACCTGCAACTCCCAGCAGCAGGCACGGGGGCCGGTCCTGACACCCATCTGAGACTCCAATTTTCACCCTGGGCTGTCAACCGCTGAGTCGCCGGCCGTCCCCTCGACAGCCAAGCAGTTCAAGCCCATCGCTCTCCTCCCCCCAAGACACGCACTCTCCTCCAGTAAAAAACCAATTTATTTTACATTCCATCGTGGGCGACGGGAGAAGCTAAATAATAATTTAGCATGCATAAGTAAACGTTTCTTTATATATATATATATAAATACAATATACAAAAATAAAGACAGTACCGTTTTGAGATTTCCAGCAGTTTGAACGCTCATGACATAAGTTCCTCCCCCCACCCCTAAGATACATGGCATAAAACCTCTCCCCCCCCCAATACTCTGCAGAATGGTGTTTCCAGAGAAGGTTTCAAGTTTCAGAGGTCACTTAACACTGTCGGTTTCCGCCTTCTCAGACGCGGGAAGAGCGGCAGGGGCCCTTCCCCCGGGAGGGGTCGGTCCTCTCGCAGGCGCCTCCCCCAACGCCAACCAAGACGAATGCGAAAGCGCTGGAACCCGGCGTGCGCCCGCCGGGCCTCCCTCGCCGTTGCTGGCCGCGAGACGACGGCCTCGTGGCCCAGGGGAGGCTCCCAGGCCGGAAGGCGGGGGCCGAGCCCTCCAGCCCGGCCGGGCGGGCGGCGGCGCCGGCTCGCGGGGGCCCCGGGGCCCAGAGGGGCCGCGCCAGCGCGCGGGCGCCAAGGGCACCTGCCGAGCCTCCGGGCTCCTACTGGGCGGGGGCTGGTGCCCGGGCCCGCCGGGCCGCGGGGGCGGCGAGTCGTCCTCCGAGGAGCAGTCGGAGGAGGCGGCGTGGGCGCCGGCGCCGTTGCTGTAGGGGAAGTGGCCCTCGTCGTCCTCGTCCTCGTCCTCGTCCTCCTCGGGGTCACTGTCCCTCAAGTCCCGCAGGCGGCGGCCGCCGCCCTTGTCTCCGGCTGCCGGCGGCCCCAGCAGCTCCTCCTCGCCCTTCTCCTCCGCGCCGCCCTTCCCCGCGCCCGCGCCGCCGCCGCCCTTCTGCTTCTCGGCCTCCTGCGCCGCCTGCTCTTTGGCCTTTTTGCTGCGTTTCCATTTCATCCGCCGGTTCTGGAACCAGATCTTCACCTGCCGGCACAAGCGGGGGTGAGAACCCGGCCACCTCCCGCCCCGAGGCCTCCCGCCCGCGTGCGCCCGGGACCCCGCCGGCCCGCCTGTCCCCCTCGCCCGCCCTGGAATGGCCTTCGGCTGAGAACGCGGAGCTGCCGAGCGCGGGGGGTTCGCAGCTTCCTTCCCCTCCCCCCGACCCGTCGGCAAAGCCCAGAGCTAGGCTGGGGGCGGGGAGGGCGGCAAGGAAGCTCGGCTTGCGGCCGCAACGCCCGGCCGGCGGCTTTTTCTGCCCGCGCCCTCCTTCCGCGAAAGCCAGGGCAGCGGGTGCGTCTCGGAGTGTTCCCTCGTGTCTTTCTGGAACAGAATCTCTCCAGTGTGGCCCGGGGACCACCTTCCGAATGAGGAGAGCGGCCGCTAGACGCAGGTCCCGGCGCCCCACGCGGAACCCGCGGCCTCCGGCCTCCGGCGTGAGCCCTGGCGCCGGCCCGCTGCAGGGCGAGAGGCGGCGCCCGACGCCCGAGACAGCCCGCGGGTCAAGAGTGCCGAGGCCGCAGGGTCCCCGGGGAGGCAGGGAGCGCTGGGGGCGCGCCGGGCAGGAGGCGCACCTGGGTCTCGGTGAGCATGAGCGAGGTGGCCACCTCGAAGCGCTTGGGCCTCGACAGGTACTTGTTGAGTTTGAACTGATGCTCTAGCTCCAGCAGCTGCTGGCTGGTGAAGGCCGTGCGCGGCCGGCGGCACTTCCCCAGGAGGTTCGACTGCGCCTGGGCTGGGGACGAAAGGGCGGTGAGGCCCGCGGCCACGCTCAGGTCTCCGCCCCTCCCTCGGCGCTGTCCACGCCGCCGCCCCACGGCCTCGGGGCAGAGCGTGGGGCTTTCCCCCCCTCGTCGGCGCCCACTCCCAGAGGCATCAGGGCCTGAACTGGGAGCTTTGGGCTTACGGGAAGCACAGCTTTGGGCCTGGGACGGGGCTTGAGCGACCCTATGCAGAGGGCCTAAGGCCTGGGCGCACCTTCGCCACCTGGGTGAGCACTGGCAGGAAGAGGGTTGACCAGACAAGAGGAGCCGTGACCAGGGAGACCAAGCCCCCTCCGAGGTCCTCGCTGCGCCTTCCCGACTTGGGCTCAAACCCAGCAGGTTTGGAGAAGAGCCGGTCTTGCCGGCCCCAGATTCCCACCACCTCCTCGACCGGAGGAGAAGGAGGTGGGGAAGGAGAAGAGACGAGGAGGGGAGGACAGAAGAGGGGAGGAGGAGGAGGCCGGAGAGGGGCCCACCCCGGCCCTAAAGCTGTGTCTCCATCAAGGACCCTCCCCCCTGTCACCTTTTTTTTCCCCCCTTGACAAGCCCTCTCCTCGGGTGCAGGGTTGAGGCCTGGGGGAGCCTGGAAGTCTTTTCAGGACAATTCTCATTACGCAAATTAAAGGCAGAGGCGTAGGTGGATCCGGCTTTCTGTGTGTTCGAGGAGGCCTGCTCGGCTTTATTTACATAATTTCGCACGGTTACATCACAGAGAATTTTATGACCTCAAAATGAGACTTCCCTTGATTTCCCAGGAGCCTGACAAGTGTTCGACAATAAAAGAAAGAAAGCAAGGGAAAGAAAAGAGGCCTGGATGAGCTCAGGCTCCCTCGGGATGAGCAATTTGCTTCACAGGACGGCCCACGCCCCCTGCTTTAGTCCAACAAGGCCCCGAATTCCCAACTTGACAATACATTAGAACTTTAATTAAAACACGGGCTCCGAAGGGACCATTTGGGAAATGCCATCCAACCAGCAGAGACAACCAATGAAAGGAAACCAAACAGATTTCCCAGTGACCAGAGAGGAGGGCGTCTCGGAACACATTCCACTGTCCCTGCCCGTGTTTATCACCGCCCTTTCGGGTTTTGGTGATTCCTCTTCTGAACTTAAAGCTGTCTGTGTTTTTAATCTGGCCAGCTCTAGGGCAGGATTAGGAATCAGAGATGGGTGAGGTGTGTTGGCAAAGGTATCCCTTTAATTTAATCCCTTTAATTTAATCCACTTTCTCAGCGGCCCTGGGCTCCATGAAGGCCCTCAAAAGCATCAGAGTGACCAGGAAGCCCAGTGCCCTCACTATGCCCACTTGTGTGGAGACCACTGACTTCTGGGCTGGCCAGCTCCCCTCACTGGACAACTGTGTCCCAGGCTCTGGGAAACGCAGGTCCTGTTGGAAAATTCATGGGGTGGCTTTCCATCAGAAAGGGTCTGCTGGGTTCACAGCCAGCCGGGAAGGGTGCCCTGGGCTTAAAGGGCTCACAGGGGATTAGCAGATGCAGAAGCAGTGAGGCTGCGGCCCTCACACTGAGAAGTGCAGGGGAGCTTTTCCTTTTCTTGCTGGGATTCAGTAGGGGCTCACTCTCCAGGAAAGGAGATGGGTGGCCACAAGGGCCTTCCTGCAGCCCAGCTGGGGTAAGCCTGCAGTGGCAGTGGGCAAACAGTTCGATGTTGGGATTTTCTCATGCCCTTGCTACTTCTCCAGCCTCAGGGGGAGGTCCTAGCTTTTCTCTGTTTAGTTACAACCACGGCTTCTAGCAGAGGAATCTGAATTCTGGAGTGTTTATTTCTGTTTTCTTTTTGCTTTCTCCCTCCCCTGCCTGCATCTCCCCAGTCTAAACAAACCCACTCAGACAGAAACAATGGTGTCTCTTTGTTTGGGTGTTCGGGCGGCTGAAAGCGTGAAGCCGTATACATCTTCTGCTCTGGCCTGACTCAAAGGTAGCTGGCCCGGGTGGGGCGAGCCGGGAGACCTGAGCCCCTGGGCGCCAGCCCTGTTTGTCGGCGTGTGCCGGGACAGCCCAAGCGGGCCCAGGCCCCCAGCGAGGAGATGTCCTGCCTGGGTGGTGAGGGAGCTGGCAGCTCAGCGGCTCTGGGGGTGAGGGGTGAGGGGTGACGGGGCTCCCCCGCTCCCACTTTGGAGAGGGGTTCGCTACCGTGTTGAGCCGCCCTGGATTCCCGGCCAGGCACCTGCTGCTTACAGTCCCTGCATGGCTTGGTTCAAACCGGGCCACCCGCCTCTTGGACAGGGTACCAAGGACCCAGCGCCCTTCCGGAGGAGGGCAGCCCCCAGCAAAGGCCAGGGGGTCGGACGGGCCCTGGCCTCGGGCCCTGGGCCTCTGGGAGTCCATTTCTCTGCTCGCTGCTCCTGGGCTCTCCCTCTCCTGGGAGCGGCCGCGGGTCTCTCGAGAGCCCAGAATGGGGGCTTGGGCCGAGTCTGTTTCCCCAGTGAGAAGCCCCAGGTTTCGCTGACCCCATGCCCAGGGCTGCCTAATTCAGGGCGCACTTGGCTCGCCTTCCTCTGCCACTTCCTCCTGCTCTAGCCTGCAGGTTAATCATTAGGCTTCGGTCTCACGCCTCCAACGGTCCCTTCGCGTCCAGAGAGGAAGGCGAGCAAGGCGAGGCCCGCGCGAGGCCATTTTCCTCACGCGCCGCCGGCCTCCCACGCCCCCGAGGCCGCGCGAGCCCGCAGGCCCGGGCGGAGCCGAGGCGGCCGCGCGGCGCTCCGGGCGCGCGGGCTCGGGCCGGGAGCCGCGCAGGACGCGCGAGGGCCGCCGCCGCCGCCTCCCACCGGCCCGGGGCGCGCGGGTACTCACAGCTGAAATCCGGCATCTTGGGCAGGATCATGCCCGCGGTGGACGCCCGCAGCCACTGGTCCAGCTGGAAGGTGCCGGCGCCCAGCTTGATGGGGTCGGCGGGGTGCGCGGGGTGCGCGCCCTGCACCTGCGGGTACGAGTAGGAGAGCGCCGGGTGCTGGCCGGCCAGCGCGGCCGCCGCCGCCGCCGCCGAGTAGCCGTAGACCGGGTGGCCGTACAGCGCCGCCTGCGCCGGGAGGCCCGCGCCGCCCTGCGCGCCCCCCGCGGGCAGCCCCAGCGCCAGGCCCCCGGCGGCCGCGGCGGCGGCGGCGGCGGCGGCGGCGGCGGCGGCGCCCGGGTGCGCGTGGTGGTGGGGCCCCCCGTGCCCGCCGCCCGCGCCGCCGCCGCCCGCGCCCAGGAAGCCCGGCTTGGGCAGCAGCGCGCAGTGCGCCGCCAGCAGGCGCGGCGGCGACGGGCTCTCGGCGCGCAGGCGGTCGGCGGGCGCCGCCGGCGGCTCCGAGGACGCGGGGCTGCAGGCGCCGCTCGCCCCGCCGCCGCCGCCGCCGCCGGGGCCGGCCGCGGCGGCCGCGAGCGACGCGACCAAGGCCAGGGGCGAGCTCTGCGCCGAGGCGGCCCGCGGAGGGTCCACCGCCAGCAGGGCGTCGATGCGGAAATTTTTGGACTTCTCCATCGGGTCGCTGGACTCGGCGATCGGGGCCCGGCGGCGGGCGACGCGGCCGCGTGCGGGCTCGCAGAGCCGGTGCGTGGCGACCGCGAGCCCGGCGGCTTGGAACTGTTGCCGGGGGACGTGCCAGTAATCGAAGTCGCCGCCGGAAACTCAGCCGAGGGCGACCATGGCCCGGCGCCTCCTCCGGGCGGCCCCGCCCCGGCCGCGCTCGCCCGAGCGCACGCTCGCTCGCGCCAACTCCCACGCGAGCGCTGCCCGGGGTCCGGGCCGGGAGGCGGCTCCGCGCTGCAGCCCGCAGGCGACCGCGCCGAGGCCGCCGGCGCCGTGCTGGGGACCCGCGCCCCTCCGCGCACTTGAAGCTCAGCGCGGCCTCCCATTGGCGCGCGCGGCGGGGGCCCGGGGAGGGGCGCCCGCTCCGCCATTGGCCGAGGGGCGCACCTGTCACCGTCCTGGCGGCCGGCCGCCCCGCCCCCGCGCCGCGAGGTCCTAAACAGCTCGGGGTGTCCAGCGGCTTCGGCCGGCCGGGGGCAGCGCCAGGGGCTGGAAGACTCCGAGGCTCAGCCCGGGGCCTCTGCCCGGTTTCGGTGCTGAGCGGGGCGGCGGGCGTGGCACCCCGGCCCCTGGAGCCCCGCTCCGGAGGCACCTTGTCCCGCGCGGGGCTTGTGTCTCCCGGAGCCAGCGGTGTGCGTCCCCTCCCGCCTCTTCGTTGGCACTTGAGTCTGCCCACTTCGGCCTCGGGGAGCTCAGTGGTTCCCGCCTCCTGAGTGCCCACGCTGCGCCCGGACCCAGCCGCTCTGCTGCGTGACCGCAGCACACCCCAGACCGTGCGGGTCCCAAGCCCTCCCTCTCAGCTCCTAGGCCTCCAGGGCGCAGCGGGGACGGTTGTGTCCCGCTCGCCAGTTCTTATCTTCCCTGGGAAGTCCCTGCGTCTCAGGTGTGCAAGTGTGTGTGTGTGCGTGTGTGTGCGCGCGCTTGAGTTTGGCTTCCACGATCCTCGCCGGGAACCCCTGCCCGGGTCAAGGTGGACAGGAGAGAGTCTGAGTGCCCGCGGCCTGCAGGACCCACGCTGGCTTGAAGACGTCGCCCACCTGCCATTGAGTGAATTCTCGGTGACCAAGCTCTTCCTCTCCTCCGAGGGATGCCCGTGACCGAGCAGGAGACTGGGGCTCACCCCTCTTTCCACCCTGAAAAGCCTGCAGGGGCCAGGAGCCCTCGGACGCCGGGCCACTGGCACCCGGCCACCCCCCGGGCAGGAGGCCGGGAAACGCAGCTTCTCTCCTGCCTCCAGCTGCATCGTGGAAAATCCAAAGGAAAGGGCTGCCCGTGGCTGCGAGGAAAGGGCTGATAATCCAGACCTCACCGCGCGCGCGCACGCGGACACACACACACACACACACACACACACACACACACACACGTCAAATATTTACAGTAAAAGCACTTGCAAGGGCTCTTTTGAAGCCAGAGAATCAACACGCAGGTCGGGAAGTCAAAGGGCCACCAACACCAGGCTTTGTCAATAGCGCTGTTAGACCCCGTTATCTTGCCCCGGAGGCGTGAAGGCAGGGAAGGAGTGTCAGGTTCTTGAAGCTTCTTGCGCAGGCCAGAGGCGGGAAAGGGCTGGAGGGGGCTGTGTGAGGGCGCCCGAGGGAGTCAGTGCCATGTAAACTTTAAAATGAGCAGGCCAGGTGGCTGCAGGAGGGGTTTTTAAAAAGGCAAATATGGAGACTGCATTTTCTCTTCAAAAGGTTTTTTACGTAGGTGTGAGTTGGTTACAGCGATTTTGCTGGTGTGATGGGTCTTTTCCATTGTGACACAGGGCAGCTCTGAGGTACACAGGACTGATGGAAGCTGAGGAGGGTGACAGGGTGTGGAACAGCAGCTTGGGATAAATGCCGTATTGCTGTGCAAAAGCCAGTAACCGGCCAAGAGAAATTACAGCATTTACACGGAGTTTGGATATCTCTTGGGGGTGAGTTTTAAAGAGAGTTCTGGGCTGGGCACAGTAGGGCATGCCTGTAATCCCAGCACTGTGGCAGACCGAGCAAGAGGACTGCTTGAGTCCAGGAGTTTGAGACCAGCCTGGGCAACATAGTGAAACCTCGTCTCCATAAAAATAAATAAAATATGCAGTTCTGCCTTTAAGTGGGGAGAGGGAAACACTTGCTTTTCTTGAACATCTACTGTGTGCCATGAGCTTTCTAGAATTATCTTTCTTAATCTTCACTGTGTCACTAGAGGGGGGATTTTTATCATCACTGTTATCTAGAGTGCGGGTTCAAAGAGGCTGAGACTCTTGTCCCTAGCAGACAGTTCTGCCTCAGAGTTGAGGTTGGGACCAGTTCTGACTGCAGGAGCCACACCATTTCCATTCTGCTACCCCCAACATTTTGGGTGTACCTAGTCCTGTGTCCCATCCGTCCCCCCCCCCGGGGAAGGAGGGTTTATAAGGGAGACCTGAGAGTCTGAGCCGCCTGGGCAGGGAGAGGAAGGGGATGCCATGCCTGGGACCCTGCCTCCCAGGGCAGAAAGCACAGTCTTGGCCTCCTCCTTCCCCAGGGGGTTTGGTTTTGACGCTGACTAGCTCTGACCTGTGTCACATCACCCCCATCTGCTGGGGGCAGGCTAGTTGGTCCTGAAAACTAGGATGTTGGAAGATGTGGGGAGAGAGCGGCCGCAAACGAAATTTTCCAAGATCGGTCTCGGAGGACCTTCCGTCCCTTTCTCTGACCTAAAATAGCCGCTGCCAGGGTTACTTTAGTTGGTGATGGACATGTGTTCTGAACTCAGTAAAAGCACCCTATCTTCCTCAGCAAAATCATTGTGTGTGTAATTTAAAGATTATGTAGGATTATATATAATTAAAATATTTTATATCTCCATATAAGATCTCCTAGAGGAACTCATTTCACCCCTTTTCGTTCCACAGTAACCACGCTCCAATACCCCTCAGTCCCCCACCCCCAGACTCTACCTGGGACCAGCTGAGAGCACCTCCCCCAAAACACATACAGGACAACAGCGACTGTGCACATCCATCAGGCATCTGTCCCGCCCGTGGGACTGAGTGAGGCCATCCAAAGCGGTCTCAGCGCAGCAGCCTTGTGTCCTGTCCTGGCTGTCTCTCGAACTGCAGTGCAGATGTCTGAAGCTCCTTGTCCTGATGGGTTTGTTCCTTTGTCTAGAGAAGCAGGGGTTGGACCACTGGACTCTACAGTGCAGAAGCGCTTTAAAACGACCACTTGTTCTGTTTATATTTAAGAACGGGTTCATACAAATGGGAGGTTCTCTGGAAAGTTGTGTGGAGAGGGTGGGTGTGTGAGGAGAGCAGGAGCTATCTGGGAAGTTTGGGATCTTTGTATGGTTTACAACGTGCGAGGCAGAGCATGCTGGGTCTCTTCCTGTTCCCAGTATCTGTATTGACCCAGCCCAGCTGGCTTTGGGGCAGAGGGGAGCCAGGCTTGAGTCTCCGGAAGGGCCACAGTGAGAGATCAAAGGTCTGATTCGAGCAGCACTCCTAGCCCTAGGTCTCCAGGTAACTCCTTTCTCCAGCAGCCCTGGAGGCAGAATCCAGCCTGGGAGAGCAGGGAGAATGCTCGCTTTCTCAAGAAAAGCCGGGAAGGCCCGATGCACTCTTAATCAGCTGGCTTCTGCCTGGGTCCCTCCCTGCCTGCCCTGCAGTCCCTTTCTTTCTGTAGGTCTTCCATTAAGACATTGAATACTGCCTTAATTGCCCTTCCTCCTGCTATTTAGAAAGGAGATTGATGATTTACACACACACACACACACACACACACACACACACAAAATCACTAAAGAAAAAGCTGTCGTTGTCTCTGGCTACTTACATCTAGACTTCTACATGACATCGGGAACCCGTGAGGATTGGAAATAAAACGCATACATTCACACGTTCTCAAGGTGAAAAGCAGGTATCCTTCATTTATTTACCATTTGTAAGTTGCTTTCTTCCATGTGAAATGGGGAAGGTACCTGTCAGAGCACTGGGTAGCTGAAGCACAGGGTAGGAGACTTTTCCCTGCCACATCCCTCCTGCTCTCCCCAGAGCTTGATGTTTCCAGAACTGAAGCCCAGGGCCAAGAAACAAGACCTCCCTGTAGAGGGGCTGTGAAATAGCCTATTCCGCTGAAACCGTGCACTCAGGGGGATTCACTCAGTTCAATTTCAATGTAACTTTCTGAGACTCCCCTCAGGAAACGGAGGCTTGGGGTGCTGCCTACCCAGCCAGAGGTCAGGACCTAGCCAAGGGCTCCTGAGGCCTTAGCGCCCCCACCGTTTCCAGGATGTCCCAAATGCTCACCACGCTTCAACGTACCTTCTTCTATAGTCTCATCTCATCAGTATTTTTTTTTCTCCAGACAAGGCTTTTGTCTGTCACCCAGGCTGGAGTGCAGTGACATGATCACAGCTCTTTGCAGCCTCAAGTTCCTGGGCCCAAGCGATCCTCCTGCCTCAGCCTCTTAGGTAGCTAGGACTACAGGTGTGCACCACCACACTCGCCTAATATATTTTATTTTTATTTTTAGAGATGTGGAATTGCTTCATGGCCCAGACTGGTCTCGAACCCCTAGGCTCAAGCAATCCTCCTTGATGGATTTTCCTCCACATGTTTGCAGTGGGGCTTGGTCCATCTCAGGAAGTGGCTTGGTTAGCCATGGAGCAGAAGTGGGAGAGTCAGCGTTAGAACCCGGTGGGAGAAGCTCCAATCTTCCTCCTGCCTCGTCAGAGCCACCTGGAGACCTAAGCACGTGGCCTGAGGATGCTCTGGGTGGACCCGGGGTCACTGGCAGGCAAGCTGGGGGGCTTCTGCTCAGGTCTCCCCCACCCACCCTGGCCCCTGCTGAGCCCTGACCACCAAAGGCATCAAGTCGTTAGCACATCCTTTGATCTGCTGACCTCCTTTAAGACCACCCCTCCCCCACAGCTTGGCTTTTAAAGGCGTCTGGAAAGGGTGGGACTGGGACTCAAGAGGTAACGAACGGAAGACCCACTGCACAAATCTGACCGGGCCATGGGGGGCCTCAGGGCACCTTTGCTCTGTCAGCCCTCCTCAGCCTCTCCCTGAAACCTGGAGTTCATATTGCCGTGACCCCGACTCAGCCCAAGAGGCCTGAACTGCCTGAGCTGACCTGGGAATGGAACTCCCCAGGTTGTCCTGATGCCACTGGTCTGACCCTGTAGACTGGGCCCAGTACTAGCTGCAAACAACCAGCTCACACCGGGGGTTTGGCAGGACATAATTCCTAAAAATCCAGCAACCCACAGACTCTCTCTCCATTTTGGGAAAATTCCCTTTGGATACAAAAAGATATGCTTTGTTCCCAAAGCTGCTCGACCCCAAGACCAGGGACAGGCCTGGCCACCCAGTGCTCAGCCGCTAGCCCCCAGGTTTCCTTCTGATCCAGGGAGCTGAAAGCATTGCACAAATTTAAAGCTTCTGGGTCCTAATGAGAAACAAATCCTGAGAGGGGTAACAGGGGCTTATTTGAGCCCCTTTCGTCATGTTGGGGGAAAAACAACCCTCAACAAAAATGAAAGACTTCTCTGAGAAACCTATATTTTTGCTATAACATTTTAATTTTACCTTAATGCAGTGGCCCCCTGCAGACTGTTGGCATGAACGAGGTGGATAACAAATAAACACACAAAGTGGGCTTTTTCAGAATGCTGCAACGGACCTACTCCCCCCGCCCCCAAATAAACACTAGTGCCTGACCTACACAGCTTGGTGAGTCTTGCAAAGCGGAGCTCTATATCATAAAACAGAATGAAGTATGCATGCTTTATCAGGGCCGGCTTCCAGTCTTCCCTGCAAAATGTGTGTCAGAATCGAAAACTCGACTTGCCATGTAAAGGCCCCACACGGTAGCATTGGCCTGAGGCGCCCAGGCACCCCTCCCCAACCCCCCTGTGTACCCCCCAACCCCAGCGTGGGGAGGAGAAGAGGGTCACACTGTCAACTCCAAGACATGCAAAGGCAGACGGCTCCACGTGCGTTCCAGAAGGCTGGAGTCCACCCCAGCCGGGACCGTGACCACTGACCCACAGGCTGCTGGGGGTGACAGGAACGCACAGGGAAGATGCGCGAATACACAAAACAGATGTTGCTCAGGGACATTTTAATGCTTCATCGTGTGAAATTTTTAGAGCGTTCTGACTCGAAATTATGACCGAATAGTAGCGCACTAATGTCCAAATCCATGTTAGATAATGGCAGGAAGTCTTAGCTAATTGGCCTATTTAGTAGTTGCTGAGGTGGCAGAAGCTGCAGCTGCTGGTGACTGAGGGGGGGAGAGGGAGGGAGGGACAGAGAGAGGAGAGAAGAGAAGAGAGAGAGAGGGAGAGAGAAAGAAGGAGAGAGCTGTAAAACTGGGGGGATTGCCCAGGATGGTATCTGTGATCAGGTTCACCTCTTTCAGCCCTGCCCAAGCCCCTTCCCACAGGTGCACACACGCGAGGCACAAAGAGCGACCCGTGGTGGCAGGGAGTGGGACTTAGCTGGTTTGCCTGGACACTCTTCCCACTCTCCCCGCAGTCTTAGGGCAGCGTTTCTCTTCCTTCGCCCCATCCAACCCCTCCCCCCATGTTTTCTAACCTGCCGTCAGAACTGGGAATATTTTACCCAACAGGAATGTGAGGCAGCAGAGAGGCCAATGCCACGCACATTATAAATGTGTGGGTGAGGAGGGACAGCTCTAACGTGGACTCTGGCCTGCTTGCGCCCACCCCCGCCAGGATGGCTCAAATCTCATTACTTCTCAGTGTACCTTCCACTGTAGTCTCAGCAAGTACCTTTTTTTCCCCTCGAGACAAGGTTTTTCTCACCCAGGCTGGAGTGCAGTGACATGATTACAGCTCTTTGCAGCCTCAAACCCCTGAACTCAAGCGATCCTCCTGCCTCAGCCTCCCAGGAAGCTAGGACTACAGGTGTTGTACCACCACGCCCAGTTATTTTTTTATTTTTAGAGACAGGGAATTGCTCTGTGGCCCAGGCTGGTCTCAAACCCCTGGGCTTAAGCAATGCTCCTGCCTCGACCTCCCAAAGTACTGGGATTACAGGTATGGGCCACCACCCCCAGCCTCATCGAATACTTCCTATAACACCTATGAACAATATGGCCCATCCTCCGCCTTACAGAGGGGCGAACAGGCTGAGAAACCAGGCTGAGGAACCACAGCAGAGTCTTACGGTTGTGACTTCGAGTCATGCAGGCCAGGCCTTCGTCCATAATCTGGGTCGATCTTATTAGTTACTATCGTATAATCTCCTTGTCGCGTGATTCTATGAATTGTTTCCCCACTCGGTCTTTGGGCTGGGCTTGTCCCTGTGGAACCTAACTGCAGCGGGAAGTGTCCAGTTTGCAGCGGGAGCGCACACGGGGTTCCTTCTTCCCGACCCCTGGGGAGTTGGGTCTTTTTTCCCCTCAACGGCCTCTGCAGAGACCGAGTGGGAAGGCGGGAGACCCGCCTAAGCCTCTCCCCCTCCCGGGCCCTGTGCTGCCGGCAAGATAATTTGGCTAATGAACTCGTTAAAGGGCCCCTAGTGACCCGCCCCGGCCTCCCCTCGGCTCATCTGGGAAATTCCATTGAAAGGTTGGAGAGCGCTCCTCGGCCCCGCCGCCGTCTGTCGCTGCAGGAGGCGCGAACTCGGTGACTTTGGACCCCTTACATTAAAATAATTACCCGAAGGAACAGGTGGCCCTCTCCCGGCGCCCGGGCGCATCTGGGCCCCGGAGTCTCCGCCGCCGGGGGAGGGGAGGTCCAGCCCGCAGGCCGGGAGAGGGGACTTCCTGCGCGCGGACGGTCCCAGGGCACCCAGACCTCCAGGGCCCAGCGGGCCGAGGAGGAGGCCGCCGCCCGCCGCCCAGCGCAGGGGAGCGCCACCCAAGCTCGGGGCCTGCGGTGTCGGGGCAGAACCCCGAACTGGCGCCCGGCTCCCCGGTTGGAGCAAATCCTTAGAGGCGGCTCCGCACCAGGGTCCCAGTGGAGGGGGCCAGGATCCGCAGCTGGTCGCGCCTGGCCGCAGCGCGCTCGGGCACGCGTGCGTGCCTGTGTGTGCGCGCTGACGGCGCGTGTGTGCTCGTGGAGGTGGCTCCCCGCTCTCTCCCTTCCCGAGGGAGAAGCGTCCAGCGCCGGGCCCGCGTCCACGCGGACTCGCAGGCCCGGCCGTGGGGAAGGAGGTCCCGGCGACGCTGCTAAAAGGAGAGCGCGGCGCAGCCCAGGCGCGCGGCCAAGCCTATTGCCAAAAACATATTACACTGCGACATTCTGTAAATGAGATAATGATACATAAACCCGGATGATAGATGTGACGTGCCTGGGATGTCTTCTCTAAATTAGCTGCTCGCATCGACTGCTAATAATGGTGAGTTTATGAAAGCAATTTCAGTGCAAACTGCGAGAGGGTCTTCTTACTCTAATCAGCCTGCCTGGGCTAATGGACGCGCGGGTCAGGCTGAGAGTTATTGACACCCCCGTGCCCTTAACCTGTTTCCCAATAAAGCTGATTAGTTTTTGTCAATTCATCAGCCTAACCACTCTTGCTGGAACTGCATCAAAGCCTTATTTGCTCAGGGGAAATCAACAAGTCACAGATCAGCTCCATTAAGGGGCCCAGCCGGGCCAGGACCGTGCTGGGGCCGAGGGACGCCCGCCGGACCTCAGGCCTCCCCAGAGCTGCCCAGAGGGGCTGACAGCCCGGGGCTCCCCCGAACTCCGAGCACCCCGATAGGAGTGAGCATGGCAACGTGACTGTGTCTGGAGACGGGAGACCTCTGCGGCCCGGCGCTGCTGGCCTGATCATCCCGGGCCCGGCGGCCGCGGTTTGGGCCGGGTCACTTTTGAGGCGAGGTGGACGCGCAGCACCTCGTTGGTGGGGGACAGAGGGCGTGAGGAAGAAGTCTGGGGATCCGCACAGTGTCCGTCCCTTGGCCGCGCATCCCTCCTTTGCGGCCCCAAGAGGGGACGGAAGGGCGCAGAGTGCAGGACCCCGGGACCCCGCTGGGGCCGGTGGAGGACTGGCCCACAAGGCAGCGCCGGCCTGAGCCTCGACGACTGGCCGAAGGGAAGGGTGCTGCTGTTCGGGCGGGATCACGCCCGCGCCCAGGGCAGACCCTGACTTGCTGGGAGACCTTCGCCAGCGCGTGAGAGGGGTCTCGGGGCGCCCGCCTGGAGTGCACCTTGCTGTCTCCGCCTGCGTTCCGGGTGAGGGGGCTGCAAAGCCACCCCTGCCCTGACTGCAGGGAGGGACCGCCTAGGCCTCTCGGCGTTCGCCCAGCAGGCGTGAGCGGATCGGCCGCCGGTGGAGGTGACCCCGGCCCCCGGCCCGTGGGCAGAGGAGGAAAATGCGTGCTGTCCCTTTAAGCCCCCGGCCACCGCCGCCTTCCAGCCCATCCCCCTTCAATTTAATTTCATTAAAACAGAGCATGAATATTTCTATTAAACCTAAAATGAAATATGAAGCCATTTAGACTCTGCCTGCACCAATCACCCAGATTTATGACTTTTATTCATCACATCAAGAGCTTGGAAAAATGAATTTTCTTCACCCAGGAAGGAAATAAAACCTCAGGCTTGGTCATTTCCAGAAAGCTGTTAATTTGACCATGTGGTAATTACTTTCACAATTAACTAAAATACAAATCAACTTGACAAATTGGGCTAGTTTATATATTAATTAGCCCCCTTAAATTTATTCATTATGAAAAGACAATTTAAGGGGACCTGCGGTGTCTGTTTTATTGCAATAAATTATTGTTAGGAAATGGGCCTAATAAAATATCTTAATATTTAAGGATATTGTATACGCGGGGGGGGGATGCTTTATTGACAATTTCATCTTCCAATTAGTGATTTGGTTGCCATCTATCTGCGAACCCGGGAGGAGCCGGGCCTCGGCGGGCACAGACAGGAGGCCGCTCTGCGGAGGAGCCGGCGTGGCACGCGGCGCGCACCGCCGGGTTTGCGGCGGGGGCCACGCCGCGCGGCCGCCGACCCGGGGCCCGACGCGGCGCTCCCGGAGCCCCCGCCCCGCCGGCCTGGGGGTTGATTTAATAGGATGTCGATAGAATCATCCGATGCCTTTTAGCTTGTGATCTTTATAAATGTCCCTCTATTAAATTAGAAAATGATTCTCTCCTCGTTTAATTGTATTCTTTCGTTTCTTATTTCCAATTAATTAGTCCTATCGACGTTGCAATATTTTAAGTGACTCGAGTCCGTTTCCAGTTAGAATATATGGGTCAGCACACGCGATTTTATACCAGACAGAACTATATAATGTGGGTTTTAACTACTCGTTCCTCATCTGTCTTAAACATCTGGCCAGAACGCGCCCCTCAGCCCTCTCCCCGTCCCTGCTGCTTCCTGGAGAGCTGGGCCCCGCGGGCTCCCGCGGGCGCCCTCCACGGCCCGGGGCCCGGGCGGGCGGCCGAGACCCCGACTTGGAATTCTTTCTGTTTCGAACCTGGTCCCAGCCCTGTGGCTCTGGGATGCCAGACCCGCGGAGGAGCCGGCGCCTGTCCCGCGGAGTGCCTGCGTCGCGCTGGGCTCCCACGGGGCGAGGAGACGGCCGCCCCCGAGGCTCGCCCCGGGCCTCGCCTGGGCACCGCCCGCAGGTCTCCCTTGGGCCAGGCGGGGCGTGGAGGGAGGGCCCGGCGGGGCCCGGAGCCTGGAGCTGGGGTGCTGACCAGCCTTCCGCCTGGCTGCCTTCTGAGACTTCAAGGTCACTTTTTATTAAGGTTAGAAAATACCGTTTATTTAAAAAAGTAAATTTTATTTTTTAATAAAAAAGTTTATTTAAAAGAGAGAGGGAGATTCGCCTCCCCAAGTAGGGGAGGAGGCCGAAGCGTAAGAAAACATGGCCTGGCCGTCAGAAGAGCACATGGTCACACCGCAGTAGCTGCGCAAGGCGATGTCCTCAAGTTCCTTCTTCGAGGGCCGCGTCTCCCCTCCCCAGGGCCCCTCGGCCTCTGCGCGGGCGCCCCCGACGGCGGCACCCGGCCTAGGGGGGCTGCGCAGGCCGTCCCGCGACTCCACCGCTCCCCGCAAGCCCTCCGACGCCGTCGACCGAAGGGGTAGGCTTACACCGAGAGGGGCTCCGTCTTGCCTGAATTGCTCGACGGCGACCTACTCCTCCCAGACAGACTGACGGGGCCACTGTTTCGAGCCGGCGCCCCGCCCCCCGCGGCCCCGCGCGCCCACCCGGGTGCGGGCGCGCCTGCCCGAGCTCCCAGGCCCGCCCGCGGTGCCGGCCCGAAGCCGGCCAGGGACCCAGGAACGCGGCCTGAGGGCAAGGGTTGCGGGGAGCCGCACCGGCCGCTGCCCCTTCCCCCGCGGGGGCGCAGCGGTCCCCGCGGTCCGCTGGGCGCGCGCACGTCCGCCGCGGAAGACGGAGGGCGTCCGGCCCCAGACGTGGGATCTGCGTGGGCCTCGCCCCGCTTTCCTCCGGGCGGCGGCGGCCTCCCCTGCCCTCGTGCGGGCGCGTCCTCCCCACCCCGACCCGGGTCACAGCGCCCGGAAGCCCGAGCCCTTCAGGCTCTGAGAGCCTGCAGGCCGGTCTTGCTCCGCTGTCCCCGCCCAGAGTCTAGGCTCTCTGCGGTCCTCCCTCCGAAAGGAACGAAATTAGAACTGTCTATACTGTGCGTTACTGTTGTTATGAGCCAGAGTCTCACAGTATTGCCCAGGCTGGAGTGCAGCGGCATGATCACAGCTCACTGCAGCATCGACCCCCTGGGCTTGAATGAGCCTCCCGCCTCAGCCATCACCCTCCCCCACCCCCGGCTAATTTTCTTTTCTTTTCCTTTCTTTTATCTTTCTTTCCTTCTTTCTTTTTCTTCCTTCCGTCCTTCCTTCCGTCCTTCCTTCCTTCCTTCCTTCCTTCCTTCCTTCCTTCCTTCCTCTCTTTCTCTCTTTCTTTCTCTCTCTCTCTTTCTTTCTTTCTTGTAGAAACGAGGTGATACTATGTTTCCTAGGCTGGTCTTGAGTTCCTGGGCTCAAGTGATCCTCCGGCCTCAGCCTCCCAAAGTGCTCGGATTGCAGGTGTGAGCCACCTTGCCCAGCCTGTCCACTTCTATCTGAAGTATCCCTATGACTCCCTAGAGTGAGGAGGACTCCCCCCAAAACGAAGGAACCCACCACCTCAGGTTTCTTCCCAAGAGCAGAGAAACCCCTGTTTCCTCCTAAGGCCCACATCTTAAAAAGTGGGACCCTGAGACTTACAGAGAACTCTTGAGCAAGCCCTTGGCAGGGGCAGCCTCGCCTGGCCTGGGGGAGGAGGGCACGCTTTCATTCCCCTCCTAAACGGGGAAGCTTCTGGTCCTTAGCTCTGCTCCTTGCATGCGTGGATGGGGCTGGCTCACCCGGCAGACGTGACCATTTTCAGTCTGGACATAGAGACCAGGAAGGAATCTAGAAAATGAAATTGTCTTGCCCAGGGTCCTACGGCAGAACTAGGACCTGGTTCCTAACGTCTGCCTGCGCTCCTAGAAAGTGTCCCCTCTAGCCGGGCTGGGTGGCTCAGCCTGTAATCCCGCGCCTCTGGGAGGCTGAGGTGAGTGGATTGCCTGAGCCCGCGGGTTCGAGACCCGCCTGGGCTGCGAGACCTCATCTCTACAAAAAAAAAAAAAAAAATCAGCCGGGCATGGTAGCGCATGCCTGTAATTCCGGCTACTGGGAAGGCTGAGGCGGAAGGATCGCCGGAGCCCAGCAGGTCGAGGCTGCGGTGGCTGGGAGCGGCCACTGCACTCCAGTCTGGGCGACAGAGTGAGACTCCAACTCAAAAAAAAAAAAAAAAAAAAAAGAAAGTGTCCCCTCTGAGAGAATACTTACTCGTTACCTGCTCTCAGTAAAAGGCAGTCATTGGCAGAGCAAGATGTCTTTTCACTTTTTGAGGAGAGAGGAGGATTTTAGGTCCACCGAGACTGGCAGCCCAGTCCTTCAGGGCCTCTGGCTGAGATGGGAGGGGAAGGATCCTGCAATGGAGAAGAATACTGCCAGAGGCTTCTCAGAATGTCATGTACCAACTACCACCACAGATTAGTGGTTTCCAGTGGAATAGAAAGGCAGACCACCCTGAATCTCTCTGCTGGGTAAATTCAGAATTTGCTCATCTCCTCTTTCTGCTGATTAGCGAGAGTTGCCTACTGACAGGTTAAGGGGGGAAAAAATAATCCTCGGCAATTTCCAAGCGGTAGATGAAGGAAATCAGAGGAAGCCTGCCCATCCTCCCTCCCCCAGCACCCCCAGCAGCTCGTGGTCCACCCTGGGAACAGGACGGTGCTAGAGGAAGTGACAGGCTTGCTTTCTATCTCTGCTGATCCCTCTGAACATGAGTAGGTAATGGTCTAGGATGGGCCAGCCACAGGACGACCTGCCAGATTTGAATAAGGGAGGGCAGCTGAGGCTAAACCGGAATTCCCAGTCCCCACCCCATTCCTGCTGGGGCATCTCCCGCTGCTGCTGGGGAAGAAGGAGGCGCCTCCTCCCTGGCTCTGAGTGATACTTGCATGTACTTTTCTGATCTCCTGGCCCCAGCTATGCTTTTGACATGACCCAAGTCAGCAAGTTCTTATTAAGCCACTTTGTGTGACCTGCTTGATACTAAAGGCAAGGAGGCCACTTAAAATATACTCTCTGTGCTCAAGAAACTTACTACTTCATTGGAGGGAAAAAATGTGCACATGTGACACAATTAAAGCATACCACCAAATCATGTGTAACAAAGGACAAGAATGGGGAAGAAAGCAACGCTTTGGGAAGTCAGACTTAAAACCTGGTGTGTATGGATGGTTGGATGTCATGGGATGTACCTCCCAAAATCAACCTAAATGCCCATCAACCCATCAATGGCCGTGAAAACGTGGGATATCGCCAGGCGTGGTGGCTCACACCTGTAATCCCAGCACTTTGGGAGGCGGAGGCGAGAGGATTGTGTGAGCTGCCAAATATCACCATCCATTCCAGTTTCCAGAAGATGTTAAAAGTATGGAGACACACAAGCCTGTCATTCCAGCACTTTGGGAGGCAGAGACAAGAAAATTGCCTGATCCCAGGAGTTTGAAACTAGCCTGGATAACTTGACGAGACCTCATCTCTACAATAAATCAAAAAAATTAGCCAGACTTGGTGGTGCACACCTGTGGTTCCAGCTACTCGGAAGGCTGAGATGGAAGGATCGCCTGAGCCCTGCAGGTTGAGGCTGCGGTGGTCATGAGAGTGCCACAGCACTCCAGCCCCAGGCGATAGAGTGAGACTTCGACTCAAAAATTAAAACAAATAAAAAGAGTAGGGTCCAACCACCTGTCTCTTGGGAATGTCCTAACAGGCAGCACACAGTGGGGGTGTTAGGACACAGAGAGCAGAGAAATGCACAGAGGAATGATAACTTGAGGGGAAAACACCTGAGTGTGTAGCGTGCAGCAGAGACAAATAGAAAGGTTATAAAGCTGTGTGTTGGCAGAAACGAAGGAGGTGGACTGAAGGGAAGAAAGAGGAGCTGGGAAAACCTCTGGGCCGTTCTGCTTCATTTCATGTGTTGAATGTAGTAAAATTAAATGAGGAAATGAGTCCCAACTACTGGTAGGTAAATATAAACATAACAAAATTAGAAAAAAAGTAAAGCTGAAATAAAAACTGTAGAAATGTAACAAACAATAACAAAATGACAACCAACAGAGAAAAATAAGTTTTTTTAAAAATGGCCGGGCGCGGTGGCTCACGCCTATAATCCGAGCACTTTGGGAGGTCGAGATGAGAGGGTTGCCTGAGCCCACGGGTTTGAGATCAGCCTGGGCAACTTGGTGAGATCTCATCTCTACAATAAATCAAAAAAAGAAAAATTAGCCAGGCATGGTGGCATGTGCCGGTAGTTCCAGCTACTCGGAAGGTTCGCCTGAGCCCAGCAGGTTGAGGCTGCGATGGCCGTGAGACTCCCACTCAAAACAAAAAGTTTGTTCGTTTTTCTTTTGTTTTTGTGATGTAAGAGTCTTGCTCTGTTGCCCAGGTTGGAATGCAATAGTGTGATGATCACAGCTCACTTCACCCTTAAACTCCGGGACTTCAGTGATCCTCCCACCTCAGCCTCTCGAGTAGCTGACACCACAGGTCTGTACCACCCACTAGGCTAATTTTTTTTATTTTTTTCTTAGAGACAAGGTCTCACTATATTGCCCAGGATGGTGTTGAACTCCTGCACTCAAGCAATCCTTCTGCCTTGGTCTCCCAAAGTGCTGGAATTACAGGCCTGGCCTTGGTGAGAACATTTGTGTCTACTCAGCCACTCTAACAAGTGCTAAGTGAAATTTACTTAGGTCAATTTCAAGTACACCATATGGTATTAACTATAAACACCATGCTGTTCATTAGATCTCTAGAACTTATTCATTTTTTTTTTTTTGCATTGGAATCTCACTCTGTTGACCAAGCTGGAGTGCAGTGGCATGCTCACAGCCACCGCAGTCTCAACCTACTAGGCTCAGGTGATCCTTCCACCTCAGCCTTCCAAGTTGCTGGAACTACACGCATGCGCCACCACACCCGGCTAATTTTTTTTATTTATTTTAGAGATGAGGTCTTGCCAAGTTGCCCAGGCTGGTCCTCTCACCTCGGCCTCCCAAAGGACTGAGATTGTGAGAGTGAGCCACCGCGCCCGGCCTGATCTTATTCATCTTATAACTAAAAGTCTATACCATTTGACCAACAACTCTGCATTTCCTCCCAATCTCAGCCCCAGGCAACTACCATTCTACTCCCTGTTTCTATGAGTCTGACTTTTCAAGATTCCACATATTTAGCCGGATTTGGTGGCGCATGCCTGTAGTTCCAACTACTTGGAAAGTTGAGGTGGAAGAATCACCTGAGCCCGGCAGGTCGAAGCTGCGGTGATGTGAGTGTGCCACTGCAATCCAGTCTGGGCAACAGCGTGAGACTCCGACTCAAAAAAAAAAAAAAAAAAAAAAGATTCCACATGTAAGTGACTTCATACAGTATTTGTCTTTCTTTGACTTACTTCACCTAACATGATGCCCTCAAGGTTCATCCATGCTGTCACGAATGGCAGGATTTTCTTTTTTTATGGCCAAATAATATTCCACTGTGAATATATACTGCCTTTCTTTCTATAAATCCTTTGTGGCTACTGTGAATAATGCTATAATAAACATGGGAGTGAAGAGATCTCTTTGAGATAATGACTTTGTTTCCTTTGGATATATACCCAGATGTGGGATTGCCGGTCACATGGTAGTTCTATCTTCATACTGTTCAGAATCTTCATACTGTTCTCCTTAATGGCTGTACCAGTTCACATTCTCACCAACAGTGTGCAAGGTTTTCCTTTGCTCCACAGCCTCACCAGCACTTATCTTTCTTTTTTGTAATAACCATTCCAGACCCGGGGCCTGGTGGCTCACACCTAAAATCTCAGCCCTTTGGAAGGCAGAGGCAAGAGGATTGCTTGAGCTCAAGGATTAAAGACCAACCTGAGCAAGATGGTGAGCCTTTGTTTCCACAATAAATCAAAAAATTAGCCGGGCATGGTGGCGCACGCCTATGGTTCTAACTACTTGGAAGGCTGAGGCAGAAGGATCACCTGAGCCCAGCAGGTTGAGGCTGCGGTGGCTATGAGTGTGCCACTGCACTCTAGCCTGGGTAACAGAGTAACTCTGACTCAAAAAAATAAAAAATAAATAAACACATTTAAGTATAATAGCCATTCTAACAGGTGTGTGGTGATATATTGTGATTTTGATTTCTATTTCGCTGATGATTAGTAACATTGAGCACCTTTGTGTATGTGTTGGCCATTTATATGTCTTCGTTGGGAAAAGGTCTGTTAAGGTCATTTGCTCATTTTATTTTATTTTACTTTATTGAGTCGGAATCTCACTGTCACCCAGGCTGGAATGCACTGGCAAGTTCACGGCCACCGCAGCCTCAACCTGCCGGGCTCAGGTAATCCTTCTACCTCAACCTTCCAAATAGCTGGAACCACAGGCACGCGCCACCATGCCTGGCTAATTTTTGATTTATGGTAGAGATGAGGTCCTGCTGTATTGCCCAGGCTGGTCTCGAACCCAAGGACTCAGGCAATCCTCTCGCCTCTGCCTCTCACAGTCCTGTGATTACAGGTATGAGCCACTATGCCCAGCATTTGCCCATTTTAAAATCAGGTTATCTGGGGGGAGGTTTTGCTATTAAGATATATGAACTACTGAAATATTTTGGATATTAACCCCCACTGGATATATGGTTTGCAAATGTTTTCTCCTATTCCATAGGCTGCCTTTCCATTTTATTTGCCATGCAGAAGCTTTTTAGTTTGCTGTAATCTTTTGCTGCCTGTGCTTTTGGTGTCAAATCCAAAAGAATCATTGCCAAGACCAGCGTCAAGAAACGTTCCACCTATGTTTTCTTCTAGGAGTTTTAACATTTCAAGTCTTACATTTAAGTCTTCAATTCATTTCAAGTTAACTTCTGTGAATAGTATAAGATAAGGGCTCAGCTTTATTCTTGTATTTGTGAATATTCAATCTCCTCAATACCATCTGTTTAAGAGATGATCATTGTGTATTCTTAACATCGTGAAATATTAGCTGACCATATATGTATGGGTTTATTTCTGGGCCCTAGATTCTGTTCCATTGGTTTGTGTGTCTCTTTTTATGCCAGTACCATGCTGTTTTGGTTACTATGGGTTTATAATACAGTTTGAAATCAGGAAGTATGATGCCTCCAGCTTTGTTTTTCTTTTTCAAGATTGTGTTGACTATTTGGAGGTCTTTTATGATTCCATCTGACTTTTAGGATTGTTTTTCCTATTTATGTGAAAAACGCCTTTGGAATTTTGATATAAACTACATTAAATCTGTAGCTCACTTTGGGTAGTATAGACATTGTAACAATATTAATTCTTTTGATCCATGTACAGAAGATGTCTTTCTATGTATCTGTAGTCTTTAATTTTTTTCATCAGTAACTTATAGTTTTCAATACACAGATCTTTTACCTTCTCGGTTAAATGTGTATCAAAGTATTTTATTCAGTTTGATACAATTGTAAATGGATCATTTTCTTAATTTCCTTTTAGGATAGTTTATTGTTAATGTATAGAAATGCTATTGATTTTGTATGTTGATTTTGTAACTGGCAACTTTACTGAAGTTGTTTATTAGTTCTAATGGGTTTTTTTGGTGGAGTCTTTAGGGTTTTCTGTATATAAGATATATCATCTTTTCCTTTTTATTTTATGTTTATTCACTTTTTTAAAGTTACAGGGTCTTGCTGTGTTGGCCATGCTATAGTGCAGTGGTGTGTTCTCTTGCAACCCCAAACTCTGAGGTTCAAGGGATCCTCTCACCTTCACCTCCCAAGTAGGTGGGACTACAGGTATGCAAGATCATGTCATCTGCAAAGAGAGACATTTTGCTTCTTCCTTTCTGATTTAAATGTTCTTTTTTTTTTCTAATTGTTCTGACTAGGACTTCCAGTACTATGTTGAATAGACATGATAAGAGTGGGTATCCTTGTCTTGTTTTTGATCTTAGAAGCAATGCTTTCAGCCTTTCACAATTGAGTATCATGTTGACTGTGGACTTGTCGTATATGACATTTCTAGAGTATATCTAATATTTGAGATTTTTTTTATCATGAAAGGATGTTAAATTTTGTCCAATGCTTTTTATGTATCAAATGAGTTGGTCATGTGGCTTTTATCCTTTATTCTGTTAATGTAGTAGATCACATTTATTGATTTGTGATGTTGAACCATCCTTGCATACCAGGGATAAATCCCCCATAATCATGGTGAATGAGTCTTTCAATGTGCTGTTGAGTTCAGTTTGCTAGTATTTTTTTTTTTTTTGAGTAATTTTTACATCTGTGTTCATCAGGAATATTGACCTGTCATTTTCTTTTCTTGTAGTGCCCTATTCTGGCTTTGATGTCAATATGATGCTGTTTGTATATATTTGTATTTGTATATATTTGTAATATATACATTTTGGTATTCATTATACATATTTTAATAGATTTATCTGTGTATAATCTTTCCATGTAAAATGGTGTGATGTGTTCTCTAAAAGAGAAATGTTTTTTAATACCTTTCCAATTGCCTTCTCTGGCAGCACTCATGATGGATTCCGGTAAGGGACGGAGTGGCTGCGGACTGTGACCTTCACATTCCCCACTCAGAGCCTCTAGCCCAGGTGGTGCAAAGGAGACAGGCCCCAACAAGCTGTGAGACGGCAGACACCAGGAATTGACTTAGACAAGAACTAGTAAAATCTGAGACATGAGAGGATAGGGATCTGGTAGTTGGGGGAAGGAAAATGGGGGTGGAATTCAGGCCAAGGTAATTGTGGAATGCTGCCAAATGTGTGATGAGGAGCTTTAGTATTTGCCTGTTGGGCATTAAAATACCATGAATCATTGACAAGAAACCAAACAGTGCTGGATCTATATAACAATTTGAACCCATATTGCTCCAAGTAAAATCAAATTAGAAGCCTTTCTCCAATTAGATTATGCAAACGCTGACACAGAGCAGAGTTGTGTTTGCTGTACGCATGACACAACCCCCACCTTACACCTCATACAACACAGATACTCTCAAGCACACCCATCTCAACACCTGGGTTGTGTCAACATTCTACTTCTAGATAATAAATATGAGACACAGCACACACTGCTTTTAATTGCATCGATAAACTGGGATTAACCCCCAAGTCAGGCTTCACTATTGCAATTAAATGTCCTCAAATAAATTGTTTCCTCAATAAACAAATGGAAGGGGCTGTTTGCCCTGAATAATAACAGGGGTAATATTTTACTGGCTAAAGTTAAGTATTAAGTGGAATCACTTGCTAGTCCTGATTTATTTCCTGAGATCGGAAAGTCATTTTTCATACGTCATGTGCTGCTTCGGTACTGTATAAACAGCTAATAATGCACTAAATCAACCCGGCACGACCTTGCATTTCACCTAAACCCACCAAGCCTCAAAAGCCTAGAGCTGGGGCTTCTCACGAGAGTCAGAAAGAGCTGTCCTGAAAAGATAGCTATCTGACTGCTTTTTTGTTTGTTTTTTTTTGTCTTTAACTTCTATGATTGGAAAAATTTAAGAATTACATCAAAAACCTCAACGGGTCATTAAACAATCCAGCAGCTCATTATGGGCATGCATTCCCTTTAGGTTTTCTGGTTGCTGTAGAAAAATCTAGCCAGTTCATCCCTAAGAGGAGGTCCACAATGGGATGATGTCCTCTGCCCCTATGCTGTTTCCACCTTTCAAGGCCTTTTCCTCTTCATTGGCAAAATGACACGAGGAACTTTTTAGAGCCGTATTTCTCACTTCATCACAGGAATACTCACCTCATTTGTGCTGTTTTTGTGGACATAGGATAGATTCTTAAGGCTTTCGATATACACGGGCAAATTGCAGTATAACAATGTGCCCCTCGGCCGGGCTCAGTGGTTCGGCCTGTAATCCTAGCACTTTGGGAGGCCGAGGCAAGTGGATTGCCTGAGTCCATGGGTTCGAGACCAACCTGGGAAACTTGGTGAGACCTTGTCTCTACAATAAATAAAAAATTAGCCAGGCAAGGTAGCACGCGTCTATAGTTCCAGCTACTTGGAAGACTGAGGAGGAAGGATTGCCAGAGCCCAGCAGGTGGACGCTGGGGTGGCCGTGAGCATGCCATTACACTCCAGCCAGAGCGATGGAGTGAGACTCCAACTCAAAAACAAAAACAAAACAGTGTGGACCTTTATTTTTAAGGGGGCAAAGGAGGGAACATATGATGAAATGTCCTTCGAGGTTGGGGGTGAACATTATATTAGTCCCAAATAACAAGATCTATTCTTCTTCTATAGAATAGAACAATATTCTTCTTCTATAATAGTCTATAGACTGTCAGCTGTGTTTTCTAAATGGTGTGTAGTGATTTGTTAGAGCAGGAACTATTACAATTAACTCATTACTGGTTGTCAATTTTATTTGATCTTTTGCAATTTGTGTATTCTTTTCCTCTGGTGCCACAGTCAAATATCTAGCGATGAGAATTTGTAATATATACATTTTGGTGTTCATTATACATATTTTAATAGATTTACCTGTGTATAATCTTTCCATGATTTACTTAGTCTGTTGTTTCTTAAATTTTGCACCATGAAAAGCCCCTCTTATTTTCCTCTATAAGCCTTTTACTTGTATACCAAACTGCATTTAAAACAGTGTATTGCTTTTTAAAAAATTACTCAAGCACACATTGAGCTTATAGTCCATGTGAGAGAGAGCGCTCATATACGCTGTATTGACTTGAACTGATTTCAGGGCAACCAGAGATTCCAAAGACTTATTTAAGGCTGCCTTGTGGAGAGAAAACACAAGAGTTCAATTAAGCCTTAATATATTGAAATTATCTGAAGGACACTGCCCTCTTCTTCCCCAGGACTACCTTCCTACATGCCTAGAGACCTGGAGACTCTAGGTTGGGATTTATTGATTTAGTTAAAGAGTAATTTAGGATACATTTTATTAAGACTCTCGTCATCGGCATCTCTGTCACCTTTTCATCATTCTGAATGATTACCAAGCTACACTTATTTTCAGTTAGTGAATCTTTCATACTTAGATTACCACAAGGAGAAAATGCTTGCTGGGCTTCTATACAGACAGAAAATATGCATAGGAATTAATACACGACTTAAATATATCAAAGTAACCCTCCTTTTAACTGATGGCCTATAACTTAAGAGAGAGAGTTTGCTGTTCCCAAACTATTATAAAACATTTTGAGATGATAAAGGGTATCGGATGTAGATGATAAAATATTTAACACATAGGACCTTATTCAGACCATGAATATATCTATAGATAATTGTAAGCTCCTAAGAATACTTGATGGGAAATATATTGATAATACAATTTTTCTTTTGAAAGGGATTGTAATAATTGCAAATTTGGTTTAATAATTAAATTAATAAGAACTGTTTGATTCAAACATGTGCCTTTTAATGATATACAGAGTTAATAATATCTGTCTTGCCAGCTAAAGAGGTTTTAAAAGACTGCCAATGGGTGATATACAATTGAGATCTGTCTGCCCTTTATTAATGTAACATTAACCTTGATATTAAAATGAATTTAAGTGTAGTCTCTGAAAAATTAAAGAAAAAAACAAATACAAAATAGTTCACCAAAAAATTCTTTTTTTTTTTTTGAGTCAAGGTCTCACTCTGTCACCCAGGCTGGAGTGCAGTGGCACACTCAACCTGCTGGACTCAGGCGATCCTTCCGCCTCAGTCTTCCAAGTAGCTGGAACCACAGGTATGCACCACCACACCCGGCTAATTTTTTGACTTATTGTAGAGGCAAGGTCTTACCAAGTTGCCCAGGCTGGTCTTGAACCCCTGAGCTCAGACAATCCTCCTGCCTCTACCTACCAAAGTGCTCGGATTACGGGCATGAGCCACTATTCTCAACCTTTATTAATTTTTTTTTTTTTTTTGAGTCAGAGTCTCACTCTGAGGCCCAGGCTTGGGTGCAGTGGCCTACTCATAGTCACCACAGACTCAACTTGCTGGACTCAGGCAATCCTTCCACCTCAGCCTTCCAAATAGCTGGAACTACAGGCCTGCACCACCACACTTAGCTAATATTTTTATTTATTGTAGAGACAAGGTCTCGCCAAGTGGCCCAGGCTAGTCTCGAACCCTGTGAGACAGGCTAGGCTGTGAACCCTGGGCTCAGGCAATCCTCTTGCCTCGGCCTCCTAAAGTGCTGGGATTAGCATGAGCCACTGTGCCTGGCCAAAAAAATCTTTATTCAGCAGTCCAGCCTGGGCAACAGAGTGAGGCCCTATTTCTAAAAAAGAAAAAAAATCCTTATTTTACATTTGTGGATAGAAATGTTATATAATCTTTCAAAAAATATGGCTTTTTAAGTTCTAGAAATCCATTCAAAATAGAATCTGTGTTAAAACATTTAGAATAGAAGTTAGTGAAATTTCAGAAAGTCAGGAAACATACATCTGCATTTTATAGCCAACATGAGCATTGAGTAATTGCTGCATGGAGGTGGTGAGGTTTGTTAGAAGGAACCAGACTTGCTGGGCTTGGTGACTCAGTCTGTGGCTGTGAGTGTGCCACTGCACTCCAGAATGCGACTCCAGCTCAAAAAAAAGAAAGAAAGAAAGAAAGAAAGAGCCAGACTTTAGGCAGGTCTAGGGTCACGGACTCTGTCCCTTCAGGTTATGATGTGACCTTGGACAAGCTACTCAATCCTCCTTCGCTTCAGTTTCCTTATCTTATCTGTAAAATGGAGATAATGTATGTCAATCCCAGTAAGGATGTTAAGAACACTGAAAATACATGTGTGGAACACCTGGCACATAGTAAGAACACCTGCTGGCTCACGCCAGTCTCTTTGGTGGGTTTAATCTTTTTCTGTTCATTTATTCTAACTGCTGGGCTCGGTGCCTCAGCCTGTAAGCCCAGAGCTTTCGGAAGCTGAGGTGAGTGGACTGCCTGAGCCCGCGGGTTCAAGACCCGCCTGGGCAACTTGGCGAGACTGCACCTCTACAATAAATCAAAAAAATCAGCTGGGTGTGGTAACACATGCCTGTAGTTCCAGCTACTTGGAAGGCTGAGGCGGAAGGATCGCCAGAGCCCAGCAGGTCGAGGTTGCGGTGGCTGGGAGCAGTCACTGCACTCCAGTCTGGGTGACAGAGTGAGACTCCAACTCAAAAAAAAAAAAATTTATTCTAACTAATGGTGGTGGTAGGAATTTGTATGGAGTTGTGCACCTAAAAACGAAAACTGGAAACCAGAAGACAAATGTGTCATCATGCCAGATTCTGATCAGGCACGTGACCTATCTACTCCTCATGTTTCTATGAGCTCAGTTCTATTGTTTCCCTCATTTCACAGACGGAGAGACTGAGGCTTGGAGAGATAAGGTGACCTGTCTAAAATCACCCAACGGGTAAAGTGGCTCACACTCAGGGTCAGGCTGTGCCTCCTGGTTTCCTTCAGTGCCTCCCAGGGCAAGGTAAGATCAATGGGGGGGGAGTGGTCAGGCCATGCTTTGGAAGTAAAGGTGCCCTGCTTAGGACACTCTGGGGGGCCTGCTGGATTCTACTGTTGTAGGCTGAGTCACATGTCCCTTGGCTTTTGGCTTCCAGAGTCCACGGTCCAGTCCCTCTCATGGTGACCAGGAGGAAACCGTGAGTCTGTCTTCCTGATGGGCTCCTTCAGGGTCTTTTATTTTATTTTATTTTTTTGTGTTGGAGTTTCACTCTGTTGCCCAGACTGGAGTACGATGACTTGCTCATGACCATGGCAGCCTCGACCTGCTAGGCTCAGGCAATTCTTCTGCCTCAGCCTTCCAAATAAGCTGGAACTACAGGTGTGTCCCACCACACCCAGCTAATTTTTTTAATTTGTTGTAGGGATGAATTCTTACCATGTTGCCCAGGCTGGTCTCAAACCCTTGGGCTCAGGCAATCCTGTCGCCTCTGCCTCCCAAAGTGCTGGAATATAGGCGTGAGCCACCACACCCAGCCCAGGGTCTTTTCAATGAGTGTACCTTGGGCTGCGGGCAAGCTAGATCCTAGGAGAGGATCCTCTGAAAGCTGTTCCACTGGTCATTACTTTTTACCCTTTCCAAACTCAGGCATTGTCTAGACTCAGAAAGTCACAGGACACAGGGCAGGCCACAGCATTCCTCAGAGCAAGGTGCTTGGAGAGGCAACATTGTAATAGTATTTTTTTTAAAAACCTATAATAACCTGTAATAGCTTGCTTAACAAAAGTAACTCCATTGTAACAGATTCTCCATTTTAGTTGTTCATACCCAGAGATGGCCTATCATGTAACCTTCCCATGATCACAAGTTGTAATCTTCCCATAATCACAAGACCACATTTTTGTTCCCCTTGGTGCTTGGAAACTCCCTAATTGCAAATTCCCTTTTGCAATCTGTACCCTTTTGCAACCAAATGTTCTGCCAAAAATGTAATCATAACTGTACAGCTTTTGTGGGTTTTGCCTTTATAAATCCCGTGCTCACTCTGTTCAGGGTCGAGGGTTCTTTATGGCACTAGCCTACTCTCGACCACCGGCTAATAAAGACTCAAATTCAACTTTCTGCGTGTTGGTGACTTCTTTCTTGCACTTTGACTATACTATGTGGAGGCCCCAGCGAGATTTGCCAACCTCAGGAGGCAGCCTTGCTCTGGCTTTCCCCAGCTTGGTAGAGCAGTTATAGGGGAGGTGCCCCCTGAGACGTTCCAGGGCCCCATAATGTCTCACTCGGCCTGGAGAGAGTTGGAATGACTGCTGGCTTCCCACTGCCTCAAAAATACCTGAGTCCATTTGCATTCTCCTAGGAGGTAAGAATCTGTTCTGTTCGTGGCCATAATTCTGTTTAAAGGGAGTCATGGCCTGATGAGGCCGTCCCTTGGACATTATTCATTAAGCCAAGACATTGGCTGAATAGAGTTTTTGATTTCAGTTTTGATTTTGCCTTTACTGGTTTTTGACAACGTGGGGTCTCAGACTTCTTGACTCTCCATTACCCTGGACTGTATAAAAAAAAAGTTTTCTGCTGGATCTTAGAGGAAACTGACAGTTTCTGCCTAGGGCTACTCTCTAGGGAGGCAATAAGGTCCCCGAAGGAAAGTTCTGACTGCCAGTACCCATATGGGTGGGAGGTGAAGTGCTCAAATTCTTTGCTCTTTTCTTTTCTGGTTGGCAAAGTGACTCCACGAAGAACCTTGAAACTCCAACAGCTGCATGGTATGCTTTTCTGCGTCTTCTGTAAGTCATCCCTCATTTATCACCCACGGTACCTGACCCCAGCCTCCAGTCTTCTCACCCCTTCCCCTCACTGTTTGATAACCCCCTGGCAGCAGCCCTATTTGCTGCAGCAAGTCACTACCCCCACGTGTACTTGGGAAACCAATTCAGGTTTCCACATAACTTAACAGGTCTCTCTTCAGGGAGGTGGCTGTGAAAAAAAAAAGTATCGGAGTTCTTGCCTTTTATATATATATATATAATAAATCTCTCTCTCTTAGTTATATCTAAACTGAGACTATATCAACCTTCTTCCCAAACAAAAGTAAAGGGATCATGTAAATTAATCCTGTTAACTAACTACAAAAAAGGTCAATTGTAATTTGTTTTTCCAATCAAACATACAAGTGCTCTAATAAAATTTTACTTCCAATTTTGCCATGTGTTAACACATTAGTGCTAAGTAACACCACTGCTTGTTATATCAGGCTCGCTAAAGTTGTATTTATAAACAAAAGATTAAATCACCTGTTGTGCCTAACTAGCAGCCTCTTATGAAACAGGTACAGCTTTAAATACTAAACACTCTACATGACATGATAAGGTTTGGGAACTGGCCATTCCCACCTGGTTAAGTCACTTTTACTAAGTTACTTCTCCTGTCAGATGAATAAAATACTGGGTACGCTGTGTGAGCACAATGAGGTTGGGAACTGATCACTCTTGCCTAATTGTCCACACCTTACAACTAAAACTACAATTTAGTAACTCATAAGGGTTTTTTTTAACAATTTTGCCTGTTCATAATTATAAATAAGTAGGCACAGATCATTTCACATCTATGTGGTTGGTTCACTCCAAAGGGTTTTACATCAAACTATTGCAAACAGAAATAATCAAAATGTCCTATGTGTAGCCTATTAAAAAAGAACTTTTGAGATTTTTTCTAGCCGAGATGCTAGAAAAGCAACAGGGTGCCAACACAGAGGGCTGCAGAACCAGAGGGCCAAAGAGGCATCCCAATTGGCAGTCACCATTAGTGACAAAACTCCAACTGCCCATCAGACACCTGGTAAGAGCAAACCTGCTAAGAGGATGGTGCCCATTGCTTATGGGTACAGTCTGTGGGGCACTGAATGCATAGTTGCCCCTAAAAGACCTTGTCAACTGTGCAGGCCAAAAAGCCATTGGGAAGCAGGTGCACTCTCTTCTGAAGAGAGGAGAGAACACTTGGCTCACAAATTGTGGCCACTTATGGAGACTTGCAAATCGGCTAAACTGCCTGGCACTGGCACCATCACCCCACCAACCCCTCAGGTAAATATTAGGGTGCTGGAACCCAAATTAACTTCTTAATTTAACACAGGTGCCAGCCTTTTGGTCCTGCCCATCCATGTTGAAATCATATAGCCTTATCCAAAAGAATTTTCTCCTTCAAACAACAGAGGGGTGAAGAAAGAAACAAAATTTAGTTAGCCCTCCCCCACTGTCTTTATTACAAAAAAACAAGGTTTCTCTAATGGAATCAGTCACACACACTCATTGCCCCACCTGGGATGATTGCAAGCAGCTCCTTTTAACTCTATTTACCTCTGAGGAGTGAGAACGCATCAGAGCTAAGGCTAAAAAAATCTATTCTAGCCTCAACTGTGGGTAATAGAAAGAAAGTCAGGGAATGTTAGATGAGGTTTTTCCCTCTTCTCATCCAGATTGGGACCCTAACACTTCATAGGGGTCCAGGGCATTAAATACCTATCACTGGACTCTATTAGCTGGTTTGAGGGGAGCAGCCCGGAAACCTATCAATCTTTCTAAAACTACCGAGATTCTCCAGGGTCCTGAGGAGTCTCCGGGGACATTTCTTGAATGCCTACAGGAATCTTTTCATACCTATACCCTGTTCAATCCCTCGGTCCTTGAGAATGCTCGAGCTATCAATTTGGCATTTGTAACTCAAGCGGCTCTGGACATTCAAAAAAAGTTGCAAAAGCTTGAGGGTATTTCGGGAATAAATATTTCTAGCTTCTCGGAGTAGCCCAAAAGGTTTTTAATCTCTGGCTAAATAAGTAACTTTCAGAGTAACTGTGACCGTCAATTCAATCTCTCTGAGGTGGTGTAAATATCTTAAATTTCATCGTGCCACGCCTCCTGATACAACTCCTATTTCCCTAAATGTAGGAAATAATTATAATTTATAAATTTACTTGGCTTAAATCTCTCCTTTCTCCCTTCCCAAGTGGTTAAAAAACTCATTCACAGCAAATGTCCTTGAACACAGTAACTTAAAGGGAATGTGGACCTCAACGCTTGCTGCCTTCAACTTTCAAAAAGTTTATTGCTAGCCAAAGATGACATCAGAAGACAGGGGAGAGCTTGCTACAGATTCTGACCGTGATTTTAAATGTCAGGTTAGCTCAATAAAGAATAGTAAAATAGCTGGTGATCGTTTTATAAAACCTACACATTGTTTGTTCCCCATTCTCTAATATGCCTGGCCTTTTATATGGCACTCTACAACCTAACTACATGTCTCTAATATTTTCAATTTTTCTTTCTTCAGACTTTGTCAAAGTGGCTGTATTTCCTTGTTAAAGTACAACTATGAATAATTTACAGGAAAATATTTCAGCTTATGTTAATAAATTAGAGACTTTAGCTAATCATACATATAATTTATGGGACTACTTTCACTTTTCCAGCATTGTTTCTGGGGCAATAGCCTTTTTCAACATTGTTTGCTTAATAATTTTTGCCTGTGCTCTCACTCAATGTTTTATTAAATCCAAATAGTATTTGGTTAAGGTCCCACTGTTTCCTATTTGTGCCCTTGGAAGTAAATAAGGTAGGGAACATCTCTACAGCCCACCTCAGCAGGAAGCAATTACAGAAAATTGATCTTTGCCCCATTTCCCAGAATCATAAGAATATTTCCAACGGCAGAGTGGGCAATAAAAGGACAGACCAAGAGTGGGAAGCCATTTTTTATCTTGTTCCTAAACCTTAACACAATGATTAAAAAGTAAAGGCCATGTCCAGGAGAAATACATGCTCTAGGTAAAAATTAACTTTGCCAAATTTGTCTTTTCAGAAACACAGACTCCTTAGGCATGACTGGTACCAATCTTTGTAATTTGTCTTTTTTAGAAATCCAAACTTCTCAAACATGATCAGTATCAACCCATTATATATTCAGTCCATGGTGACCAGGACCCCCCTCAGGGTCTCCAAGGCATCCACAAGTGGTCAACAAGGAAGTTATAGAAGTCACATCTACCAGATTGCAACATCACCAGGGGAAAGGATTTAAGCCAGGGTTTTAGGGGCTATGGGGCCATACTCATCTAGAGCGTAGGCCCACTTCCTGTCTGTAAAAAGTAAACCTTTCTCTTCTCTTTTACCTTCAGAGAAGGGGCCTGCACCAAAGGAGGGCTCTGTGTAGTGCTAGAAAAATCATGCTGTTTTTATGCCAACAAATCAGAGGTTAATAAAAACACCCTTCAGAGGGTGCAAGAAAATTTGGACAAACAACAAAAAGAAAGGGAACATCATAAATCCTGGTTCCGATCCTTGTTCGGTTGGAACCCATGGCTAACAACTCTTGTTATTGATCTAGTTAAACCCTCATATTTCTCCTCCTTGGTTTACCCATAGGGCCCTGCATAATAAATTGGTTTATTCGTTTCATCAAACAATTGATCAGTTCTGTAAAACTCATGTATATAAGACCCTACGACAATAATATACCTATGACTGATGAGTCAACACATTGACTCATAAACAAATAAAAGGGGAGAATGTAATAGCGTAAAAACCTATAATAACCTGTAATAGTTTGCTTAACATAAGTAACTCCATTTTGTAACAGATTCTCCATTTTAGCTGTTCATATTCAGAGATGATCCCCTGTGTGTAACCCTCCTGTAATCACAAGTTGCAACCTTCCCATAATCACAAGCCCACATCCTTGTCCCCCTTGGTGCTTGGAAACTCCCTAATTGCAAATTCCATAGCTATCTGTACCCTTTTGCAACCAAATGTTCTGCCAAAAATGTAATCATAACTGTACAGCTTTTGTGGGTTTTGCCTTTATAAATCCCCTGCTTACTCTGTTCACGGTCAAGAGTTCTTTATGGCACTAGCCTATTCTCAACCACCGGCTAATAAAGGACTCAAATTCTACTTTCTGCATTTTGGCGACTTCTTTCTCGCACTTTGGTTATAACAACATGTTCAAGGTCACAAGGCTGGCTAGCCGCAGAGCCAGGGTGAGGGCTCACATGTGTCTGACTCCAAAGCCAATGTTCACAGCATTGGCTGGGCAGAGAGTGGGGTCCAGTCCCCAGAGGAAGGCAGGTAGTCAGAGCTAGATCAGGGCACCTGAGCTCCAGCAATGTTTATTGGCAACTTTCTAAATGTCAAGCATGGCAATGCTTGATAATGTCTTATCTTGTTTTATGCATAGAGTTGGCATTATTATTGTTATTATTATCCCTGCTTTTCAGATGCACAAACTGAGAAAAGGAACTTGCCCAAGGTAACAAGAGTTTGCAAGTGTCACAGCAGAGGCTCAGACTCTGGGAGTCAGTGCTACACTCTGCCAAGTGACTGGAGGTGATCCCAGTAGGGCAGCAGCTCTTTCACAGCCTGGGTGATGTTAACATATGTTGCAGGCAAGGCCACAGAGCTCAGTGTCCACAGGTGTCCAGGGATGCTTGTTGGGGCAGCAGGAGCCAGGGGCCACTTCCAATGCCCTGTGACACTGGGTTGGAGGCCAAGTCTTCAGTGTAACACTCTCATCATGCACTAACCAAACACAAGGACCCCATTAAGGAGACTCTGAATACATCCCAAAGCTCCTTCTGTTGCGCTGTGTGGGAATTCTCAACATCTCCCTTCCCTTTTGATTCCAGATGAGGACTACTGGCTTCCTGGAGGCCGCTGTGATGAGGGCTCAGAAGGTTGAGAGACTGGGCTGTCTGTGGCTGTTCCCCTCAGGGGAACTTGGGCTGGGACAGAGGTAGGAGGCAGGAGTGGAGTGAACACAGAGGTCAAGGAGGTGTGAGAGCCCCAGGTCTGGCAGGAAGAGAAATGGAGAATTGGGAAGCACAGTTGAGGGGCTCAGGAATGGAGCCCTGTTGTGTGGAGAGTGGGATTCGTTTTCCTTGCAGCCCCTGAAGCCCTGCCTGTCTACAGGAGTCAGCCATGGGAGGTTCTGAGACAACTGAGGACAAATCAGAACTTTACAGGCTCTGTACAGACACCCAGAACTTGGAGAATCTGACTCAGCCTCAGTCTGTGCAAACAAGGGGTGCCTGGGGGAACATCCAAGGATGACAATGCTACACATCTGAGACAGCAGCGCTGATGTGGCCCAGTGAAGGGACAGCACTGGGATCTTATAGGTAGTGCAGCTGTGGCCACAGGCACAGGTGAAACCGCCATGTCCATCTTTTTTGTTTGTTTGTTTGTTTTTTAGTGGGAGTCTCATTCTGTTGCCCAAGCTGGAGTGCAGTGGCACACTCATGGCCACCGCAGCCTTGACCTGCTGGGCTCAGGCAATCCTTCTGCTTCAGCCTTCTAAGTAGCTGAAACCACAGGCATGAGCCACCATACCTGGCTAATTTTTCTGATTTATTGTAAAGATGAGATCTCGCCAAGTTGCCCGGGCTGGTCTCAAACTCGTGGGCTCAGACAGTCCTCTTACCTCGGCCTCCCAAAGTGCTGGGATGACAGGCGTGAGCCACCATGCCCGGCAGCTATGTCCATCTTTAGAGGACTTTGCAAAAGCCCACCTATTAGACAACGTTTTATGAAAAATTAATTTCCTGAGGGGTTTCTCTATATTGCCCTAACCACTCTTCCCTGAATGGTTAATTTTGTAGGTTACAGTTTTATGAAAACAAAACAAACAAACAAACCCTCAAATATTTCTAGATGAGAAGTGCCTGGGTGGGAATACAGCTTTCAGAGAGGGTTGTAATCTTTTCATGTGGGTTTATTTAGTGCCCTGCTATTGACACTACTTTTTGATTAATATTGTGTATAACATTCCTTAATGCATCAGCAGAATTAATTATGCAGAAACATTCAGGCACACAGACATTATATTGATGAAATGACATCTTATTGACAAAATGACAGTTTAATACTAAGCTTTCCTAAAGCTGTATATCTAATCAATTGCTTCAGTTCTGATAGCCTGTCGGAGTAAGAGTAAATCTGTGCTGTCTTCACCATGCATGCTTGGTAGGACAATCTGCACCATTTGAGTGTGCATGGCATATTTCTGTATGATATGCTGGTTTTAATCAACCTTTTGCATAAATAGCATAGAGTGTTCATCTTTGGGTGTGTGTGTGTGTGTGTGTGTGTGTGTGTGTGTGTGTGTGTATGTATCTGGATTATATAATATTGCAGTTATTTAAAACATTCTGCAATTTGCACCTTCTACTGGTCCAGGCCTGTTTCCCTTGTCTTATGGATTGAATTGTGTTCCCTTAAAATTCATATGTTGAAATTCTGATGCCCAGTACCTCAGAAAGTGACCTTAATTGGATATAGGGTGTTTACAAATGATCAAGTTAAGATGAGGTCATTAGGGTGGGTCTGAATCCAGTATGACTGGTGTCCTTATGAAAAGGGGGACTTTGAACACTGAGACAGCAGGCACACAGAACACCACAGGAAGAGTGGGGTGACATGCCACACTCCAGGGAGCCACTGGTAGCTAGAGAACGGCCACAGACAGGTCCTTCCTAGAGCCCTCGGAGGGAGCCTGGCCCTGCGGACACCTTGATCTTGGACTTTTGGCCTCCAGACTGGGAGATAATTTGTTTAAGCTGCCAGTTTTTACAATGGTTTATCAACCCCAGGAGACTCATACACCCTGTTTTCAAATAGTTAGATTTTTTTTCTCTGTTCTCTTTATTCTTACAGATTCCAGAATCCAAGGTTGTGAAAATGTGGACTCGAGGGCTTTGCTGTGGACCAGGTTTTCTGGGACCCAGAGGGCTCCCACTGATGTGGGGTTAGGTAGTGATTACGGAGGTCTGGAATTGAAGGACTGCAGCCCCCATGGCTTGGGACACTCACCCGCTCCATGCCACAGAACAGAGGTGTGGTGGCTGAGGTTGGTAACAGTACGGCTCGTGGGTCTCGGCAGCGGCAGCTTCTCCCTCGAGATGTGCGCTCCTTTATTTATTTATTTTTTTGAGTCGGAGTCTCACTCTGTTGCCCAGGCTGGAGTATAGTAACACACTCAAGGCGACCGCAGCCTTAACTTGCTGGGTTCAGGCCATCTTTCTGCCTCAGCCTTCCAAGAAACTGGAACCACAGGTGCATGCCACCACAACCAGATAATTTTTTGATTTGTTGTAGAGACAAGATCTCGCCAAGTCGTCCAGAATGGTCTCAAACCCCTGGGCTCAGGCAATCCACTTGCCTCAGCCTCCCAAAGTGCTGGGATTACAGGTGTGAGCCACCACGCCCGGCTCAGGTATGCACTCCTAAACCAAGCACATGGCAATCTTGACAGTGCCTCCTTACATTTGAGATTTCTGATGGCAACATTGTTCATTATTTAATCCTCACCACAGCCCTAGACAGGCTGGGGTCAATATCCACGTGGTGCTGAGGGTATGAGTGCATCCAACTAGAGCAGACACAGCCGTCTCCACAGGTTAAGTGACAAGGTCAGCACGACCACAGTGGTGACGCTGGAGCATCCAGGGCTTTCTCAGGCACAGAAGAGTGAGCATCTTCCCAAGACATCATTACTCGGGGTCAGAAGTAGGTCAGTGGCTGCTACTGGCATGAGCCACCTGAGAGCCACCTGGCATCCACGATTCGCAATGCTGACTTCAAGCCATTTTCCAAGCTGATGGGAATCCATATCCCTCTTTGAGCACTATCTTAATTGGCAATTTCAGCAGAGAGGTCTAAGAACAAATGAGGATCATTACTGGGTAAGGTTTCATCCGCTCTTCTGTGCCATGAACGTTTATCAGAAGGGCCACATGTATATTTATCATTATTAGCAAGCCGATGCTACTTGAGTCATCTCTCCAACATCCAAGGTCGATGGCCATGTTGGCAAATTATCTGTACCCTGGCCATAAGTTCAGTTTCTCTTCTCTCTCTTGACCAGTACTGCGCTCACTGGTAGCTGCCCGGGCAATGGCCACTACCATGACTGCCACCCCCTGAGCCTGCTCCTGTCTGGCGAGGTACTGGCTCCTCCATGGAGAACCAGGCTTTCTCTTGGCCTGGGATTGTTTTTGGTCCTTGAAGAATCACTTGGCTGAGCTAGGACCTCGTCTCGGCGTCAAGTTGACGTTCAACTGTGGCCATTCCTGCTTGGGGGCAATATGTTCTTTTACAGACCATGTCTTAACGATATTCATTGTAAGGGAGAGACCTCCTTCCACAAGGCCTTCCCTCTGCCTTTTCCAACACTGGCGAAAACACTGGCGAAGGAGGATCCAGATGACCTTTGATTTCCTTAAAGGCAGCTTGGCTTTGGGCTGCTTGTCTTCTGATTGCAGGTGCTCCATTTGAATTTTCATGCTCCGTGTGTGGGTTCCTGACCCGATTGGTGGTCCACTGCCTCACTTAGGGAAGTAGTTAATGACAGCCAGCCTTGTCTGACTCACAAAGGACTCTTAGAGCCAAGATGAGATCAGACCCACCTGGCCATTTGCTGAGTCTCCTGGTCGTTTAAACCAGACACACAGCAAGTATGTGATGAACTGGTTGTGTCTTTATTTCACTGCCTTGTCTGGCCTGCCTGCCTGCCTGCCTGCCTGCCTGCCTTCCTTCCTTCCTTCCTTCCTTCTCTCTCTCTCTCTCTCTCTCTTTCTTTCTCTTGAGGTGGAGGTCTCAATCTGTTGCCCAGGTTGGAGTGCAGTGGTATTATCACGGCTTACTGTACCCTCTTGGCCTCCTGGGCTCAGGCAATCCTTCTGCCTCAGCCTCCCAAGTAGCTGGGATTACAGGTGAATGCCATCATGCCCAGCTAATTTTTAAAAAATTTTTTTGTAGAGGTAGTGTCTTGCTATGTTGCCCAAGCTGGTTTTGAACTCCTGGGCTCAAGTAATCCTTTTGCCTCAGTCTCCCAAAGTGCTGGGATTACAGGCATGCGCCACTATGCCCAGCCTTTTCTGGCATTTTGAGGCCTCATGGGACGAAAACCATGAGCTTCCTGCAGGCCCGGGCTATGCACAGTGTCAGGCAAGACTTCTGTTCTAGCATGAAGTGGAGACAAAGGCAAATGCCAGGTTTGCGTGGTAAGTGTGCCTACTTCCTAGAATACATGTCAGTCAGAACTGAGTCGGGCCTTGAACAAGAGCTTTGCCAGTATGCTAGGTAAATAGTCATGTCTAATTTTTTTCTCTCTTTAGTGCCAGAAGACATTGAACTTTTGAGAAAGTATTCATTATTGGCTATTTATATTTTCTCTTAGGCAATGTCTCCCCCAACCCCTGTCCATAATAGCTTTATTGAGGCTATTATATTATTGCACATCTTGAAAGTGTCCGATGTGGTAAGATTTGACTATGCATACATATGTGGTGAAGCCACCACCATTGTCAAGTTGTTGAACGTGTATATCATCTCCAAAGTTTCCTTGTGCCTCTTTGAAATCCTCTTTCCCCCTTTTTACCTTCCATTCCATTTCCATGCAATCATTGATCTGCTTTCTGTCCCTATAGACTAACTTGCATTTTCTAGAGTTTTTTTATAAATGAAATTATACAGTATGGACTCTTTTTTCTTGGCTCCTATCACACAGTGTAATTATATTGAGATTCAGTCATATTGTACTATGTATTCATAGTTAATTCTTCTTTTCCATTAAAAAATTGCAGTAAAAAAACCTTTTATGTTGCCATTTTTTCCCCATGGGATGTTCAATTTTTTTCTTATTGATTTATAGGAGCTCTTTATATACTGAAGGCCTTACTATTTAGTTATCACATGTGTTGCTAACATTTTCCCCAGATTTTTATTTACAATTTAATTTTTAATACACATATCAGTATTTTGAAATCATCTTTGTTCATTTGTTTACAAAGACCGGTATTCATTATGGTAAAAAAAAGAAATAGAGTCCATTTCTGGGTCACCCAAGATAGTTGGAGACATTCTTGGCATCAGCTTTTCTTTTTTTTTGTTGAGTTGGAGTCTCACTCTGTCACCCAGACTGGAGTGCAGTGGCCGCTCCTGGACACCGCAGCCTCGACCTGCTGGGCTCTGGCCATCCTTCCGCCTCAGCCTTCCAAGTAGCTGGAACTACAGGTGCACTCTACCACACCCAGCTAATTTTTTAAATTTATTGTAGAGATGAGGTCTCGCCTGCCCAGGCGGGTCTTGAACCCGCGGGCTCAGGCAATCCACTCACCTCAGCCTCCCAAAGCGCTGGGATTACAGGCTGAGCCACCCAGCCTGGCTAGCATCAGCTGTTCAATGGCTATTTCCATCAAGAAGAGAGCACAGCAAGGTGCTTCCACTTCTAGCATTTGGTGAAGCAGTAAAGCCAATCAGGAGAAGGTAAGTAACATTTTACCTTCTCCTGATTGGCTTTACTTCCAAGCTAAGCTGAAAAGCTAAGAAAATAACACTTTCAGTCATTTCAAGTGCAGTCGTGTTTCATTCAGACTTGCAGCTTTGCACACTAAGGCAAAAACCTTGAGCTCCCTCTTGGCACCTCTCTCACCCGCATCCTACACAGTCTGTCCACCGATTCCCTCCGCTCTGTCTTCCAACTAGATCCAGAATCCAGCACTGTGGCAGCAGCGGCACAGGCTTGTCCCTCACCCAAGCCCCATCACCCTTCCCTGGAGTAAAGCAAAGCCTCCTGCCAAGTCCTCCTGCTCTGTGTGTCCCATGCAGGCCCCTGGTGGGTTATAGGAAGAGTCGGCCCGCAGCCCTGCCTGCTTGCAGCCATCCAGGGGGCAGAAGCCAGAGCCCACAGTGGCCTGCCAGGCTCCAGATGACCTGGCTCTCCTTGCTTCCATCCTGCCCATCTCAGCGTCCTTACTTCGCCTCTTGCACACACCCGCCATCCCCAGGGGTCTGTTCCAGGATGTCCCAGGCCTGCCCCCACCTCAGGGCCGGTGCACTTGTTCCTGCTGCCTGGAGCCCATCTCGCCTTGTTCCCTGCGAGGATCATTCTCTCTTTCCTTCAGCCTCATATTCAAATATCCCCCTCGCTAAACGTCTTGCTTAAAACCACAATCCTCCCCCACTACACAGTACTTCCTGGCTTCCTTTATGACCTATTTTTCTTTGGAGCCCTTGACCCTATATGACACCCTCTAGTTTTTCTTCATCTTGTTTTTTGTCCACTTATTAGAATGTGTGCTCCGACCCGGCGCAGTGGCTCATGCCTAGAATCCCAGCACTTTGGGAGGCTGAGGAGGGAGGATCACTTGAGCCCAGAAGTTCAAGAAGAGCCTGGGCAACATCGCAAGAACTTGTCTCTACCAAAAAAATTTTTAAAGTGTGTGGTGGCGTGTGCCTATAGTCCCAGCTACTCAGGAGGCTGAGGTGGAAGGATTCCCTGAGGGCCCAGGAGGTTGAGGCTGCAGTGAGCTGTGATCGTGCTACTGCACACCAGCCTGGATGTCAAGACTGAGACCTCAACTCAAAAAAAAAAAAAAATTGTGCTCCGTGTGACCATGGATTGTGCTGCTTTGTTGTTTACTGTGTTCCTCGTGGTAAAGGTTGAAGCTATATTGGTTGAATAAATGCTTTCCTTTGAATAAACAAATGTGGTAGGCAAAACAATGACTCCCCCGCCCAAGATGTCGTGTCCTGATTCCCAGAACCTGTGACTATGTTAAGCTACACGGCAAAGGGTGATTAAGATGCAGTTAAAATTGCTTTGACTGATGTTGAGATAGAGAGCTGTCCTGGATGATGAGGATGACGATAATGATCTGAGTGGGAGTCTTACTCTGCTGCCCAGGCTGGGGTGCAGTGGCATGCTGCTCATGGCCACCACAGCCTCCACCTGCTGGGCTCAGGTGATCCTTCCCACCTCAGCCTCTCAAGTGGCTGGAACTACAGCTGTGCACCACCATGCCCGGCTAATTTTTTTTTAATTGTTGTGATGAGGTCTCGCCACATTGCCCCCGCTGGTCTCAAACCCGTGGGCTCAAGCAATCCTCTCGGCCTCCCAAAGTGATGGGATTACAGGCATGTGCCACTGCACCCAGCTTATCCTAGACTATTAAGGTGGGCCGAACGGAAGTCACAGGGGTCCTGAAAGGGAGAAGAGGGAGGCAGAAGAGACCAGAGGGAGGTTGGGCCAGGAGGGAAGGCGGAGAGGGGCAGCCTTGCTGGCTCTGAATGTGGAGGAGGGGACCCAGAACCAAGGAATGGCGGCAGCCCCTAGAAGCTGAAGAAGGCAGGAAGCGGATTCCATCCTAGACTCCCAGAGAAAAACCCCAGTCCTGCCCGCGCCTTGCTCTAACCCCTGAGACCATGCTGGACTTCTAGCCTTCTAGCTTACAGAACTGTAGGAGAAGAACGTGATAATGCATTGCAGCTGGAAAAAGAGAGAGAGAGAGCAAACACTTATGATTTTTAAGCCACAGCGTTTGTGGCACTTTGTTGCAGTAGCGATGGGAAACCAACACAATGAATAAATGCACGGGCCATGATGGTAAGCGCATCACGCAGCAATTTCCCCGCAGCTCCCAGGTTCCGCGGCAAATCCAGTCCAGGCCCCGAAACGTGGAGCCGGTCAATCCAACATTTGTGCTGGTTCCTTTCTCGCACCAAGAAGTCTGAGGCGGTATCACTACTTTTAAAGGGGATTCGGAGTTCGATAGGGCGCGGGAGGGGAGAGCGGACCCCAGAGATCCCGGAGAGACCCCACCCCCCGCCGCTCCTCACCCGGCGCCCCCGCCCCCCCCCACCGCGGCGCCGCGGCCGCCAGCCCCGCCACCGTCCCCCGTGCCCCGGACCACGGCCCCCGCCGCCCCGCCCCCTCCAGCCTGCCCCGCCCCCGCCCCGCCCTCTCCCCTCCCGTGATCCTCCCGCCCCCTCCTCCCCACGCCCCCAGCGCGGCCGACCCCAAGCCCGGGCACCTCGGCCTGCGGGGACAAAAAAAGGTCGTCGCAAGGAAGGTTTTGGGAACAGGCAGACGGCTCCAGGTAAGACACGGACGTGGCTTCTTCGCCAGGTGAGCTGCCGGGCCCAGCGGCCGCGCCCGCCGCGTCCGGAGGGCGGTGTCACGTCCGCCGTGCTCCTGCGGTGCTGTTTGCCGTGATGACTGGAGGGGGGCTGGATCGAGACCGTCTTTGTGTCGTGGCTGCAAATCCGTGCGCCGCGGCGTCCAAGGCTTCCGTGCGGCTCAAGGCAGTTTGAGTCAAGTGAGCCAGACCTGAACAGCTAGGGCAAGCGGGGAAACTGAGGTCCGGTGCGCCTCCGTCCTTGTCATCCTTGTGTGTACTCTATGGAAATTGGTGTTTGAGGATGTGACCCGCTGATGGGCAGAGGTTATTTACACCCTGTTAACCTCTATGGGGCAACATGGTTTGACATGCCAAATCTTTTTTGGGGGGGAGGGAGTCTCACTCTGTGGCCCCGGCTGGAGTGCAGTGGCACGCTTGCAACCACTGCAACCTCAGCCTGCTGGGCTCAGGTGATCCTTCCACCTCGGCCTTCCAAGTAGCTGGAACTACAGACGCGCACCACCATGCCCAGCTAATGTTTGATTTGCCGTAGAGACAAAGTCTCTCCATGTTGCCCAGGCTGGTCTTGAACCCCAGAGCTCAGGCAATCCTCTCACTTCGGCCTCCCAAAGTGCTGGGATTACAGGCAGGAGCCACCGCGCCGGGTTCAAAAGTAATTCCAGATGAGGTTTGGAAAAACATCATGAATTCGTGCTGAATCACTGGAGAACAGTGAGCATAGTCGCTGAGACGTCTTCCCAGTGTCAGTACCCAGATGTCTGAGCTTAAGAATATCGCTTCACTGTCTTCCAAAGAGGTTGTACTAGACTACATTCCCACCAGCAGTGTAGAAGCGTTCCTGTTTCTCCACATCCTCACCAGCATCTGTCATCGTCTGTTTTATTAATAATGGCCATTCTCACAGGGGTTAGGTGGTATCTCAGTGTGGTTTTGATTTGCGTTTCTCTGATGATGAGTGAGGCTGAGCACTTTTTCCTGTGTCTGTTGGCTGCCCGGATATCTTCTTTTGAGAAGTGTCTATTCATGTCTTTTGCCCACTTTTTAAAGGAACTGCTTGTTTTTTTTCTTTCGGCGAGTTTGAGTTCCTTGTAGATCTTAGATGTTAGGCCTTTTTCGGATAAACAGTTGGCAAATATATTTTCCCATTCTGTGGGGTGTCTCCCTGCTCTCTTGATGGTTTCTTTTGCTTTGCCGAAGCTCGTTAGTTTGATGAGGTTCCCTATTGGGAATATACCCGGAGAAACCCAAATTATCCTACAAAAAAGATACCCGCACATATTTGTTGCAGCTCTATTCACAATAGCAAAAACATGGAACCAACCATGTTGCCCATCGAAGCTGGACTGGATAAACAAAATGTGGTACATATGCACAAAGGAATATTATGCAGCCATAAAGAAGGACGGATATATGGACTTTGCAGCAACTTGGATGGATTTGGAGTCGATCATATTCAGTGATTTATCACAGAAACAAAGAACTGAGTTCCGTATGTTGTCACTCATAAGATGACCTTGAACAATTATAATGCTATAAGAAAGTGATTGACAGTAGTGGGAAACTGTCAGGGGAGGGGGGGTGGGACTGGCAGTTGAGGGAAACTGCTAGGGAAGGGAGGGGCATACCTCATCAACAAGGGTACCTGCATCAATGTTTGTATACCTAACCCTAAATTGTACCCCACATCTTTATAATTAATTAATTAATTAATTAATTTTAAAAAAGATAGCCGGGCTTGGTGGCTCAGCCTGTAATCCTGCGCCTTTGGGAGGCTGAGGTGAGTGGATTGCCTGAGCCCGCGGGTTCGAGACCCGCCTGGGCAGCGAGACCTCATCTCTACAATAAATAAAAAAAATCAGCCGGGCATGGCAGCGCACGCCTATAATTCCGGCTACTCGGAAGGCTGAGGTGGAAGGATCACTGGAGCCCAGCAGGTCGAGGCTGCGGTGGCCGGGAGCGGCCACTGCACTCCAGTCTGGGTGACAGAGTGAGACTCCAACTCAAAAAAACAAAACAAAACAAAACAAACAAAAAAGAATACCGCTTCAATGGCAGTCACACTCCCAACCATGTGAGGCTGCTCAGATACTGTAACAAAGCCCCACAGGCTAGCCGGGTGTGGTGGCTCATGCCTGTAATCCCAGCACTTTGGGAGGTGGAGGCATGAGGATTGCCTGAGTCCACAGGTACAAGATGAGCCTGAGCAACAAAAAATTAGCCAGGCGTGGTGGCGTGTGCCTATAGTTCCAGCTACTTGGAAGACTGAGGCAGAAGGATCGCCTGAACCCAGCAGGTGGAGGCTGTGGTGGCCATGAGCACGCCACTGTGCTCCAACCTGAGTGACAGAGTGAGACCCAAAAAACCCCACAGGCTGGGTAGCTGAACATAACAGAAGTCGTCTTCCGATGGTCCTGGGGCTGGAAGTCTGAGATCAAGGTCAGGCGGGGCTCTTCTCTCTCCAGAGGCTCTGGGGGAGGATCCTTCCTGTCCCGACTAGCTCCTGTTCCGGTCTCGGCCTTCAGTGTCACATTCTCCCCTGTGTCTCTGTCTTTGCATGGCAACTTCCCACCCGACTTCAGTGTTACCTCATCTGAATGAATGACATCCACAACAACCCTATTTCCAAATGTGGTCACATTCTGAAGCATGGGTTTGGGAGGTGGGGGAAGGTGTTAGGACTTCCACACATCTTTTTGGAAGACACAGTCAATCCCTAACACCACCACTGAGGCAATTTCAGTGTGTTGAAGAAGCAAAGCTAACACGCATGAAGCAAAGAACCACATGAGACAGCGCATGACCAACGTTACATTGTGTGGCTCAGACCATCAAGGGTCTTCCAGCTATTTGGAAAGCTGAGGCAGAAGGATCACCTGAGCCCAGCAGGTTGAGGCTGCAGTGGCCGTGAGCATGAACAGTGGGTGACAGAGTGAGATTCCGACTCAAAAAAAAGAAAATAAAGCTACACCAGCTCGGGCAATATAGTGAGACTCCGTCTCTACAAAATTATTTTTTAAATTAGCTGGGCATGGTGGTGTGTGCCTGTCATCTCAGCTACTCAGGAGGCTGAGGCAGGAGGATCACCTGAGCCCAGGAGCTCAAGGCTGCAGTGAGCTATGCTCACGCCGCTGCACTTGAGCTTGGGTGACAGAACAAATTCCTGTCTCTAAAAAGAAGAAGAGGAAGAAGAAGAAGAAAGAAACGATAAAACAAGGCCGCAAACAAATTCTTAGATTTTATTTTACATTTTAATTATTTCCACTTCGGTCATTTCCATAATGACTATAGTGTAGAAAAGTGGCTGACCAGCATAGGGCCACATGACAGATCTAAGCATGCTGGTGTGGTCAGAAGGTCACCTCCGCAGACACATGCTTTAACCCAGCCCATTAGCCTTCGGCTGCGTCTACAAATGTGGGAAGCGGCTGCCTGGGAACACCAGTTGCTTGTAAATGTTGCGTCAATGCAAAATGCCTGATTCTGGATGGACCCAGCATCAGAGCCAGAGTGCGATTAGCATAATGAAGTGGGAGGAAATATTGACATTTTGTATATCTGTAGCCCGATAATGCTATATGAAAAGAGATATCTACCATGCTAATGGAAATGTAATTGATGTAAAACTGTAGTTCTTACAACGAGCTCAGAAGGCAAAGAGCTTGCTTGTAAAATAGATAAGATCAGAAGGAACAGTGGGAATCCCAAGACATTAATCCTGACCATATTTCTGGTGCCAAACGCTAATAAGTAAGTGATTGTTTTAATTCATATAGGTATCACCAATATTTATTGTATTCTCCAGATGGAGTTTGCCTGTGCTGAATAAATCAATAAGAGCATTGCTTTATTTCATTCCTTCTACCTCTCCAGCGCATGAGCGCCACGTGCTATTATCAATGAGATAAGCCAAGGGAGGTGGCTGAAGGAGTCCATGAGCAGGCGGCTCAGATTCATAAGCAAAATGTGATGATGAGATGCTTTCTGTTCCTCTGCGTGGCCCTGCTGACGGGAAGCTTGTGGGCATGGCTGACAGGGTGGGCATTGTGGGGCACTGTGCTGAGACATCATTTTTGCTCTCAGACGGTTTGTGATAGTTGAGCCGAGGGCAATGGCAGGCGTTGCTCCCACAACCCTGCTTGTTGCCTGGGGCTGGCCTCACTGTCCCTGCTCCAGTGGGGTTGACCCTGCCAGCTCCACAGTCTGCTGGGTTCTGATCGCGAAGGTACAGGTGGAAGATTGGAAACAGGAAGAAAGGAGAAGCTAGGCATTTTTTCCTCTCAGCGACTCAGAAGTGCCCCTGGCAGCTGAATGGGCTCAGGAACTCCCCTGGGCTCAGCTGCTCTGGAGTCTAGTAAACTTGTCTCTGCCTTTGTCCCGTCTTCTTTAAGAATGCCAATGGCAGCCAGGCACGGTGGCTCATGCCTGTAATCCCAGCACTTCGGGATGATTGCCTGAGATCAGGGGTTTGAGACTAGCCTGGGCAACTTGGTGAGACCTCGTCTCTATAATAAATAAAAAAATTAGCCAGGCGTGGTGGTGCGTGCCTGTAGTTCCAGCTACTTGGAAGGCTGAGGTGGAAGGATCAACTGAGTTCAGTAAGTTGAGGCTGTGGTAGCCATGAGTGTGCCATTGCACTCCAGCTTGGGTGACAGAGTGAGACTCTGACTCAAAAAAAAAAAAAAGAGAGAGAGAAAAGAATGGCTGTGGCTTTGCTTTTGCAGTTTCCTGCAGGGCTGCTCCAAGACCTGCCTGGCTTGCCAGCTCTTCCATCCCCTGAGGCGCCAGTTCTCCCATTACATTCCCTTTAGTTTTTTATTTAAAATGTTTTTTAAAATGCAGTTGAGGTCTCTGCTGGGCGCGGTGGTTCAAGCCTGTAATCCCAGCACTTTGGGAGGCTAAGCCAAGACGATTGCCTGAGCTCAGGGGTTCTAGACCAGCCTGAGCAACATGGTGAGACCGCATCTCTATAATAAATCAAAAAATTACCCAGGCATGGTGGCACACGCCTGTGGTTCCAGCTACTCAGAAGGCTGAGGCAGAAGGATCACCTGAGCCCAGTAGGTTAGACTGCAGTGGACGTGAGCATGCCACTGCGCTCAATCCTGGGTGACAGAGTGAGACTCTGACCCCAAAAAATAAAAAATAAAGAGATGAGGTCTCACTATGTTGCGCAGGCTGGTCTTGAACTCCTGGGCTCAAGTGATCCTCTTGCCTCAGCCTCCCAAAGTGCTGGGGATACAGGTGTGAGCCACAATGCCCAACCTCCCCTTTATTTTAAATACAGTGATGCATCACTTAATGATGTGGATGGCCCTAAGAGAAGTGTCCTTAGGTGATATCACTGCTGTGTGAGCATCATAGAGTACACTTACACAAACCTATATGGTCTAGCCTACTACACATCTAGGCTAGATGGTATAGCCTGTTGCTCCTTGGCTACAAACCTGGATAGTGTGGTGCTGTACTGTCTACTGTAGGCAGTTGTAACACGATGGCAAGTAAGTATCTGTGTATCTAAACATAGAATAAAATACAGTGTTATACAGACCACTGTCCTGTATGTGGTCTGTTGTTGACCAAAATGTCGTTACACGTGACTGGCTGCACTTTTAGTATGTTCTACTTTCCTGGTTGGAACCCGACTTCGGTTCCCAATCCTAGATCAGGGACTCCTGGGGTGTCCTAGATTGCTTTGGCTATTTGGTGGAACCCAGGGCTGGCTTCTCAGAAGAAAGTATCTCAATGTATAGTGCAAAATACATGAGCTTCAGAAGGAAAGCAATTATACTGAAATATACTTATCAAGACATGTAAACTAATGTATGAAAGCATCCTATGTGCACCTCTTTATTCATGCGTTAAACAGCAAGATCTCTCAGAAGATCTAACGTGTTTTGAAGGAACAATGAATAGAAATAATATTCTGAGATCTCTGCAGGGGGAAAAATGTTGCATTTTGAGATGTCTGCACTAATATGAGTAAAACTATCTGGACTTTCTACCAGTGATAGAGTCACTTAAAGGGAATGCTAAATTTTAGTTAGAGATTCATGAAAATAAATCTGTAATTATTTCTGGGGTGGATGTGGTGGCTCATGCCTATAATCCCAGCACTCTGGGAGGCTGAGGCAGGAGGATTGCTTGAGCTCAGGAGTTTAAGACCAGCCTGAGCAACATAATGAGACCTCATCTCTCCAAAAACCAGAAATTGGCTGGTTGTGGTGGCATGTGCCTGTAGTCCCAGCTACTGGGTAGACAGCCGGAAGGATGGCCTGAGCCCAGAAAGTTGAGGTTATGGTGAGTATGGTGAGCCGTGATTATGCCGCTGGACTCCAGTCTAGGTGACAGAGTGAGACCTTGACTCAAAAAAAAAAAAAGATATAATTATTTCTCACTCAGGTTCATGGTCTTCTGAATTCTCTTGCCAGACCTCTCTGAAATCCAGATGAGCAACTCTTACCCTAGATAAACATGCCCTTGGATTTTGAGGCTGAGACCTGGACTGTCCTTCCTGTTCCATCATTACTCGGGTCTTCAGTGACTGTTGCTTTCTCTCTATCCACAGATGTCTGGCCATAGCATTGCCTTCCCCCATGTTTAACTCCTTAGAGGGTTATAGTCCTTGGTCTTTGAGGTCAAGGATTCCCAGCAGTTACCACAGTGAATCCAGCAGAAGACCACCATTTCCAAGACAGCCCTTTCGATGTCAAGGCCTTGGAGGAGATTTCCAGAGCCCTGCAGGCCCGTCACCCTGGGATGGTGTGAATAAGTGCAGGTCGGTCCTCTCCAAGCAGCACTCCACTTTTAATATTTTAGGGAAATTATAGAATAATATATTCTCTCGCAGGAGACAGTTTCCTGGCCCCAAATGAAGCGTGAGTCAGCTGTGGCGTAGGCAGCCCTTCTTCCTAATGGAGTCGTGTGCGTGCATCTGGCCTCGCAGAAGTGCTGAATTAGGTCACAGAGACAGGTGTTCACTCACAATAGCAATTGTGCCTGGACACAGGTAGAGAGAGAGCAGATAGGAGGGTCAGGCGTCCACACACCTTCACCCTGTCACCAGCACTGGGGAACTGGACTGTTCCTCCATTCAAAGATCTAAGTAAATTCAGGCAAACTGTGGATGGAAGAGTGAAAAAAAAAAAAGTCAGTTAAACTAGTTGTTTAACTAAATTATCCTTTTTCTCATTTAATGAAATGAACTGGTCAAGTGCAAAATTATCCACATGGCCAGGCACGGTGGCTTAAGCCTGTAATCATGCACTTCGGGAGGCCGAGGTGAGAGGATTGCCTGATCTCATGGGTTCAAGATCAGCCTTGGCAACATGGCGAGACCTCATCTCTACAACAAATAATTTTTTAAAAATTAGCTAAGCGTGGTGGTGCACGCCTGTTGTTCCAGCTACTTGGAAGACCGAGGCAGAAGGATCACCTGAACCCAGCATGTCGAGGCTGCAGTGGCCATGAGCATGCCACTGTACTCCAGCCTGGGTGACCGAGTGAGACTATGACTCAAAAAAAAATTATCTATATGGCTTGTATATGTGGTTCCTATATTGGCTGTATTACTCATGGGGTCATGGAGGAGTTACTACACACATTGTATTATGAATGTCCTGGGGCTACTGTAACAAAGTAGCACAAACTGGGCAGCTTAAACAGAAGAAACCTATTGTCTCACAGTTGTGGGGGCTGGAAGTCCAAGATCAAGGTGTGGGCAGGGCTGGTTCCTTCTGAGACTGTGAGGGAGCATCTGTTCCAGCCTCTCTCCAGTTTCTGGTGGTTGCCTGAAATCTTTGAGGTTCCTAGGCTCGTAGATGCATCACCCGATCTCTGCCTGCCTGTTCACATGACCTTCTCCCTGTGCATTGTCTCTGTGTCCGTGTTTCCCCTTTTTATACAGACACAGTCATACTAGATTAGGGCCTAGCCTAGTGACTTCATCTTAACTTGATAATATCTGCAAATACCTTATTTCCAAATAAGGTCACATTCATAGGGATGAGGGGGGTCAGGATTCCAATATGTGAGTTTTGGGGAACATAGTTTCACCCATAATACACATGATCTTTCTTGAAACTGTAAGCTTCTCAAAGCAGGAACAGCGTCTCCAAAGCTTTCTTATCTCTCAGATACACAGTAGAATTCAGTACATACTAGCTAAATCTAATCCGCTCAGCTCCCAAGTCCTGCCTCCAACTCCATGTTCAGGTAAATTGGCAAAGGATTGGAATAGTAGAGATTGACAGAAATAGATTCTTTCTTGGTGAAATGCTCACACCAGCTGCTTTGCTCCCGGTCTTAGAAATTCCCTTTGACCGTGGCCTTGGCAGTGAGCTATAAACCAGCAGCGTTCAAGCTGATAGCATGTCAGACAGAGCAGTTTATCACACACTTGGTTGATTAATATCTGTCAACTGGTGTTCAGATGTGCTGCCATATTGCCCTGGAATAGCAGAGGTGTCTGTGCACAAACAGGAAGTGGCAAGAAGGACTCAGAATGTCCTGATCTTTTGGACAGGCCTGCAGGTCACCCTGAGTGGGGGTTGATGGGCAGAACTGGAGCACCCTGGGTGGAGGCTGATGGGGAAACCCGGAGGTTGCCCCGGTTGAGGCTGTTGGACAAACTTGGAGGTCACCGCATGTGGGAACTGATGGGCAGACCTGGAGGCTGCCCTGGGTGGAGGGTGGAGGAAGTGCTGAGCAGAGAGCAAACTCTCTCTGAAGTGGTGCCTGTCATGTACTAGCACATTCGGGGGAAAGGCCCTCGTAGGCAAAAGCACGACAAAGCAGAAAGGACACCGGGAAATCAGACAGCGGCTTACGAGGCTCTGCTTTGCCACGGGGTGACTACAGACAGGCACATCATTAACCACCATGAATCTCAGCATCCTTGTCAGCTCATGAAGAACCCTCGCTGGGAGAACTCTCTGGGCCCTTCCACACCTCGTAGCACTAGGCAACTGGCATCGCAACTTCCACACCTCATTGCCATTAGACAACTGGCCAGGAACACAGCTACACCTTAGCCCCTGGAGCTGTTGTAGCCACCATTAGTGGCAGGCCAGACCATGAATCCCAGTGCCTAACCCTGGGCCTGAGCCTGGTGCATGATCAGCAATTGTCCTCATCAGGGATTATTTGGTTCCAAGGATTAGAAGTCCACTCAGCCAAGCATGGGTGGAATGGGGCTCGCTGAAAGGAAACCTACTCCATCTCATGGACACCCAAGCAGAAGCCAAACAGCTGGGTTCCGTGTACATCAAGCCAGTGAAGACAGGGCTTCTCCCTGTTTTGTGGGGGCACATGTGCATACATGCACATTAACATATATGCATGCACCCACACAACACACATGTGCACAGATCACATGCTACACACGCCACACTCACTGCACATGTGCACACATACCTTCAGCTGACCTCAGCACACTCTGGTTCGGCCCTGCTTGACCTTTCATGCAAGTACACAAGTCAGCTATTGACTCCTGTTCTCTCCATTCAATTATCTAGAGAGAGAGATTTGCAATAGCAAAAACATGGAACCAACCATGTTGTCCATTGAAGCTGAACTGGATTTTTTAAAAAGTGGTACATATACACAATGGAATATTATGCAGCCATAAAGAAAAGCAAACATATGAACTTAACAACTTGGATGGATTTGGAGTCGATCACATTCAGTGATCTATCACAGAAACGAAGAACAGAGTACCATATGTTCTCACTCATAAATGGACCTTTAAGAAAGGGATTGGCAGTGTGGGAAACTATCAGGGGAGGGAGGTGGGATTGACAGTTGAGGGAAACTGCTAGGGGAGGGAGAGGCACACCTCATCAACAAGGGTTCCTGCATAATCAACGTTTGTATACCTAACCCTGAATTGTACCCCACATCTTCATAATTTTAAAAAAAGTAGGGCTCGGTGGCTCAGCCTGTAATCCCGCGCCTTTGGGAGGCTGAGGTAAGTGAATTGCCTGAGCCTGCGGGGTCGAGACCCGCATGGGCAGGCAAGACCTCATCTCTACAATAAATCAAAAAATCAGCCGGGCGTGGTAGCACGCGCCTGTAATTCCGGCTCCTCAGAAGGCTGAGGCGGAAGGATCGCCAGAGCCCAGCAGGTCGAGGCTGCGGTGGCAGGGAGCGGCCACTGCACTCCAGTCTGGGCGACAGAGTGAGACTCCAACTCAAAAACAAAAAAAAAAGAGAGAGAAATTATCTAGAGAGAGAAGGAGAAATTGGTTGACTCAGGCCAATCAGATTGGGCATTCATCATTGGAGTAATCAGTTGTGGAAGGAATTTTGAAGAGAAAAAAATGCCAAGGACAAAGATGGGCTGGAACAACTTCTTTTGTTCTTAGTCAGTTTGTTTGGTTTTTAGTGAGAAAGGATTTATTGAAAGGACAGAAAATCTCCCACAGTGGGAAGGGTTCTTTTGAAGGTGTCAGGAGAGGCAGAGGTGAGAGGATTGCCTGAGTCCAGAGGCTCGAAACCAGCCTGAGCAACTTGGCGAGACCTGGTCTCTACAATAAGTAAAAAAATCAGCCAGGGCCGGGTGTGGTGACTCACGCCTATAATCCCAGCACTTTGGGAGGCCGAGGTGAGAGGATTGCCTGAGCTCATGGGTTCGAGACCAGCCTGGGCAACTTGATGAGCCCTCGTCTCTACAATAAATCAAACAATTAGCCAGGCATAGTGTCACATGCCGGGAGTTCCAGCTACTTGGAAGACTGAGGCAGAAGGATCACCTGAGCCCAACAGGTCAAGGCTGCGGTGGCTTTGAGCATGGCACTGCCCTCCAGCTTGGGCAATAGAGTGAGACTCTGACTCAAAATAAATAAATAAATAAAATGAAGGTTGTCAGGAGGGGAGCCCAGGCAACTACCAATATTTCTATTTTGATGGTCAATAAATGTTTATCAATTGAACAAGTGAGTCCCCAAAGCAGTAGCGCAGGTCATTTCAGTGGAATCTGATGTCATTCACTGCCCAGTATCCAAATCCCAGGCTACTGACAAAGAACTCTCATCCTATGAGCATAGGGGAGGGACCCTGCATCTTCTGTGAAAGCCAAAGGGATGCTGTTCACCTCCTCCCAGCTCCTGTGCCTAGGCTTGTCCAGCTGGATGGTCCCATGTGCATGCTGAGCCTGGGAGTGGTGACACAATAATGAGGGGACAGTTCAGGACTCGTCCCAGAACCACAGGCAGCCCCAGCCTGCTGTCCCAGCTGGGGCCTGGCTGTAAGTCTCCTCTAGCACCGTCACGTTCTGAACCTATTCTCAGATCTTCCTGTTCATTCCATGATCTCTCTGATGTATTTCTAATAACTCATTTTTTGTAAAAAAAATTAGCCAACATTCCTGGGTTTTGGTAACTATTTGGCAAGTAGTAGATGATTTCTGAGTATATGGGTTATGAATAATGGCCAGGGATGACAGAAGCTGCACAGGTGACCCCTGATGGTTTGTTTCATATATCAACAGTCACAGGCCCATCCGGGGGCACCGGGAACCTGGGGGAACTTGCTACCTTTCTGTCAGGTCATAGCAGGGCTTGCTGCAGGTGACCTTATGAGGAAGGTGGGTGCTGTCTTCTGTGTCCCCACACACTCTGTTTTTACCTTTTCCCTACCTGTCTGATACAGTCAATGATTAGGCTGCATCACTTAAATCTTTTTTTAAGTAGACACAGGGTTTCACCATGTTATCCAGCTGGTCTTGAACTCCTGGCCTCGAGAGATCCTCCCACCTCGGCCTCCCAAAGTGTTGGGATTACAAGCATGAGCCATCATGTCCAGCTCATAACTTAAATATTTATCGAGTGTATATCTTACTTGATATGCTTATCTCATTGATAAACCAAGATGAGGGGTCCCTGGCCCAAGATGCTGCTAAAAACTGCGGTGATGAGTGAGGAATTCTTGGGTTGCAAGGTATGTTCGTTTAAATTTTGATAGATGATACCAAATTGCACACCAAAGAGACTGAGTCATGCATAGACAGTCGTGTTCCTCTACTTCCTTACCCCAAATGTTTTGATCTTTGCTTGTTTGGTAGGAGAGAAATAGTCCTTTAACTTAGTCTTAATTTGCATTTATCTTTGATTATGGGTGAGGATGGGGGATCTTTTCATAGGTATAAAATTATTTGTATTTCTTTTCCTAGGAATCATCCATCAGTTTGGGTCCTTTGCCCATTTTTTCTCTGGGATTGTTGGTCTTTTTCTTACTGATTTTTAAGAGCTCTTTGCAAATTGAGAACATTAGCTCTCAGCATGTTGTATGAGTTACACATCTTTATTGTGGGTTTGCCTCTGGTCTATTGGTTTGATTTATGCATTTTTCTTTGCAAAAATGTTATACTTTCATTGAGTCAAATTTATCCATTCTTTTTCTTTTATGACTTGGGTTTTATGTTATCTTAGAAATGCCATTCCCACTTTTTATTAAAAGCACACACAAACCGTTTTCTTTTCTTTTCTTTTCTTTTCTTTTTGAGTTGGAGTGTCACTCTGCTGTCCAAGCTGAAATGCAGTGGCACTCTCACAGCCATCGCAGCCTTGACCTGCTGGGCTCAGGTGATTCTTCCACCTCAGCCTTCCAAGTAGCTGGAAGGACAGGCACATACCACCATGTTGGGCTAATTTTTTTATTTATTGTAGAGATGAAGTCTCACCGAGTTTCCTGGGCTGGTCTCAAACCTGTGGGCTCAGGTAATCCTCTCACCTCTGCCTACCAAAGTGCTGGGATTATGGGCGTGAGCCCACACACCCAGCTTCACACTGCTCTTTCTTGGTTTACTCTGTACATGGCCATGGAGCTGCAAATGTGAGAACAGGCAGGCACCCTTTGTGACTGGTGGCTGTCTGCGGGCTTCCTGTGGCTGTTCCCGTGTCCCGTACCCAGGCCATGTTGGTTCTGAAACATTCTGAATCCTACCCCTCTTGAGTCAACTCAGTGTTTTCTTTAAAGACACTGAAGATTGTAAAGTGGGAGTGGAAACAGATTTGAGCAAAAGCTGTCTAAGGAGATGCTGCCCGCCGGAAGATCATTTTGAAAGATGCTACAGGAATTCAGCTGGGATTCTGGGGAGGGTGGCCTTGGGTGGGGCAGTAGAAATAAAAAGACAAAAAGGAATTTTTCTCTTTTCTTCTGGAGAGGTATTTTTATGTATGTTGAACTTTTTCTGATAGAAGAATAAAGGCCAGGCACAGCAGTACATACCTGTAATCCTAGCACTTTGAGAGGCCAAGGCAAGAGGATCAGCAGCCTGGTCAATATAGCGAGACTCGTCTCTACAAAAAAATCTGAAAATTAGCTAGGTGTGGTGGTATGCACCTGTAGTCCCAGCTACTTAGGAGGCCGAGGCAGGAGGGTGACCTTAGCCCAGGAGGTTGAGGCTGTGGTGAGCTGTGACTGAGTCACTGTACTCCTGCTTGGGCATCAGAGTGGGACCCCAAGTCAAAGAGAGAAAGAAAGAGGGAGACACGGAGAGAAGGAGAGAGAAAGAAAGGAAGACAAAACAGGTAAGCATTGCCCTGAGTCCTGCACTATAATTCAGTTAAGATCTCCTGTAGCTGGGTAAAGTGGCTCACCCCTGTAATCCCAGCTTTCTGGGAGGTGGAGGCGAGACGATTGCCTGAGTCCAGGGGTTTGAGACCAGCCTGGGCAACTTGGCAAGATCTCGTCTCTGCAATTAATCAAAACATTAGCCAGGCTGAGATGGTGTGCACCTGTGATTCCAGCTACTTGGAAGGCTGAGGCGGAAGGATCGCCTGAGCCCAGTAGGTTGAGGCTGCAGTGGCTGTGAGCATGCTATTGCACTTCAGCCTGGGTGACAAAGTGAGACTCCAACTCAAAAAAAAAAAAAAAAAGAAATACTTGATTATAATTCCAAAGCAAAATGTGAACAGAAAACTTGAGAGTATTCAGATGACAACTAATAATAACTGGAGGTAGAAGGGCAAAGAAAGTGTGCTAATGTCCACATCTTATACAGTAGAAAGGCAGGAACTAGAGTAGAAATTATTATTTTATATAAATAACAGTGTCAGGCAATAAACAGGAAAAGGGAGAGAAGAGGCCCTGCATTCTGAATGCTCATGCCACTTCTTGCAGCATGTCATGTGTTTCTTAGCGTATATTTCTTACATATATTAGTAATACTTATATCATGTTATACATTACATATGCCACATGGTATATGTTATAAAGTTTATATGAGGGGGGAACCCCAGAAACCTGGAATTTATTTATTAAAAATAATAATAAATAATTGTGCATTTATTCTTATGTGTTTAAGCTTCAGTCACCTTAAAACACTCTCTAATGCAGTACACCGATCAAGATGCTTTTTCCACCGTCAAAGCAGTTTTTGAACTCATCAGTTTTGATGCTGTTTGGTGCTTCTGCTATTTTTTGTTACATCTCTTCCACATCGGCAAAACACTTCCCTTTGAGGCCTTTTTTCATCCAGGGAAACAAACAAACAAAAAGTCGCTCAGGACAGGATCAGGTGAATAGGGAGGGTAGGGCACAGGGGTCATGCTGTTTTGGGTCAAAAACTGCTGAACACTTAGTGCAGTGTGGGCAGGTGCGCTTGTAAATCACCCATAATGAAACGAGCAAACAAGCGCATTGAAAGAATCTCCAAAAAAATTCACTGAAGCCGAATGCAAACTCTCATAACAAAGCTAGCTGGTACACCGATGCCAATGGCTTCTTAGAACACTCATCTAGTGGGAGAATCCTGTACTACAAGGAGCTGGCCCTCCAGAAGATAATTCCAGGGGTTTTTTTTGGTCCCTCATATTAACTTATATTACTAGCTCATCATCACTGGAAGAACTAAAATAACAAACTGTTAACAGTGAAGGAGCAGGTGTGGAGAGGGAAGTGAGGGGGTGGGATGTTTAATTTTCTATTTTCATTTCAAGAAAGATATATATAGGTTCCTGTACGTATACGTAGTAAAGGAAACCTGGGAGAACATGTGACAAATGCTTTGTGGTAATGTGGTGTAGTTGGGGTGGATGGGTATAGGAGAAATCTTTTTTTTGAGTAGGAATCTCACTTTGTCGCCCAGGCTGGAGTGCAGTGGCATGCTCACGGCCACCACAGGCTCAATCTTCTGGGCCCAGCTGATTTCTTCTTCCTCAGAAGTAGCTCGAACAGGCACGCGCTACCATGCCTGGATAATTTTTTAATTTATTGTCAAGTTGCCCAGGTTGGTCTCAAACCCGTGGGATCAGGCGATCGTCTCACCTTGGCTTCCCAAAGTGCTGGGATTATAGGCGTGAGCCACTGCACTCTATTACAAGCAAGTCTTCTGTGCTTTGCCTATAAGGTGGTTGTATAAATTGAAGATAGATGAAGAGACATTGATGGCATTAGGAAAATGCAAGGGAAAAGCACAGTGAGATACCGCTTGAGATTCGCTAGGATGCCTGTTATTAAAAATGATGGATAATCACAAGTGCTGGTGAGAATGTGGAGAAATTGGACCCTTCATACACTGCTGGTAGGAATGTGAAGTGGGGCAGCTGCTTTGGAAACATTGTGGCAATGTCTCAAAGAGTAAGACATAGAGTTACCTTATGGCCTCCCCTAGGTCTATCCCCAAGAGAAATGAAAACATACATCCACACAAAAACTTGTACATGAATGTTCACAGCAGCATTACTCGTAACAGCCAAAAAGTGGAAGCACAAAACGTGGTATATCCATGCAGTGTTCAACAATTGAAATGGGTGAAGTGTTGATACATGCTACAGCATGGAGAAACCTTGAAAAACATCCAGCTGAGCAAAAAAGGCCAGTCACCAAAGACCACATATTGCATGACTCCATTTATGTAATGTGTTCCCAATAGGCAAATCTATAGAGACAGAAAATAGATTAGTGGTTGCCTAGGACTGGGGTGGTGGACTGAGGAGAAATAGGGAGTGAATGCCAGTAGACACTGGGTTTCTTTTTTGGTGTGATAAAAATGTTCTTTTTTGGGGGGGTCAGAGTTCATTCTGTCGCCCAGGCTAGAGTGCAGTGGCATGTTCATGGCCACCATAGCCTCAACTTGCTGGGCTCAGGTGATCCTTCTACCTCAACCTTCCAAGTAACTGGAATCACAGGCATGTGCCACCACGCCTGGCTAACTTTTTTATTTATTGTAGAGACAAGGTCTCACCAAGTTGCCCAGGCTGGTCTCGAACCCCTGAGCTCGGGCAATCCGCTTGCCTCCATCTCCCAATGTGCTGGAATTACAGGCTTGAGCCACCATGCCCGGCTTGATGAAAATGTTCACAGCTCTGTGAATAAACTAAAGATCACTGAGCTGTACACTTTAAATTGATAAATTGTATGATGGCGTAGCTTGGCTGGCTGTCCCCTCCAAACCGTACTGAAATTGATCCCAATGTCGGAAGTGGGGCCTAGTGGGAGGTGTTGGGTGGGTCCCTCATGAATCTGGCTTGGTGCTCCTTCCAGAGGGAATGAGGGAGTTCTGCCTTTATTAGTTCATGCAAGAGTTGGTTGTTTAAAAGAGCATGGCACCTCTGTCTCTCCCTCTTCCTCTCACTCTTGCAATGAGATGCCTGGTCCCCTTCCCCCTCCACCATGAGTAGAAGCTTCCTGGGCCTCACCAGAAGCAGATGCTGGCACCGTGCTTCTTGTACAGCCTGCAGTACCATGAGCCAAATTAACCTCTTTTCTTTAAAAATTATCCAGCCTCGTGTATTCCTATTCGTTGTTGTTGTTGCTGCTGCTGCTGTTATTTTATTTTATTTTATTTTTTAGTTGGAGTCTCACTCTGTCATCCAGACTGGAGTGCAGTGGCTGCTGCCGGCCACCGCAACCTCGCCTGCTGGGCTCCGGCGATCCTTCTGCCTCAGCCTTCTGAGTAGCCGGAACTACAGGCGCGTGCTAATTTTTGATTTTTTGTAGAGGTGAAGTCTTACCAAGTTGCCCGGGCGGTTCTCGAACCCACGGGCTCAGGCAATCCACTCATCTCAGCTTTCCAAAGTACGGGATTACTGGCTGAGCCACCGAGCCCAGCTTGTTACTGTTATTTTAGAGGCAGGGTCTTGCTCTCTCACCCAGGTTAGAGGACAGTGGTGTAAATATGGCTCACTGCAGTCTCGACCTCCTGGGCTCAAGTGATCCTCTTGCCTCAGCCTCCTGCATAGCTGGGACTATAGTTATGTGCCATCATGCCCAGCTAATTTTTTTTTTTTTTGGTAGAGATAGGGTTTGGCTATATTGTCCAGGCTAGTCACGAACTCCTGACCTCAAGTGATCCTCCTGCCTCAGCCTTCCAAAGTCCTAGGATTACAAGCATAAGCCACTATTGGTATTCTTTTATAGCAAAGCAAATGCACTAAGGCATGTGGTATGTGAATTATATCTCAATGAAACTGCTTAAAAATACATTTATGGTTTTATGATTATGTAAACATGATTCCCTTTGGAACCAAACAATATGATTGGACCCATAAAAAGGAAATGTAATCCTCTGCTTTAAAATCTTTGCTGCTCCAAGTAGACTCTTCTAAACACCAAGGTCTAGACGATTCTCTTTTCACTTTTTTCTTGCTTTGCACTTATTGTCAGGTAGGCCTGTGTCTTGCTTTGTTTCTCTGTTTGTGCTTTTTAAATTCCATAATAACATGTGTGTGTGTGTCCTCCTTGTAAAATTTATACTATTATTGGAAGGTCTAAAGTCACTTGGATTACTCTCTCTGCACCAGCCTCTCCCTGCCAGCCCCAGTTCCCTTCCCTCTATACACTTCCAGACTTTTACCATTGAATTTTCCTAAATCCTCTTGTATCTATAAAAAGTGTATAATATTTTGGCTCTGTGTATGTGTGTGTTTAACATAAATAGTATTCTCTGTCATGCTACAACTTACCCTGTGTACTCAACAATATACATGTTGATCTCTCTAGGCTGACATACGAGTCTTGCCTCACTTTTTAAAAACTGTTTTCCAACTGGGTGCAGTGGCTCATGCCTGTAATCGCAGCACTTTGGAAGGCTGAGGCCCACGGGTTCGAGACCAGCCTGAGCAACATGGTGAGACTTTGTCTGCACAATATATACTTTTTTTAAATGAGCTGGAAGTGATGGCACATGCCCGTAGTTCCAGGGACTTGGAACACTGAGGTGGACGGATCACCTGAGCCCAGTAGGTCGAGGCTGTGGTGGCTGTGAGTGTGCCACCACACTCAAGCCTGGGCAACAGAGTGAGACTCCGACTCAAAAATAACAAAAAACCAAAAACAAGCTGTTTTCCGTCATGAGTCTATGCCACAGTCTGTTCAGTCATTCCACTAAGGTAGATATTTAAGTGCACCAGACTCTTATATCTCATGTTTTCTTCTTTCTGTGAACTCCTTTTTCATTTTGCTGGAAAACTTCCTTGAGTCATTTTTTTTCAACTTTTGTGCCTCATATAAATATCCATTTTTTGATCTCATATGTGGCTAATTGTTCACGTGCTACAGAATTCTAGGTTCAACGACTTTTCCCTTAGAATTTTGAAAGTTCAAATTCATTGTATGATTATATATTATTGCCAGTTAGATGTCTGAGTTTAATTACTTTATAGGTAAACCTCCCAAGAAGTTCTTAGGATTTTTTTCCATTATTTTTGGAATTCTGAAATTTCATCAGAGTGTGTCTAGCTGTGGAATCATTTTTCATTAATTCTTCTGGGACTTTCTAGGTCTTTGTCATCCAATAATATGTCTTTTTTCTGCTCAGGGAAATTGCCTTCTATTGCTTCTCTGATGTTTTCTTTCCTTCTGTAGTCTCTATTCTATATCTGCTAATACAGGACTTCTGTGGTTTCTTCATATTTCTCTTATAATTTCCATAACTTTGTTGTTTTGCTCTATTTTGGGGAAATATTTCTTCCAATTTATCTTTCATTATATCAACTTAGTCTTTAGTATATCAATTAAGGTTTTTATTTCAGCAATTATATTTTTTATTTCTAAGGAGGTTTTATTTTCTCTTTTTTTTTGGAAGGCTATTCTTATGTGATGGAACCATATAAGCCACTGGACATCTCTGAGGATACTAAAAATCTTTTGAAAGTTTTACTCCATCTTCCCCATTACCAGCTGCTCTGTTGTTTCCTCTCAGATCTTGTTTCACACGTTAGCTCTTCAGAAATGCCTACTTAGCTATGTGTCCCTGTGTTTATGAGACGAGAGCAAGGGCTGTGTGGGCCAGTCCAGGTCTCTGGAGTCAAGTTTAGTTTCGTTCTAGGATTTGGTTCAAGAAACAGATTTGGTTCTGGAAAAGCCAGACCCCCAGCCTTTTTGAACGTCCCTTGACCTCTTCCCTCTCAAGTTTGTTTCCTCAGGTTTTGCAGACAGACAGCCTCAGCCTCAAATCTGCTTCCCTCACCCAGACCCTTCTTGCCAAGAGAGGCCTTACATGTTTGTGGTATAAAAATATTTGACACAATGACAACACAAATGAAGAAATGGCCTAAAATCCAATTCAGAGGAGTGGCCACTCCAGGGCTTTCACTTTATTTCCAAATAAAAGAGATGCTGTCATCAACTACCAAGAAATCCACAATTACTAGGTGCCGGCTCTGAGCCAGTTGTGTTATGTGCATTATCCAGTGCATGGTGTAAACACTCTAGATATCACCTGTTTTGTAGGTGAGGAAGTAGGTACTGTTATTATTCCCAATTTATAGAGAGAAAAGCTAATACTCAGAAAGGTAAAGGTGATTTGTCTGAGGCTGCAGAGTGACATATGGTGCAGATAGGACTGGAACCCAGGCCCTGAACTCTGACCTGCTATCAATAGATGGCTGTGGGGACCAGTTCCCCCCACACTGCCCCACATGCAGGGGAAGACTCTGTGTCTATCCTAAAGGGACAGACAGACAGACAGACAGACATGAAAACTCTGGGTTGATCTCTTACCAGTTATGTGACCTTGACAAGTTATGCAACCCCTTTCATTTATTTATTTTTTTGAGTCAGAGTCTCACTCTGTCACCCAGGCTGGAGTGCAGTGGCACACTCACGGCCACTGCAACCTTGACCTACTGGGCTCAGGTGATTCTTCTGCCTCAGCCTTCCAAGTAGCTGGAGCTACAGGCATGCACCACCATACCCGGCTAATTTTTCTTTATTTATTGTAGAGATGAGGTCTCACCAAGTTGCCCAGGGCCTGCCTTGAGATCAGGGGCCTGCCCTCGAGAATCCGGTCGTCACTTACATCTCATGGGAGTTCCCACTTGGGCTCCGGTGGGCAGTCCCCCGGGGACACCAGTGCCCTCCCACCCTCCCTTTCTCTGCTGGAATGTAAGGGCCTCCTGGGGAGGGGGTGCAGCTTCCCACTGGCTACTGGGACTCCTGTGTGGTCTCTGCCTTACAAAGTGACTTTCAGAAAGTTACCCTCAAGCCGGGTGCGGTGGCTCACGTCTATAATCCCAACACTTCGGGAGGCAGAGGCAAGAGAATGGCCTGAGCCCAGGGGTTTGAGAACAGCCTAGCAACATGGTGAAACCCTGTCTCTATAATAAATCAAAAAATATCAGCCAGGCATGGTGGTGCTTGCCTGTGGTTCCAGCTACTTGGAAGGCTGAGGCAGAAGGATCGCCTAAGCCCAGCAGATCGAGGCTGTGACAGCTGTGAGCATGCCACTGCACTCCAGCCTGAGTGGCAGAATGAGTCTCCAACTCAAAAAATAAAATAAAATAAACACACTACTACAAAGATTAAAGCGGCAATCTCTGTGCACTGAGTAAAAGTCGCAGTCTCTGTGCGTTGAATAACCCAAATTGGTTCTATCCAATGGAGGCATCAGGCAGCGTTCAGTTTCAGCTCTCTTGTCACCAGGTCTACAAAGCTTCATCCGGGAAACACTCCAGAAGTGCCCATTAGACGTAAGGAGGCCAGTTGGAAGTATTTCTTCCTCGTTGGAGTCTATCGCATCCTCCTCAGCTCTAGAGAGGAAGCGCGACCCTGTCAGGCATGGAATTGACTTCCCTGTTGTGTGGGCCCTATGACTGTCCCCGCCCCACCGGGAGACTCTTCCCATTTCAGTTGCTGGAGTAATTGTCCCTTTGCAGGGCAATCCAAAGCCTTTGATCCAAGGTTGTTTACCTCCTCAGGGACACCAATAACTTTCCTGAACAATGGCACCACTCCAGAACTATCTTAGACCCAAGTCTAGTTCCAGGACAATCAACTCTAAGTTGTTTAAGAAGGCTGTGTACATTAAAACAGCCATAAATCATGGTAATGAATCCTGCAGCGTGGAGAGAAATCCATTACACATCTGATACACAGGGCTATTACTTCATGACTTGATGCACGCGCATTTGAGGGCATAAAATGTGGTATTAACAAACTGCCCATGAGCAGAAAACATTGCACACTTGGGGGGCGGAGGGGAAAGAACCCATCCAACGTGTAAATGTTTTATTATTATAAAATTTCTTGGGGCCAACAGTTCAGCAAGGAGAATTTATAAACATCTCATTTCAACTCTTGGAAGGATTTCAGCATAATTTGCTGGGGTCCCTTAAGCAAGGTGAAGTGCATCTCCAAGTCTCTGCAGAGTAATAAAAAAGGGAGAAGTGGCCTTTGTGTGTGCACATGAATTCACAGCATCTGAAAATGCGTCCCACTTTCCAAATGAAGCAGGTCTGCCTTTGAGACGAGCAGGAATGGCCAAGAACATCCTGAGCCTTACCCAGAGGCACGGGTTCCCAGCTCCTGGCCCGTGCCTGCCAGGCAACCCAAGGTCAGCTGTCTTTCTGAAACCCTTGCAGTTGGAAGTGGAAATGCTGATGCATTTCAGCACAGTCCTCATTTGATTTCCATTTGCAAATGGACAGCAATGATTCCTTCCATTACCCTGGGTGATTAACCATTGGCGATCAACATCGCACAAACAAATGAGCTCGCCCCAGTTTTCAACTTCATAAATTTGGCACTTTGGAAATGTCCCATCTCAGTTTCTGGGTCAAGCACGAACAGGCCCAGGTAACTCTACAAGTGCTTAACCTTGTGTTTGGGTCTGGCTGAGTCTTTTCTCAAGTCTCTTCCTTTCCAGTTTTAGTCCTGCTTTGGTGGTCACCATGGAAAATCACCTTGGTGACTTCCAAAAAGAATGCCAGTAGGCCTGTTGCGGGTGCATCGTGCCTGTAATCTCAGCACTTTGGGAGGCGGAGGCAGGAGGATTTATTGAGCCCAGGGGTTCGAGACCAGCCTGGGAAACATAGCTAGACCGTGTCTCTACAGAAAATCAAAAAATAAGCCGAGCATGGTAGTGTACAACTGCAGTCCCAGCTACTCAGGAACCTGAGGTGGAGGATTGTTTGATTCCAGGAGGTTGAGGCTGCGGTGAGCCATAATCATGCCACTGCCCTCCAGTCTGGGTCACAGAATGAGACCCTTTAAAAAAAAAAAGAATGCTGCTAGCATGTGGGCAAAACAGTGGGGTTAACTGATGACGTTCATTCCAGGATTAAGGACATCATTATGAAAGATCAAATGACTTTGGCTATTTGGAAATTCTGATTTTTCCAAGTTTTCAGAGCAGTGCCTTTTCAATGGTGGTCTTGGTGGGGAGTCACCTTCTGAGAGGGCCCTCTGGGGGACAGGGAGCAGAGGCTAGAGCTGTTCCTTGCTGCCCTCAGTGTGAGCTTCCTCGACTTAAAGGGAATCCTTGGGCTAGGCACTGTCGCAGGAGAGCCAGAACTGAGCCATCAAGGACCTGTGTCTATCTATGAAAGAGAAAAGCAATTGGGCGTGGTAGCTCACGCCTGTAAATCCCAGCACATTGGGAGGTGGAGGCAAGAGGATTGCCTGAGCCCATGTGTTTGAGACCAGCCTGGGCAACATGGCAAGACCTCGTCTCTATGATAAATAAAAAAATTAGCCAGGCATGGTGGCTCAAGCCTATGGTTCCAGCTATTTGGAAGCTGAGGCGGAAGGATCACCTGACCCAGCAGGTCGAACCAGCGGTGGCCATGAGCATGCCACTGTACTCCAGCCTGGGTGACAGAGACAGAGTGAGACTCTGACTCAAAAAAGGAAAACAAATAACACCAAGCTGATGAGGATGCAGAGAAACTGGACCAGTTACATATTGCTGGCGAGAATGTAAACTGGTACGACCGCTGTAGTTTTTGACAGTGCCTTTTAAAACAGTGGGTTTGACATGGGAACCAGTCATTGCACTTTAGGGAATATACTCCTGAGAAAGGAAAACTTATTTTTATATAGACACCTGTACATGAATATTCATAACAGCTGTATTTGTAATAGCTCCAAGCTAGAAACCACCCAGATGTTCTTCAATGGGTGAATGGTTAAATAAATTGTAGTCTATCTGTACTATGCAACAGTATCTGTCAACAAAAAGGAATGGACCATTGACAAGTATGACAGCTTGAATGAATCAAAAAGAAATTATGTTGCATGTAAAAGCAAATCTTAAAGGAATATATACTGAATTCTTGAGTTAGCGTAATTATCAGATTAGTGGTTTCTGAGGGTTAAGTATGATAGAGAGGGGTGGGTGTAGAGAGTATAAGGGAGTCACATTTTGTTTTGTTTTATTTGAGTGTGGAGTACAAGGAAGTCTTATAGTGATGGTCCAGTTAGACATCTTGATTTTGTTGGTTCCACAAAGTTACGCGAGTGATAAAATCTCATTTACACACACACACACACACACACACACACACACTCAGTGCACATGTTGCTGATGATGCCTGAACAAGACCTGTGAATTGTACCAAAGTCAATTTCCTGGTTTAGGTGTTGTACTGTAGTTGTATAAGAATTTAGCTGAGCATGATGGCTCATGCCTGTAATCCCAGTACTTTGGGAGACGGAGGCGAGAGGATTGTCTGAGCCCAGGGCATGGTGGTGTGGTCCTGTAGTTCCAGCTACTTGGAAGGCTGAGGCGGAAGGATTACCTGAACCCATCAGGTACCATGGGTAAGACTCCAACTCAAAAAAAAAAATTAACATAGGGGAAGGCTGGACAAAGGGTACATGGGAACTTCCTTCACATTTCTTTGCAACTTCCTGTGAATCTAAGGTTATTACAAAATTATAAATTATTTAAGAACTAAGCTTGGCTCATGAACAACAATAAACAAATAGTAACCTGAATGTGCAGACAACTTTCCCTGCAATCAAAGTCTCTTCCCTTGTTCTATTTTTTTTTTTTTTTTTTTTGAGTCAGAGTCTCACTCTGTCGCCCAGGCTGAAGTGCAGTGGCACGCTCACGGCCACTGCAGCCTCAGGCGATTCTTCTGCCTCAACCTTCCAAATAGCTGGAACTATAGGCACATGCCACCATGTCCAGCTAATTTTATTTATGTATGTATGTATGTATGTATGTATGTATTTATTTATTTATTGTAGAGATGAGGTCTTTCCACGTTGCCCAGGCTGGTCTCGAACCCCTGGACTCAGACAATCATCCTGCCTCAGCCTCCCAAAGTGCTGGGATTACAGACATGAGCCACCGTGCCTGGCTCATCTTAACCATTTTTAAGTGCACGATTCAGAGACATTATGTGCATTCGCGTTGTTGTGCTACGATCACCACTACCCATTCACAGAACTCTTTGCATCTTGTAAAACTAAACCTCTACTATGCTCCTTTTTGAAAAAAAGCTGGCTCCACTGGTTCCTATTACTCGCAAATAAGAGTTCTGACTAAGCCATGTGGCATTGTGGAAGACAAGTTGAAGTGACAAAGAGTTTGGCAGTGTTTGTGTGAGAAGTTTCAGGTGAAAGGTGAGCTTGGTGGTTTAAAGTTAGGCTGATTCACTAAGAAAACAAACAACAACAGATTCTGGCGAGGATGCAGAGAAAAGTAGCGCTTCTACATTGCTGGTGGGAATGTAGACTAGTGCAACCTCTTTGGAAGACAGTGTGGCGCATTCTGAAAGAACTAGAAATTGACCTTCTGTATGACCCAGCAATTCCCCTATTGGGAAGATACCTGGAGGAACTCAAGTCATTCTACACAAAAGATAACGCATGTTTATTGCAGCACTATTCACAATAGCAAAAATGTGGAACGAATTGTGCTGCCCATTGAAACTGGACTGGAGCCGGGTTTGGTGGCTCAGCCTGTAATCCTGCACCTTTGAGAGGCTAAGGCGAGTGGATTGCCTGAGCCCGCGGGTTCGAGACCTGCCTGGGCAGCGAGACCTCATCTCTACACTAAATCAAAAAATCAGCCGGGCTTGGTAGCGCATGCCTGTAATTCCGGCTACTTGGAAGGCTGAGGCGGAAGGATCGCCGGAGCCCAGCAGTTCAAGGCTGCGGTGACCGGGAGCGGCCACTGCACTCCAGTCTGGGCGACAGAGTGAGACTCCAACTCAAAAAAAAAAAAAAAAAGAAAAAGAAACTGGACTGGATAAAAAAATGTGGTGCATATACACAATGGAATATTATGCAACCATAAAGAACAAAATTATGGACTTTGCAGCAACTTGGATGGATTTAGAGTCTTTAATACTCAGTGATTTATCACAGAAACAAAGTGTACCTACCACATGTTCTCACTCATAAGTGGACTCTGAACATTTATCATAAACTATAAGAAAGCGATTGGCTGGAGTGGGATACTGCCGGGGTGGGGGTGGGGACACAACATCAATAAAGGTACTTGATCTGAAACCAGGCCAATGTGGGATCAAAGGGAGACCCAAGCTTTACTACAATGTCCACTTGTATACCTAATCCTGATTTGTACCCCTCATCTTTATTTTTTCTTGAGTCAGAGACTCATTCTCTTGCGCAGGCTGGAGTGCAGTGGCACGCTCACAGCCACCGCAGCCTCGACCTGCTGGGCTCTGGCGATCCTTCCGTCTCAGTCTTCCAAGTAGCTGGAACCACATCCAGCTAATTTTTTGACTTATTGTAGAGGGGAGGTCTCGCCAAGGTTGGTCACCAACCAGTGAGCTCAGGCAATCCTCTCGCCTCCGCCTCCCAAGGTGCTGGGATTACAAGCGTGAGCCACGTGCCCAGCCCATACCCCACATCTTTAAAATAAAAAAAGAGAGCTAGAAAAAATGAAATAACAAATAAAGTTAGGCTGAGACATTGAAAGGCTGATACGGGAGGATCGCTTGAAGCCAAGAGTTCAAAGCCAGCCTGAACAACATAGTGAGACCTTGTCCCTACAAAAGCAAAATTTTTTTAAAAGTTTGCTGGGTGTGGTGATGTGCACCTGTAGTCCCAGGTATTCAGGAGGTTGAGGTGGAAGGACGGCCCGAGCCCACGAGGTTGCAGCTGCAGTGAGCCATGACTGTGCTACTGCACTCCAGTCTGGGTGACAGAGAGACACCCTCCAAATCAAAAAAGAAAAGTATTAGCCAGGCTTGATGGCACTTGCTTGTAACCAGCTACTCAGGAGGCTGAGGCAGGAAGACTGCTTGATCCCAGGAGTTCAAGGTTACAGTGAACTGTAATTGTGCCACTGCACTCCAGCCTGGGTGATAGAGTGAGACCTTGTCTCTAAAACAAACAAACAAATAAAAAGTTAGACTTAGCTAGTATCTTACTCCTCTGCTGATGGAAAGATACTGTGTGTTCTGAGCATGAGTGACACATGTAAAACGGTGCCTTGGGAAGTTTGAATCCTTGGAGAGTCTGACTCAGCAGTGGTGAATAATATGAATTAAAGAATTTTTTTAACTTTTTTTTTTCCATCAGAATCTCACTCTGTCATCCAGGCTGGAGTGCAGTGGCACACTCACGGCCACCACAATCTCATCCTGCTGGGTTTAGACAAACCTTCCACCACAGCTTTCCAAGTAACTGGAACAACAGGTACATACCATTATGCCCAGCTAATTTTTCTTGATTTATTGTAGAGACAAGGTCTAGACAAGTCGCCCAGGCTGGTCTTGAACCTGTGGGATCAGGCAATCCTCTTACCTCCCAAAATGCTGGGATTATAGGTGTGAGCCACCATACCTGACCTCAAAAATTTTTTTCTTTTTTGAGCCAGAGTATCACTCTGTCATCCAGGCTGGTGTGCAGTGGCACACTCACTGTCACTGCAGCCTCGACCTGCTGGGCTCAGGCGATCCTTCGGCCTCAGCCTTCCAAGTAGGTGGAACTACAGGTGGGCACCTAGCTAATTTTTGATTTATTGTAGAGATGAGGTCTCATCAAGTTTCCTAGGCTGGTCTTGAACCAAGCTAAGGCAATTCTCTCACCTTCGCCTCCCAAAGTGCTGGGATTACAGGTGTGAGCCACTGCGCCTGGCTTAACTTTTTAATTGACATGAAATAATTGTATATATTTATGGAGTATAGAGTGATATTTCTATGCATGTATATAGTGCAGAATAATCAAATCAGGGTAATTAGCATATCCCTCATCTCAAATATCATTTATTTGTGTTGGGAAGATTCAAAATCCTCTCTTCTACCTATCTGAAAATATGTAATAAATTATTGTTAACTTGAATCACCCCACAATGTTATAGAACACCAGAACTTAGTACTTCAGTCTAGCTGTCATTATTATTATTATTATTATTATTATTATTATTATTATTTGAGCTAGGATCTCACTCTGTTGCCCAGGCTAGAGTGCAGTGGCAGGATCACAGCTCACTGCAGCCTTGTACCTCCCGGGCTCAGGCAATCCTTCCACCTCAGCCTCCCAAGTGGCTGGAACTAGCTGGGTGCCACTATGTCCGGCTCATTTTTGTATTTCTTGTAGAGACGAAGTCTCGCTACATTGCCCAGGCTTGTTTCAAACTCCTGTGCTTAAGTAATTCATCCATCTTGGCCTCCCAATGTGTTAGAGGCATGAGCCACCACACCAGCCTATAATTTTGTATCTGTTAACCACCTCTACCTCTACCTCTTGTTTTTTTTTTCTTTCAATTTTTGTGAAGCATGTCATTGATATTTTGATAGGGATTGCAATGAATTAGGAGATTGCTTTGAGTACTAAGGTCGCTTTGGACATTATTAGTTCTTCCCATCCATGAATATGGAATGTCCTTCAATTTTCTTTTTGTTTGTTTGTTTGTTTCCATTGGAGTCTCACTCTGTCACCCAGGCTGGAGTGCAGTGGCATGCTCATGGCCACCACAGCCTCCACCTACTGGGCTCAGGTGATCCTTCCACCTCAGCCTTCCAAGTAGCTGAAATCACAGGAGTACACCACCATGCCTGGCTATTTTTTTTTTTAATTGTAGAGACAAGGTCTCTCCAAGTTGCCCAATCCGATCTCAAACCCCTGGCTCAAAAAAACCTCTCACCTCTACCTCCCATACTGCTGGGATTACAGGCATGAGCCACCATGTCTGGCATTTTTTTGTTGTTGTCCTTTTCAATTTTTTTCATCAGTGTTTTGTAGTTTTTTGTATTGTGGAGATATTTCACTCCCTTGGTTAAATTTATTTATTTCTAGGCTTTTTTCCCTCTATCTATTGTAAATGGATTTGTTTTCTTGGTTTCTTTTCGGCTAGTTCATTATCAGTGTATAAAAACACGACTGATTTTGTATGTTGATATTGTATCCTGCAACTTTATTGAATTTGTCAGTTCTAAGAGTTTTTTTAATGGAATCTTTAAGATTTTCTATATATAAGATCATACCATTTATAAGAAAAGTAAATTTTACTTTATTTTATTTTATTTTATTTTATTTTTGAGTTGGGGTCTCACTCTTTTGCCCAGGCTGGAGTGCAGTGGCATGATCATGGCTTACCGCAGCCTCCAACCCCTGGGCTCAGGCAATCCTTCTGCTTCAGCCTACCAAGCAGCTGGGCCTACAGGTGCATGCCACCACACCTGGCTAGTTTTGGTATTTGTAGAGATGAGGTCTTACTATGTTGCCAAGGCTGGTCTCAAACTCCTGGGCCAAACAATCCTCCCACTTCGGCTCCCCACGGTGCTGGGATTACAAGCATGAGCCATGGCACCGGGCCAAAAGGAACAATTTGATGTCTTCTTTTCCAATTTAGATGCCCTTTATTTCTTTCTTTTGCTTAATTACTTTGGCTAGAATGTATAGTACTTACTGTGTTGAGTAAAAGTGTCAAGAGTTGACATTCTTTTTTTTTTTTTGAGTCAGAGTCTCACTCTGAAACCCAGGCTGGAATGCAGTGTCACGCTCACGGTCACCACAACCCTGACCTGCTGGGCTCAGGCAGTTCTTCTGCCTCAGCCTTCCAAGTAGCTGGAACTAAGGTGTGCACCACCACACCCTGTGAATTTTTTTATTTATTGTAGAGACGAGGTCTTGCCAAGTTGCCCAGACTGGTCTTGAACTCGTGAGCTCAGGCAATCCTCTCACCTTTGCCTCCCAAAGAGCTCGGATTATAGGTGTGAGTCACCATGCTCGGCTAATTTATTTATTTTTTGAATAGGAGTCTCACTCTCTCACCCAGGCTGGAATGGCGTGGCATGCTCACGGCCACCTCAACCCCAACCTGCTGGGCACAGGCCATCTTTCCGCCTCAGCCTTCCAAGTAGCTGGAACTACAGGCATGCGCCACTACACCCAGCTAATTTTTTTTAATTTATTGTAGAGATGAGGTCTCACCAAGTTGCCCAGGTTGGTCTCAAACCCATACGCTCAGGCAATCCTCTTGCCTCAGCCTCCCAAAATGCTGGGAGTACAGGCTTGAGCCACCATGTCCAGCCTGGTCTAGTTCTTAAAGGGAAAACTTTCAGCTTGTCCCTGCTCAGTGTGGTGTTAATTGTGAGTTTGTCACCTATGGCCTTTATTGTGTTAAGGTATATTTCTGCTACACCTAATTTATTGAGTTTTGCACATGAAGAGATGTTGAATTTGATCAGATGCTTTTTCTATGTTTGTTGAGATGGCCATATGGTTTTTCTCCTTCATTCTACTAATGCAGTGTATCACATGTATAGATTTGTATGTCACATGTATGTCGAACTATCCCGGTATCGTGGGTTAAATTCCGCTCAGTCTTGGCATGGAACTTTTTGATATGCTCTTGGATGTGGTTTGCTAGTATTTTGTTGAAAACTTTTGCATCAGGCTGGGTGTGGTGGCTAACGCCTATAATCCCAGCACTTTGGAAGGCCAAGGTGAGAGGATTGCTGAAGTGAGAGATCCAGGGGTTCGAGATCAGCCTAGGTAATATGGTGAGATCTTGTCTCTACAATAAATCAAAAAATTAGCTGGGCATGGTGGTGTGCACCTGTTGTTCCAGTTATTTGGAAAGATGAAGCAGAAGGATCGTCTGGGCCCAGCAGGTCAAGGCTGTGGTGGCCGTGAGCATGCCACTGCACTCCAGCCTGGGTGACAGAGTGAGACTCAGATTCAAAAACCAAAAAAAAAGAGAAAACTTTGCATCTATATTTACTAGGGATATTGACCTGTAGTTTTCTTTTTTGTTGTGTCCTTGTCTGGTTTGGTATCAGGGTATTACTGCCCTTGTAAAATGAGTTACGAAGAATTCTCTCATTTCAATTTTCTGGTATAGTTTGTGTTTCTGTGGTATCAATGGTAATATCTTTGTTTTGTTTCTGATTTATTTATTTGAGTCATTTTTTTCTCAGTTTACCTAGCTGAGAGTTTGTATGCTTTGTTTATCTTTTGAAAAACTCAACTTTCTGTTTTGCTGATGTTTTATAATTTTTAACTCTGTGTTGTTTAGTTCTGCTCTATTTCCTTCTTTAGTTTTTGGGTTCGATTTTCATTCTTGTGTTTCTAGTTCCTTAAGGTAAACCACTAGAGTGTTTATTTGAAATCTTTCTACTTTTTTGATGTAGATGTTTACTGGTATAAACTTCCCTCTTCGCACTGTTTTGCTGTATTTCATAGGTTTTGGTATACTGTGTATTTATTTTCATTTGATTCAAGAATATTGTTTATTTGTTTCTTAATTTCTTCATAGATCCATTGGTCATTCAGTAGGACGTTGTTTAATTTCCATGTATTTGTATAGTTTCCAAAGTTCCTTTTAATTGATTTCCAGTTTTATTTCATTGTGGACTGAAAAGATATTTGATAAAATTTTTATTTATTTCATTTTATTTTATTTTTTAGTTAAGAGTCTCACTCTGTTGCCCAGACTGGAGAGCAGTGGCATGCTCATGGCCACTGCAGCCTTGACCTGCTGGGTTCAGGTGATTATTCTACCTCAGTCTAACAAGTAGCTGGAACTACAGGTGTGAGCCACCACACCGGCTAATTTTTTAATTTATTGTAGAGATGAGGTCTTGCCAAGTTTCCCAGGCTGGTCTCAAACCCCTGGGCTCAGGTAATCCTCTTGCCTCATCCTCCCAAAGTGCTGGAATTACAGGCACAAGCCATTGAGCCCGGCCTAAAATTTTGATTTTTAAAAATTTGTTGAGACTTGTTTTGTGACCTATCATTTGGTCTACCCTGAGGAATGTTCCATGTGCTGATGAAAAGAATGTATATTCTGCAACTACTGGATGAAAAGTTCTATAAATGTCTGTTAGGTCCATTTGCTCTAAAGTGAATTTTAATTCTGATGTTTGTTTGTTGATCTTCTGTCTCGATGATCTGAGCAATGCTGAGTGCAGGATGTTGAATTCTCCAACTATTACTGTATTGAGATTTATCTCTCTCTTTAGCTCTCATAATATTTGGTGTATATATCTGGTTGCTTTTTTGTTAGGTGCATATATATTTGCAATTGTTATACCTCTTGCTGAATTGTTTTTGTTTTTGTTTTTTTTAGTTGGAGTCTCACACAGTTGCCCAAGCTGTAGTGCAGTGGCACATTCACGGCTACTGCAGCCTCGATCTGCTGGCCCCAGGCAATCCTTCTGCCTCAGCCTTCCAAATAACTGCAACCACAGGCACATACCACTGTGCCTGGCTAATTTTTTGATTTATTATAGAGATGAGGTCTTTCCATGTTGCTCAGGCTGGTCTCGAACCCCTAAACTCAGGCAATTTTCTCATCTCCACCTCCCAAAGTGCTGGGATTACAGGCATGAGCCACCACACTCGGTTGAATTGATTTATTTATCATTATATAATGACTTTCCAGGCCAGGGATGGTGGCTCACACCTGTAATACCAGCACTTTGGAATGCCAAGGTGGGACAACTGCTTGAGCTCAGAAGTTTAAAACCAGTCTAGGCAACATAGCATTACCTCATCTCTACAAAAAAATCAACAAAATTATCCAATGCTTTTCTCTTGCTGTTTTTATAATTCTCTCTTTGTCTTTGAATTTTGATAGTTTGACTATAGTGTACCTCAAAGAGGACTTTTTCGGGTTGAATCTAAAAGGCAAACTTAGAGCAGCCTGTTTCTGGATGTCTATATCTCCACCATGACTTGGAAAGTGTTCAGCTATTGTTTAATTAAGTAGGTTTTCTATGCCTTTTCCTATGTCTTCTCCTTTGGAATTCCATAAAGCAAACATTTGTTTACTTAATGATGCTTCATATGTTTTGTAGGCTTTCTTCATTCTTTTTTATTTTTCTTCTTGTCTGGATTATTTCAAATGTCCTGTCTTAAAGTTCAGAAATTCTTTCTTCTGCCTGATCTAGTTTATCATTGAAGTTATCAGTTGTACTTTTCATTCACTCATTGAATTCTTCAGTTGCCAGGATTTCTGTTTTACTCTTTTTGATGATGTAGTCTATCTCTTTGTTAAATTTCTCATTCAGGCCAGGCATGGTGGCTCGTCCATAATCCCAGCACTTTGGGAGGCTCAGGTGAGAAGATTGCCTGAGTCCACGGGTTCAAGACCAGCCTGGGCAGCTTGACGAGACCTTATCACTACAATAAATTTTAAAAAACAGCTGGGCATGGTGGTGTATGCCTGTAGTCCCAGCTACTGAGGAGACAGCCAGAAGGATCACCTGAGATCAGAAAGTCAAGGCTGTGGTGAGCGGTGATTGTGCCGTTGCACTCCAGCCTGGGCTACAGAGTGAGCCTTCAACTAAAAAAAAAAAAAAAATTCTCATTCAGGTTATGGATTATTTTCCTGATTTCATTGAATTGCCTGTGTTCTTGTATCTAGCTGATTTTCTTTAATATGGTTGTCTTGAATTCCTTTTCAGGTATTTTGTAGGTTTCCTTTTCTTTGCAATCAGTTACTGGGGAATTATGATGTTTCTCTGAAGGTGAAAAAAGCATGTTTCCTTGCTTTTTTATGTTTCTTGTGTACCTACATTGATATTCTGCACAGCTGGTAGAACAGTCACTCTTCTAATTTTGTAGAGTAGCTTTTTTAGGGAAAGACTTTTCCCTGTAGCTCTGTCCCTTGGTGTCAATTGGTTAGGGTACTTTGACTTTGGTTCTGAGTGGGTGCAATCACATAGTCTTCATTTACTTTCTTTAGCTGTCATCAACATCAACAGTGTCTGCAAGTGCCTTGGTGAACTAGGCTGGGGTTCTTTGTGAGGGCTGTAGTGTGCCTTTTCCAGGGGTGGGGATGGTGGGGGCGCTGGTCCTAAGGCTTCATGGAGAAGGCCGGACAGCTGGAGGGGGCAGTGCTCCAGGTGGCATCTCTCAGATTCCGTGGAGCAAGTGCATCAGTTTCCCTGTCCTTGCGGCAGCCTTCCTGCTGTGCTGTGCTGGACTGCGGGTGCCTTGGGATATTGGGTGCTGCATAGGCTCAGCTGCTGGAGTTGCAACTCACCCACTTACTTCAGCTGGTGTCACAGAGCTGCAGGATTCTGAGTGGATGTAGGGGGATGTAGGTGGGACCCCAAGGATGTGGTGATGCTGGGGCTATTGGTCCCACAGCAGGATGCACTCTGGTGGTGACTCCACTCTCACAATAATGATGTGCTATAGAAGCCTGGGCCCCAGGGGCGGGGAGGACCCAGTGTGGATTTCCTAAGGAGGAATGTTAAAGGAAAGGAAATGAAGTCATGAATTCAACAACTATTTATTGAGTTCCTGCTCTATACCAGACCATGTTTGTGACCCCAGAAATACAGCAAGGAATAGAATACATAAGGTATCTGCCATCATGAAATTAACATTCTACTTGAGAAAGATATGCAAGGTGCAAGTCAACAAATGCTCAAGATTATTTCAGATAACAAAAATTGTTATTAGAGCAATGAAATGAGGTGGTATCTTAGTCTGTTTTGTACCACTATAGGCTAGGTAATTGATAAAGAAAAGAGGTTTATTTAGCTCACAGTTCTGCAGGCTGTATGAGAAGCATATTGCCAGCATCTGCTTGGCCTCTATTGAAGGCTGTTGTACTGCATCAAAACATAGCAGAGAACGTCCAAGGGGAAGGACACATGAGCAAAGAGGGATTAGACCCGAAGGATATCCTGGCTTTATAACAACCCACTCTCAGGAGAACAAATCCATTCCCTCAAGAACCAATCCAGTCTCTGGAGAGTAAGAACTTGCTACCATGAGAACGACCCCAAGCTCATTCACGAGGGATCCACCCCATGACCCAAACACCTCCCACTAGGCCCCACTTCCCAGAATCCAATTCAACATGAGATTTGGTGGGGACAAAGAAACCACATCCAAACCATAGCAGATGAACAGTGACTGGAGAGGTCCAGCGGGTGACCAACAAGACTTGAATTACAGTCGAGAAATAGCCAGGCACAGTGGCTCCCATCTGTAATCCCAGCACTTTGGGAGGAAGAGGCGAGAGGATTGCCTGAGCCCATGGATTCGAGAGCAGCCTTGGCAATTTGGCGAGACCTCGTCTCTAGAATATATCAAAAAATCAAAAAATAGCTGGGCGTGGTAGCACACACCTGTAGTTCCAGCTACTTGGAAGACTGAGGCGGAAGGATCACCTGAGCCCAGCAGGTTGAGGCTGTGGTGGCCATGAGCAGTGTGCCACTGCACTCCAGCATGGCCAACAGAGTGAGACTCCAACTCAAAAAAAAAAAAGTGGCGAAATAGAAGTGACAAGTGGGACAAATATTAATCAAGGAAGAATTCAAATCATTCCAGTTAAATCCCAACCATTAAAACTATTATAGAATGGATGTGGTGGCTCATGCCTATAATCCCAGCATTTGGGGGAGCCAAAGTGAAAGGATTGCCTGAGCCCACAGGTTCAAGACCAGCTTGGGCAACTTGGCGAAACCTCATTCATTTCTATAATAAATTAAAGGTTGGGCTCAGTGGCTCAGCCTGTAATCTCAGCACCTTGGGAGGCCAAGGCAAGTGAATTGCCTGAACCCACAGGTTCGAGACCAGTCCGGGCAACTTGGCAAGATCTTGTCTCTGCAATAAATCAAAAATTAGCCAGGCACAGTAGCGCTCACCTGTAGCTGTGGCTGCTTGGAAGGCTGAGGTGACACTGGAGCCCAGCAGGTCGACACTGGAGTGACCAGGAGCCACTGCACTTAAGCTTGGGCTATGGAGTGAGACTCCAACTCAAAAAAAAAAAAAAAAAGAAAGAAAAACAAAAATTGCACCTTCAGGCTGGGCTCGGTGCCTCAGGCTGTAATCCCAGTACTTTGGGAGGTAGAGGCAAGAGAATTGCCTGAGCCCACGGGTTCAAGACCAGCCTGGGCAACTTGGTAAGATCTCATCTCTACAATAAATCAAAAAATTAGCCAGGTGTGGTAGTGCGTGCCTGTCATTCCAGCTCTTTGAAAGGCTGAGGTGGAAGGATCACCTGAGCCCAGCAGGTTGAGACTATGGGGGCCATAAGCGTGCCACTGCACTCCAGCCTGGGTGACAGAGTGAGACTCCAACTCAAAAAAATTTTTTCTTTTAATTGCACCTTCAGGCAGGCACGGTGGTGCACACCTATAAGCCCAGCACTTTGGAAGGCATTGTCTAAGCCCAGGGATTCGAGACCAGCCTAGGCAACTTAGCGAGACCTTGTCTCTGCAGTAAATCAAAAAATTAGCAGGCGAGGTGGCATGTACCTCTGGTTCCAGCTACTTGGAAGGCTGAGGCGGAAGGGTCACTTGAGCACAGCAGATTGAGGCTGCAGTGGCTGTGAGTGTGCCACTGCACTCCAGCCTGGGCAACAGATTGAGACTCCGACTCAAAAAAAAAAATTTTGCACCTTCCTTTGTGCTTCAAAATGTGAAGCAGTCAGCTCTGCGTGACTCTGAAGTGTCTAAACATTTGCACTGCTAGGCTATCCCAGAAAAAATTCCCTTCTTCCCTCCCTGTGCCCCCTTCAGACAAGATTTACTGAAGTCAAGTGAACCTTGGTTCAACCTTGTTCGTAGGTTCTAAGTGGTCGTTTCATTTAAGACATTTTACTAAAAGCCCTTTCCATGGAACGGACTCCTGCAGGCACGCTGCCAGCAATTAATGAAAGATGATAAAATAATAAAAGAAGTAATACATTAACTATATTATCCTTGCACATTTGGGCAGTCCTTTCCATTATATCCTCTTTACAGACCTTCTCCAGCAGCATTTGAAGAGCTACTTTATTGCTGTTCTGTGACTGTTAGCTTCCAGACATTAACGGGCTCCCTAAATGCTAATGTTCTCTTGGCTCTAGTCTTCTCTGGGTGGCTTTGACGTTCAGTGGGGAAACATCACATCCTTGCCTTTCCCTCTCTCTACGTGGAGAGTGAGCTGAGAGGGAACTTGGAATGACAGATTTCGTTTTTGGACTCTCAGTCTCTGAAAGGAATTGGTTTGCTAATTAAGAGAAATGATGCAATTGGCCTCCGACTGTAATTTGCTTAAAGAACAATTTGGTCTAGAAGCTGAGCGTCCCCGTGGGCACTTATGATTTCCAGGTCACAGTCCATCTTGGGCATGACTGAGATCTTTCATGCCCTGAGCAGCAAAGTCTGTGGTGATTTCTGCATATGTGCCCCCTCCTCTCTCCAAACATCCCTTCCCACCTTTCACCCACCCTTTTACCAGACTCGACAACCACAGTATCTGAAATTATAATCCTATGTTGTTCCTGAGGCTTAAACCCTTCCTTCCTTAAAGAACTCTGATTTTAGGCAGGGCCCAGTGGCTCATACCTGTAATGCCAGCACTTTGGAAGGCGGAGGCAAGAGGATGGCCTGAGCTCAGAAGTTCGAGACCAGCCTGGGCAATATGGCAAGACCTCATCTCTGTAATAAATCAAAAAAATTAGCCAGGCGTGGTGGCTCACGCCTGTAGTTCCAGCTACTTGGAAGACTAAGGTGGAAGAATCACTTGAGCCCGGAAGGTCAAGACTGCAATGGCCATGACCCTGCCACTGTACTCCAGCCTAGGCAACAGAGACTCTGACTCAAACACAAAATCTGATTTTGATGGGGAAATGTGCCTGACTAAAACATCTGCTCTCCAAAGATTCTTTTGCACCTGTGGTGGCCATGGGCCACTCTTCTGACCAATGGGATGTGCATAGGAGCAGGGATGTGATGTCTGGGAACCACGCAGGTGACCACGCTTCACCATTCTGACCAATGAGGTGCAAGTAGAAGTGCCCTGGGACTGGGTGCGACTCACTTTGGGAGGTCGAGGTAAGAGAACTGCCTGAGCCCACAGGTTTGAGACCAGCCTGGGCAACTTGGCGAGACCTCGTCTCTACAATAAATCGAAAAATTAGCTGGGCATGGTCGCGCGTGCCTGTAGTTCCAGCTCTTTGGAAGGCTGAGGTGGAATGATCACCTGAGCTCACAGTCTCGAGGTTGCAGTGGCCGTGAGCGTGCCACTGCACTCCAGCCCGGGCAACAAAGTGAGACTCCGACTCAAAAAAAAGTGCTGTGGTAGGCTGGGCGCTGTGGCTCACGCCTTTTTTTTTTTTTTTTTTTTTTTTTTTTTTGAGTTGGAGTCTCACTCTGTCACCCAGACTGGAGTGCAGTGGCCGCTCCCGGCCACCGCAGCCTCAACCTGCTGGGCTCCAGCGATCCTTCTGCTTCAGCCTTCCAAGTAGCTGGAATTACAGGCATGCGCACCACGCCTGGCTGATTTTGTGATTTTATTGTTGAGATGAGGTCTCGCTGCCCAGGCGGGTCTCGAACCCACAGGCTCAGGCAATCCACTCACCTCAGCCTCCCAAATGCACGGGATTACAGGCTGAGCCACCAAGCCCGACTGGCTCACGCCTTTAATCCTAGCACTTTGGACGGCAGAGGTGATAGGAATGCCTGAGCCCAGGAGTTCGAGACTAGCCTGGACAACTTGGCGAGACCTCGTCTCTACAATAAATTTTTTAAATTGACTGAGTGTGGTGGCATGTGCCTGTAGTTCCAGCTACTTGAAGGCTGAAGCGGAAGGATCGCCTGAGCACAGCAGGTAGAGGCTGCAGTAGTTGTGAGCATGCTGTTGCACTCCAGCCTGGAAGACAGAGGGAGATTCCAACTCAAAAAAAAAAAAAATTAGCCAGGCATGGTGACAGACACTGTGGTTCCAGCTACTTGAAAGGCTGTGGCAGAGGGATTGCCTGAGCCCAGCAGGTCGAGGCTGCAATAGCTATGAGTAGCTTGGGCTACAGAGTGAGACTCTGACTCAAATAAAGAAAAGAAATTGTCAGGTGATCACGTGAGGACCGTAGCTCTAGCTACGCCAGGAAGGATGAGTCAGAGACACAAAAGGGGGCAGCATCTATGGCCACATTGTTGAGCTATTGCACCTGCCATGGGTCACCTACATTAGACTTCTTATGGTGTAAGACAAAGGGTCCACAGGTGTTGAAGCCAGTGTCAGGCAGGCTTTGCTTGCAGTAGGTGCATTCCTTGCAGATACAGATGTCATGAGAGAGCGTGTGGCTGGACCAGTGCAGAGGTCCTGAGGGGATCTATAAACTTGGGTAGGACTGAGGACTGGCCAGTGGCCACTCTGGCCAGAGCTAGCCTCCTCTCTGCATTCCTCCTTGCAGGCTTTAAGCTTGACTCTCACGGCTCCTCAGTTCCTCCTTCCTGGTCACCCTGTGCTAAGCTTCCTTAGCAATGACTCTGACTTCTGTGTCCCTGGCTTAGTCTCAGATTGAGAGCCTTTTTATTCCTGTGTTCCCACCTCACCCTCGGCTTCCAGTCCTGACCGATAGATGAGGGAGACTCCAGCCTCTACTTCTTCCTTACCAGAAGATGACTCATCTAGACACAAAGGCTGCAGATTGAGTAGACATTCCAGAGAGTTGCAGTTTGTGTTTTTGTGCCCAGAGCTGGACCCACCTAACAGGACACACATTCTGCATCCTTCCTGTGTCTTTCCTCCTTCCCTAAACCCTCAACACAGGGACTTGGTTAGCTTTTTGGCACTAATCAAAAGAAATGAGTGAACCTTAAAAAAAGAGTACATTGGTGAAGAAAGGGGTAGTTGGACTCATGTGACTGAATTCATTGGGGTCGCAGATAAGTGCTGTGAAAATGGGAGAAAGTATCTGGTAACTCTCGCACACATTTTATCATTGTCTTTTGTCATTTTATTTTCCAACTTAATTTGTTACTGGTTCCTTTGCCTAATTGTACTTCACTGGGTTGCTGGAAGTTGAATGCCATTCCTGTGGGATTCCAATATTACAGTTGACTGATTTTCACTGCTTTCTCTATATTTTTAAAGAGGTGATCTCAGCTGGGCTCGGTGGCTCAGCCTATAATCCCGTGCCTTGGGAGGCTGAAGTGAGTGGATTGCCTGAGCCCATGGGTTTGAGACCCAACTGGGCAACTTGGTGAGACCTCATCTCTACAATAAATCAAAAATTAGCCAGGCGTGGTAGTGCATGCTTGTAGTTCCAGCTACTTGGAAGGCTGAGGCAGAAGGATCGCTGGAGCCCAGCAGGTCAAGGCTGCGGTGGCCGGGAGCGGCCACTGCACTCCAGTCTGGGCAACAGAGTGAGATTCCAACTCAAAAAAAAAAAAAAAAAAGAAGTGATCTCCAGGTTGGAATGTGGCTAGGACTCTTTAGAAGTGGGGGGCTTTCAGCCAGGTACAGTGGCTCAAGCCTGTAATCCCAGCACTTCAAGAGGATGAGGCAAGAGGATTGTCTAAGCCCAGGAGTTCGAAGCCAGCCTGGGCAGCTTGGCGAGACTGCATCTCTACAATAAATCAAAAAACTAGCTGGGTGTGGTATTATCCCCCTATAGTTCCAGGTACTTGGAAGGTTGAGGCAGAAGGATCACCTGAGCCCAGCAGTTCGAGGCTACAGTGGCCATGAGCATGCCACTGCACTCCAATCTGGGTCACAAAGTAAGATTACAACTCAAAAAAAAAAAGGAAGAAGGGGGCTGTAAACAGTGGCATGTGAGCCTCCTTTAGAAGAGCCCTTTGGGCTGGGCACAGTGGCTCAGCCTGTAATTCCAGCACTTTGGGAGGCCAAAGCGAGAGGATTGCCTGAGCCCACGGGTTGGAGATCAGCCTGGGCAATTTGTTGAGACCTCATCTCTACAATAAATCACAAAAATTAGCTGAGCATGATGGTGTGCGTCTGTAGTTACAGCTGCATGGAAGGCTGAGCCAGAAGGATCACCTAAGCCCAACAGGTTTAGACTGCCATTGCACTCCAGCCTGAGCAACAGAGACTCCAACTAAAAAAAAAAAAAAAAAAGGTCCTTCTATGAACCAGGCACAGTGGCTCATGCCTGTAATCCCAGCACTTTGGGAGGCCAAGGCAAGAGGATTGTCTGAACCCACATGTTCAAGACTAGCCTGGGCAACATGGTGAGACCCTGCCTCTACAATAAATCAAAAAATTCACCGGGCGTGGTGGCACATGTCTGTGGTTGCAGCTACTGGAAGGCTGAGGTGGAAGGATTGCCTGAGCCCAGCAGGTCAAGGCTGTGATGGCTGTGAGCATGCCACTGCACACCATCCTGGGCGACAGAGTGAGACTCCAACTCAAAAAAAAAGGAAAAGAAAAGCCCTTCTATGAAGAGCTCAGCATCAGTGCTCTTGGCAATACCAAGCTTTATACATTGATGAGCATCTGTTAAGAGAACCAACATTGCTTAAAGGATAAAATACAGCAAACACTTGTAAGTTGCTAATAAGAAAAGGTTCTCATTTTTATAATGCTCAAGCTCAATTGTTCAGTGAAATTGATTTATTGACTAGTAAAACAATGTGGCATGTATTTTGTGTATTAATATTTTGTGAATGGCTATTCTTATATATATTGTGAATATATTTATTGTGAATATATTCTTATATATATTGTGAATCCTTATAAAATTCTTTTTCATTTTGAGCTTGGAAGAAACCCTTATAACCTTTCAATTTAAAGATTTCATATTATTCACCATGGAAATCAAAAAGCTTTGCCAGATTGGAACTGAAATGTCAATTAATTGTCAATTCTTCACATTGAGTAATTGATTAATTGGCACAATGTTAATCTCTAAATCAGTGGCAATAAATTACTTGGTTTTCAATCATGACCTTCAGAGTGCTAAAACTCTTCAAATTGCCACTGTTCCTGCAGTAAAATGACTGATGAAGCTACCGTCCTCCCATAATTTTTGTTGCTCCTAAACTTTCTACCTAATTGAGAATCACAGGAGCATCTGGAAGCCGACTCTGCTGGAGCACTCCACCCTGGCCCAGATATCAGGTAGAGCCACAGGGAAACTGGGCCATTGCCCTGGCTGGGGCAACTTTCGGCTGATGATTTTTTTTTCAAACCTAATCACTTTAATATCACATAGAGTTAATTTGATGGGTGTCCTATTTATCACAAAATGTATGACTAAAACACTGGGAAAGCATTTTTTCTTCATTTACAAAACAGAACACAGAGCAAGTGGTGACTGTGTCTCCTGCCATTTTTATAGCTATTTCCCAGTGTTTTGGCGTCACAATCACAAATTCCATATTCTGAAGCAAAGTCCATGTGTCTTTAAATAAATCATTCACCTGACCTCAAATAACTTCTAAAGGTGAACATTTTTATAATCAAAAATCTTTGGAAATAGCTCCTTTGTATTTCTTTATAAACATTGGGTTAACTGGGTACAGTGGCTCATGCCTGTTATCCCAGCACTTTGGGAGGCCGAGGCAGAAGGATTGCTGGAGCCCAGGAGTTCGAGGCCAGCCCGGGCAATATAGTGAGATCTCGACTCTACAAAAAATTAAAAAAACGTACCTGGAAGTTGGGCATGGAGGCCCATGCCTATAATCCCAGCATTTTGGGAGACCAAGGTGAGAGGATTGCCTGAGCCTGAAGATCTGAGACTAGCCTGGGCAACTTGGCAAGACCTCATCTCTACAATAAATTTTTTAGAAAAGTTAGCCAGGCATGGTGGAGTGTGCCTGTAGTTCCGGCTACTTGAAAGGCTGAGGCAAAAGGATTGCCAGAGCCTAGCAGGTTGAGGTTGCGGTGATCAAGAGCATGCCACTGCCCTCCAGCTTGGGTGACAGAGTGAGACTTCGACTCAAAAAAAAAAAACAAACAGACTTACCTGGGACCTCCAGCTACTAAGAGGCTGAGGAGGGAGGCTCGCCTGAGCCCAGGTGGTCAAGGCTGTGGTGAGCCATGATGGTGACAATGCACTCCAGCCTGGGTGATGGTGTGAGACCCTGACTCAAAAAAAATAGACATGTCCAGAAATATAGCTGCCTTTGATTTAAAAAAAGAAATAAACATAGTCTTGGATTTTTGCCACATGCAGGGGCAGGCTCAGGGTAAAATTGCAAGGTGGAGCCGGGCTCGGTGGCTCAGCCTGTAATCCTGCGCCTTTGGGAGGCTGAGGTGAGTGGATTGCTTGAGCCCGCGGGTTCGAGACCCGCCTGGGCAGCGAGACCTCATCTCTACAGTAAATCAAAAAATCAGCTGGGCGTGGTAGTGCATGCCTGTAATTCCGGCTACTTGGAACGCTGAGGCAGAAGGATCGCCGGAGCCCAGCAGGTCGAGGCTGCGGTGGCCGGGAGCGGCCACTGCACTCCAGTCTGGGTGACAGAGTGAGACTCCAACTCAAAAAAAAAAAAAAAAAAATTGCAAGGTGGGTCCACTCCTTTGGGGTGACTCAGTTTTGCTTTTAGCCCTCTCTGCTCCTCCCTCTTGTCCCCTACTCTTTTGTCTTTCCTGATGAGGCACACCAGATGATTAATGTGTAAACAATGCCACCTCCCAGGGCTTCTTGTGAGTTGACAGTCCTCAGGAAGAAGTCCCACAGCTGTTGCCTCTGCATCCTGGAAGTCCTTTTGCAGCAGCCCTGGCCCCTCTCTGTGCACTGCTGTGACGTCCTCCCACCCACACACACTACACCATGGGCACCTGTTCCCAGGCTGTCTTGGGACCAGAACACCAGTTCCTACAAGTAAAGGCTGTTCCTTGTCAACTGCCCATTCACCTGGGTCAAGTGACTGAAGAAACAGCTTTTTAAAACCAGGTTACTCAGCAATTTAGAATTTCTCTACTTGATTCTTTTTTTTTTTTTTTTTTTTTGAGTTGGATTCTAACTTGTCACCCAGGCTGGAGTGCAGTGTCACGCTCACAGCCACCGCAGCCTTGACCTGCTGGGCTCAGGCAATCCTTCAACCTCAACCTTCCAAGTAGCTGGAACTACAGGTGTGAGCTACCATGTCCGGCTAATTTTTTATTTATTGTAGAGATGAGGTCTCGTCAAGTTGCCTAGGGTGGTCTCAAACCCGTGGGCTCAGGCAGTCCTCTCATCTCAGCCTCCCAAAGTGCTGGAATTATAGCCATGAGCCACTGTCCCCAGCCTACTTGATTCCTTTTAAATTAGTTGACATATTTTGATGAAATTTGACTCACTTAAGAGTATCAAGATAAAACCTGGCAAGGTGGCTCAAGCCTGTAATCCCAGTACTTTGGGAGACCGAAGCAAGAGGATTGCTTGAGACCAGGGGTTCGAGACCAGCCTGGGCAACTTGGTGAGCCATTGTCTCTACAATAAATCAAAAAATTAGGCCGGGCACAGTGGCTCACACCTGTAATTCCAGCACTTTGGGAGGCTGAGTTGAGAGAATTGCCTGAGCCCAAGGGTTTGAGACCAGCATGAGCAACTTGGCAAGACCTCGTCTCTACAATAAGTCAAAAAATTAGCCAGACATGGTGGCATGTGCCTGTAGTCCCAGCTACTTGGGAAACTGAGGTGGAAGGATCTCCTGAACCCAAAAGGTTGAGGCTATGGTGAGCTGTGATCTTGCCACTGCCCTATAGCCTGAACGACAAAGGAGACCCTGAATCAAAATCAAAACAAAATACACATATTTCTGTACACTTCAATAGTCTCCTAAGAAATTGGGCATGTTTTTAACATTTAAAGAGCTCTAATTTAACTGAGTTAAAGGTATACTTTGTAGAACAATTAGCATGAGTAGCTACTACCCATGCCGAGTGACCACTAACAAAGTCAGATCCAAGTTCAGCTAGAAAAGTCTTCCTCTTGTCAGTATTTAGGTGGTCTCAGGAGGCTGGTGAATGAACACCGCCCAATGTCCAAACACCCAGGTTCTCACTGCCCTTGTGCTGGTCACTGTCTTTCTTTCCTTCTCCCTTCCTTCCTTCTTTCCTTCCTTCCTTTCTTTCATTTATTTTTGAGTTGGATTCTCACTCCATCACCCAGGCTGGAGTGCAATAGCACACTCATGGCCACTCCAGCATCGACCTACTGGGCTCCCATGATTCTTCCGCCTCAGCCTTTCAAGTATCCAGGACTACAGGCATGTGCTACCATGCCTGGCTAATTTTTTATTTATTATAGAGATGAGGTATCGCCAAGTTGCCAAGACTGACCTCGAACCCTCAGGCTCAGGCAATCCACTCGCCTCAGCCTCCCAAAGTGCTGGGATTCATTGTCTGTCTTTAAAAGTCAGGTTCAGGCCGGGCTCGGTGACTCAGCCTGTAATCCCGTGCCTTTGGGAGGCTGAGGTGAGTGGATTGCCTGAGCCCACGGGTTCGAGACCCGCCTGGGCAGGCGAGACCTCATCTCTACAATAAAATCAAAAAAATTAGCCGGACGTGGCAGCGGGCGCCTATAATTCCGGCTACTCGGAAGGCTGAGGCAGAAGGATCACCGGAGCCCAGCAGGTTGAGGCTGCGGTGGCCGGGAGCGGTCACTGTACTCCAGTCTGGGCAACAGAATGAAACTCCAACTCAAAAAAAAAAAGTCAGGTTCAGGTTGGGCGTGGTAGCTCACGCCTGTATTCCCAGCACTTTGGGAAGTGGATGCAAGAGGAGTGCCTGAGCCCAGGGGGTGAGGGAAAGGATCACCTGAGCCCCACAGGTCGATGCTGCGGTAGGCCATGAGGATGCCAATGCACTCCAGCTTGGGCAAAACAGTGAGACTCCAACTCAAAAAATTAAATAACTAACTAAATAAATAAATACACATCTATACCCACACCTACATAGATTTATTTGCACATCCGCATTTCTTTCTTTTTTTTTTTTTTTTGAGTTGGAGTCTCACTCTATCACCCAGACTGGAGTGCAGTCGCCGCTCCCGGCCGCCACAGCCTCGACCTGCTGGGCTCCGGCGATCCTTCCGCCTCAGCCTTCCGAGTAGCTGGAACTACAGGCGCACACTACCACGCCCGGCTAATTTTTTTATTTATTGTAGAGATGAGGTCTCGCCAAGTTGCCCAGGTGGGTCTCGAACTCGTGGGCTCAGGCAATCCACTCACCTCAGCCTCCCAAAGTGCTGGGATTACGGGCTGAGCCACCAAGCCCGGCTCACATCCACTCTTCTTTTTCTTTTTTTGAGACGGAGTCTCACTCTTTCGCCCAGGCTGGAGTGCAGTGGCACACTCACGGCCACCACAGCCTCGACCTGCTAGGTTCAGGCGATCCTTCCCCTCAGCCTTCCAAGTAGCTGGAACTACAGGTGTGCGCCACCACACCCAGCTAATTTTTTTTTATTTATTTTAGAGATGAGGTCTTGCCAAGTTGCCCAGTCTGGTCTCAAACCCATGGGCGCAGGCAATCCTCTCACCTCAGACTCCCAACATGCTGGGATTATAGGCATGAGCCATCGAGCCCTGCCGACACACCTACATTTCAGTACACACACCTACATATACATACATATACCCATCCACACCTGCATGCATATACATCCCCACACCCTCAACCACACCTACATATACCTATGTCGACACTCCCACCTACACATATACACATATCCACACACAGTCACACCTATGTATATATATACACCCACATGCACAGGTATATATGCACAGACACACATCCACACCCACACCTTCGTGTATATATACATCCAAACATCCCCATCCACACCAGCGCTTATGTATATATACACAGCCACACTCCTATTTGCATGTAAACATCCACATCCACACCTGCCTATACGAGGGGGAACCCCCCAAAATTGCAGTTATGTTTTGGAGGGCAGGCCCTTGTAGCACAGGGTTCCCCCACGAGGTAAGGCCTGTAGGAGCCCAGGAGCATCAGTGTACCTGCTGGCGTTGTTGCAAAAGGCTGCCTTCGGCTTCGGTGAAATTTATTGAGGAATCTTTTAACGCGTTTGCCCATTTCGTGGGGAGGGATTTACTAGCGCACCTGTCCACACTGAGTGGGATTATGCAGTTGTCCCTCGTCCTTGGTATGACAATGGCATTGAGCATTCAGCAGTCTTTGACCCAAAACAACATGACCCCCGTGCCTCACTCTATTTCAGCAGTCTCCCTCTGAGCGACTTCCTTTTTTGTTTTCCTGGATGAAACAAGTCCTCAAAGGGAAACGTTTTGCCTATGTGGAAGAGGTGAAACAAGAAACAGCAGAAGCACTGAAAGGCATCAAAACTGATGGGTTCAAAAACTGTTTTGAGCAATGGAAAAAGCATCTCGCTAGGTGTGTTACATCAAACGGAGAGTACTTTAAAGGTGACTGAAGCTCTTTTTTTTCAAGCTTATTGTGACCTTGAAGAAGTTTAAACATGTAAAATAAATACAAAATTTTGTATAAGTAAATTCCATTTCTTAAGGTTCCCCCCTCATTTATGTGTGTGTATATATTCACACTCACACCTATACCTGCATAAATTGGGGAAAATATAATACTGTGCAGATTTTTTTTTAAATTCTGGCTCCATTGCCTTTCTAGACTCTGGTGTGGCCATGCACTCTTTGAGCTATGGCCGTGACCATGTTTCCTGACTTTGGCCCCCTTCCTTACCTTGGGAAGGTGAATCTCCTATCTAATTTATTTTTTATTTTTTATTTTTTATTTTTTTGAGTTGGAGTCTCACTCTGTCGCCCAGACTGGAGTGCAGTGGCCGCTCCCGGCCAGCACAGCCTCTACCTGCTGGGCTCCGGCGATCCTTCCACCTCAGCCTTCCAAGTAGCTAGAACTATAGGCGCGCACTCCCACGCCCGCCTAATTTTTTATTTATTGTAGAGATGAGGTCTCGCCAAGTTGCCCAGGAGGGTCTCGAACCCACGGGCTCAGGCAGTCCACCCACCTCGGCCTCTATTTCTAATCTAAAAAAAACTGTGGCTCCATTAACTTACTAGACTCTGGTGTGACCATGCACTCTTTGAGTTATGGCTGTGACCATGTTTCCTGGCCTTGGCTCCCTTCCCTATCTTGGGAAGTGAATCTCCTCTCTCGATAGATAGATAGATAGATATAGATATAGATATCTATCTATCTAAAAAAAATTGTGGCTTGGATGTAACCCACTGGTTTCTTACAGTAAATTTTGGAACTAAAAGTTTCTTTACCTTTATATATTCAACTTTCTTCTTGAGGCTTTTAGGTTACTATAATTTTCTTTTCTTTTCTTTCTTTTTTTTTTTTTGAGTCAGGGTCTCACTCTGTCACCCAGACTGGAGTGCAGTGGCATGATCATGGCTCACCACAGCCTCAAACTCTTAGGGGCAAGCAATCCTCTCTCTTCAGACTTCCAAGTAGAGGGGAATACAGGCGCACGCCACCATGCCAGGCTATTTTTGTTGTTGCTGTTTTTTGTAGAGATGAGGTCTCGTTACATTGCCTAGATTGGTCTCAAACACCTGGGCTTAAGCAGTCCTCCTGAGCACACAGGGAGAACATCGTGTGAAGATAAAGGCAGAGACAGGGGCAACGCTTCTACGAGCCAAAGACCACCAAAAATACCAGCAGAAACTAGGCTCAAGACATAGAACAGATTCTCTCACAGCCCTCCGAAGGAACCCCCCTGAAGACGCCGTAATCTTGGATGTTGAGCCTCCAGAACTATGAGACAATAAATTAATGTTGTTTAATTCAAAAAAATAAAAGCAATCCTCCTGCCTCAGTCTCCCAAAGTGCTGGGACTGCCACCCTTCAGCTTCTGCAGAAATGCCACCGTTCATGGAGAATTGGTCCCTGACTGCTGGTCGAGCTACTGCCTCAGGATTCCCAGGGCCAAGGCTGACTGATTACTAACTCCAAGAAACCTGGAGTCTACAAGTACCAATACTCAGAATTCATGTCTCCCATTTAATACACTGCTCTGTTTGAGAAAATTGTCATGAGAAACTCTCTTTCTTCCTGGAAGTTCCAGTGTAACTATTCTTGGTGAGAGCACTTCATAAACTTCTAACAAAAGAGGTCAGTCATGCTGGTTCACACCTGTAATCCCAGCACTTTGGGAGGTTGAGACAAGAAGACTACCTGATTACACAGGTTCGAGAGCAGCCTGGGCAACTTGGCGAGACCTTGTCTCTACAATAAATCAAGTCGGACACGGTGGCTCACGCCTGTAACGCCAGCGCTTTGGGAGGCAGAGATGAGAGGACTGCCTGAGCCTGCGGGTTCACGACTAGCCTGGACAACATGGCGAGACCTCGTCTCTACAATAAATAAAAAAATTAACTGGGCATGGTGGTGTGCACCTGTAGTTCTTGGTAGGCTGAGGCGGAAGGATCGTCGGAGCCCAGCAGGTTGAGGCTACGGTGGCTGTGAGCTGTGTGCCACTGCACTCCAGCCTGGGCAACAGAGACTCCAACTCAAAAAAATTAAAATTAAAATTAAATAAATTAGCCGAATGTGATGGCATGCACCTGTAGTTCCAGCTGCTTGGAAGGCGGAGGCAGAAGAATGACCTGAGCCCAGCAGGTTGAGGCTGTGGTGAACGTGAGCAGCATGCCACTGCACTCCAGCCTGAATGACAGAGTGAGATTCTGATTTTTTTAAAAAATGAAACGTCTCAGCACTGACTAATCCCCATGGCTGCCGAGCCAGAGCTGGCCAGCCCGGGAAGGGGAAGGTAGACTAGGTGCTGGCATCTGTGCATAGCTTCCCAAGGGAGGCTTTGAAGGTGATCGCAGTGATCATCGACAATGAGCCCATTAAGCTTCTAGGAATTTTAGGTGTTGAAAACATTCCCTGTGCATGGGATTCAATATTATATGGCTCGTGAGGATCTGTGGTGGCTGGCCTTGGACACCTTTGGTTTACTAGTAGAACTCGAAGATTATGTGAAGCTTGAGTCGGAGGATTCATCTTGGTGACTTTGGGATCTGCTTCCATTGTAGGTACAATTAGGCGAAACAGAGAGTCCAGGAAAGAATTGCCAGAGAAGAAACTGAAAACAAGATATTATATAGGCCAGGCACAGTGGCGCAAGCCTGTAATCTCAGCGCTTTGGGAGGCAGAGGTGAGAGGATTGCCTGAGCCCAGGGGTTGGAGACTAGCCTGGGCAACTTGGCAAGACCTCATCTCTACAATAAATAAATAAATAAATAAATAAATAAATAAACAAATAAAGATATTATACAAAAGTATCAACCTTGATCCTGAAAGAAAACAACCTAACAGCAACAGCAGCAATTGAGTACTCTTGAGCATCAAGAACCAAAACTGGCCGGGTGTGGTAGCTTATGCCTATAATCCTAGCACTTTGGGAGGCCAAGATGATAGGATTGCCTGAGCCCACGGGTTTGAGACCAGCCTAGGAAACAGGGTGAGACTTCGTCTCTACAATAAATAAAAAAATTAGCCAGGCACGGTGGCGTGAGCCTGTAGTTCCAGCTACTTGAAAGACTGAGGCGGAAGGATTGCTGGAGCCCAGCAGGTCGAGGCTGCGGTGGCTGTGAGCATGGCACTGCACTCCAGCCTGGGCGACAGAGTGAGACTTCAACTCGGGAAAAAAAAAAAAGAAAGAAAGAAAACCAAAACTCCCTAAAGTCAGTGTGAACAAAGCTGAGATCAACCACATAAAACACTTTATGTACAGTAAGCTCTCAAATCAAGTATGTACATTATAAAAAAAAAAAGGCCAGGCACTGTGGCTCATACCTATAATGCCAACACTTTGGGAGGCCAAGGTGAGAGGATTGCCTGCCCCACGAATTCAAGACTAGTCCAGGCAACTTAGCGAAACCTCATCTCTACAATAAATCAAAAACATAGCCAGGCATTGTGGGGGACACCTGTAGTCCCAGCTACTTGGAAGGCTGAAGTGGAAGGATCGCCTAAACCAGCAGATAGAGGCTGTGGTGGCCATAAGCGTGCCAATGCATTCCAGCGTGGGCAACAGACTGAGACTCCGACAAAAGAAAGAAAGAGAGAGAGAGAGAGGAAGGAAGTGGGGGGAGGGGGAGAGAAAGAGAAAGGAAGGAAGGGAGGAAGGAAGAAAGGAAGGAAAGAAGAAAGAAAGGTTTCTTGGAGACAAATATGCTATTCTCACTGAGTACAGAAGTTTTTTGCTTTTCCATGTTTATCATATTTATGATCGAACATTGCACATCCTTCAAAATGTATGTTCCAGCTGGGCACAGTGGCTCACATCTGTAATCTCAGCACTTTGGGAGGCCAAGGCAGGAGGATTACTTGAGCCTAGTCTGGAGTTTGAGTGCAAGACCAGCCTGGGCAACACAGCAAAACCCTCCTCTATATAAAAAAATTTAGCTGGACGTGGTGGCTTACACCTGTAATCCCAACACTTTGGGAGGTGGAGGTGAGAGGACTGCCTGAGCCTGTGGGTTCACGACCAGCCTGGACAACATGGCTAATCAAAAAATTAGCTGGGTATGGTGGCTGGCTGTAGTTCCAGCTACTTAGAAGACTGAGACCGAAGGATCACCTGAGCCCAGCGAGCCAAGGCTGCAGTGGCTGTGCACATGCCACTGCACTCCAGCCTAGGTGACAGAGTGAGACCCCTACTCAAAATAAAATAAAATAAGCCAGTGGTGAAGTGCACCTGTCATCCCAGCCATTTAGAATGCTGAGGTGAGAGGCTCTCTTGAGTCCAGGATGTGGAGGCTGTGGTTAGCCATGGTCATGCCACTGCACTCTAGCCTGGGCAGCAGAGTGAGACCTTTACTCACAAAATAAATATTCAAAAAAAATTATGCCCCGCCTGAATCTTTCAGTAGTGTGAAGATCCTGAAATCCTTGGCTTGTGTGGGTTTGCAGTTGGGTAAGTGAAACCTCCAAGTGCTTCTCAGTCCCTTGGAAAAAATGTGCCATTTCCAACATCATGAGACTAGCAAACAACCACAGCCACAGAACGTAAGCTGGATTAAACCTCTTCTGCTGCAGCTGCTACTGTGGCCTGTCCCAGCTATGGTGCTAAAAGTTCAGATTCCTTTTCTTGCCATAATTTTATGTCCCCAATGCTTTAAAAAAGAATTAATAAAATTTTCCTGGATTTTATGTGTGTGTGAACAAAAGTTGGACATGAATCTGTTGGCAATAGAGGCAGATACAGTTCAGGCTTTTATATTCTGCTGCTTCCTCTTGTTTATTTTTTATTTTTTTATTTTTTGAGTCAGAGTCTCACTCTGTTGCCCAGGCTGGAGTGCAGTGGCATGCTCACGGCGGCCGCAGCCTCGACCTGCTGGGCTCCAGTGATCCTTCCACCTCAGCCTTCTAAGTAACTGGAGCTACAGGCATGCCCCACCATGACTGGCTAATTTTTTGATTTTTTGATTTTTTTGATTTTTTTTTTTTTTGAGTCAGATTCTCACTCTGTCACCCAGGCTAGAGTGCAGTGGCATACTCATGGACACCACAGCCTCGACCTGCTGGACTCAGGCGATCCTTCCACCTCGGCCTTCCAAGTATTATGCATGCCACAATGCCCGGCTAATTTATTTTTTAAATTTATTGTAGAGATGAGGACTTGCCAAGTTGCCAAGGCTGGGCTCAAACCTGTGAGCTCAGGCAGTCCTCTCACCTCAGCCTCCCAAAGTGCTGGGATTATAGGCATGAGCCACCACGCCTGGCCCTGTTTCTCTCTTTTTTTTTTTTTTTTTTTTAAAGTTATTTTAGCTGGGCATGGTGGCTCATGCCTATAATACCAGCACTTTGGGAGACAGAGGCGAGAGGAATGCCTGAGTCCAGGGGTTCGAGACCAGCCTGGATAGCTTGGCGAGACTCCATCTCTACAACAAATCAAAAAAGTTAGCCAGGCATGGTGGTGCACACCTATGGTTCCAGTTACTTTGAAGGCTGAGGCTGAAGGATCGCCTGAGCCCAGCAGGTCGAGGCCGCAGTGGCTGTGAGCGTTCCACTGCACTCAACTCCCACCTACATGACAGAGTGAGATTCTAACTCAAAAAAAAAGTGAGGGAATAGGCCAGGTGCGGTGGTTCATGCCCACAATCCCAGCACTTTAGGAGGCAGAGGCAAGAGTGCCTGAACCCAGGGGTTCACAACCAGCCTAGGTAACTTGGCGAGACCCATCTCTACAATAAATAAGAAAATTAGCCAGGCATAGTATTGCATGTCTGTAGTTCCAGCTACCTGGAAGGCTGAGGCAGAAGGACTACCTAAGTTCAGCAGGTCGAGGCTGCAGTGGCTGTGAGTGTGCCACTGCACTTTAGCCTGGACGACAGTGAGACTTTGACTCAAAAAAAAAAAGTGCCATTTGCCTGCATTGACATTCTTTCCAACTGATGGCATTCCAGGAGCTTCAAATGAATTAAAACTGCATTTGGGCTGAGCACAGTGGCTCATACCTGTAATCCCAACACTTTGGGAGGCCAAGGAGAGAGGATCACTTGAGGCCAGTTGTTTGAGGTCAGGCTGGACAACATAGTGAGACCTTGTCTCTTCAAAAAAATATATATTTTTTAATTTTAAAGCCACATTTGCCTGAAGAAGTCAGCAAAATTACTGATCGGTTCAAAAATGACTATAGACATGTTAGGATACAAAGACAGGCAATAGTGTTGCTGTTCAATTACCAGTATTGTTGCCACCGATTTGTGGTCCTGTACATGAATGCATGTGAAATGGATTTTTGACCCAAAACAACTCAGAAGCAAGGCACAGAAATGACAACATTTAATAGGGAATACTCATATTGGTGTCTATCGGATAATAAGATTTCAAAAAGAGCAGCACCATATAGAAGGTGCATGTGAATACATTCTCCTAGGAGAGCCAAGCCCTAAAAGAAAAAAAGAACCAGCAATTTATGGTAATATAAGACTAGAAAATATAGTTAATAATCGGGAAAGCTGGTTTTTATGGAATATCTCCATGCAAGTGTCCATAATGTATCCCCATAATATGATTTTTCATATGTTGGTTTTCTTTACTTTTCTTTTTTTTTTTAGTTTTTTTCACTTTTTTTAAGTCAGAGTCTCACTCATGCTCACAACTACTGCAGCCTCAACACCCTGGACTCAAGCAATCTTTCCACCTCAGCCTTCCAAGTAGCTGGAACTACAGGCGCATGCCACCACACCCAGCTAATTTTATTTATTATAGAGACAAAGTCTCACTATGTTGCCCAGGCTGGTCTCAAGCCCCTGCACTCAAGCAATCCTCTTGTCTTTGCCTCCCAAAGTGCTGGTATTATAGGCCTGAGCCACTGCATCCAGCTGTCAACATTATTGCTTATAGTTAGCAATGCTATTTACTTCATCTGCATCATCTTCAATGCTGGATGATGTTTAGAGATTTTTAGGGAGTTCTGATTCACTTTTGCAAGTTTGACTCCACGAAAGTGCATGGTCACAGCATTGACTGCATATAACCATTGTGCATGTAGGTACAAATGTTGCAACTTCCCTAATAAAGGGACAGTTATCCTTTTTTTGTATATCTGCAATTATGAAAAATAAAATATCTCAAGATCTCAGCTATTTCTGTGACTGCATTTGAGGGGTGACCTATCCAAGTTTTTCACTGGTCTCCTCAAAAGGCATAGTTCATCCACCACGGCGTTTCAGTTAATTTCAGTTATAAAGCTGGATGCACACGATGACCAACCACAGCAGGGTTTTTTGTTTGTTTGTTTTGTTTGTTTTTTTGAGTTGGAGTCTTACTCTGTCGGCCAGGCTAGAGTGCAGTGGCACACCCACAGCTACCACATACTTGACCTGCTGGGTTCAGGTGATCCTTCTGCCAAAGCCTTCCCAGTAGCTGGAACCACAGGTGTGCAGTACCACACCTCGCTAATTGTTTGATTTATTGTAGAGATGAGATCGCACCAAGTTACCCGGGCTGGTCTCGAACCTGTGGGCTCAGGCAATCCACTCGCCTCAGCCTCCCAAAGTGCTGGGATTACAGACTGAGCCACCAAGCCCGACCTGATCTATTTCTTTATGAACACAGTTCATCTGTTCCTAAGTGTTACACCGGAGTGACTGTTCATATGCCTGAATGTTTATGCTTGCATAAATAGGTATTCTAATATTGCCTAGTTTGTTGTATAAAGTGGCTTATAAAGTGTTCTGTCATGTTTCTCTGTGTTTCTCAAATAATCCACTTTTTAAAATGTAAATAAAGGTCAGGCCTATAATCTCAGTACATTGGGAGTCTGAGGTAAGAGGATTGCCTGAGTCCACGGGTTCGAGACCAGCCTGGGCAACATGGAGAGACCTGATCTCTGCAGTAAAATTTTTTAAAAAAATTAGCCGGGCATGGTGGCAGCTGTAGTTTCAGCTACCTGGAAGGCTGAGGCAGAAGAATCACCTGAGCCCAGTAGGTTGAGGTTGCGGTGGCCGTGAACATTCCACTGCACTCCAGCCTAGGTGACAGAGTGATACTCCAACTCAAAAAAACAAAATAAAATAAAATGTAAATAAATGTTTTTTTAGTAGGAGTCTCTCTGTCACCTAGGCTGGAGTGCAGTAGCATACTCACAGCCACCGCGGCAGCAACCTGCTAGTCTCAGGTGATCCTTCTGCCTCAATCTTCCAAGTAGCTGGAACAATAGAAGCACGCCTCCACGCCCAGCGAATTTTTTGATTTATTGTAGAGACGAGATCTCTCCATATTGTCCAGGCTGCTCTTGAACCCCTGAGCTCAGGTACTCCTCTCACCTCTGCCTCCCAAATTGCTGGGATTATAAGCATAAGCTACCATGCTTGGCTTGGAGACATTTTTTATTGTCATGATTGGTGGAGTCAGGGGCCTACTATGGGCACCAGGTAGACTAGGAACGCTGCCCACGATCTTACAATGCAGGGTAGCTTTCCCTCACAGTGAAGAATATTTGGGTCGGGTGCAGTGGTTTATGCCTGTAATCCCAGCATTTTGCCTAGGCCGGAGATCACTTGAGCCCGGGACCAGCCTTAGGCAACACAGCAAGACCCTATCTCTTCAAAAATATAAAAAAGTGAGCTGGGCATGGTGGCATGTCACTATAGTCCCAGCTACTACTCGGCAGGCCGAGGTGGAAGGATTGCCTGAGCCTGGAGTTTGAGGCTGCAGAGAGCTGAGTGTGCCAGTGTACTCCAGCTGCAGTCTGGGCGAGAGTGCACGATTCTGACCAGACCTACCCCTGCAAAAAAAGAATGACTTGTGGCCTGGGCGCAGTGGCTCATGCCTATAATCCCAGCACTTTGAGAGACTAAGGCAAGAGAATTGCCTGAGCAAACGGGTTTGAGGGTAGCCTGGACGACTTGGGGAGACCTCATCTTTACAACAAATCAAAAAAATTAACCAGGCATGGTGGCATATGCCTGTTGTTCCAGCTACTCAGAAGGCTAAGGCGAAATCACCTGAGCCCAGCAGGTCAAAGCTGCAGTGGCAGTGAGCATGCCACTGAACTCTAGACTGGGCGACAGAGTGAGATTCCAACTCAAAAAAAAAAAAAAGAACAGCCAAGCTCGGTGGCTCAACCTGTAATCCCACGCCTTTGGAAGGCTGAGGTGAGTAGATTGCCTGAGCCCACGGATTCGAGACCCACCTGGGCAGCGAGACCTCATCTCTACAATAAATCAAAAAATCAGCCAGGCGTGGTAGCGCATGCCTGTAATTCCGGCTACTCGGAAGGCTGAGGCAGAAGGATCGCCGGAGCCCAGCAGGTCGAGGCTGCGGTGGCCGGGAGCAGCCACTGCACTCCAGTCTGGGTGAGAGAGTGAGACTCCAACTCAAAAAAAAAAAAAAAAGAAAAAGAATGACTTGGTTCAAAGTGTCACTGGTACCGAGATCCTGGTGTCGTGGTTACTATATACAGTAAACCTAGTACTGAAGTATTTCATATTTTAACCAGGAACTTGTAGTTTACTACCTTAATTCAAAGGCATATCCCTCTGATCAAGAAGATCACAGTGCGGGAACTAGCTCAAAAGAATAAGCTCATACCTGTAATCCCAGCACTTTGGGAGGCAAAGGTGAGAGGATTGCCTGAGCCTACGAGTTTGAGACCAGCCTGGGCAACTTGGTGAGACCTCATCTCTACAATAATCCAAAAAATTAGCTGGGTGTGGTGGCATGCACCTGTAGTTCCAGCTACTTGGAAGACTGAGGCAGAAGTGTCACCTGAGCCCAGCAGGTGAAGGCTGCAGTGACCATGAGAGTGCCACTGCACTCCAGCCTAGATGACAGAGTGAAACTCCAACTCAAAAAAAAGAAAAAAAGAAAAGAATAACAGGGTGCCCACCTATCTTGTGAAAGTCAGTGTCCGCGTCTGACAGCCGCATCTGGGAAGCAACCAGCATTTATTTCACATTGCACCACCATAGCAACCTTTCTGTTTTGGAGCCAAACTAGGAAATGTTGACATAGAACCATAGCTCGTGACCTTGACCTCTAGGAGGGAGTTTTCCCAGCCTGAATGGCTTGCCATTAGTGCACCCTTGACAATATTTACACCCTCACCTGTAGAACTTGGCCAGGGAGCAGAGGACAGATGGCTCGGCTGGCCTCAAGTTTATAGAAGTGGCCCCACAGAAGGCTTTGTTTCTTCCTGCTGTTGGCTGAGCTGCTCACCACCCAGCCATTACTCCAGGCAGGAGGGGGAGCTGCTGCTTGTCGGACCATGAGAGCTTTTAGACCTCAGCCCTGTTTGTTCTCCCATGGGAAATTGGAATCAGACCCTCGGAGCCCACTTTTGGACTGAAGCCATTGTCCTTGACTTTGGTGGGGGAGTTTCCACTGCGGCCATGAAAAGGAGCGCCAGAGAAGACAAATTACGCATTTGTTTGAAAGGGAAAGGGCTACAAATCAATATTGGGGGGACGAGGGGGAAGAGAGGGACAAAGGTCAGAGGGAGGAATGAGGGGAAGTCAGAAGAGCCTGCGGCCCTGCAAGCAGGACAGGAAGCATTTAAAACTAAACTCCACTTTTTACACCCAAAAATATAAAACTGTCCATTTTCATTAAGGATGAAGCAAATGAAATCTAGATGGTGCCAAATAATTAATGACTTTTAATAACCCTAATAAATTTGGATTTCATCAAAACCATGTTGCCTATCATTGGCGATCGCTGGCAGGAATGGGGGGCCCAGAAAGGGGGGGCTTAACACCTGTATAAAGCTGGACGCAGCTGACATCTTTCCCAGGTACATCAATTACAATTAAATAGTAATAAGAATGCCAAAATGGACGGCTTTAACACTTGGATATGGAGGCCCTTGCATTTAAAATTAAATCCATTAATTGTAACTACTGTACTTTTGTGATCCCACAGGTAGTGCACAAACTAATTCATTGCTTTGGCAATCACACCAGTCTTTGTTCATTAAAGATCTTGATTTATTTCTTGTGGGGAAGTCTGCACGTGTGTGCCCAAAATCACACTGATAAAGGGTCATTAGATCATTTTGTTCCAGACAGTTAGAAACTGATCATGAAATATGCCTCAGAATCTGGATCAGAATTGACTGGGAGAAGATGCAGGAACCATCTACAGGGGCCACGGTGCCTCATGACAGCCAGACTTCTGGAAGCCCAAGGAAGGAGGCATGGTTCCTCTTGCCTGTGCAGTGAAAATTTATTTTAAAATAAAAGTTTTTTAATGGTGCTTAGCAGTTTTTCTGATGACTCCAGGTGGCAGCCATTTTGATTCATCAGTCTTGACATTGGCAGGGAGCAGGAGGCAGAGATGAGAAACTGGCCTCCAACCAGCCCACGCAGGCTTGTCTGGAGGAGGGGATGGGGCTTGGATAACAGACGCCCACGGGGCACTTGGGCAGATGAGAAAAAGGCACCCCTTCCTGGCAGGCGTGGTCCCGCTTGGCACTCATGGTCTTGGTGCTGGCCCCCTGTGTGGCCGGTGGGGGCAGAGGGGCAGCCCAGCTCAAGGGCCCTGGATTTCACTCTGAGGAAACAGTGCCAGCCACAGGCTCCAGCAGGGTAGTACCCTGTCGGACCTGCCTTCTGGGGATGCAGGTGGCCCTTGGAATGGCAAGAGCAGCCCCTAAGAGACCGCGGGGCTGCTCCCAGGCGTAGGCAGTGCGGGTGGTGGCCAGGCCTTCAGCCAGTGGGCAGGACTGGTGGTGGGTGACTTGACAGTACAGGTCAAGGGCAGAGGGAAAGAGAAGACAGCAGGAGAGGAGCAGTGTTCCCAAGGTGAAAAGCGGTCCAGGGCAGGAGAGTTGTCAGAAATGGCAAGGCATGGCCGGGTGTGGTGGCTCACGCCTATAATCCCAGTACTTTGGGAGGCCGAGGTGAGAGAATTGCCCGAGTCCACGGGTTCAAGACCAGCCTGGACAACTTCATGATACCTCATTTCTACAATAAATCAGAAAAAAAAATTAGCCAATTAACCAGGCATTGTGGCACATGCCTGTAGTTCCAGCTACTTGGAAGGCTGAGGCGGAAGGATCCCCTGAGCCCAGCAGGTCAAGACTGCAGTGGCCGGGAGCAAGCAACTGCACTCCAGCCTGGGCGACAGAGTGAGACTCTGACTCAAAAAAAAAAAGAAAAGAAAAGAAAAGAAATACCAAGACACTGGGCTTGCAATGATGGGGTAGGGGGCTATGTCTGGAGCTAGGGTGAGAGGATGCACAATCTAGAGCCAGAGTAGGAGTGGGGATACTTCCTGGGAGTCACAAGTGAAAGAAACCCAGAAGGGGAGGAGACCCAAGGCTTGACGAGGTGTGTGGTGAGTGTGTGTTCCTGTGTGTGGAATGCATCTGGTATGCCGTATGTGCATGCAGTATGTGGTTTGGGAGACTGCGTGGTGTATGTATGAATGTGTGTAGTATGTGAATTTGTGTGGTTGTGTGTGTGTGTGTGTGTGTGTGTGTGTGTGTGTGTGGTGTGTGGGGTTTTTACTTGGTGTGTATGGTGTGAGTGTTGAGTGTGTGGTATGAGTGTGATATGTGTGTTAGTGTGTGTGTGGTGTGAGAGTTTGCACTAAGTATTTCCAGACATTTTTCTGTGCATTTGCCCACCTATATAAGCCAGAAATTTTAAACATGGAAGAGATCACAGCGTGGGCATTTTTCTGTGACTTCCTTTTTATGACACATGATACATGTCTTAGGAATTCCTTCATATCAGTATCTATTGATCCGTGTCTTTCCTTTGTCCCACACAGTGTCTATGGTACTCATGCATGTACATGTATCATATGTGTGTATGTATGCATAGAAATCTCATCTACATGGGATTATGCATGTGTGCTTACCTTGTGTTGTGTTGCATATTTCTTTCTTTTTTTTTAAGAGTCTCACTCTGTCACCCAGACAGGAGTGCAGTGGCACACTCACAGCCACCACAGCCTCAACCTGCCGGTTCAGGCCCTCCAAGAAGCTGGAACTACAGGCGTGTGCCACCATGCCCAGCTAATTTTTTGATTTATTGAAAAGATGAGGTCTTGCCAAGTTGCCCAGGTTAGTCTCCAACCCCTGTGCTCAGGCAATCCTCTCGCCTCTGTCTCCCAAAATCCTGGGATTACAGGCAAGAGCCACCATGCCCAGCATGTTGCATATTTCTTTAGACCCAGTTCTCTGATGATGGACTCAGGTTGCTCCTAGATTTTGACTGTCAAAAACGTTGCCGTGAGCACTCTTGTCTGTGTTCTGCTGTGTGGTGTGCAGAATGCAACTTCCCACTCAGCCACCACAAACTCCAGACCCTGTCATGCTTGGTCTTCCTCCTGCTGGTCCTTCTTGGCTGTCCTAATGTCCCTAACACAGTCCTTCCCTATCTGACCTGTGGGAATGGACCAGATGCCCTCAAATTGTGATGTCAGTTCATTGTGTTTCCTTAAACGTGACAGTGAGCTTTGCAAGAACAAAATTCCCCGGTCGTACCACACAGTAGGTGTTGAAAAAAATGCCTTGCTCAGTGACTTGAACTGAATGGTACTGTTCCTGCCTGGTCTCAGAGACCCATATGATTTTGTTGGCAAGACATTTCTTTTTTTTTTTTTTTGAGTTGGAGTGCAGGCTGGAGTGCAGCGGCACACTGGCAGCCACTGCGGCCTCGATTTGTTGGGCTCAGCCAATCCTTCTGCTTCAGCCTTCCAAGTAGCTGGAACTACGGCGTGAGCCACCACGCCTGGCTAATTTTTTATTTATTGTAGAGATAAGGTCTCGTCAAGTTGCACAGGCTGGTCTTGAACCCATGGACCCAAGCAATGCTCTCATCTCAGCCTCCCAAAGTGCTGGGATTACAGGCTTGAGCCACCGTGCAAGATTTCTATGACCAATGTGCAAAGTTACCTAATGAAATTTCAGTCCCTGATTGACAATGGTTTGACTTGTGCCTTTTCAACTTTAGGATGGTGCCAAAGTGATGCAGATTCAGCAGAAAGCAGGACAACACTCTCTCCTGACGCTGGGCAGCAGCAGCAACCAGAGCGACCATGAGGGCGAATAACCTGTACTCTGCAGTGGGCTGCACCAGCTGTGGGCTAGTGTCAGTGTCTGAGCACCTTCAAGGTAGGCTGGGGTAGCCATGATGTACTGTAGGGCAGGTGTATTAAAGGCATTTTCAGCTGGGCGTGGGGACTCACTCCTATAATCCCAGCATTTTTGGAGGCAGAGGCTCGAGGATTGCCTGAACACAAAGGTTTGAGATCAGCCTGGGCAACTTGGCCAGACCTTGACTCTACAATAAATCAAAAAATTAGCTGGCATGGTGGTGCATGCCTGTAGTTCCAGCTATTTGGAAGGCTAAGGCAGAAGGATTGCCTGAGCCCAAAAGGTCAAGGCTGGGCGTGGTGGCACAGCTGTGGTTCCAGCTTCTTGGCAGCCTAAGGTGGAAGGATCATCTGACTCTAGCAAATCGAGACTGCAGTGGCCCTGAGCATGCCATTACACTCTAGCCTAGGCAACAGAGTGAGACTCAACTCAAAAAAAGAAAACTCACGCTCTCCTTGCTCCATAAGAGGAAAGCATAACAGAATCCAGAAGCTTGACCCAGAATGCCTGGGAAGCGATGACCAAATGCCTCACTGCTGTCAACAGAAAGGAAAAAACTGAGGCAACATTCACATAAGAAGAGAGTTTATTTGGGTCAAGCTTAAGGACTGCAACTGAGAAGCAAGAAGCATAGGTTCGAGTTGTCCTGAATATGTACTCTGATTAGAAACAAGTTGTGTTTTTCTTTTTTTTCTTTTGAGTCAGAGTCTCACTCTCTTGCCCAGACTAGAGTGCAGTGGCACGCTCACAGCCACTGCAGCCTCGACCTGCTGGGCTCAGGTGATGCTTCCGCCTCAGCCTTCCAAGTAGCTGGAACTGAAGACACGCACCATCACGCCCAGCTAATTTTTTTGATTTATTGTAGGGACGAAGTCTCACCAAGTTGCCCAGGTTGGTCTCGAACCCTTAGGCCCAGGCAATCCTCTCTCCTTGGCCTCCCAAAATACTGGGATTACAGGCATGAGCCCCCATGCCCGGGTTTAAATGAATTTTTAAGGAAAATAAGAGGCAATTCTAAGTTGCTCACCAAGAATGTATATTAAGATAACATTTACTCTTAATTGGCTGTTCATTGTTCTTTGTATCACAAATTCCAGGCGCATGAAGATAATGAGTGAGGCAGCATGTCAGGAACAAAATGCCTTTAAGCGATTGGCCCTTGGATCCAGCAATCCCACTACTAGGTATCTACCCTAAGGAACAGAGGTCATTATATAAAAAAGATACCTGCACCTGCATGTTCATTGCAGCAGAATTTACATTTGCAAAGATGTGGTATTAACCTAAATGCCTATCCACCAATCAGTGGATAATGAAAAGTGATACACACACACACACACACACACACACACACACACACACACACACACCATGGAATATATGCAGCCATAAAAAATAATGTAACATGTTCTTTGCAGCAACATGGATGGAGCTGGAAATCATCGTTCTGAGTAAACTGACTCAAAAACAGAAAATCAAGCTCCACATGTTCTCACTTATATGTGGAAGCTAAACAGTCACAAAGATGGAAATAATAGACACCAGGGACACCAATAAATGGGGAGGAGGCAGAGGGGTTAGGATTCAGAAATGACCTACAGGCACAATATTCACTATCTGGGAAATGGGCCACCTGAGACCAAATCACCACCACTATACAATATATCCACGTAACAATATACATGTGTACTCCCTGACTCCAAATTTAAAAATTCATCCCAGGCCGGGCTTGGTGGCTCAGCCTGTAATCTCAGCACTTTGGGAGGCTGAAGCAAGTGGATTGCCTGAGTCTGTGAGTTTGAGACCAGCCCAGGCAAGGTGAGGCCTTGTCTTGGTGAGGCCTTGTCTCTACAATAAATCAAAAAATTAGCCTGGCATAGTAGTGTGTACCTGTAGTTCTGGCTTCTTGGAAGGCTGAGGCGGAAGGATCGTCAGAGCCCAGCAGGTGGATGCTGGGGGTGACTGTGAGTGTGTCACTGCCCTCCAGCCTGGGTGACAGAGTGAGACTTCAACTCAAAAAAAAAATTCATCCCAGCACTTTGGGAGGCAGAGGCGAGAGGATTACCTGAGCTCAGGGGGTTGAGACCAGTCTGGACAACATGGCGAGACCTTGTCTCCACAATAAATCAAAATATCAGCGGGGCATGGTGGCACATGCCTGTGGTTCTAGCTACTTGGTAGGCTGAGACAGAAAGATCACCTGAGCTCAGTAGGTCAAGTGCATGCCACTGCACTCCAGCCTGGGCGACAGAGTGAGGCTCCAGCTCAAAAATAAAATTAATTAATTGAATTTAAAATTTTTTTAGTTGGATGCAGCGACTCACATTGCGTGTAATCCCAACACTTTGGGAAATGGAGGCGAGAGGATTGCCTGAGTCCAGAGGTTCAAGACCAGCCTGGGCAACTTGGCGAGACCTTCTCTCTACAATAAATCAAAAAAATTAGCTGAATGTGGTGGCGCTCCCTGTGGTTCCAGCTACTTGGAAGGCTGAGGTGGAAAGATCACCTGAGCCCAGCAAGTCGAGGCTGTGATGGCTGTGAGTGACACTCCAATTAAAAAAAAAAAGAAAAAAAATTTTTTTAATTGGCCCTGGGTGTGGGGTTTTGGGGGTGTGACTAAGTCCCTCACTTCTAGCTCTCTGGGCCTGCAGGCCTCACAAAGCTCAGACTACTCTGAATTATTTTTCTTTTATTATTGCTCCAGTGACATAGAGCCCAGCTGGGTCTCAAACCCTTTAGCCACCAACCAGTTCTGAATGGGCAGGGGTGGGGGAAGGATGCAAGGACTGCAAGGACTCCCCCATCTGCCACATCTCTTTTGGGTTTGTTCAGCCACTTCAAAACAACATCAATGTCAATCAGACATCAGCTCATCCTGAGGAAGCCTCTACCTGACCTCTGTGGTTTGTTAAATCAAGGTTTCGGTAGGCCATTGTTAGGGCTGAGTCCCTGCACTAGGACCCAACAGGTGAGTTTGAACACCAAAATGGAGTCACTCACACCAAAGCTCCAAATCACCAAACCAAAACTGAGTTGTGATCTGGCCTTCTGAGAAGTCGGGAAAGAGAGATAACAGCCAAATTTCCCAAACAGGCCCATTTCAATGGGCAGAATAATAAAGTTCCATCTGTCTTTAATCCTACAATGAAGAGTCACTTGAAGAAACCTGATGTTATGGAATCAACCATGCTGCCCATCGAAGCTGGACTGGATAAAGAAAATGTGGTCCAAGCCGGGCTCGGTGGCTCAGCCTGTAATCCCGCGCCTTTGGGAGGCTGGGGTGAGTGGATTACCTGGGCCCGCGGGTTTGAGACCCACCGGGGAACTTGGCGAGACCTCATCTCTACAATAAATTAAAAAAATTAGCTGGGGGTGGTAGTGCGTGCCTGTATTCCAGCTACTTGGAAGGTGAGGCGGAAGGATCGCCAGAGCCCAGCAGGTCGAGGCTGCGGTGGCCGGGAGAAGCCACTGCACTCCAGTCTGGGCGACGGAGTGAGACTCCAACTCAAAAAAACAAAACAAAAACAAAAAATAGAAAATGTGGTCCATATGCACAATAGAATATCATGCAACCATAAAGAAGGACAAACATATGGACTTCACAGCAACTTGCATGGATTTGGAGTCTATCATACTCAGAAACAAAGAACAGAGAACCATATGTTCTTACTCATAAGCGGACCTTGAACAATTATCATAGCACTGTAAGAAAGGGATTGGTAGTAGTGGGAAACTGCCAGGGGAGGAAGGGACACCCCTCACCAACAAGGGTACCTGCAAAATGAACATTTGTATAACTAACCCTGAATTGTATCCCACATCTTAAAAAAAGGAAAGAAAAGAAAAGAAACTTGATGTTAACTAATCAGTTATTTCTTTTTCTTTCTTTTTTTGTTTAGCCAGAGTCTAGCTCTGTTGCCCAGACTGGAGTACAGTGACATGACCATAGCTCACTTCAGCCTCCAACCCTGAGTTCAGCTGATCCTCCCACCTCAGCCTCTGAGTAGCTAGGACTACAAGCATGCATCATCACACTCAGCTAATTTTTTTTTTATTTTATTATTATTATTTTTTTTGAGTTGGAGTCTTACTCTGTCGCCCAGACTGGAGTGCAGTGGCCGCTCCCGGCCACCGCAGCCTCGACCTGCTGGGCTCCGACGATCCTTCCACATCAGCCTTCCAAGTAGCCAGAATTATAGGCATGTGCTACTATGCCCGGCTGATTTTTTGATTTATTGTAGAGATGAGGTCTCGCCTGCCCAGGCAGGTCTCAAACCCACAGGCTCAGGCAATCCACTCACCTCAGCCTCCCAGAGGCGCGGAATTACAGGCTGAGCCACCGAGCCGGCTTTATTTTATTATTTTATTTTATGTTTTAGTAGAGACAAAGCTGGTCTTCCAAGCTGGTCTTGAACTCCTGGCCTTAAGTGGTCTTCCTGCCTTGGACTCCCAAAATGCTGGGATTACCAGCACACCCGGCCAAAGACTTTAAATTTGTTGTAATTTTATCTTTTGGAAGATCATTCGGTTATTACCCTGAGACTGTCTGGAACAACAGCAAGTGAGTCTGAGATTGTCAAATATGTAAATAACTGGTCACCTAATCAAAATGATCAAGCCATTACAACAATCCAGATGAGACATCCTCTGCTTTTGGATTTTGACATTCTGTACTTTTCATTTTCACTTAAACATGCATTTACAGAACACTCAGTATCCTCACTCAACCACATCGTCTGATGTTGGCAATTTCGTTTAAGTCAAAGAGAGTTAAAATGTATTTTAATCTTGAGACTTGTTTCTGCCTGTTGTTTTAAGACTGACTTCACTGGGAAGGTTCCAGGGTTTCACCAACTCCAGTTTAGGGCCCTGTCAAGTGCCATAGATGTACTGCTATTGCACAGTGCAACTGTCACCTCGAGCTTGATTTATTGGCTGTAACATACAGGTCGTTCTGAGCAGGAATACACCCCCCTGCCAGGCTGTGCTGCTCTTGATTGAGATGACATGAAAAACATCCCAACTCCGTCCTGCTTCTGTGACAAAACACTGTTCAAATTCTTATAAGGTAGGTCTGAACAAATTCCTCGCGGCATGTGAATAAGAACTGAGACTGAACCTTGCTTTAGAATGGGACACATTCCACCTGTAAGGAGGAAGCGTGTATCGAGGACCAGTGACAAACTGATTCCAGAGTAAAAGATGGCTGGGCACAGTGCCTCACACCTGCAATCCCAGCACTTTGAGGCCAAAACGGGAGAATTGCTTGAGCCCAGGAGTTTGAGACCAACCTAGGCAACACAGCAAGAGCTCATCTCTACAAAAAATTAGCCAGGCTTGGCGGTGTGTGCCTGTAGTCCCAGCAACTTGGGAGGCTGAGGTGGAAGGATCGCCTGAGCCCAGGTGGTTAAGGTTGCAGTGAGCTGTGATCTTGCCACTGCACTCCGGCCTGGGCAACAATGAGATCCCAACTCCAAAACCAAAACCAAAATAGAGCAAAAAATGATGTGAAGTTGTTGTTTGGTCTATGAATTTCCTCTCCTGACAGGGCCTTCTGTACAGGCCTGTGGACAGTGCTCGTACCTATAAAGATTGGGTTTCATCTCATCTCACAGGCTGAGTATACTTTATGGGTTCTTGTGAAAGGCATGATTTATGCTTTGAGACTCCTGGAAAAGCACATGGCTTTTAAAAATAATTTCTGAAAATGAATTTCTTTTTAGGGTCAGTGACATAGCCTTGTAGCTCAGGGGACTCAGGACTTGCCAACAGTTTTAGATGTTTCCCTCTTCCTTCAAAATTCACTTATTCTTTTTTTAAAAAGTAGTTATGTAAAATGTGTTCCTCTTCTTATCTTTTACGTATTTGGACCCCTATCCTCAGCATTCATCTGAGCCCCTCATCTGTAGTAGGTTAGCCATAGCTCTTTGTTGATTGAATGTCAGGGAGTCTGCACTTATTTGTCTCAGATGGAAGTAGGGGCGGGGCTGTGCCAGAACCGAGGTACTAGTTGTCTTTTACAAGGCATCTGCCGACAGCCCTTCCTGATCCATCACACGCTCCCTAATTAGGATTTCCAAGGGACTCTTGGGAGAGGTGGTACTGAGGATTCACTTTGTTCTGCTTCTCCTTGAAACGATCCTTTTCTCCCGAGCAGTCATCTAAAAGACTGAGAATCCATTCGCTCCAGCTCAGCTACTGGCTGACCCCAGACTGGCAAGGGAGGACACAAGCACACTAAGGGAATAAGAAAGGAGGAAAGAAATCAAAACAGCCCCGGGGCTCAGGAGACAGTCAGGTGCTGAGATGTGGCAGTATCCCCTTCCCGAGGGATGATTCTAATTGGGGCTAGAAGAAAGGGGTAAGGGGTGGGTGCTGTGTTGAGAAGACTTCCGCATATGGTGGAGGGGTAAGAGGGCACAGTAGCTCACCAATCTGCTCTCTAAACTCCCTTCAAATTCCTTGCTTAAAAAAATTTTTTAAGGCCAGGTGCAGTGGCTCACCCCCGTAAGCTCAGCACTTTCAGTGGCAGAGGCGGGAGGATTGCCTGAGCCCAGGGGTTTAAGACCATTCTGGGCAACTTGGCGAGAACCCATCTCTACAATAAATCAAAAAATTAGCTAGGCACGGTGGCATGTGCCTGTATTTCCAGTTACTTGGAAGGCTGAGGTGGAAGGTTTGCCTGGGCCCAGCAGGTTGAGGCTGCGGTGGTCATGAGGATGCCACTGCACTCCAGCCTGGGTGATAGAATGAGACTCCTAAAAAACAAAGAACGTTTTTTTTTTGGGCCATGCACAATAGCTCACACCTGTAATCCCAGCCCTTTGGGAGGCTGAGGTGGGAGAATCACTTGAGGCTAGGAATTCAAGACCAGCCTGGGCAAAAAAATCAAGACCCCATGTCTACAATAAAATTAAATTAAATTAACTGGGCCTGGTGGTACATGCCTATAGTCCCAGCTACTCTGGAGGCTAGAGGATGGATCAATTAAGCCCAGGAGTTTGAGGCTGCAGGGAGTTGTTTTTTTTTTTTTTTTGAGTCGGAGTATCACTCTATTGCTCAGACTGGAGGGCAATGGAATGCTTCCAGCCACCATAGCCTTGACTGCTGGACTCAGGCAATCCTTCCACCTCAGCCTTCCAAGTAGTTGAAACTACAGCATGTACCACCATGCCCAGCTAATTTTTTTTTAATTTATTGTAGAGACAAGGTCTCACCAAGTTGCCCAGGCTGGCAATCCTCTCTCCTCAGCCGCCCAAAGTGCTGGGATTATAGGCATGAGCCATTGCGCCCAGCCAGGTCTGAGATCACTTGAGTCTAGGAGTTTGAGGCCATCCTGGACAACATAGTGAGACCTCATATCTAAAGAAAGAAAGAAAAGAAAAAGAAAAAAAAAATGTGTGTATATATATATTATATATATGTAATATATATATATACACACACACACATACAATAAGTTATCATTTATGTAGATTTTAATTAAACTCCTTCTGTGTGTGTGTGTATATATAATATATATTTCTCGAGCTAGTGGGCTCAAGCAATCCTCTCACCTCAGCCTCCCAAAGTGCTGGGATTATAGGCATGAGCCACCGCACCCGGCCAAGAACCTAGTTTTCCTAGTTCTTTGCCAGGTCTGCTGGAGACCTATAGGTGGCTGGAGACCCTCTTGTTACCTGTGTTCCTGAGGGAGCTGTGTCTGCAAGGCCCAAGGCAACGAGGGAGGGCTGAGCAGAGAGGTCGGAGACGTGAAGATGCCCAAGTGCTGGCCTCAGTTCTCTTCTCCCCAACTAGGAAGGACTTTGGAATGCTAAACCAAAGGGAGGGAGCACCGAAGAGATAACTATCTGCCTTTACTGAATTTAGGTAAACTGCCTATGCATGCGATTCTTCTGGCTTTATAAATGAGGAAGTGTTCGAGTGCAGTGACTCACACCTGTAAACTCAGCACTTAGGGAGGCCAGGGTAGGAGAATTGCTTAAGTCCAGGAGTTCAAGACCAGCTGGGGCAACATGGCAAGACCTTATCTCTACAAAATAAAAAAATTATCTGGGTGTGGTGGCGTGTGCCTGTAGTCCCAGCTACTTGGGAGGCTGAGGTGGGAGTATCCTTTGAACCCAGGAGTTCAAGACTATGGTGAGCTGTGATGGATACTGGGTGACAGAATGAGATCCCAACTCAAATAATAATAATAATAATAAATGAGAAAGCAGGAGTGACAGAAAGGCAAGGCAGGAGCCTCATAAACGGTAGAGGATAAGGGACCCCTCACACCTCGATGCCACGTATGAGTCCAGCAGCAGTTTGGACAAGTGAAGTCTGGTGACCCTCCCCCTAGCCAAAAGCATGTGGCTATTTGTCCCATTCGTGTGCTGGTCTGTCTATGCTGTTCTGTAGTGACAATAGGTAAAACTCACCACCTTGGCTGTTAGCAATCAGACATTTATGTAGAATAAAGTCTGTTTTCTAGATTTTGTTTCTGGAATAAGTTCAGTGCTTCTGAAAGAGTAAGTTAATTGTCACTCAGGAAAATTAAAAGTGACTTGTTTCATAAGTTCTTGTCATAACTCATGAAATCCCCTGAGAACTCTTCAAGGGTTATCTATCCCAGAACAAGAGCGTGCATGTTAGCCAGGCATGGTAGCTTACACCCGTAATCCCAGCACTTTTGGGAGGCAGAGGTGAGAGGATTGCCTGAGCCCCCCAGTTCAAGACCAGCCTGGGCAAAATGGTGAGACCTCGTCTCTACAATAAATTAAAAAATTAACCAGGTGTGGTGGCGCACACCTGTAGTTCCAGCTACTTGGAAGGCTAAGGCAGAAGGATTGCCTGAGCCCAGCAGGTCGAGGCTGCAGTGGCCGTGAGCATGCCCACTGCACTCCAGCCTGGGCGACAGAATGAGACTCTGACACACACACACACAACACACACACACACACACACACACACACATACAAAAGAGTGTGCATATGGAAAACAGACAACTTAAGAAGTAAAAGGGTTATTCTGTGCTCACATGGTCGACACAACCTTCCTGTGATCTTGCCAATATGAAGAAAATAAAAATGGCTCTCATGTATTGAGCACCTGCTGAAAGTTAGGCAAACACTTTCTATGGATTATCTCTAAGTCACATCATAACCCTGCAAGTAAGGATTATGATCTTCATTTTACTCCTGAGGAAATGGAAACTTAAAATGATTACTTGAGTTACCCAAGGTTGCACTATGAATATGCAGCAGACTGGGAATTCAAATCTAAGTCTGTGTGGTTCCCAAGTCTATCCCTTAACTAGAAATACCAGTTTGACTTAGTGACACAATTTTAGGATTATCAAGAGACACTGACGAACAATATGGTCTGAGATCTGTGTATGGCCTGACATCCAGTATGCAACTCCCTTCATTAGGATTCTTGGAAAGAAGCAAGTCCAAAAGAATACACACAGTAAGAGGCTGGTGTGGTGGCTGAAGCCTGTAATTCCTGCACTTTGGGATACCCAAATGGGAGGATTGCTTGAGCTGAGTTCAAGACCACCATGGACAACATAGCAAGACCTCATATCTAAAAAAAAAAGAAGAAAAGTAAAGAAAAAAATATGTATATATACACACACACAGTAAGGTGTCATTTATGTAGATTTTTTTTTTTAGTTGGAGTCTCACTCTGTCGCCCAGGCTGGAGTACAGTGGCACACTCATGGCCACCCCAGTATCGACCTGCCAGGCTCCTGCGATCCTTTCGCTTCAGTCTTCCAAGTAGCCGGGACTACAGGAGTGCGCTACCACACCCAGCTAATTTTTTTTTTTTAATTGTAGAGACGAGGTCTCACCAAGTTGCCTGGTCTCACCAAGTTGCCTGGGCTACCAAGGTGGTCTCAAACCTGAGGGCTCAGGCAGTCCACTTGCCTTGGCCTCCCAAAATGCTGGGATTACAGGCTGAGCCACCAAGCCTGGCCTACGTAGATTTTTAATTAAACTACACACACACACACACACACACACGCACACACACACACACACACACAGAGACACACACACACACACATATATATTTTTAATAGGAGTCTTACTCTGTCACTCAGGCTAGAGTGCAGTTTCAAGCTCATGACCACTGCAGCCTTGACTGCTGGCTTTAGGTGATCCTTCTGCTTCAACCTTACAAGTAGCTGGAACCACAGGCATGCACCACCACACCTGACTAATTTTTTGATTTATTGTAGAGATGAGGTCTCATCAAGTTGCCCAGGCTGGTTTCAAACCCCTGAGCTCAGGCAATCCTCTTCTCCATCTCCCAAAGTGCTGGGACTATAGGCGTGAGTCACCGTGCCTAGCTTAAACTATATTTTAGATTGTTATATAATTTTTTGAAACACAAAATGCAGCCGGGTGCAGTGGCTCACACCTATAATACCAGCACTTTGGGAGGCCAAAGTGAGAGGACTGCCTGAGTCTACAGGTTTGAGACCAGCCTGGGCAACTTGGTGAGACCTCATCTCTACAGTAAATCAGAAATTAGCTGGGCTTGGTGGCGTATGCCTATAGCACCAACTACTTGGAAGACTGAGGCGGAAGGATCACCTGAGCCCAGCAGGTTGAGGCTGCGGTGGCGGTGAGTGTGCCACTGCACTGCAGCGTGGGTGACAGAGTGAGACTCCAACTCAAAAACACACACACACACACACACACACACACACACACACACACACACACACACACTGCTTACAGTTTCAAGATGATAAAATGATAACGTTTCTACCTCACTCTGTGTCTGAACATCCTCTGCCCACATAAAGGAGACAAAGACACAGGAACAGAATTCCTACTTTTTTTTTTGAGTAGGAATCTCGCTCTGTCACCCAGACTGGAGGGCAGTGGCACTCTCTGGCCACTGCAGCCTCGACCTGCTGGGTTCAGGCGTTCCAACTACAGGCACATGCCACCACGTCCGGCTAATTTTTTTTATTTATTGTAGTAATGGGGTCTCACCAAGTTGCCCAGGCTGGTCTCCAACCCGTGGGCTCAGGCAGTCCTCTCACGTCAGCCTCCCAGAGTGCTGGAATGATAGGTGTGAGCCACCGTGCCCAGCCTTAGAATTCCTACTTTTGATGAGACTGCCAGACTTCTGTAACCCTGAATCACAATGTAGAAGCATGGTAGCAGTGGGCAGAATGGAAAGTGACTCAACAGAGGGGAGGACAGTCAGACATGAGTGCCTACAGAGTGTCAGGTGGTAGAGAGGGAGAGTCAGGAGCTGAAAGCTGATTCGTCTTCTTTTTTTTTTTTTTTGAGTTGGAGTCTCACTCTATTGCCCAGGTTGGAGTGCAATGGCACACTCACGGCCACCGCAACCTTGACCTGCTGGGCTCAGGTGATCCTTCTGCCTCAGCCTTCCAAGTAGCTGGAATTACAGGCACGCACCACTATGTCCGGCTAATTTTTTGATTTATTATAGATAAGAGGTCTTGCCAAGTTGCTCAGGCTGGTCTCGAACCCATGGACTCATGCAGTCCTCTCGCCTTGGCCTCCCAAAGTGCTGAAATTATAGGCGTAAGCCACCGCGCCCGGCCAGTTGATCCTCTTTACCCAACCTGAGGACAAGGGAGCCGCAGGTGCTGGGTACCTCAGATGAGCGGGGCCAGGCAGGAGTGACTGACAGGTGTCATTGGAAAGTCTGGGTAAGGACTTGTCACACAGTAGCCCCACATCAGAGAGGGCTTGTGGTTAAGGTTCTTGCTGGGCACGATGACTCACGCTTATAATCCCAGTATTTTCGGAGGCAGGGACAAGAGGATTGCCTGAGCTCAGGGGTTCGAGACCAGCCTGAGCAACATGATGAGAACTCGTCTCTACAATTAAAAAAAAAAAAATCAGCCGGGCATGGTGGCACATGCCTGTTGTTCCAGCTACTTGGAAGACTTGAGACGGAAGAATCATCTGAGTCCAGCAGGTCGAGGCTGTGGTGGCCGTGAACATGTCACTGCACTCTAGCCTGGGTAACAGAGTGAGATTCTGAACCCCCCCCCAAAAAAAAGTTCTTTACCTATTCCAAAGATGTCACCCAGAGATCCGTCAGGGAAAGATGCTGGTTTATTGGACATACAGGAGGCATCGATGGTGGCAGGTAAGTGAAGAAAGAATCAGTTTTATAGGCAAGCAAGTTAGTTATTCAACTTGCTACACAGTGGTTACAATCACAGTCAGTAAGGATGTCGCCCACATTGTTCTCAGTTCTGTTCAATTACCTGCACCCTAGATTCATCACTGATCATATGCATATCCTGAAGAGACCAGCCTGAGCCAGAGGCGGCTCCCTGAGGAAGGGGCAGAAAGAAGCCCAGTATAGGGGAGAAAGAGGCAGTTTCCAGACAATTGCCTTACAGGACTAGTTAGACCCTCAGTTCCCAGCCCCTCCAGTTAGGCAACTACTCTTTCCCATTCATTAGGGGTTTAGAGCTTTATTTGGAAAAAGGGAACCAGAGATATTCCACCCAGGTAAGCAGGCTGATAGAAAGGAAGGCGTAAGGAAGGCTTGTCCCCAGAAGGCCAGGGGATTTGGTGTGTGTCTGCGTACAGAATGAGAACACCTGTTCTGCACTTTCCTACCCCAAGTTTCCAAAAGTTACATCTGCCTTTCCAATCTCTGGACAGGAGTCTCTACAAAGCAGCTTCCTACTCTGGAGGAAAGATGCGCTACATATTGACCTGCGAGAGTTTCAGATTAAAGAATGGAAATGCCACCAACTGTTTCCCTAGAAGAGCCCACCTTCCACAAGCCATCTTCCTGCCACAGAGTATCCTAAAGTTTTTAGTGTCTTCATCAACAGCATGTACCACCAAGAATATTGTGGAATAAAAGGAACAGAAAAAAATTATCCAAAAAAATGACAATACTTAGCTGGGCTCAGTGGCTCACGCCTAAAATCCCAGCACTTTGGGAGACTGGGGTGAGAGGATTGCCTGAGCTCACAGGTTTGAGACCAGCCTTAGCAACTTGGCAAGACCTCATCTCTACAATACATAAAAAAATTAGCAGGGTGTGGTGGCGTGTGCCTGTAGTTCCAGCTACTTGGAAGGCTGGGCAGAAGGATCATCTGAGCCCAGTAGGTCGCGGCTGTGGTGATCAGTGTTCCACTGCATTCCAGCCTGGGCGACAGGGTGAGAAAACACGACAGCTTTAAGGCACAGGAAAATATAAATAAGAAGTGAGTAGAGAACAAGAAAGAAAACCATGAACAAGCAGAAAGGAAAAGTTGGAAGAAGTCTCCCAGAGCGTATGAAGAAAAGACGAAGAGAGGGATAGTGTGAGGGACTAGGCAAGGCACTCAGAGGAGACCTCAGGGAGGACCTTCAGAGAAACAGACAAACAAACAAATGCAAGGTGGAAATTGTCAAAGAAACTGTTAAAGGAAATTCCCCAGAACTGAAAGACACAGGTTTCAAAACTGAAAGGGGCCATTTAATGTCCCAGAATAATGAATGAAAAACGATCAAAATCATGAACTTTGCATCAACCCAGATGGAATTAGAGTCTATACTACTGAGTGATCTTTCACAAAGAACTGAGTATCACATGTTCTCACTCGTAAGTGGACCTTGAACAACTATTGTAATACTATAAGAAAAGGATTGATAGTACAGGAAGCTGCAGGGAGGTGGGATTGACAGTAGGGGAAATTTGCCTGGGGAAGGGGGGCACACCTCATCAACAAGGGTACCTGCACAATGAATATTTGTATACCTAACCCTGAATTGTACCTCATAATTTTAAATAAAAAAATTTAAAGGTTAAAAAAAGAAAAAGAAAAACAAGATGTCAAGTTTCACAATATTAGAGATAAAGACCTTCACAACTTTCACAGAGGAAAAACCTATGAAGTGATATACAAAGGGTTGGAAATCAGAGCCTTATCAGCTTCTCAAAAGCCGTAAGAGTCCAGGAGCGGTGGCTTAAGCCTGTAATACCAGCACTTTCAGAGACTAAGGCGAGAGGATTGTCTGAGTCCAGGAGTTCGAGACCAGCCTGGGCAAGTTGGTGAGACCTCGTCTCTACAATAAATCAAAACATTAGCCGAACGTGGTGGCATGTGTCTGTAGTTCCAGCTACTTGGAAGGCTGCGACGGAAGGATCACCTGAGCCCATCAGGTGGAGGCTGTGGTGGCTGTGAGTGTGTCACTACACTCCAGCCTAGACAACAGAGTGAGCCTCTGACTCCAAAACAAAAAAGCCATAGAATAGGCAATAAGACAGTGGACTCCAGTATTCTACATTCAACCAAACTGTTATTCTGTTATTCATGTGCGAAGACAGAAAAAGATACTGAAGACCTCATAAATCCACCTCTCTTATATTCTTCCTCAGCAAGCTACTGGAAGATGCACCCCACCCAGGGAGGCAGCAGGAGAGGATCTATGTGGGAAGATGACTGTGCAGGCCAAAAGCCTAAAGCAAGAGGTCCCATGCTTCCAGGGTCTTGCTCCAGAGAAAGCAACTGGAATTTATAGATCATCTGACACAGGTGACTGTGTGAAAAGTCTTCCAGACACATTGGAAGAGATCTGATGAAGCTGTTGAAGGCAAGGGGAAGCTTGGACAAAGGTTTCAAAGGAGCTGGGCACAGTGGCTCATGCCTGTAATTCAGCGCTTTGGGAGGCCGAGGGAGGAGGATTGCTTGAGGCCAGGAGTTTGAGACCCACCTGAGCAACCATAATGAGACCTCACCTCTACAAAAAAAATAAAAGAATTAGGCAGGCATGGTGGTGCACACCTGTAGTCCTAGCTACTCAGGAGGCTGAGGCAAAAGAATCGCCTGAGCGTAGGAGGTTGAGGCTGCAGTAAGCTGTAGTGGTACCACCACCTTCTAGCCTATGACAGAATAAGACCTCAAATTTTAAAAAATCATCAAAGTTTTCAAAGGAAAAGAAGTACATAAATTAAGTAGTTATCAGTTTCAGGGAAAACGTCATGTAAGAAAGGAAATAGAATTATAGTATAGATTTATTATGCCATCTAACAAGATAGCCATGAAACTTGTGTGGATATTTAAATTTAAATTAGCCAGGAACGGTGGCTCATGCCTGTAAGCCCAGCACCTTGGGAGGCTGAGGCAAGAGGATTGCCTGAGCCCATGGGTTCGAGACCAGCCTGGGCAATGTGGCAAGACCTCGTCTCTACAATAAATAAAAAAGCAATTAGCCAATTGTGGTGGTGCACGCCTGTAGTTTCAGCTACTTGAAAGGCTGAGGCAGAAGGATCACCTCAGCCCAGCAGGTCGAGGATGCAGTGGCCATGAGCGTGTCACTGCACTCCAGCCTGGGTGACAGAGTGAGACTCCTACTCAAAAATCAATCAAACGAAAAAAAAGAACAAATGTTTATTAGAATGTTTTGGATTAGGAATGCTGAACTGCTAAGTATAAAATAAAACTGTTTCAAAATCCAAAATCCTAAATGCTTCTGGTCCCAAGGGATACCCAAGGGATCATACAGAAACAAAGAGGGAAATAGTAAGAATAAACAACTGGAAGACTGGAACAGGGCCATCCCTGAGGACAGAGGGAAGGCTGAGTGGAGACATACTTTTTTTTTTTTTTTGGAGTTGGAGTCTTACTCTGTCACCCAGACTGGAGTGCAGTGGCACGTTCCCGGCCACCGCAGCCTCGACCGGCTGGGCTTCTTCTAAGTAGCTGGAACTACAGGCGTGCACCATGCCCGGCTAGTTTTCTTTTCTTTTTTTTTTTATTGTAGAGACAAAGTCTCACCAAGTTTCCCAGGCTGGTCTCGAACCCGTGGGCTCAGGCAATCCTCTCACCTTGGTCTCCCAAATTGCTGGGGTTACAAGTGTGAGCAACCGTACTAGGCTAAGACGTTTTAAAAACTTTCAATGATTTTACCCAGGGCAGAACAAAACAGTAACCCGGTGCCACTTATTTCCAGATCAGCAGCTAAGGCAAGGGAACTGGAAAAACAATCCAAGCCAGGTGCCCTTGACAGAGAGCACTTTCCCAGGGTTATCTGAGGAGCAACAGATCATTGTCAGGGCAGGGCAGTTCCAGGACCCTGTGCAGCTGCCGGAAAGTTCTGTGGAGGAAGCAAGGGACCCAGCCTTGAGAGGGAACAGAGGTGAAGACAAGGTAGACAGGAAGCCTAACATGGGGTATGCTTTGTCAAATGTTCCCCAATCCTGAAAAGAAGAGAAAAAGGATCTCTTTGAAACATAACTGAGATGATTTTAGGATAATAACTAGCATTATGATAGTGATGTAAAGAAGGAGAATGGAAAACTGTGTTTCCTTGGGTAATTTTCTTTCCTTTCTGATCTCAAATTTTCTAATCTGTAAAATGAGGGGGTTGGACAAGATCCATGGCTATCAATCTTTGTTCTCCTTAATACTGATCTGCTTAATATCTGCATGTCAGTCTTTGCACCTCAAAATACATAAAATATTTTAAAGTAATCAGATTTTCTCTGGAAAATACAATAATAAACCTACTCATCAAATTTAATTTGAAACATAAGCCACAGATGGATTAAGAAGGCTTGTTTTCTAGTGTGATATTTAACAATTGAATGTACATTTATGGCTCTGCATTCATTTTATGATTATACTCTGTTTTTCATGTAGATGTGACTGTAAAACCCAGCTTCCAGGATATGATGAGGTCACTTGAACATTTTTAAGTTAAATCTTTATTGCAATTTATTTCCACAATTTTTATTTATTTATTTTTTTTTTTTATTTTTTATTTTTGAGTTGGAGTCTCACTGTGTTGCCCAGACTGGAGTGCAGTGGCTGCTCCCGGCCACCACAGCTTTGACCTGCTGGGTTCAGGTGATCCTCCTACCTCAGCCTTCCAAGTAGCTGGAACTACAGGTGGGCACTACCACACCCAGATAATTTTTTGGTTTACTGTAGAGACAAGGTCTCGCCATGTTGCCCAGGCTGGTCTCGAACCCCTGGACTTAGGCAATCCTCTCGCCTCGGCCCCCCAAATTGCTGGGATTAAAGACTTGAGCCACACCGCCCGTCCTATTTCCATAATTTTTAAAATGACCACACTAGGGGTTGTATTCTTAAGTAGACTGTGAATGTAGTCACAATTTTCTGTCTCAAGAGGAAAACAGCCATAGCAAGACCCTGTCTCTACCAAAAATACAAAAATTAGCCAGGCATGGTGATGTGTACCTGTAGTCCCAGCTCAGTAGCTGAGGTGGGAGGATTGCTTAAGCCCAGGAGGTAGAGGCTGCAGTGAGGCGTGATTGTGACACTGCACTCAAGCCTGGATGACAGAGTAAGAACCTGTCTCAAAAAAAAAAAGAGGAAAACACCCACGCGTGTGAAGCTTTATACAGCATTTCTTTGAGCCATCAGTCTGGTGATTATTCTTTGAGAAGTCATCATGGGTGGAGAAGCAGCTAAATCAATCTTTGTTTCCACAAGCATACCAGATTTAAAATTTTCTTTTTTGTGACTATGATGTTGCCATAGCAGAGAAAACATTTTTGCCTTTTAAAAAATTAGGTTTCTTGCTGGGCGTGGTGGCTCACGCCTATAATCCCAGCACTTTGGGAGATGGAGGCAAGAGGACTAGCCTGAGCCAAGGATTCGAGACCAGCCTGGGCAACACGGCAAGACCTCGTCTCTACAATAAGTCAAAAAATTAGCTGGGTATGGTGGTGCATGCCTGTAGTTCCAGCTACTTGGAAGGCTAAGACAGAAGGGTTACCTGAGTCCAGCAGGTCGAGGCTGAGGTGGATGTGAGTGCGCCACTGTACTCCAACCTGGGCAACAGTGAGACTCTGACTCAAAAAAAAAAAAAATCCAACAAAATTCCATTTCAGTGCAGCACGTTTTAATAATGAGTATGTTGCTTTGACTTAATAGCTGTGTATGGCCTCTGTGGCATGGCAGGCTCCCTCCTCTTGGGAACTGAGAGTAGCAAGCTATCTTTTCTTTTCTTTTCTTTTCTTTTGAGTTGGAGTCTCACTCTGTCGCCCAGACTGGAGTGCAGTGGCTGCTCCTGGCCACTGGTTGTATGCCATCGGCAAGGGCAGAGGAAGGCCCCACCTGTCTAGATGTCCTTTAAGTTCCCACAATACAAGAAAGCTCTGAATGAGCCTTGGATGTTTGTGGATTTCCTTACAGCTGAAGATTATTTTAGGCTCACTGCTGCCTCTAGCCTTGGCTCTTAAATGAACTCCTTGTATCAGAAGAGATTTACTGCTCTAACTATATCTGTATCTCAATTTAATGAAAATGTTAAGGATGCTTTGATGGTCTTGTGCCAGTGTAATTTTAAATAAAATGTCTTCAATCCTTGGCAGCATAGGCTGCACTGATGTGTAACTATCAGAAAGTAGTTAAGTGAAGTGCTGTCCGCAATATTGTCTTTACATCAGCTTGTTTTACAGCATTTTTTTCCTAGAGCAAACAAAATAAGTTTTATGGATATCTTTGAGGCAAAGCCTCGCTATGTTGCTAGAAACTAAACCCTGGCTGAATGTAGATTATGAAGCAATGTGTCTTAGGTGGAAATATAAGTCTTTTGAGTTATGTAGGAACTCTGAATCTGAGTCCTAGTGGTGCACTTGCCAGCTAGGAAACTCCTTGTTTAACTTTCTTGCTAAGCTTCCGTTTCCATATTTGTGAGATGTGAATAATAATATTCCCCTCATAGGATTGCTGTAGTTAAATAAGTTTAAAAAAACCTGTACAGCACATAGCATGATACCTGACAGAATAGAGATGCTCAGTAAAGAGTAGCTTTTATTTTTCACTGCTGTGCTTATGTACGCCAACACTTAATTACTTTTGGGTGACTTTGAGCAGAAGTGTAAGTACATCTTTCCAAAGCACAGTATGCTCTGAGTTTTGAAAGGAGGAACTCTCCTTGACTATCCTGGCAATCGCGGCTGTCCAAGGCCACGTGGAACATTTGCAACTTGGCCTCCTACTTCCTACACATTGAAGGACTGCCAAACACACTCTTAATTGTCTAACCTTTTAAAATGATTAAAATGATGATGATGATAATGCATAAAAATAATACCAGTAGAATGTTAACAGCGTATTATCAAAACTTGGTCTTTTGACATTGTTTATTATCAAACTTTTTTTGGCCTATGAACTTAGCAAAATGCCCTTCGAGTACAGGTGTTTATCGTCAATAACAATAGTCTAAAACGACTAGGCTTGTTCAAGATTTGTATTGTCAAAATGTAGATCTCAGTGGGTGCAGTGGCTCATGCTTGTAATGCCAGCACTTTGGGAAGCCGAGGTGAGAGGATTGCTTGAACCCAGAAGTTGGAGACCAGCCTGGGCAACATAGTGAGACCTTGTCTCTTAAAAATATAAATATATCTAGATCTCAAGAGTCCTCCAGGCCAGGCCTTCAGTCCCACAAGGCATTTTGCCCACTTGGCAGATGAAGCTGGTGAAATTAAGTGACTCACGAAGTCATGCATTCAGGATGGGTTGGCAGAGGCTGGAACCCGTGTCTCCTTCCTCTGGACAATGCTTTACTACTAGAAAATAGCTTAAACTTTAGGAAGTTGAAAGCATGCATGGATATTTATGAATATGCCTCAATCTGCTGTTGACAGCATAAATAAGGACTCACCAAAGAGCAACGTGGCCATCTGTGCATTGTGACTACAAAGTTAAGGCTAGGTGAGCTGTCATGGTGTAGATACAGTTCAGTTTTTTCTTGAGTAGGAGACTCACCTTGTCACCCAGGAGTGCAGTGGCACATTCACAGCCACCGCCGTAACCTCGACCTGCTGGGCTCAGGCAATCCCTCCTCCTCAGCCTTCCAAGTAGCTAGAACTCCAGGCATGTGCCACCACACCTGGTTAATTTTTTGATTTTTTTTTTTTTTATTTTTTGAGTTGGAGTCTCACTCGGTCACCCAGACTGGAGTGCGGCAGCCTCGACCTGCCGGCCTCCGGCGATCCTTCCGCCTCAGCCTTCCGGGTAGCCGGAATTACAGGCATGCACTGCCACGCCCGGCTGATTTTTTGATTTGTTGTAGAGATGAGGTCTCGCTGCCCAGGCGGGTCTCGAACCCGCGGGCTCAGGCAGTCCACTCACCTCAGCCTCCCAAAGGCGCGGGATGACAGGCTGAGCCCCCGAGCCCGGCTAATTTTTTGATTTATTGTAGAGACGAGGTCTCACCAAGTTATCCACGCTGGTTCGAACCCTTGAGTTTGGGCAGTCCTCTCGCCTCTGTCTCCCAAAGTACTGGGATTACAGGCATGAGCCACCATGTCTGGTTACACCAGTTCAGTTTTAGCAGAACAAGAACCTCCTCACAGCCCATCACCTCAAGGAGCCTTCTGAGACGAGGAAAGTCTGAGTGATGATGGGAGTGAGCCCCAGGCTCAGAAGCGGGGACCGGCTCGCTCCCTGCCGCGGCAGGCCTGCCCCCACGGCTCGGAGCGGTCGGGCTCCTGGGCCCTCTCCTTCCTGTCTCAGGCACATTGGCTTCCTTCTGTTCGGAGTAGGCCTTTGCCCGCCTTCTTGTCCTGTCTCCTTGCCCTTCCAGGATGCCTTTCTTGTGCGTTCAGCCTCCACTTTCTGCTCTTTCCATTTCGGTTATCAATTCATTTCTACCGGGCACGGTGGCTCACGCCTGTAATCCCAGCACTTTGGGAAGCAGAGGTGAGAGGGTTGTCTGAGCCCGGGGGTTCCAGATCAGCCTGGGCAACTTGGCGAGATCTCATCTCTACAATGAATAAAAAAAAAAAAAAAATTAGCTGGGTGTGGTGACTCACACCTGTGTTGCCAGCTCCTTGGAAGGCTGAGGCAGAAACGCCTGAGCAAAGCAGATTGAGGCTCCAGCCTGGGCGGCAGAGTGAGATTCCAACTCAAAAAAAAAAGAAAGAAAAAAATTCATTTCTCAAGGCTGAAAGCCTGAGACATAGATCTTCAGGGAACAACTTCATGCCTAGATTTTGAGACCCTGGCAGTGCCTTGGCCGGTGCCCCCAGGCTTTGGGGCACAGAGCTGACATGGCCCCCAGGGCACCACTCATAAGGCAGGACAGGGCTCATGGCTTGCCATGCAGGGGCTTCTAGCAGCACAGTGGGCTGTCTCCTGCTGCAGCTTCCGAAGAGGATGGACATCTTAGGCTACGGGACGTTTTTTTACCTTATTGGGTGCCTGTGACTCATGGGGGCATTGCCCAAGTGCAGTTGCCATCTGAGTTTGGAGTGTCCTGGGCCTGATACAGGCAAGAGTCTCAGTGAAGGTGTGGACCGTGGGCCTCAGGTCACTAAGCCTGAGTGTGCATATCTGTTGCACGGTGAGGATCTCAGAACAGCCGCTACAGCACAGCCTTGTCTTCTCATGGGGAAATTCAATCCAAGGTGCAGAGCAAGTCAGTTGGCAACAGTCAGCGCCTGGAGGAATGCAGGCAGGGGTGAGTTGCCTGATGATCCCACAGTAATCCCTACAGGAGTCTTGACTAAAGCCACCACGGGGTGAGGATGGAACCACCCCTAAGACACAATTCATGGGCTGATGCGATTCTACCAAGAGGCAGAGCAAGACTTGTCCCAGTGCAGACTGGAAACTGTTTTCAAACCACTGTGGAGCTGGCATCCTAGGCAGAGCTCACACTTGGTGCCAGAGACCGGGAACTCCACGGGAAAGGGAAAGAAGGGATTTCAGAAATTCTGGAGAGGCCAGAAAGGGGACTCTAGCAAGGCCTGTTTATTGGGCTTGCTGCTGTGGCCACCACATCTTGAATACCACCCTCTGGAAGGGGAGAGAATGCTCAGGGCACACCCTCTGCCCTCTAGGAGGTGACTTAGTGTTGCCATGAACTAGGAACTCTTCACATGGGCTCTGGCTAACCCCATGGATTTGCATTTTGGTGAGTCTAAAATAGCATCTGTCATCCTCATAAATGTTTCCGCATCCCTGCTGTGATCTCTGGTATGTTGTATCTTGATTTTTATTCATCTCAAAGTATTTTCTGATTTCCTTCTGATTTCTTCTCAACTCCATGGGCTATGTAGAAGTGTGTTGTTTAATTTCCACATATTTATGAATTTCCCAAATCGTCCCTGCCATTAATTTCTAATTTATTCCTACATGGTCAGAGAACATACTTTGTGTTATTTCTTTCTTTTTCTTTCTTTCTTTTTTTTTTTTTTGAGTCGGAGTCTCACTCTGTTGCCCAGGCTGGAGCACAGTAGCATGCTCACGGCCACCACAGCCTTGACCTGCTAGGCTCAGGTGATCCTTCCACCTCAGCCTTCCAAGTAGCTTGGAACTACAGGCACATCCCACCATGCCTGGCTAATTTTAAAAAAATTTATTATAGAGAGGAGTTATTGCCAAGTTTCCTGGGCTGGTCTCGAACCCCTGGACTCAGGCAATCCTCTTGCCTCGGCCTCCCAAAGTGCTAGGATTACAGGCTTGAGTCACTGTGCCTGGATTCTTCTTCTTCTTCTTCTTCTTCTTTTTTTAATTTTTCTTGAGTTGGAGTCTTACTCTGTGGCCCTTACTCTGTGGCTGGAGTGCAGTGGCATTCTCGTGGTCATCTCAGTCTCGCAGCCTCAACTTGTTGGGCTCAGGTGATCCTTCCACCTCAGCCTTCCAAGTAGCTGGAATTACAGGTGCATGCCACTATGCCCAGTAAATTTTTTAATTTATTATAAAGACGATGTCTCACCATGTTTCCCAGGCTGGTCTCAAAGCCCTGGGCTCAGGCAGTCCTCTGGCCTCTGCCTCCCAAAGTCCTGGGATTACAGGCAAGAGCCACCCCACCCTGCTGGCATTTTATTAATGAAGTTTATTTTTCAAAAATAAATTTATTATCATTAAAATTATTATACATACAGAGGCCAGGCATGGTAGCTCATGTCTGCAGTCCCAGCAGTTTGGGAGACCAAGATAGGAAGAAAATTTGAGCCAAAAAGTTCAAAACCAGCCTGGGCAACAGAACAAGACCTTGTCTCTATAAAATAATTTAAGGCAGGGCATGGTGACTCAAGCCTATAATACCAGCACTTTGGGAGGCCAAGGTAAGAGATTTGCCTGAGCCCAGGGTTTGAGACCTCGTCTCTACAATAAATAAAAAAATTAGCTGGGCCTGGTATCACGCGCCTGTAGTTCCAGCTACTTGAGAAGGCTGAGACGGAAGGATCACCTGAGCCTAGCTGGTCGAGGCTGCATTGGCCATGAGCCACTGCACTCCAGCCTGGGCAACAAAGTGAGACATCGACTCAAAAAAAATAAATAAATAAAGACTGAGCATGGTGGCCCACACCTGTAATCCCAGTACTTTGGGAGGCCAAGGCAAGAGGACTGCCTAAGCCCTGAAGTTTGAGATCATCCTGAGCAATGTGGTGAGACATTGTATCTATAATAAATTTTTTTAAAAAAGTTAGCCTGGCATGGTGGCATGCTCCTGTCGTTCCAGCTACTTGGAAGGCTGAGGTGGAAGGATCACCTGAGCCCAGCAGGTTGAGGCTGTGAGGCTATGATGGCCATAAGTGTGCCACTGCACTCCAGCCTGGGTGACACAGTGAGACTCCAACTCAAAAAATAAAAAATATATAAATAAATAAAATTTTAAAAATTAGCCCGACATGGTGGCACACACCTGTAGTCCTAGCTACTTGGAAGGCTGAGGAGGGTGGATCCCTTCAGCCCAGGAAGTTGAGGCTTCAGTGAGCTGTGATGGTGCAACTGTACTCCAGTCTAGGAGACGGAGTGAGATCTTGACTTAAATATATATATCTAAAATGCATACAGAAAGTATATTAAACATATACCTAGATTTTAGAGAGTAATAGCAAAGCAAACATCTCTGGGAAGACCACATGGCTTGAGAAACTGTTGTCAGTAGGCTCCCTTTGTGACTTTCCTAGTCAATAACTACCAACCCACTTTTGCAACAAACTATTCTTTGTATTTCTTCTAATTTTATTTATTAAAATGTCTTTCTGTGTTTTATTATTGGAGAATCTTTTTTTTTTTTTTTTTTTAGTTGGAGTCTCACTCTATCACCCAGGTTGGAGTGCAGTGGCACACTCACAGCCACCGCAGCCTCGACCTGCTGGGCTCAGGCAATCCTTCTGCCTCAACCTTCCAAGTAGCTGGAACCACAAGCGTGTGCCGCCACCCCCGGCTAATTTTTTTATTTATTGTAGAGATGAGGTCTCACCAAATTGCCCAGGCTGGTCTTGAACCCCTGGACTCAGGCAATCCTCTCACCTTGACCTCCCAAAGTGCTGGGATTACAGGCTTGAGCCACTGAGCCTGGCCTTCTTTTTTAATTTTAGATTCAAGGTGTACATGTGCAGATTTGTTTCATAGGTATATTGTGTGGTACGGTTTGAGCTATTATTTTATTTATTTTTAAAATTTTTATTTACTTTTTTTTTTTTTTAAGTCTGAGTCTCACTCTGTCGCCCAGGCTGGAGTGCAGTGGCACACTCATGGCCACTAACGCCTAGACCCATTGGGCTTTGGTGAGCCTCCTGACTGACTCAACCTTCCAAGTAACTGGAATTACAGGGGTGCACCACCATGCCCAGTTAATCTTTTGGTTTATTGTAGAGACAAGGTGTCGCCAAGTTGCCCAGGCTGGTTTTGAATTTTTTTGTAAAGACAGTATCTCACTGTTGCCAACGCTCGTCTCAAACTCCTAGGCTCAAGCAGTTCTCCCACCTCAGCCTCCCAAGACAGGCACTACAGGTGTGAACCATCATACTAGGTCTAAAGATACTAAGATATTTACAGATGAAATGATGTCTGGAATTTGCTTCAAAGTAATGGAAGAGGGTGGATCAATTACACAAGATTGGCCACAGTGGATGATCATCAAAGTTGGATGACAGTTAATGGAAGCTGATTACACTAGTGTCTGTTTTATTTAGTTTGAAATTGTCTTTTAAACATGTAATTTTTTTTTTTGAGTTGGAGTCTCACTCTGTCACCCAGACTGGAGTGCAGTGGCATGCTCACAGCCAATGCATCCTTGACCCGCTAGGCTCAGGTGAGCCTTCCACTTCAGCCTTCCAAGTAGCTGGAACTACAGGTGTGTGCCTCCACGCCCAGCTAATTTTTTGATTTTTATAGAGGCGAGGTCTCACCAAGTTGCCCAGGTTGGTCTCAAATCCCTGGACTCAGGCAATCCTCTTGCCTTGGCCTCCCAAAGTAGTGGGATTACAGGCTTGAGCCACCGCGCTCAGCTGTAAAAAAAGTATTTTTAAAGTCCTTGAAAGTCTTTCAGTAGGAATTATGTTAGACACAGATAAATCATCTTTTGATGAGCCAGTTTTTCTTGTAGCATGAGGATAGATTTCTTTTCATTTTTTATTTTTTGTGTAGGAGTCTCACTCTGTCACCCATGCTGTGGCATGCTCATGGTCACTGCAGCCTTCACCTGCTAGGCTCAGGTGATCCTTTCGCTCAGCCTTCCAAGTAGCTGGAACCACAAGCACAATAATTTTTTGGTTTATTGTAGAGATGAGGTCTCACTAAGTTGCCCAGACTAGTCTCGAACCTCTGGACTCAGGCACCTGTCTTCTCACTGCCGCCTCCCAAAGGGCTGAGATTACAGGTGTGAGTCACCATGCCCGGCTAACATGACAGATTTCTAGTTCTTCAGGGAGGTACCAAGTGAAGAGTCAGCTCACATAGCAGGGTCACGTGACAGAAGCATCAAATCAGCCCAGAAAAGGTCCTGCCATAGGCAGTGTGTTGGAAACTGGCAGATGATAGGGCATCAAAACTGAGTGTGGCAGAAGTTCAGTCGATAGTACCCTCTTCCTACCAATATGCTTAACCAATCAGAGCACCTGAAAGAGACCCAGGAGATGGAAGTCAACATACCTCAATCCCCAGCAATGCTAATCTTGGTATGAGAGTCACATGGGTGTGCTCGCTTCTCTCCCTGGCCTAGACCTTAAAAGAGTTTATTTGAAGCAAAATCTGAGACTTCAATTAACGGTAGTCAATATCTGTCTGGGGATGAGGAGACACCCTTTATTAACAAGGGTGCCTGAACGATGCACATTTGTATACCTAACCCTTAACTGTACCCCACAATTTTATAATAAAAAATATGTTTGAAAAAAAATCTAAGACTTCAGAGCAGACTCGCCGGGTCACAAACTGGATATTACACATATATATGTGTCTGTGTGTGTGTGTGTGTGTATGTGTGTGTGTGTGTGTGTATTTTTTTTGAGTCAGTGTCTCACTCTGTCACTCAGGCTGGAGTACAGTTGCCTGCTGGGCTCAGGCAATCCTTCTGCCTTAGCCTTCTGAGTAGGTGGAACTACAAGCATGTGCCACCACACCCAGCTAATTTTTTTTTTTTTTTTTTTGAGTTGGAGTCTCACTCTGTCGCCCAGACTGGAGTGCAGTGGTCCCTCCCGACCACCGCTGCCTTGACCTGCTGGGCTCCAGCGATCCTTCCGCCTCAGCCTTCCCAGTAGCCGGAATTACAGGCATGTGCTACCACGCCCGGCTGATTTTTTGATTTATTGTAGAGATGAGGTCTCACTGCCCAGGCGAGTCTCGAACCCGTGGGCTCAGTCAATCCACTCACCTCAGCCTCCCAAAGGCGTGGGATTACAGGCTGAGCCACTGAGCCTGGCTGCTAATTTTTTATTTATTGTAGAGATGAAGTCTTGCCAAGTTTCCCAGGCTGGTCTTGAACCTTTGGACTCAGGCAATTCTCTTACCTTAGCCTCCCAAAGTGCTGGGGTTACAGGTGTGAGCCACTGTGCCCAGCCTGGATATTACCAATATTTTTAATATTTGCTGGTCTGACAGGCAAAAAATAAGCATGTCTTTTTAATTGTCAGAATCTGAAAAATTTCAAAATTGGCAAATTTTGGACTTTTTTTATGAATCAAGGATTTCTTGACATATTAAAGTTGCTATATATATTAGTTGGAAAACAGTGTACTCATCCAGTGACTTTCAAACTTTTTGGATGCTGACATAAAAAATACATTCTATATTGTGACTTTGTTCATATTTCACAAGATTGGCTATATATGTATGCACACACACATATATATACACATACACATTGTGTTGGAAGGGTCTTAGTCTATTTGTGCTACTGTAATAAAATTCCTTACACTGGGTAATTTATTTATTTACCCTTTTTTCCTTTTTCTTTTTATTTTTTGAGTTGGAGTCTCACTCTGTCACTCAGACTGGAGTGCAGTAGCCGCTCCCGGCCACCTCAGCCTCGACCTGCTGGGCTCCGGTGATCCTTCCGCCTCAGCCTTCCAAGTAGCTGGAACTACAGGCGCGCACTACCACGCCCGGCTTATTTATTATTTATTTATTTATTTATTGTAGAGATGAGGTCTCATCAAGTTGCCCAGGCGCGTCTCGAAGTCACGGGCTCAGGCAATCCACTCACCTCGGCCTCCCAAAGTGCTGGGATTACAGGCTGAGCCACTGGGCCCGGCACCTTTTTTTCTTTTTTAAATGAGACAGGGTCTTGCTATGTTGTCTAGGCTGTAGCCTCAAGTGATCGTACCACATTGGCCTCCCAAAGGACTGGGATTACATGTGTGAGCCACTGGACCTGGCCAACTGGGTAGTTTATAAACAACAGACATTTATTTCTCACACTTCTGTAAACTGGGGAGTCCAAGATCAAGGCACCAGCAGATTCAGTGTCCAGTAAGGGCTCTCTGCATCACAGGAGGTGCCTTCTTGCTGTGTCCTCACGTGGCAAGAGGGGCAACAAGCTGCCTCAGGCCTCTTTTATAAGGGCACTAATCGTGTTCATGGGAGTGGAGCCTTTTATAACTTAAGATCTCCTAAAGGACCCTCTTGTTAAAACGATGACATTGGGGATTAAGTTTTAATCTATGATTCTGGGGATACACCGACATTCAGACAATAGCAGTATGTGTGTATCTATCTAACTACCTCTATCTCTATCTATCTATCAATCATCTATCTATCTATCTTTGTATGTATATGGCAGTATTTTTCAGACTGTGAGCTGAGATCCATTAGTGGCTTGTGAAGTGCATTTAGTGGTTCGCAACTAGTATTTTTTAAAATGAGACAGAATTGTAAAAATCAATGTATTCACATAGTAACGGTAAACATTAGTTTCAAAATTTGTTTTTTCCAGTTAAAAAAATGGACAAAGGAGGCCGGGCGCAGTGGCTCATGCCTATAATCCCAGCACTTTGGGAGGTGTAGGCAAGAGGACTGCCTGAGCTCATGGGTTCAACACCAGCCTGGGCAACTTGACAAGATCTCACCTCTACAATAAATAAAAAAATTAGCCAGGCATGGTGGCACGTGCCTGTAGTTCCAGCAACTTGGACGGCTGGGGCAGAAGGATCACTTGAGCCCAGCAGCAGGTCGAGGCTGCGGTGGCCATGAGTGTGCCACTGCACTCCAGCCCGTTGGACAGAGTGAGACTCTAATTTAAAAAAAAAAGCACTTTTGACTTAGGATATTTTCATTTTATAATAGGTTTATCAGGACGTAGCCCCACCTTAAATCAAGGAGCATCTGTACTGTCTATGATAACATTTATGTATGTGAGTGTATGCATAACTATGATGTAGGATATATATTAATGTTTATGTATGTTATGTATGTATATGATGTTTTATGTGCATGTGTCTTGTATCTATGAGATTAATACCTGCATGTGTGCACACATGGTAAATATTCACACTTCTGTCTTTGTGGCATGCCATGTAACACGAAGGATGTAAACATGAGGCGCCTAAAAGCTAATCCTTTCCCGCTGCTCTCACTCAAGGTTGGCATAATATCGGAAGCTTCCAGGCGCTTCCCAGAAGGGCGCGCGAAGAGCACCCGGCCCGCACCGGTCCACCCACGGCCCCTTCTGACCGCCCCAGGGGCGGGGCCTGCCTCGCCCAGGTCACCGGGCTCGTCCCCGCCCCCGGCGCGCCTCGCGGGCCCGCGCACGCCGGCGGGGACGCCGGGGGACCGCCGGGCCGTCGGCGGCGGGGGCGCGCACGCTCGCGGAGTCGCGCACGCAGCTGCGGCAGGCCGCCATCTTCCCTCCCGAGGCTGCTGTTCCCGGTGCGAGTGCCGGGTCCGCGGCCCGCCGGCGCCCCTGCCGCGGCCGCAGCGGTGGGCGGGCGTGGATGAGGGGGGAGGCGAGGCAGGGCCGCCCCTCCAGTGTCGCCGCCCCTCCCGCCGCAGGGCAGGGCTGGGAGGGCAAGCCCGGGGGCGGGCCCGGGTCGTCTCCGGCCGCCGCCTCGTCCTCACTGCCCTCGGGCTGGGCGGGCGGCCGCCGAGACCCTCCCCAGGCCCGTTCTCACCTCCCCGCCCGCCCGCCCGCTGCACTCGGGTCCGGGCGCCCCAGATGGGATAAGCTGTCAAGATGTTCAGCTTTGAAGGGGATTTCAAGACGCGGCCCAAGGTGTCCCTCGGCGGCGCGAGCAGGAAGGTAAGAGCCAGCCTGGGCACCGCCTCTGCGGCTCGGGCCTCCCCGGCGGCCGGGCCGGGCTCAGGGCAGATTCGGCGGCCCGGGAGCCGCTCCGCGCGCAGGCCCGGGAGGCTGCGGCGAGGCGGGCGCCTGCTTCAGAGCAGCCCGGACAGAGAACGAGGTCGTGGAGAAAAGGCCTTTGCACGTCGGAGTCGCCGCGTTTCGGAACCTGCGGGAGCCCTTTCAAGTGTTTAGGCAGGAAATAATTTCGGCGCGCGTTTGCTCCGCTAGAGGTGAAGTTACGCTTTCTGTGTGTTTCTTTTCAGAAATGCACTTTCCATTCTTGATCCCGTGGGACGTTAGGTAGCCATTGCCGTGGACTGCTACACGAAGAGTATTTTCTCTCGTAGAAAGTCAACAGGACGCACTTGGCAATGTCAGTCGTCTGTGTCTGAAATGGGCCGGGCGCGGTGGCTCACGCCTGTCGGGCCAGCACTTTGGGAGGCGGAGGCGTGAGGATTGCCTGAGTCCAGGTGTTTGAGACCTGCCTGGGCAACTTGGTGAGACCTCTTCTCTACGATAAATCAAAAAGTTAGTGGGGTGTGGTGGCACACGCCTGTGGTTCTAGCTACTTGGAAGGCTGAAGCGGAAGGATCGCCTGAGCCCGGCAGGTCCAGGCTGCGGTGGCCGTGAGCGTGCCACTGCACTCCAGCCTGGGCGCCAGTGAGACTGCAACTCAAAAAAAGAAGGAAAAAAAAGTCTCTGAAATGGGCCGGGCACGGTGACTCACTCCTGTAATCCCACCACTTTGGGAGGCCGAGGTGAAAGGATTGCCTAAACCCAGAGGTTTGAGACCAGTCTGGGCAACTTAGCGAGACCTCATCTCTACAATAAATCGAAAAATTAGCGGGGCATGGTGGTGCGTGCCTGTAGTTCCAGCTGCTAGGAAGGCTGAGGCGGAAGGATCACCTGAGTCCAGCAGGTTGAGGCTATGGTAGCGTGAGCGTGCCACTGCATTCCAACCTCGGCAACATAGTGAGACTCCAACTAAATAAAAATAAAAATCTCTGAAACGGGCGGGGTGCCGTGGCTCACTCCTGTAATCCTAGCACTTTTGGAGGCCAAGGTGGGAGGATCCGCTTGAGGTTAGGAGCTTGAGGCCAACCTGGGCTGCAGAGCAGACCTCGTCTCTACCCCCTCCCAAAGAAATAGTACTGATGTGGTGGCATGTGCCTGTTGTCCCAGCTACTCAGGTTGCTGAGCCTGGAGGACAGCCTGAGCCCAGGAGGTCAAGGCTGTGGTGAACCGTGATCGTGCCACTGCAAGCTAGTCTGGACGACAGAGTGAAACCCCTGCTCAATAGAACAAACAAAAAACCCCCTGAAAAATGGAGGCAGAACTCATGATGAGCCACATGCTTGAATCCCAGACCATGGGAACCAGCCTGTGTTCTGCAAATGTGGAGAGACTAGGACTTTTGTCTGCTATGATTGGTCATTCAGCTATTTGTATGTTAATTGTTAAGAATTATGGTGGACAAGCTATGATGATTGTTCCTAGTCTAGAGTTCCTAGTCTAGAGTCCCTGATGACTGGCATCTGTTGGTTCACTGGAATTGTGGATAAATGTTTGAACGCAGTGTGACATTGCTCCAGTTCCTCTATTTCCGCCTTCTCCACTGTGTTCTGGTCCCTGGATCAGATTAGCTGCCTGTTTATGAGATAATTTCTGAAATAGTCTTTTGTGTGTTTTGCTAGTCTTTCTTGCCTCCATATGAGTATATTTTGTATATTACACTTAACCACTGGTAGGCATATAACCCTGAGTAGACGCTGACGTTCAAGTAGGAACATACTTTTAAAATCGTGCTGTGGGGATTTCTGAGGCTAGAAGGGACCTAGGTAGGGAGTTGAGAGAGAAGGTGCTGATGACTTTCAAGCTTTGAGTCTTGTAAGGTGGTGATTGGTTGGAGATAACTTGTGGTATAGGACTAGGTGTTGTGCAGATACGATGGGCCTGGTAGCATCCAGGGACTCGCATATTAATGAAAACTTCTTAGGACATTAAAGGATTTCTGCAGTTGGAAAGGACTTTAGAAAACCTTGGGACCGAGTCTCCTATAAGTTTGGAAGGTGAGCCACAGAGCAATTGAGTGTACATTCACACAGCATGCAGGTGGCCAATGGATTCCACACCATTCCTTTATGTAGGGCCTCTGGCCTTGACTGCAAACATGGAAGGCCAGAGCCCTGTACCGGCATTGATCCTTTTTCACCAAATAACACATCTCTTCTCTGAGGAAGTGGTTATCTGTTGATCACAATCACAAGGGGAGCTGGCACATGCTGCTTTTTAGCAAAATAATTTCTCCCCCTTAAAAAAATTTTTTTAATTGAGTTTTTTTTTTTTTTTAAAGTCTCGCTGTCGCCCAGGCTGGAGTACAGTGGCATGCTCACGACCATCACAGCCTCAACTCACTGGGCTCAGGTGGTTCTTTCACCTCAGCCTTCCAAGTAGCTAATTTTTTTATTTATTGTAGAGACAAGGTCTCACTGAGTTGCCCAGGCTGCTCTCAAACCCCTGGGCTCAGGTGATCCTCTCACTTCGGCCTCCCAGAGTGCTGGGATTACAGGTGTGAGCCACCATGCCCGGCCTTAACATATACTTAGGTTCACAAACATATTCTGTCTTGGATCCTGTCCCATGGAAGAGCCTTAGAAGGAGTTCCTTATGCAAGTGAAATTTATGAGGAATGGAATAAGGGAAACTGGAGGGCAGACTCTATTGGACTTGAGCTTTAGCACAAGCTTCAGCCCATGCCTGAGCCGTCCCTACTGGCTGCCCCTGGGTTCAAGGTGGGAATGTGGCACTGCTTGCCTTTCAGTCATTCTCAGGGCCATTGAGGGTGGCAGAAAGGAGTTGTTGGTAGCTAACTTGCAGCAGGTGGGGGATGGGTGCTCTAGCCTGGTAAGGGAGTCCTGGTAAGGAGCCAACAGTGTGTTCATCTTGAAGGATTTTTACATATGGCCACACCCATATGTAAATATTGTATCAAAGAAATAACATTCTCAGCATTCCAGGGTCTCCCTGGGGCTCCTGCCCATTCAGTACAGTCAAGTGTACAGAGAGGGATACTTAGCTGTTAGGCAATTTAATCATTGTAGGAACATCCTGGCTTGCACTTGCACAGATGTAGATGGTAGAGCCTACTGCTCCAAGGCTACACACCTATAGCATGTTATCATGCCGAATACTGTGGGCAGTTGTAACACAGTGGTGTTTGTGTACCTAAACATAGAAAACATACAGTGACAATACAGTATTATCATTTTATGGGACTATGGTTGTGTACTGGGGGTCTTTGTGGGCGGCAAGGTTTAGTAAGACCCCCTTTTTTTTCCCTGAGTTGAAGTCTTACTCTGTCGCCCATGCTGGAGTTTTGTGGCATGCTCATGGCCACCGCAGCCTCGACCTGCTAGGCTCAGTGATACTTCTGCCTCAGCCTTCCAAGTAGCTGGAACTACAAGCACGTGCTACCACACCCTGCTATGGGACCATGGTTGTATATATGTGGTCTATATTAACCAAAAGTTTCTTTTTTTTTTTTTAGTTGGAGTCTTACTCTGCTGCTGCCCAGACTGGAATGCAGTGGCCGCTCCCGGCCACCGCAGCCTGACCTGCTGGGCTCCGGCAATCCTTCCGCCTCAGCCTTCCAAGTAGCCGGAATTACAGGCGCGCGCTACGATGCCCGGCTGATTTTTGATTTATTGTAGATATGAGGTCTCGCCAAGTTGCCCGGGCGGGTCCCGAACGCGTGGGCTCAGGCAGTCCACTCACCTCAGCCTCCCAAAGGCGTGGGATTACAGGCTGAGCCACCGAGCCCAGCTCCAAACGGTTCTTATGTGGAATATTATTGTATTTCTCCTCCCCAAAGGTGACACCTCTCCTGACCTCTGCTACCATAGATTAGTTGAGCTTCATGTAAATAAAGTCACATACAAATTGTCCTTTTTTGTGTGTGGCTTTTTTGACTCAGCATTCTGTTTCAGAGATGGATTTCATCTACTTCAGTGTGGTTCTTTGGCCCATTTTATGAATGCACCACAATTTATCCATTCTTTTTCTTTCTTTTTAAAATTTTTTTTTTTTTATGGAGACAGGGTCTTGTTCTCACCTAGACTGGAGTGAAGTAGCATGATTATGGCTCACTACAACCTCAACCTCCTGGGCTCAAGGGATCCTCCCACTACAGCCTTCTGAGTAGCTAGATGTGCCACCATGCCTGGCTAGTTGTTTTGTTTTTTAAGAGACAGGGTCTCACTATGTTGTTCAGACTGGTCTTTAACTCCTGGCCACAAGTGATCCTCCTGCCTTGGCTTCCCAAAGTGCTGGGGCCCCAGGTATGAGCCACCACGCCAGGCCTTGTATGTATCTTTTGGGGGACGTAATACGCTCACTTGCAGGGTCGTAAGGTTATACATATGTTCAACTCTTGGGGACACTACTTGGTTTCTCCATGTAGCTTACCAGCTGTCACTCCAGCTAGCAATGCCTGAGGGTGTCCATGCTCCACATCCTAGTCAACACTTAGTATTGTTAAACCCTTAAACTTTGGCATTTTATTTTATTTTATTTTATTTGTTTTTGAGTTGAAGTCTCACTCTGTCACCCGGGCTGGAGTGCAGTGACATGCTCATGGCCACTGCATCCTCGACCTGCTGGGCTCAGGCGATCCTTTCACCTCAGCCTTCCAAGTAGCTGGAAGTACAGGCACACGGTGCCACACCCTGCTAATTTTTTAATTTATTGTAGAGACAAGGTCTTGTCATGTTGTCCAGGCTGGTCTTGAACCCCTGGGCTCAGGCAGTCCTCTCACCTCTGCCTATCAATGTGCTGGGATTGCAGATGTGAGCTACCACGTCCAGCATCTTTGGCATGTTAGCTTTGGTGGAAAATGTACCTTCTTTTTTCATAATTTTAAAACTTTTTCCCTCCAAATAACACTGGTGTAGTGAATGCATTTTCTTTGTGGTTTAATTTTGTTTTCTGACAACTAGTGGGTTTTGTTTTTGTTTTTGTTTTTGTTTGGTAGATGCAAGATCTTGCTATGTTGCCCAGGCTGGTCTCAAACTCCTGGCTCAATCAGTCCTCTCTTCTTGAGCTTCCAAGTGTTGGTATTACACGTGTGAGCCGCTGTGCCTGGCCATTTCTTGAGAACTAGTGATGTTCATCACCTGCATGTGCTCATCTTCCTGAATTCTTTTTGGTTGTCATATAAGTCCTTTCCTTCACTGAAAAAACAAAGGACAGATTATGTTAGTTTATTTACAAAACAAACTGAGGAGGGGTTGTAAGATTGTAAGATGGTTATCACTAGCTACCTCTGAGAAATTGATTCTGTCCTTGGCTAGTGAGTGGAGGGTAAATTAAAGTGAACTGCTAGAAAAACATAACAAAACTAAGCAATGTTAAAATGACCTACTCTTTGGCTATATTGACTTCATGTTATGTCCTTTCACTTCCCTTCTTTCTTTAGTTTGGTGGAAAATGGAGCGTTTGCCACCTTTTGAATAAATACATCTTTTCCTTTTTCAAAGTAAATTAATATTTTTTTGTGTTTATTATTTGTAAAGACTGTGGGGAAAGTTCATGGCTTGAGGAGTTTATAATCTTGTTGGGAAGATCAAACTTAATTAAAAATTAAATAGCAATAGACAGTAACTGCTACATTCCAGATTTCCTTTGGGTCTGGTTCAGAAAAAGTAGAGTTGGTTGGAGCTTAATCCTGAAGGATGGGTATAATTAGGATGGGTGGAAGGAAAGACACACTCCAGGTAGGTGGATGGGTGTAATACATGGAGTCGATATATGTAGGAATCTATTGACTCCAAGTCATGGTGATTTCTGCTTTTTAATCCTTTGCACTCAGATGTCCCCTCTCAGGGGCCATGAAGAGATTGCTGGTGATTATATAGGATAGACTTAAGCAAACACAAATGTTCCAAAAACATGGGTTTCCTTGAAGTTTTCCATCAAAAACAATGAAAAACCTATGTTGCATTAGAAATTTGTCGAGCTTCTGATCAATCACTTGAGAATCACAAGTGTGTCCTTCCACATCATCTTCTAACAACAGACTGAATAATAAATTGCATATTATTAATGTGGGAGAAAGAAAAGGAGACTGCATTGTCTGCTGAAATAGAAAAACATCAGACAGAACCAAACAAATTACTATTGTACAACGTGTATCAGTGAACCTGTAATGAATATTGGTGACTGTTACACATGTTACCACACGTTAGAAAAATATAAGATATAAAACTTGGGGCCAGGTGAGGTGGCTCACGCCTGTAATCCCAGGACTTTAGGAGGTGGAGGCGAGAGGAGTGCCTGAGTCCAGGGGTTTGAGACCAGGCTGGGCAACTTGGCTAGACCTTATCTCTACAGTAAATGAAAAAATCGGCCAGACGTGGCGTCACATGCCTGTAGTTCCAGCTACTTGGAAGGCTGAGGTGGAAGAATTGCCTGAGCCCAGCAGGTTGAGGCTGCGGCAGCCATGAGCATGCCCCAGCACTCCAGCATGGGCAATAGGCTCAAAAAAAGAAAAATATATAAAATTTGGATTTTTTTGTCATAAATAGATTCCTTGATGTCCAAAATTCCATTATAAGCCAAATATCATTACAAGAAAATAATTTGTTCCAATGCTGTACTATTTAATATGAAGTGATTCCTTTTTCACTATTTTGTAAAAAAAAGTACGGTCTAGTTGGTGGTAGACATCCGCGAGATGTCTCTGAGTGCAAAGTGTTAATGTTTCTGATAGGATGCATCTGGAGGGCATGATATAGTTTAAATTGGCAGGTTTGTTTGTGTGTTTTACTTGATAATGCATAGAAGAATGTCTTGGGGATCATTTGATTGCAAGTACAGAAACCACTGGAACTGGCTTAGTAGGCAAAACAAAATGAAACAAAAACAAGTTTGTGAGAGGATATGGTGGTGACTCAGAGCGCAAAGGTCTGAAACGATCATGTACCAAGGTAGTGCTGTGGTAGTTACGCTCAGTTTTTCTCCTTGAATGGGGCTGTATGCTCTCTTATTTTCTTGTCTCCTTCATTCTGTACTCTGTAGACTGGCTTTCTCCATTTCATTTGCACATTATCTTGGTCTTATGTGATTTCCTAGTTTAAGTGTGGATCTTCATTACAAGTTCTGTGGAGAGAAGATCTGAGTGACCTGGGTTAGGTTTCCACCTGCTGAGCTGAGTCTGAGAAGAAGCTGGAGTCTTCTGGTTCACATGGAGCATGTAGATGTGTAAGGGGGTGGGTGTAGATTCTCCGAGGGTGGAGAGACTTGGCTGAATGTGTACATTCCTGTGGGATGCAAGTGGGGTGTCTCACAGGCACCGGCTGGTACGTGGTGAAACTCTGGAAGGGGTCTGGGCTAGAGATGCTGGCGGAGGGCTTATCAGCAGATGGGCAGCTTGGAAGTCAGTCACCTGAGAGGTCACGGAGTACCGGATAGGGAGGGACCAGGAGGGACTGTAACGTGTAGTATGTGTGCATGTGGAGGGGACTTTTGAAAGAAGCACATCTCAGTGGGGGCGGAGGAGAGTGGAGTCCAGGGAGTGAGCCTCAGGAGGGAGGAGTGATAGTGGTGCTCATGTCACAGGGATGCTGTGGGGTTGAGACTGTATTGACAATCTACTGAACTTGGAACAAGGACAAGTTTGGTGACTTGAGGGCATATTCTGTAGGGTAGTTGGAGTTGGAAGTCAAGACTGTAACACATATGGCCAGGTGTGTTAGCCTACACCTGTAATCCCAGCACTTTGGATGGCTGAAGCAGAAGGATATCTGAAGCCCAGGAGTTCAGTACCAGCCTGGGCAACATAGCAAAACCTTTTCTCTACAAAAAATAAAACAGTTTATCTGTGTGCAGTGGCATGGTCCTATAGTCCCAGGCCCTGGGAGGCTGAGACAGAAGGATCTCCTGAGCCTAGGAGGTCAAGGCTGTAGTGAGAGCTGTGATTGTGCCACTGCACTCCAGCGTGGGTGACAGAGATCCCAAATTAAAAAAAAAAAATAAAGAGTGTAGCCCATCGAGGAGTGAGTGGGAAGTTAGAAAGCGAGTTGACCTTGTACTATAGTCCTGGCTTGTGCCCGCTGTGTGGGAGACTGAGGGAGGAGGATCTCATGAGCCTCGGAGGTTAAGGCTGCAGTGAACTATGATGTCACCTGTGCATTCCAGCCTGGACAACAGAGTGAGATCTTGTCTCTTAAAAAAGAACAGACTTGGCTGGGTGTGGTGTCTCATACCTATAATCCCAGCACTTTGGGAAGCCGAGGTGAGAGGATTGCTCGAGCTCATGGGTTCGAGACCAGCATGGACAACTTGGTGAGACCTCACCTCTGCAATAAATAGAAAAAAATTACCTGGGCATGGTGGCACGTGCCTGTGGTTCCAGCTACTTGGAAGGCTGAGGTAGAAAGGATCACCTGAGCCCAGCAGGTCGAGGCTGCAGTGGCCGTGAACGTGCCATTGCACTCCAGCCTGGGCGATAGAGACTCCAACTCCAAAAAAAAGAAGAAGAAGAAGAAGACTATTTCATAGGGCAGTTTTAGGTTTATAGACAATCTAGCAAATAGTAGAGTCCCCATGCCCCTCTTCTCCCCCACCTCACTTACCCTGTTATTGGCATCTTGCATTAATGTGGATCATTGGTTACAATTGATGAACCAATATCAACGTGTTATTATTAACTGAAGTCCATAGTGTACGTTAGGGTTCACTCTTTGTACATTGTGTGGGTTTTGACAAATTGCTAATGACATGTATCTACCCTTGCAGCCACATTCAGAATAATTTCTTTGCCTTAAAAATCCTCTGTGCTCTGCATATTCATCCCTCCTCCCATCCCCCCAGGCCCTGGCTACCCCTGATCATTTTACTGTCTCTAGTTTTGCCTTTTCCAGAGTGTCTTATAGTTGGAATCATATGCTGTGTAACCTTTTCAGGTTGACTTCTTAGTAATATGCATTTAAGTTTCCTTTATGTCTTTTTATGGCTTGATAGCTCATTTCTTTTTACTTTATTTTTTTAAATCAATTAATAAGCTATTTTTAAAAGAGTGCTTTAAGGTTTACAGAAAAATTGATGGGAAAGTGGAGTTCCTAGAGCCAAGGTCCCTCTCCCCTTGCACACAGTTTCCTGTATTATTTACTTCTTCCATCTGTGTGATGCATTTGCGATGCCTGATGAACTAACACTGAATTTTAATGAAGTCCAACTTATAAGGGTTTTTTTTTTCATGGATCATGCTTCTGGTGTTGTGTCTAAAAAATCATTACCAAACCCAAAGTAACTTAGATTTTGTCCTGTTTTCTTTTAGTACTGTTATATTTTGCATTTTGCATCTAGGTCTTTTTTTTTTTTCTTTTTTTTTTTTTGAGTTGGACTCTCTGTTGTCCAGGCTGGAATACAGTGGCACGCTCATAGCCATAGCAGCCTCGACCTGCTGAGCTCAGGTGATGCTTCCATCTCAGTCTTCCAAGTAGCTGGAACTACAGGTGTGCGTCACCACACCCAGCTAATTTTTTGGTTTATTGTAGAGATGAGGTCTCACCAAGTTGCTCAGACTTGTCTCCAACCCCTGGGCTCAGGCAACTACTGAGATTACAGGTGTGAACCACTGTGCCCAGCCTTAAGTTCATTTTGAGTACATTTTTGTGAAGGGTTTGTGTCTAGATTTTTTATTTTTTGTTTGTTCTAGTTCCATTTAGTTTTTATTTAATTTTTATTTTTGTGAAGACAAAGTCTTGCCATGTTGCCTAGGCTGGTCTCAAACTCCTGGGCTCAAACAGTCCTCTTGCCTCAGCCTCCCAAAGTGCTAAGATTGTGGATGTGAGCCACCGCGCCTGGCTCTAGCACCATTTATTGAAAACCTTTCTTTCCTTCACTGACTGTCTTTGCTTCTCTGTCAAAGATCGATTGACTTTTTGTTTTTGTTTTTTGAGTCAGAGTCTCACTGTTTTACCTAGGCTGGAGTGCGGTCGCGCGCTCTCACAGCCACCACAGCCTTGACCTACTGGGCTCAGGTGATTCTTCCGCCTCAGCCTTCCAAGTAGCTGGAACTACAGGTGTGCGCTACCACGCCCGGCTAATATTTGATTTATTGTAGAGATGAGGCCTCACCAAGTTGCCCAGGCTGGTCTCCAACCTCTGAAGTCAGGCAATCCTCTTGCCTCGACCTCCCAAACTACTGGGTTTACAGGCTTGAGTCACTGTACCGGCCTTTTTTTTTTAACTCTGTTTATTTATTTTTAAATTTAAATAGCTATGTTTTATTGTAAGATGTTCTAGGTAATTCATTCTATACAGAGTCTGCTGTAACAATAAAACATTGTATTTGTTTGATGGCATTTTAGGCCTTCAGTGAGGTAAGCAAAGCTTCCAGGGTACAAATTTAAGGAGGCATTTTCTCTTGGGTTCATGCACAGGCAGATGTACCACTGGCGTGTCACTAAGAATGCGTGCCTCTTAAATTTGTGCTATACTCCCTGCCTGGCTTTGTTTGAAGACTTGAACAGTGTGCTGATTTTCTTGAGTCACTGAGTTAATTGCCAACTAGGACTCTTTTTTTTTTTTTTTTTTTTTTTGGAGTTGGGGGGGTCTCACTCTGTAACCCATGCTAGAATACAGTGGCACAATCATGACTCACTACAGCCTTGACCTCCTGAGCTCAGGTGATCCTTCTGCCTCAGCCTCCTGAGCAGCTGGAACTATAGGTGCACACCAACATGTCCAGCCAATTTTTTACTTTTAGTAGTGACGAGGGCTCACTCTGTTGCCTAGGCTGGTCTGGAACTCCTGGACTCAAGCAATCCTTTTGCCCTGGGCTCCCAAAGAGCAGGAATTACAGGTGTTAGTCACCGAGCCCCAACTAGGACCTTTTTTTTTTTTTTTTTTTTTTTTTGAGTAGAAATCTCACTCTGCCACCCAGGCTGGGGTGCAGTGGCACACTCATGGCCATCATAGCCTCGACCTGCTGGGCTTAGGCAATTCTTCCACCTTAGCTTTCCAAGTAACTGGAACTACAGGCGTGCAATACTATGCCTGGCTTATTTTTTTTATTTATTTTAGAGACGAGTCCTCACCAAGTTGCCCAGGCTGTTCTCAAACCCCTGAGCTTAGGCAATCTTCTTGCCTTGGCCTCCTAAAGTGCTGGGATTACAGGCTTGACCCACCTTGCCTGACTTTTTTTTTGCGTTGGAGTCTCACTCTGTCTCCAAGGCTGGAGTGCAGTGGCAGGATCACAGCTACTGCAGCCTTGACCTGCTGAGCTCAAGCGATCCTTCTGCCTCAGCCTTCTAAGTAGCTGAAACTACAGGTGTGTGCCACCATGCCCAGCTAATTTTTTGGTTTATTGCAGAGCCGAGTCCTTGCCAAGTTGCAGAGGCTGGTCTTAAAATCCTGGACTCAGTCCTCTCGCCTTTGCCTCCCAAAGTGCTGGGTTTGTGAGCCACAATGCCTGGCCAAAATTGAACATCTTGAGCTTTGTGGTTCTTTTTTCTTTTTCTTTTTTTTTTAAACACTACCTCTAAAGTAGTTACTCTCCACATATTCTTGTTCTCCATAACCTATCACCTTCAGTGGTATTCAGATTAAAGATGGCAGTGTCAATTAGCTGGGTGTGGTGACACACTCCTGTAGTTCCAGTTAAGACTGGAAGACTGAAGCAGAAGGATCACCTGAGCCCAGCAGGTTGAGGCTGCAGTGCCTGTGAGTGTGCCACTGCCCTCCAGCCAGGGCATCAGAGTGAGACTCTTGACTGAAAAATAAAAATAAAAAAATAAAGTTGGCAGTGCCTGTTGGTAGTGAACATTTAGTGAGCAGTCTGCATTTAATTTATGCTAGTCTGAACAGTCATAATATTGACTTTCCCAATTTCTTAGTTTCCAGTGAATACAGGAAATGTACTAGTTATCTAGTGCTGGGTGGCAGTGCCTTAAAACGATGCAATTTTTTGCCCTAGTTCTGTGGGGCAAGTATCTGTGTCTCTGAGGCTCAGGCATGTAAAAAACCTTGCCTAGGCTGGAGAACCTACTTGGGGGCGGGTTTGTTCACAGGCCTGCATGTGAGTGCTAGCTCTTGGTAGCAGGTATCAGTCCTCTACCACTTGGAGGCTCCTTAGGACTCGCGAAATGTCCTCCTGGCAGCTTGCTTCCCACAGAGTAGGGGTTCTAAGAGGGCAAAGAGGATGTGGAAAAGCCTCTTGTGGCAGTCTCAGTCACACTGTAATTTTGGTCATATTCTGTTTGTCCAGTCCATACTCAGAGTAAGGGAATCAAGTGGCACCTCTTGAAGGAAAGTTGTATGTGTGGAAATAGTCTTAAAACCACTGTAGGTGGGAGGATACTTAGCCAAGTTGTGAATGCTAGTACCACAATACATAAATATTACATACGTTTCTGTCTTAGCTAATTAGGATGTAAACATTTTGACTTTCCTTCTTACCTCTCTTCTAGAGTAAATCAGTAGTTACTGGCTATGTAAATAATAACTGAGTTAAAAAGCAAAAAGTGTCAAAATGGTTTCAACATACATTTTGGTGAAACTGAGTTCACTCAGAAAAAATTTGTAGCTCTTTGGAAATGTAACAAGGAAAGAAACTGGTAAACTAGTAGCATCTTAGAAAATGAGTAAAATAGGCCAGACGTGGTGGCTCACTCCTGTAATCCCAGCACTTTGGGAGGCAGAGGTGAGAGGATTGCCTGAGCCCAAGGGCAACTTGGTGAGACCTTGTCTCTACAGTAAATAAAAAAAGTTAACTGGGCGTGGTGGTATACATCTGTAGTTGCAGCTCCTTGGAAGGCTGAGATGGAAGGATCGCCTGAGCCCAGCAGATAAAGACTGTGATGGACGTGAGCGTGCCACTGCACTCCAGCCTGGGCGACAGAGTGAGACTCGAACTCAAAAAGAAAATAAAGAAAATGAGTAAAATAGAGACTGACTTAAAATGCCATTTTTCTAGACAGGACATCTTGGCTATGTGCTGGCTTTTTCTTGTGAACTGTTGTTTTCTTCCATAGTCTCCTTGGAAACTTTCAGTTTCCTGTAGTATCCTGCCTGAAATGCTTTCTATTAAGCAGTTTGAGTTAAGCATCTTCCTCAAAAAAGCCTGGCAGAGCCTTTTTTTTGTTTGTTAACAGTGTAAATTCACTTATTTAGATCATTTAAGTTTTTTAATCCAGTTGCCTTTGGAGAGAAAGGGGGGTATGCAGTTGAGCCAAGGGGAGTACATGATTTTGGAATGAGTCAGAGTCCTTATGTTACCATGACAGCCATAAGGCAGTAGGGAAACGTGTCAGGTTGGTCATATTCTGGTTCATATAAAGTTCATACCATAGCCAGCCGTGTTGGTTATGAGTAAAATGTCCCTTTTAGAACTTTTTTTGGCCTTACACCAGAAGTCTGTTTACCTTCTGTTCCAGCACCAAATATACATCCTGTTCCTAGGACCCCAGGCAGACATCAGCATTTTTGTGCTGGACTGGATAGAATTCTTGCGATAATTTACATATTAATATTGATGTCATCAGTATGATCAAAGCTGTCCAACCGTGAAGAAGTGGTGGTCAGTTACACATCATGCAGAATTGGGGATGTGCAAAGAAGGTGAGGGTGGCAGATGAGAAGATAAAGAAAGGTAGGGCCAGAGCTGGGGATATTGTAGGCCACCCTAATCATATTCAGGAGCATTGGAAAGCCATTGAAAGATTTTAAAGCACATTGAGCAAGCTTAGGTTTTAGAGAGAAGAGCGTAAGGCAGTTTGGATTTTGGATTGCAAGGAGTCAAGCCTGGAGTCAGGGAAACCAAGGAAGTAACCACAACAGTTGTGCCGGAAGAGTGATGAGGCCAAAACCCTGATGGAAGAAGGGTGGATTCAGATGTTGAGAAGGTAGAATTGATAAGATCTGGTGGTGATAGGACCTCGGGAATGAAGGAGAGAAAAAGGTTAGGATCACATCAAGTGTCTGGGGTGACTGGAGTGAATAGGACTCATAAACTGGAATGAAATGAGGCAGGTTCAGGAGGAGAAACAATGTTAAGTTCCTAACATGTAAAATTAGAGGTGCCCGGAGGAAGTGTGGCTGGAGGTGGAGATTGTGTAGTTGGATTTGTGCGATGAAATGAAATCATCAAGGGGAAGTTTCCTGGCGGAGTCTGCTTGGGCTCAGGACAGAATCCCGAGGGACACCAACATTTATAAAGCAGAGAATGAGGGATATGCAAGAGATTGTGATGTCATGTTGTGAATGGAAAGTCAACTGTATTTATAATGTGTGAATGGAGGCATATTCACATTCAGCAATACGCGTTTACTGAGAGGGCAATGAACATGGTAGAATAAAAAAGCAGAGCTTGTTGGAGGAGAGTCTACCTTATGTGGTGATTTTGAGGTTTATTGACTGTAACCATGACTATGTATCCTATAAATTGATTATAACACATTTATGCTCTTGGTTATCTCAAAGATGAGGGCTAAATTGCTCTCTTTTCCATTCTTTTCTCTTCTTTCTTTCCTTTTCTCTTTTGAATGGGGCTCGCGCTCTGTCGCCCAGGCTGGAGTGCAGTGACATGCTCACGACTACCACAGCCTCGACCTGCTGGGCTCAAGCGATCCTTCCACATCAACCTTCCAAGTAGCTGGAACCATAGACACACGCCACCACGCCCAGCTTTTTTTTTTATTGTAGAGATGAGGTCTTGCTGTGTTGCCCAGGCTTGTCTCCAACCAGTGGGCTCAGGCAATCCTCTTGCCTCCGCCTCCCAAATGCTGGGATTGCAGGTGTGAGCCAACATGTCTGGCTATGGTGTGAACTTTATATGAACAATACATGTTTATCCTTTATTTCAGGATATTTAGGAAGTTCCTATTTTATTGTGAACAACATCATGATAGCCAACAATATATAATCATTTTTAGGATCAGTTGCAGAAAGAAGTTGAATTGCTTTGTCAAAGTAGTATGCACATTGTTAAGGCTTTTTGTCTTGTTTTGGTTTTTAAGTCTGAGTCTCACTGTATCCTCAGGCAGTGGCACCATCACGGCTTACTACAGCCTCAAGCTCCTAGGCTCAGGCTATCCTTCTGCCTCAGCCTCCTGAGTAGCTGGGACTACAGGTGTGTGCCACCACAAACAGCTAATTTTTTGGTTTTTTAAAAATAGAGATGAGCTCTTGCTATGTTGCCCAGGCTGGTCTCAAAACTCGTGAGCTCAAACAGTTTTCCCACCTCCGCTTCCCAAAGTGCTGGAATTACAGGTGTGAGCCACACACCAGACCTTTTAAAGCTTTTGGTACACTTTGTTTACTAGAAAAATTGTATCAATTTCTATTTCCTGGTTTTAGCAATTAAGGACTGTCTTGGCATCCTGGAATCACTGAATAGTTAAGTTGCAGTGAGCTTCAGAGGGTAATCTCTGTTTCTTGCCTTATTTTTCACGGTGGATATGCTGCTATTACTCAGTATTTGTTCCTCCGCGCAGTGCTTTTCTTGTTATATGCTCGCATTTATTCGACTTCTGTGCGGCGTAGGCAGTAGTGTGCTATGGAGAAAGAAATCAAGGTTCAGCATCTAAATAATTTAGCAAAACCCACGAAGCTGAAGTGTTGGAACTCTGGCCTTTTTGTCCTGATGCCTTGCTGCCTCTCCCTAGAGTCTGGGGTGTCATCTGGCCTGCACACCTTGTTTCTGTCTCCTCCTGTTCTTTTTTGTTTTTTTTTGAGTTGGAGTCTCACTCGGTCTCCCAGACTAGAGTACAGTGGCCGCTCCCGGCCACCGCAGCCTCGCCTGCTGGGCTCCAGCGATTCTTCCGTCTCAGCCTTCCAAGTAGCCAGAATTACGGGCATGCACTACCATGCCTGGCTAATTTTTTGATTTATTGTAGAGATGAGGTCTCGCTGCCCAGGTGGGTCTTGAACCCGTGGGCTCAGGCAATCCACTCACCTCAGCCTCCCAAAGGCGTGGGATTACAGGCTGAGCCACCGAGTCTGGCTCCTCCTGTTCATATGTGTTCTTGTAGCTGCTTGGGAAGTTGAGGGCCATGTCCTGCAGACACTGAGAAGGTGGTTCTGATAGTCCTACATCTTTTTACACTAATTTTCCTTATAATGATGCCTTAACGCTGCTTAATTTTTGTAAAGAAATGTTAGCAAACTCTAGTGTGTTGGCAAGTAGCACAGTTCATATTACATCTTTCTATTGTGAAACACATTTACTGCAGAAAACGAAATAGTAAAAAGTGTAATTGGAACTTTAAAAAATGGTTAGCTTGGCCAGGCTCAGTGGCTCAGCCTGTAATCCCAGCACTTTGGGAGGCTGAGGCGAGTGGATTACCTGAGCCCGCAGGTTCGTGACCTGCTCGGGCAACTTGGCAAGACCTCGTCTCTACAATAAATCAAAAATTAGCCGGGCGTGGTAGCACATGCTTATAGATCCTTCTACTTGGAAGACTGAGGCGGAAGGATCGTCGGAGCCCAGCAGGTTGAGGCTATGGTGGCCAGGAGCGTGCCACTGCACTCCAGTCTGGGCGACAGAGTGAGACTCCAACTCAAAAAAAAAATGTTTAGCTTTATAATCCACTGTCTGTGACTTTGTTTTTCATCTTTTCTGGACTTCTCTTTATCACATTTTGTAGGGTGAAAGTAATGATTCTTGATAATGAGAAAGTCAAACTAGATGATCCCTTGCTCTAAAAGTGATTATATGTCCAGTCTCCATTCAGTGGCCTTAAAAAAAAAGTCAGACCTTCTAAAGGGCATGCAGTGAAGTCTTTGTCTCATTGAAACCCATAATTTCCCATAGTTAACATTTCTTCAGTATCCTTTCAGAGCAAGTCTAGATATAAATAAGCATGTCTCCTATTCATTTTTAAAATAAAATGAGAGAACATACTCTTTTTTTAACCTAAGCATTATGTTTTGTTTTTTTGAGTTAGAGTCCCACTCTGTCACCGAGGCTGGAGTGCAGTGGCATGCTTCCAAGCACCACAGCCTTGACCTGCTGGACTCAAGTGATCCTTCCACCTCAGCCTTCCAGTTAACTAGAACCACAATGTGCACCACCATGCCCAGCTAATTTTTTTATTTATTGTAGAGCTGAGGACTTGCCAATTTGACCAGGCTGGTCTTGGACCTGTGGGCTCAGTCATTCCTCTCACCTCTGCCTCCCAAAGTGCTGGGATTACAGGTGGTGAGCCACCACGCCCCACAACACTATGTCTTAATGATTCCATATTAACATCTTTATATCTATGTTATTTTTCATGTGTACATAATATTCTATTGCTTGGTTTATGTCATAATTAATATAACTACTTTCCTATTAGTAGATACATGTAACCTGCTTTGGAATTTTGCTATTAAAATTGTGTCAGATTTACTATACAAGTCTGGTGTAAGAAAAAAGTCTTTGGGAATTTATTGTGATAGGTTTTAAACTATTTCATTTTGCTTTGGGTACTTTTTTCTTCTCTAGTGAAGCAAGCAGTAGGAGTGGAGAAGGAATAAAGGAATTTGTAACTGTCTGTGATCAGACTATCTTAAAAATGAGCTCTTCTGATTATAAAGTAATGTTTATAATAGAAAATGTAGACTGTACTGAAATATATGTTTAAAAATTACCCTTTTGGAATTACTTATTCATCACTTAGAAGAGGTCATGCGCATTCAGGGTAGTATACCCCATTCATCACTTAGAAAGGAAACAGTGTTAATGCATGATCAAATTTTTAAATTGGGAATTATACTGTGCTTTCTATTTTATTTTTTGAGTTGGAGTGTTACTCTGTCACCCACGGTGGGGTGCAGTGGCACAATCACAGCTCACTGCAGACTTGACCTATTGGGTTCAGGCCGTCCTTCTGCCTCAGCCTTCCAAGTAGATGAGACTACTGGCACGTACCTGTCTGAATTTTTTAAATTTTTTTGTAGAGACAAAGTCTTGCTGTGGTATTTTTTTGTAGAGACAAAGTCTTGCTGGTCTCAAACTCCTGGTGATCCTCCCACCTTGGCCTTCCAAAGTGCTGAGATTACAGGGATGAGCTACTGTACCTGGCCCTGTTTTATAGATATAATTTTTGGTGTATTATGATGCATCTTTTTTTTTTTTTTTTTTTAGTTGGAATTTCACTCCGTCGCTCAGGCTGGAGTGCAGTGGCATGCTCACAGCCAGCCCAGCATTGACCTGCTGGACTCTGATGTCTGATGCTCCTTCCTCCTCAACCTTCCAAGTAGCAGGAACTACAAATGTGCACTATCATGCCTGGCTAATTTTTGATGCTTTGTAGAGATGAGGTTTTGCCAAGTTGCCCAGGCTGATTTCGAACCTGCAGGCTCAGGCAATCCACTCACCTCAGCCTCCCAAAGTGCTGGGATTATAAGCTGAGCCACTAAGCCTGACCTGATGCATCTTTAAATATCTTTTGCATGCATGAAATTGTTCTTATATTTTCTTCTTTCCTTTTTTTTTTTTAAGTGAAGTCTCACTCTGTCACCCAGGCTGGAGTGCAGTGGCATGCTCGCTGCCACCGCAGCCTCAACCTGCCAGGTTTAGGTAATCCTGCCTCAGCCTTCCAAGTAGCTGGAATTACAGATGCATGTCACCGTACATGGCTAATTTTTGTTATTTATTGTAGAGATGAAGTTTCACCAAGTTGCCCAGGCTGGTCTTGAATCCCTAGGCTCAGGCAGTCCACTCGCCTTGGCCCCCCAAAGTGCTGGGATTACAGGCTGAGCAACCGTGCCTGGCTGGTTCTTACATTTTCATAGAGAAAATAACACAAATAGGTGAAACAAAGGAAACCTCACAACTGGTTTTTTTCTTTTACGTTGGTCTACAAAAAAAGCCACAAATTGTGGATAGTGCATTATTCACAAATATTTTGTTAACTTTTAATATTTTTATTTAGTCAAAGAAAGTGTTTTTCTTTAATATTCTTTGAATTATATAAAACATTATGTTAGTGCCAGAGCCAGGAAAGAAGTGTCCTGAAATTATTTTACATAAATGGAGTATATTGCTAATAAAGACTAATCCAAATAGGTGAAACAAAGGAAACCTCACGACTAATTTTTTTTTTTTTGAGTTGGAGTCTCACTCGGTCGCCCAAACTGGAGTGCAGTGGCCGCTCCCGGCCACCGCAGCCTCGACCTGCTGGGCTCCGGCGATCCTTCCGCCTCAGCCTTCCAAGTAGCCGGAATTGCAGGCATGCGCTACCACGCCCGGCTGATTTTTTGATTTATTGTAGAGATGAGGTCTCGCTGCCCAGATGAGGTCTCGGGCTCAGGCAATCCACTCACCTCAGCCTCCCAAAGGCGCGGGATTACAGGCTGAGCCACCGAGCCCGGCTACGACTAGTTTTTTAAAAAATCAAAATATTTATAAATGTGCTAAAATGTCTTTTTATAAATGGTTAGCAGTTAATTTGGTCATTTTCTGGGAAATTATTGTGTTATTTAAATTTACTTTGGCATACACTCTGGGTTTTTTTGTTTTTTTTGTTTTTTGTTTTTTTTTGAGTTGGAGTCTCACTCTGTCGCCCAGACTGGAGTGCAGTGGCCGCTCCGGCCACCGCAGCCTCGACCTGCTGGGGCTCCAGCGATCCTTCCACCTCAGCCTTCCAAGTAGCCGGAATTACAGGCACGTGCTACCACACCCGGCTAATTTTTTGATTTATTGTAGAGATGAGGTCTCACCAAGTTGCCCAGGCAGGTCTCGAACCCGCAGGCTCAGACAATTCACTCACCTCGGCCTCCCAAAGCACGGGATTACAGGCTGAGCCACCAAGCCCGACCCACTCTAGTTTTGACCATAGAAAATTTTTATTCTGTAGGTTTCATGAATATGATTTAAGCTACATATGCCTTCTCATTTTGTTACTACTTAATTTATTTAGTGAGGAAAGCAGTTTTCCTCTGTTTAAAAACATGCTTGTAGGCTGGGTGCAGTGTTTCATGCCTGTAATCCTAACACTTTGGGGGGCCAAGGTAGGAGGATCTCTTGAGCCCAGGACTTCAAGACCAGCCTGTGGCTTCATCTCTACAAAAAAAAAAAAAAAATGACAAAAAATTAGCCAGTGTGGTGGCACATGCTGTTGTCCCAGCTACTCTGGGAGGCTGTGGAGGGAGGTTTGGTATGTTCGTGTTGTTTGCATATAGTTGGGTAGTAATGGAAGGGAGCGTGTACACAGTGAGAAGGTTGGCTTCTGTCAATCCAGAAACGTGGTGTGTTTGGGACTGTATATAACTGCTGTTAGAATCTCTATCCTTTCTAGGCCTGCAGAATTTGAAAGGTGAAAGGATGTTTTCGACTATGAATTCAGTAAATTAAAACTGAAAACTTGTTATAATTAAAAGTTCAATTCTTTTTGAAGTCTGAATGTTCTTTTTATTGGTACCTTAATTGCTCTTTTTCTCTCAGCCACTTAATTATCAACTTATTCTTGGTTATATTGAACTGTTTTTAGAACTTGTTCTCAGATTGCTTCATTAGTTTTCAGTCTAAAAAAGTGAGAAAATATTACATGTACAAGAGTAATCATTCAAACAGTGGAAAAAGTCAAATACATTATTAGAAGTCAACCTGATGCGGTGGCTCATGCTTGTAATCCCAGCACTTAGGGAGGCGGAGACAGGAAGATCACTTGAGTCCAGGAGTTGAAGACCAGCCTGGGCAACATGCAAAACCTCGTCTCTACAAAAAATAAACAAATTAGCTGGGCATGGTGGCATGCACCTGTTGTCCCAGCTACTCAGGATAGTGAGGTAGAAGAATCGCCTGAGCCTAGGAGGTCAAGGCTACTACTGTGCACTGCGGTCGTCATGATCATGCTGCTCCACTCCACTCTGGGTGACAGTGAGACCCTGACTCCAAAAAAATCTATATATGTTAGAAGTCTTCCTGCTTTTCTCCTCCATTCCTCACTCCCCCAGTCCTTGAATCCTTGTATTCACACTCTGCTTGTGGGGTTTTCCCATATGCTCTTAGAGCTCTTCTCTGATTATACAGTATAATCATACAAGTGTTTGAAAAGTGGCTGTTGTCCTGTATCTTTACCTACACAATGTGTTACCTAACTTTTTATGTTTGCCAAGTAGATAGGTAAAAAGTCTTATTTCATTGTAGTTTTAACTGCATTTTTCCTTACATGAGTACAATTGCTGTTTTTATGTTTAAAAGGTAGTTTTATTTCCGTACACACTGATCCTTTTGCTATTTTTTCTATTTGATTGTTGATCTTTTTTATATTACTATTGAATATTTTACAAATAATCATTTTTGTGGTGTTACAAATTTTTCCTTTTTGTCACTTTAACTTTTGCTATTATATCGTCCTGTGTAGAAAGCTTTAATTCTTTTTAATTCTTTTTTTTTTTTTTGAGTCAGAGTCTCACTCTGTTGCCCATGCTGGAGTGCAGTGGCATGCTCATGGCCACCGCAACCTCTACCTGCTGGGCTCATGTGATCCTTCTGCCTCAGCCTTCCAAGTAGCTGGAACTACAAGCACGCACTACCACACCTGGCTAATTTTTAAAAAATATATATTGTTGAAATTAGATTTCACCAAGTAGCCCAGGCTGGTCTTGAACCCCTGGGCTCAGGAATTTCCTCTCACCTCAGTCTCCCAAAGTGCTGGGATTACAGGCTTAAGCCACCGTGCCCAGCCTGAACCCTTTAATTTTTAGTGTGGTCAAATTTATTACTCAAGAATTCAGTAGCTGCAGTTTGGAAATATATGCGTAGCATGTAATACACATACACACACACACACACACACACACACTCTCTCACTCACACTTTCACGCACTCACACTCTCACGCACTCTCACACTCCATATTACATTGCTGGTATAAATTTTTGTATACTGAATTTCTTTTTTTTTTGAGTTGGAGTCTCACTCTGTCACCTAGGCTGGAGTGCAGTGGCCACTCCCGGCCACCGCAGCCTCGACTTGCTGGGCTCCAGCGATCCCTCCGCCTCAGCCTTCCAAGTAGCTGGAACTACAGGCACGCAATACCATGCCTGGCTAATTTTTTTTTTTAATTTATTATAGAGCCGGGCTCGGTGGCTCAGTCTGTAATCCCACACTTTTGGGAGGCTGAGGTGAGTGGATTGCCTAAGCCCACGGGGTTTGAGACCCACCTGGGCAGCGAGACCTCATCTCTACAATAAATCAAAAAATCAGCCGGGCATGGTAGCACGCGCCTGTAATTCCGGTTACTTAGAAGGCTGAGTCGGAAGGATCGCCGGAGCCCAGCAGGTCGAGGCTGCGGTGGTCGGGAGCAGCCACTGCACTCCAGTCTGGGCGACAGAGTGAGACTCCAACTAAAAAAATAAAATAAAATAAAATAAAATTTATTGTAGAGATGAGGTCTCATACTGAATTTCTTTGTTGTAAGTTTATTTGTTTATTTTTAACAGCATGGTGAAATTTTACTTTCAGAAGTTGACAGTTATTTACTAGTGAGAATCATATGTAGGTAATCATAATTGTACATTTGGATCATGCCTATATCTTTATATTTTCCCTTTGACCACTGAACCTGACATGGGTTAGATGTTAAAGGAAAAAATACTATTTTTACAGTCTAAAGGTGAAGATTGTCTTATAAATGAAGACACTAATTAGACTTGTCATCATGTGTCTTCATATATAATAAAGACCTCGTTAATCACTCACTGGAATCTGCTTTTAGTTTTGTAAGCCTGCCAATGGCAATAACACAAATCAAACAAACATGATGAAGATTTTGGAAATTTTGTTTTTCATGGATTGGCTGAGACAATGAATCTATTCCATTATGTGTCAGATTCCAGTGTGAAACCATCCACTCGAGTGTTATTTTGCAACCAAGGCACACCACCCAAAACCTCTGTTAAACTTTTGGGATCAAACAGGAAGCATCCTGAAAGTGCACAATGTCAGGAGAGTTATTATACAGATGCCGAGAACACTGCATCTGTGGCATTGCAGTTAATTGCAAAGGCTAGAGCTGCTAATTGGCCAAATAGGAAGCATGCTGCCAGTTATGATTAGAAGTAATCATTAGTGACAGGCACATACAATAAGTGATAAGATTCCTTTGTCCAGTGACTTAGTTCTTTGTCCATTTATAAGTAGGGACAAATGTATCCAGCAGCTGTTATTTTCCCGAGGAAGACAAACTCAGTCCTGTTTGCCGCAAACTGGTGAGCCCGATACTCTGAACTGAACTAATCCTTTGCTGTTTGTCAGCCATGAGGTGAATAAACAAGTCTGTGAAGACATTTTTTTAGCTCATAAATTAGAGGAAATCCTTTAAAATCTTTTGCTTTCATAACAAACAATAACAGACTCCAAGCGTGATGTAATAGGAAAGCAGATGGTGCATGTGTTGGTTTGATACAAGGATTTTGTGTAGTATATTCCAGTACCAGAAACTTTACCAAAAACAAAATCTGCTCCCTTTTGATATCCAAACGACAGACCTATTTAATCTTGTGCATGAAGGGATATTTCAGAGTATTATCCAATAGACTGTCAAATCATCACTCTTACTGAAGACAAGTGACTTAATTCTCTAGCTTTGTGAAGTCATGGGCACTAACTATCAGAACACCCGTTTCTCCCTCATACTGAAAGCTTGCAGCTTAGTCTCTCCTTGCCTACTATTTCGAGAAGACTGTCAACTCTTTGTGGAGTAAAACTTTTACCATGGGGTACATACCCTGATTATGGGGAAGAGAATTGTGAGAAACTTGAAAAGCGTATTTGAATATTACATTTACAGTTAGTAGTAAAGGTTTCCATGAGTGTCTTCCTTAACCAGGTGGTAGTGGTGAATAAATAAAGACAGCTTCTCCTGACCCCGTTTTATAGCTCTGCAAATATGATTAAATAAAATGACACATTCAGAAGATCAGACCCTGGAAAGTTTATTGTTGTTGTTGTTGTTGTTGTTGTTTTTTTTTAGTTGGAACCTCACTCTGGCTGGGAGTAGTAGCATGCTCCCAGCCACCACAACCTTGACCTGCTAGGCTTAGGTGATCCTTCCGCCTCAGCCTTCCCAGTAACTGGAACTACAGGCACATGCCACCACGCCCGGCTACTTTTTGGTTTATTGTAGAGATGAGGTCTCACCAACTTGCCCAGGCTGGTCTTGAATCGTGGGCTCAGGCAGTCCTCTCCCCTAGGCCTCCCAAAGTGCTGGGATTACAGACTTGAGCTACCACGCCTTGGAAAGTTCTTGAAACAAAAGTTTGTTAAACCAAAATGGTATTTTGTTTAGGAATTCCTTTTCAGAAGCCAATTCTGTCAGAGGAAGCAATTAAATACCGTTTGCCGGCTTGGTCTAATTATAAACACATGAATTAGAATTCTCTGTTAACATAAAAATTTAAAAATAAGATTGTCTAATAGAGCCTCACCTTCTAGCACAGCACCTCATATTTCTTTATTGTGATTATAAAATCTAGTTTCAGATGGAGCATTTCATACATTTATTAGATTTTTATGTAATTCAGTGTTTATTTTTAAATTTAAGATGTAATATGCATTTTAAAAAATTGTATTTGTTTTTAGGGATACCTTCTATTTACGGCAGATGAAAAGACTTCCCCTTGAAATAAATATATTTAAGTTAAAAAAAGTCTATTTGGAAAGACTGATGCAATAGCTATTATTCTTTATATTATATCAAGTAGTGGTTCATGATATCCTTATGTTTTATAACTGGTGATACTTAATCACTTTGTTGGTGTCTGTAGTTTTCCCCTGTAAATTTACTGTTTTTCATTTGATAACTGATGTACATCTTGAGGGAGATACTTTGAGACCAGGCAAATCCTGTTTCTTTTCTAACTTTTGCTCACGAATTCTGGCATGCATCAGTAGATCCTGTCTTTTTTTTTAGATTCAAGAGGTACATATGCATGTTTGCTGCATGGACATACTGTGTACTGGTGGGGATTGGGTCTCAGGTGGCCCGTTCTACAGATAGTGAACATTGTGCCCTGTTGGTAGTTTCTGAATCCTAACCCTTAGTGGTGTCCCCAGTGTCTATTATTTCCATCTTTAGCTCCCATATATGAGGGAAAGCATGTGGTGTTTGGTTTTCTGTTCCTGAGTCAGTTTATTTAGGATGATGATCTCCAGCTCCATCCATGTTACTGTAAAGGACATTATTTCATTCTTTTTTATGGCTGCATAGTATTCCATGGTTTATATGTACCACATTTCCATCATCCACTGATTGGTTGATGGGCATATGGTTTGATTCCATATCTTTGCAGTTTTGAATTGTGCTGCTATGAACATACAGGTGCAGGTGCTCAATTTCCCAGGGGTAATATCTTATAAAACTGTAGTATGATGTCACAATCAGAACATTGACATTGATATAGGGCACCAATCTTATTCAAGTTTCTCTAATTTTATTTGTACTCACTTGCATATGTAAAAAAATCAAATAGAAAACTATTGAAGTACTAATTTTATTTAGATCTATGACCTCGGGAAAACCATTTAACTTCTTGTGCCTCAGATTTCTCATCTGATTAAGTCATACAGTTTGAATGATCTTTAGTATCATTTTTGGGTTGAAAATATTATTTAATTTCTGTTAAAGAAAAGGAAAGAAAATGCTGTCTGTCTATCTATCTATCTATCTATCTATCTATCTATCTATCTATCTTCTATCTATCTATATTTGAGTTGGAGTCTCAGTGTTGCCCAGACTGGAGTACAATGGCACACTCACGGCCACTACAGCCTTGACCTGCTGGGCTCAGGTCATCCTTCCGCCTCAGCCTTCCAAGTTGCTGGAACTACAGGAGTGCATCACTAAGCCCAGTTAATTTTTTTTTTTTTTTTTGAGTTGGAGTCTCACTCTGTTGCCCAGACTGGAATGCAGTGGCATGCTCCCGGCCACCCCAACCTCGACCTGCTGGGCTGCGGCGATCCTTCCGCCTCAGCCTTCCGAGTAGCCGGAATTACAGTAGGCTCACGCTACCACACCTGGCTAATTTTTTTTTATTTATTGTAGAGATGAGGTCTCGCCAAGTTGCCCAGGTGTCTTGAACCCGTGGGCTCAGGCAATTCACTCACCTCAGTTTCCCAAAGCGCGGGATTACAGGCTGAGCCACCGAGCCCGGCCTAATTTTTTAAAATTTATTGTAGAAACGAGGTCTTGCCATGTTGCCTTGTGGGCTCAGGTAATCCCTCTCGCCTCAGTCTCCCAAAGTGCTGGGATTACAGGCGTGAGCCACTGTGCCCAGCAATGTTTATAATTTTTGTGTGAGAATTTTAAAATTGAAATTACAGCCTTCTTTACTTTTTTTCTCTGTTTGGATTTAGGAAGAAAAGGCTTCTCTTTTACATCGTACTCAGGAAGAAAGAAGAAAGAGAGAGGTAAGAACAGTTTCGTAATACTCTCTAGAAATAAGATTTTTTCATAGCATGTAAACAAACTTAGTTTTACTGTCTATATATGTGTATGTGTAACAGGGGGACTTCCCCCAAAATGGAATTTATGTACTAAAAATTGTGTATTTATTCTTCCATGCTTAAATTTCAGTCACCTTCAAAGTACTCTCCATTTGATGAAGTACACTTATCGAGACACTTTATCCATGCTCAAAACAGTTTTTGAACTCATTGATTTTGATACCTTTTAGTGCATCTGCCATCATTTGGTTTCACCTCTAGCACGTCAGCAAAACATTTTCCTTTGAGGATTTTTTTCATCAGGGAAATAAAACAAAAGTCATTCTGGATGAGATCCAGTGAATAGGGAGGGAAAGGGATGGGGGTTTCATGCTCACTTTTTTCTTTTTTTGTTTTTGAGTCGGAGTCCCACTCTGTGGCTCAGGCTGGAAGGCAGTGGCACACTCACGGCCGTTGCAGCCTCAACCTACTGGGCTCGGGTGATTCTTCCACCTTAGTCTTCCAAGTAGCTGGAACTACAGGTTTGTGCCACCACACCTGGCTAATTTTTTTATTTATTGTAGAGACGCAGTCTCACCAAAGTGCCCAGAGGAGTATTTTGAACCCCTGGGCTCAGGTAGCCCTCTCGCCTCCACCTCCCAAAGTGCTGGGATTACAGGTGTGAGCCACTGCGCCCGGCTCCATTTTTGGTCAAAAACTGCTGAATACTCAGTGTAGTGTGAACAGGGACACTTATATATCACCCATTGTTCCTTGAAATTGTCTCCAAAATAAATGCACTGAAGCTGAACACAATCTTTCACCACAACACTAGCTAGTACACTGATGTCAGTGGATTATTAGAATGCCTATGTAACTTCCAGGGAAGCCTGTACTACAAGGGATCCACCCTCAAAAAGATAATTCTGTGTTTTTTGTTCCCCTTCGTGTGTGTCTGTGTGTATGTATGTGTATGTTTATTTGTTATGTGTGATATAATGTGTGTGTGTATTTAGGCTTAGAAACTTAAACTTTTTGGCTTTTACAGTAATTCTCTACAGTAAATCAAAAAATCAGCCGAGCGTGGTAGCACATGCCTGTAATTCCGGCTACTCGGAAGGCTGAGGCGGAAGGATCGCCGGAGCCCAGCAGGTCGAGGCTGCGGTCGCCAGGAGCGCCACTGCACTCCAGTCTGGGCGACAGAGTGAGACTCCAACTCAAAAAAAAAAAGAAAAAGAAAAAGATGGACTAAAGAGGCAGTTTCCAGACTAAAGAGGGAATATGGGCTTTAGGTACTTGCTTATGTATGATATGGTTTCCGGAAGATGTAGAGAACCTTAGTATATATTATTCGTATTTCATCAAGAAGAAGGAGCAAACCCACTAAGACTTGTGTCTCAACTCTTCATGAAGAAAGTAAAAGAAAGGAGCCAGTGAAATTCCTGGTTTATTTATTTATTTAATTTTTATTTTTTGAGTCAGTCTCATTCTGTCTCCCAGGCTGAAGTGCAGTGGGCATGCTCATGGCCACCTCAGCCTCGACCTGTTGGGCTCTCAGGTGATCCTTATGCCTCAACCTTCCAAGTAGCCAGAACTACAGGCACACGCTACCACACCTGGCTAATTTTTTTATTTATTGTAGAGATGCAGTCTCGCCATGTTGCCCAGGCTGGTCCTTAACTCCTGAGCTCAGGCAATCCTCTCACCTCCACCTCCAAAGGTGCTGGAATCATAGATATGAGCCACCACACTTGGCCTCTTTGTTCTATTCTTTATCTTACATTTCATCTTTCTGGTAATAATTTCTTTTTTTTTTTTTTGAGTCAGAGTTTCACTCTGTTGCCCAGGCTGGAGTGCAGTGGCATGCTCATGGCTACCGCAGCCTTGATATGCTGTGCTCAGGCGATCCTTCCACCTCAGCCTTCCAAGTAGCTGGAACTACAGGTGCGTGCCACACACCTGGCTAATTTTTTTTTTTTGATTATAGAGATGAGGTTTCACCAAATTGCCCAGGCTGGTCTCCAACCTGTGGGTTCTGGCAATCCTCTCACCTTGGCCTCCCAAAGTGCTGGGATTATAGGCATGTGCCACTGCGCTCAGCCTTTTTTTTTTTTTTTTTTTTCCCTTTTTCCAGTTGGAGTCTCACTCTTGCCCAGGCTGGAGTGCAGTGACACACACTCATGGCCACTGCAGCCTTTACCTGCTGACCTAGGCGATCCTCAGCCTTCCAGGTAGCTGGAACTACTATTTTTTTATTTATTGTAGAGGTGGAGTCTCGCCAAGTTGCCCAGGCTGGTTTTGAACCCCTGTGCTCAGGTAGTCCTCTCGTCTCTGCCTTGCAAAGCGCTGGGATTACAAGCGTGAGCCACCATGTGCAGCCTTAGTAATAATTTCTTAAAATAGCTTTACTGTTTTGATTAATCAGTAATTGTAGTATTGTATAGTCTACTTTTCTAGGGAGAGGTTTTTGTTTTGTTATTTTATAATTGACTTATGCCTTTAACAATATTTATTGAGAGCTTATTATGTACCAGGTTCTGTTCTGCTTGCTTAATATACAGATGAAGAATACGACAGACAAGGTTCCTTTTCAGTGGTAAAACAGAGACATTTACCAAGATACTGAGATGGTGACAAGAGCTATAAAGGCAACAGTAATATGATGGTAACTGGGGGGGGCTACATTAGATAGGGTGTTCGGAGGAAGGGCTCTCTAAAAAGGTTAGAGTTGAACTAATTCCTGAAGTGTGAAAAAAGAAGCTGCTTTTTGAAAAAACTAGAGGAAAAGCAATTTGTGGTTAAAGGAACAACAAATGAAAAGACTTTTAGGCAGGATTTTCTAAACTTGACACTGTTGACATTTTTGACCACATAATTTCTTTTTGTGAGGACTGTTGTGTACTCTGGAGGGTGGTTGGCAAAATTAATAGCCTCTACCTGCTAGATACACTCCCTTTCCCTATTTGTGACAACCAAAAATGTCTCCAGAAATTACCAAATGTACCCTTGGTGGTAAAGTTTCCCTCAGGCGAGAATACTGCTCAACCAAGAAAGATATATGTTGGTTTGTGTTTTTTATCTCTTCTTAGGGATAATCCTTGACCATTGTCTCTTCTAATAGTACTTTTCCTTCATTCTCCCTATTCTCTCCACCTTGGGCTCAAATAGCAAATTTATTTGACCTTTGCATTGTATCTCATATGTTTCCCATGTGCTTTTCTGTATGTTTATTCTTTGAAATGTTTTGTGCTTCAGTTTAGATATTTTCATCTGACCTAAATTCTAATTCAAATTATCTCTTTAGCATTGTCTAATTGTTAAAAACATCCATTGAATTCTTTTTGTTTGTTTGTTTGAGTTGGAATCACTCTGTTGCCCGGGCTGGAGTGCAGTGGCACACTCACAGCCACCCCAGCCAGCATCAACCTACTGGGCTCAGGCAATCCTTCCGCCTCAGCCTTCCAAGTAGCTGCAACCACAGGTGCACACCACCACGCCCGTCTAATTTTTTGATTTATTGTAGAGATGAGGTCTCGCCAAGTTGCCCAGGTTGATCTCCAACCCCTGGACTCAGGCAGTCCTCTTTCCTCTGCCTCTCAAAGTGCTGGGATTGGCCACTGGGCATGGTGGCTCATGCCTGACTCAAAAAAGATACAGCAACAAAGTGCTGAGATTAAAGGTGTGAGCCATTCACCCCGCCCAGCAATTGTAGACTTGTTTTTTTTTTTTTAAATCAGAGTCTCACTCTGTCATCCAGGCTGGAGTACAGTGGCACGTTTATGGCTACGCTGCCCTCAGGCAATCTTGCCTCAGCTGTCCAAATAGCTGGAACCACAGGTGCATGCCACCATGCCCAGCTGATTTTGTGATTTATTGTAGAGACGAGGTCTCACCATGTTGCCCAGGCTGGTCTTGAACCCCTAAGATCAGGCAATCCTCTTGCCTCTGCCCAAAGTGCTGGGATTACAGATGTGAGCCACTGTGCCCGGCCTCACTTATAGATTTTTAAAGACAATGTTTAAACTCCAGTAATTGGCTCTTCTTTGGGCTTGTTTCTGTTTGTTTGTCCTCTTGACTTTTAGTCCGATGGGGTTTTCTTTATAGGTAACAAGAAGGTTTTCTCTTGCTGTTTTTATCTTTGACTTTAGACAGTCTGAATATAATATGAAACATAGAAGATATTTTTGCATTGTATTGGAGATTGTTGAGCTTTCTGTATCTGAATGTCTAAATCTCTTACCAGACTTGAGAAGTTTTCATCTGTTACTTCATTAAATAGGTTTTCTAATCCTTTCTGTCTGTATGCCCTTAGTGATACTGATAATTCAAATATTCTGTCACTTTATGTTTTCTCAAATGTCATTAAAAAAGTTCAAATATTCGCCAGGCTCGGTGGCTCAGCCTGTAATCTCACGCTTTGGGAGGCTGAGGTGAGTGGATTGCCTGAGCCCGCGGGTTCGAGACCCGCCTGGGCAACTTGGCAAGACCTCATCTCTACAATAAATCAAAAATCAGCCGGGCGTGGTAGCGCATGCCTGTAGTTCCAGCTACTTGGAAGGCTGAGGCGGAAGGATCACCAGAACCCAGCAGGTCGAGGCTACAGTGGCTGAGAGCGGCCACTGCACTCCAGTCTGGCCGACAGAGTGAGATTCCAACTCAAAAAAAAAAAAAAAAAGTTCAAATATTCTATCATTTTATGTTGTCTCAAATGTCATAAGAAATTTTTTTGACCAGACCTGGTGGCTCAAGCCTGTAATCTCAGCGCTTTGGGAGACCAAGGCGAGAGGATTGCCTGAGCTCGGGGGTTCAAGACCAGCCTGGGCAATTTGGTGAGACCTCGTCTCTACAATAAATTGAAAAATAAGTTGGGCGTGATAGTGCAGCCATGTAGTTCCAGCTACTTGGAAGGCTAAGGCAGAAGGATCGCCTAAGCCCAGCAGGTCGAGGCTGCAGTGGCCGTGAATGTGCCACCACACTCCAACCTGGGCAACAGAGTTAGATTTCAACTCAAAAAAAAAAATTTGACTGGATTATTTCAAGAGACCTGTCTTCAAGTTCTCAGAATTTTTTTTTTTTTTTTTAATGACAGGGTTTTATTCTATCATTCAGCTGAAGTGCAGTGGCTTTAACACAGCTCACAGAAGCCTCAAGTGATTCACCTGCCTCTGCCTTCCAAGCAGCTAGTAGGGACTACAGGCATATACAACTATGGGTAGCTAATTTTTCTTTTTACTTTTCTTTTGTAGAGATAGGGGTCTTGTTTTGCTGCTCAGGCTGGTCTCGAACTCCTAGCCTCAAGTGATCTCCTGCCTCGATTTCCCAAAGTGCTAGGATTACAGGTGTAAGCTATCACACCTGGCTCAGATACTTTCTTCTGCCTGATTAATCTGTTGTTGAAGCTTTCAAATGTATTTTATATTTCCTTCAATGAATTCTTCGGTTCCAGAATTTCTATTTGATTCTTTAAAAAAAAAAATCTGTCTCTGAGTCTCTATCCCAGACTGGAGGGCAGTGGCATGCTCACAGCTCACCGCAGCCTCTACCCTCTGTGCTCAGGCAGTCTTTCTGCCTCTTTCTCCTCAGTAGTCAGGAGTGCAGGTGTGTGCCATCATGCCCTGCTAATTTTTTTTATTTTTTTGGAGACGAGATCTTGCTGTAGTGCCTAGACTGGTTGGTGTGTGTGTGTGCGTGCATACACACATATATATAAAATATATATATTAAATATACCTTATATATTATACACACTGTATATGATACATTATATCATAATATATTAAATGTATATTTAATTCCTTTTTGTCTAACTAAGGTTCTTTAAAAATCAACATTTTTAAATTGTTTATCTGAGATTTTGAAAATTTCTTTTTGATTGAAATCTATTAGCCGGGCTCAGTGGCTCAGCCTGCAATCCCGCGCTTTGGGAGGCTGAGGTTAGTGAATTGCCTGAGCCCGTGGGTTCGAGACCCACCTGGGCAACTTGACGAGACCTCATCTCTACAATAAATAGAAAAATCAGCTGGGTGTGGTAGCGCATGCCTATAATTCCGGCTACTTGGAAGGCTGAGGCGGAAGGATCGCCAGAGCCCAGCAGGTCGAGGCTGTAATGGCTGGGAGCTCAAAAAAAAAAGAAAAATCTATTGCTGGAGAATTGTTTGGTTCCTTTGTAGATGACATATTTCCTTGTTTGTTTGTTTTTTTCTGTCCATATTTCCTGTGTCCTTATATTGATCTGGCGTAACAGCTGCTTCTTCCTGATTTTGAATTTACTTTTGTAAGGAAGGACTTTTTCCTGAAGATGTATTTGTGGTATTGGGTGGGGAGGGTACTCTTGCTTTGATTGTAGATGCATGTAGTAGTATAGTCTCTATGATTTCGTTTGCTATAAACAACGTTAGTGCTCCCTGTGGTTTCTCTGGTGGGTTAAGGTGCAGGTATTACTGAAAGCTGTGGTGAAGTTGTGCTAGAGATTGGGATGCCATGCGGGCCAGTCTTCAGTCCCCAGTGGTATAGCAGTGGGCTGAGCCTGCCTGTTTTTTGTACCCCAGGTGGGTGTGTGCTGGCTCTTGTGCTGTCAGCCACTGGCAGGCCAATTCTTGGGCTTCCAGGTGGCTTTCTTGGGTGCCAGTAGTGACAGTGGTGGACTGGGGGGTTGGGGGGAAGGTTCTCAGTTTCCTTGGAAGCCTGTGTTGCATGGCCAATGGCAGTTACAGTGAAAGGATGATTTTGCAGGTCCCAAGTAGTATGTATTGATGTTGGTAGTGGGCTGGGTGGGCCAGTCGCCAGACCTGCAGGTGGCACTTGCAGGTAGGTGCCAGTTGAGGTGATTGCTGTTGGGAGTTTAAGATCAATCTCAGGTCTCTGACAGGAGTGTTTAGGCATCCAAGGTGGTAGATTCGGTTGGGCAATTCCCAGGACCCCTGACTGTGTGCTGTCTTGAGGGTAGAGAGGGTATTGAAGCCAGGCTGGTGGGCTTGTGCTGAGGCACCCCAGTAGTGAGAGCAGGTACCAGTCATAGTGGGTGAGGAGTGATGATGGTGGCAGCTGTGCTGAGGCCCTGCCATGAGAGAGGGTGGACCTGACCTTGCTTGCCACAGCCTGGGCTGCAGAGTGGGGAATGTGTCACTCTACAAAAGTGCTCCCAGTCTGCTCCCCAGGACCGCTGCAGACTGCTGGAGGCAAAGATTGGAACTGGCCCTTGCTGAAGCTGCTGAGGCCTCAGGAAGTGTATGGGGACCCTGCACAGCCTCCCTCCCTGGAGCAGCTCCGTCCTGTGGTCTCCCAGCAGTTCTCTGTTAGTTTCAGGTGTTCAGAGGGTGAGAGGTTCTCCGTGACCAGGACTGATTGATTTCCACAGTGGGGAAGGGGCCACTGGGAGTCTTGTACGCTTCCTTTCCTTGTTAGAAAATGACTTCCGACTCCCAGCCCATCCTGGCCAGGCAGACTGCCTTTCTCTTCTTCCTGCTTCTGGTGTTTCCTACCACTTCTCTGTTGAACTCTAGTGTTCTCTCTTGGGTGACTATTCAGAGTAACGGTCTGTACATTATTTTGTTTCTTTTAAGTGGAGGAAGAGGGCATGAAGTGCCCTAATCAGGTGTCTTGAAGCCCCCGTGAGTTTTACTTTTTGTCTTTTCATGCCTGATTAATTTTGGTTGACTAGTAGACATTAGAGTATGAGAAATTGAGGAAATAGATTCAGGTTCTAGAATTTTATATTTTTTAAAGTATTACTTTTTCTTCTGGAGAAACTAAAGAAAGGGACAAAGATTACCTTTAAATAATACAGGATTGACCTGATTTGAAGCTGACCTTCAGTCCTTTTGAGGATTGGTCTATTTCTAGTACATGTAAGGTGTAGCCCCTTAGCTTCCATCCTAAAGGCTGGGGTGTTACCAAGACTTTTTCCTCAGTGAGTGAATGAATAAAATCAGTTGTTTTGGAAACCCGTGAGATGAAAAATAAGCTTTTAATTAGGTGCTCTTAGACTCATGATAGTAATCAGATTTCAACTGGATTAAAGCTCATAGGTTTTCCAGTTGTAATCATTTCAGCTCAGAAAGTACACCTGTATGACCTGATGGTGTTCTCTAATCCCAGGATTGTGTGTGTGAGTCTCAAGTTTGAGTTTGGCTTCTAATGCTTATAGTTTGGGTGCTGTTTAATCTTCATAGTCATACTCGTTTCATAGTCATCCTCATCTCAGCATCTTTATTTTTTATTTTTTATTTTATTTTTTTGGAGTCTCACTCTGTCGCCCAGACTGGAGTGCAGTGGCCGCTCCCGGCCACCGCAGCCTCGACCTGCTGGGCTCTGGCGATCCTTGCACCTCAGCTTTCCGAGTAGCTGGAACTACAGGCACGCGCTACCACGCCCAGCTAAGTTTTGATTTATTGTAGAGATGAGGTCTCACCAAGTTGCCCAGTGCGGGTCTCGAACCCGCGGGCTCAGGCCATCCATTCACCTCAGCCTCCCAAAGGCGCGGGGTTACAGGCTGAGCCACCGAGCCCGGCTTCAGCATCTTTAAATTGGAAGTAATGCTACCTGTAAGATTATTGTGCAATTGAATGTGAAGTGCCTCTCTAGGGTGGGCACATAGTAGGCTCTGAAATAATGTTAGTGATGGTTATAATGATGATAAGAAAGAATTAATATTATTATTATTATTTGGATCGGAGTCTCACTCCGTCACTCAGATTGGAGTGTAGTGGCACACTCATGGCCACCCCAGCATCGACCTGCTGGGCTCAAGCGATCCTTCTGCCTCGGCCTCTAATTTATTTATTTATTTATTTTTATTGTAGAGACAAGGTCTCGCCAAGTTGCACGGGCTGGTCTTGAGCCCACGGACTCAGGCAGTCCACTCGCTTCAGCCAACCAAAGTGCTGGGATTACAGGCTGAGCCACCGAGCCCAAGCCCAGGAAGAATTATTTTTGCTAGCTCACTGGACGTTTTAAAGACAGTCTCAAGTCAATCAAAATTGGAGTTTTCAGCCGGGCTTGGTGGCTCAGCCTGTAATCCCGCGCCTTTGGGAGGCTGAGGTGAGTGGATTGCCTGAGCCCGCGGGTTCGAGACCCGCCTGGGCAGGCGAGACCTCATCTCTACAATAAATCAAAAACTTAGCCGGGCGCGGTAGCGCGTGCCTGTAATTCTGGCTACTCGGAAGGCTGAGGTGGAAGGATCACTGGAGCCCAGCAGGTCGAGGCTGTGGTGGCCGGGAGTGGCCACTGCACTCCAGTCTGGGCGACAGAGTGAGACTCCAACTCAAAAAAAAAAAAATGGAGTTTTCTCTTAAAGCAAAGTGACCTTTAAAAATAGATATTTGTATTGTCTGTTTATAATTTTTTTAATATTTAAAAGTAAGGTCGGGCATGGTGGCTCAAGCCTATAATCCCAACACTTTGGGAGGCCGAGGCAAGAGGATTGCCTGAGCCCATGGGTTCGAGACCAGCCTGGGCAACTTGGTGAGTCTTAGTCTCTACAATAAATCCAGAAATTAGCCAGGTGTAGTGATGCATGCCTGTAGTTCCAGCTACTTGGAAGTTTGAGACGGAAGGATTGCCTCAGCCCAGCAGGTCGAGGCTGCGGTGGCCGTGAGCATGCCACTGCACTCCAGCCTGGGCAACAGCGAGACTCCAGCTCAGAAAAATGAAATGAAATGAGATATTTAAAAGTAAATCTAAGCCGGGCTTGGTGGCTCAGCCTGTAATCCCGTGCCTTGGGAGGCTGAGGTGAGTGGATTACCTGAGCCCGCGGGTTCGAGACCTGCCTGGGCAACTTGGTGATACCTCAACTCTACAATAAAACAAAAAATTAGCCGGGCATGGTAGCACATACCTGAAGTTCCAGCTACTTGGAAGGCTGAGGCGGAAGGATTGCTGGAGCCCAGCAGGTCGAGGCTGCGGTGGCCAGGAGCGCCCACTGCACTCCAGTCTGGGCAACAGAGTGAGACTCCAACTCAAAAAAAAAAATAAAAAAAGTAAACCTGTTTAAAAGGTCATACTCTACTGGTGAAATTGTTGCCATTTTGGAAAACAGTGTGACAGTTCCTCAGAATGTTAATTCTGCTCCTAGGTTATAGCCAAGAGAAATGAAAACTTGTGTCCAAATAAAAACTTGAATGTAAATATTCCTAGTAGCCTTACTCATCATAGTCCCAGAACAGCCCATATTCCCATCGATAGTTGAATGAATTTATACAATGTGATCCATCCATACAATGGATTATTATTCTCAGCCATAGGTAAAAATGAAGTTCTAACACATGCTACAACTTGTATCAACCTTAAAACCCTAAGTGAAAAAAAGCCAGTCACAAAAGGACAAATATTGTACAGTTCTATTATGGAAGGAGGTTGGGAAAGGAGAGATGACTACTGTGGAAGAAGAGGGTTTCTATTTGGATGTGATGAAAGTGTTGTAAAAATAGATCGTGGTGATGGTTGCATAATTCGAAATATATTAAAAATACATTCATTGGTTGGTGTACTTTAAAGAGATCTTATAGTATGGGATTTATATAGCTTTTTTTTTAAGTCTTTACTTGCAAAATGTAATTTTCACTAATTCTCACCATTTGCTTCCTCCCTTCATTATTCAGGAAGAAAGGCGAAGATTGAAAAATGCAGTAATTATCCAGTCATTTATTAGAGGATATAGAGACAGAAAACAGCAAGTAAGTTTGTTTGTTTTTAAAATGAGAAAGAAGCCAGGTGCAGTGGCTCACGTCTATTGTCCCAGCACTTTGGGAGGCCAAGGTGAGAGGATTGCCTCAGTCCTTGGTTTCAGGACCAGCCTGGGCGACTTGGCAAGACCTTATCTCTACAATAAATCAAAAAAAAATTAGCTAGGCGTGGTGACACACACCTGTATTTCCAGCTACTTGGAAGATTGAGGTGGAAGGATCGCCTGAACCCAGCACATTGAGACTGCGGTGACTGTGAGCATGCCACTGCACCCCAGCCTGGGCGACAGACTGAGACTCCAACTCAAAAAAATAAAAAGTAAAATGAGAAAGAGCCCGATGCAGTGGCTCAAACCTATAATACTGGCACTTTGGGAGACTGAGGTGAGAAGATTGCTGAGTCCAGGGGTTTGAGACCAACCTAGGCAACTTGGTGAGACCTCGTCTCCACAGTAAATCAAAAAATTAGCCAGGCATGGTGGCACATGCCTGTAGTTCCAGCTACTTGGAAGGTTGAGGTGGAAAGATAGCCTGAGCCCAGTAGGTTGAGGCCACAGTGGCCGTGAGCATGCCACTGTACTCCAGCCTATGCAACAGAGTGAGACTCTAACTCAAAAAAAAAAAAAAAAGAAAGAATTAGAAGGGCATGCAAGAGCTTGTTTTAAATATGATCTGGTTATTATCATTCATTTTGTATGTATTTCTGTGTACCATTTTAATGAAAGGTCAATTAATAATAGTATTTTTTGAGTAAGGAAGGGAGGGAGAGAAAAAATAAAATAAAATAATAGTATTTTTCCCAATAATTTTATTAATTTTATTTAGTGTAAAGATATGTAGGTAGGTAAGTTTTTAGGTAATTTTTGTTTGTTTGTTTTGAGTTGGAGTCTCACTCTGTCACCCAGACTGGAGTGCAGTGGCTGCTCCCAGCCACTGCAGCCTCGACCTGCTGGGCTCTGGCGATCCATCCGCCTCAGCCTTCCAAGTAGCTGGAACTACAGGTACGCGCTACCACACCTGGCTAATTTTTTTTGGTTTATTGTAGAGATGTCTCGCCAAGTTGCCCATGCGGGTCTCGAACCTGTGGGCTCAGGCAATTCACTCACCTCAGCCTCCCAAAGGCGCTGGATTACAGGCTGAGCCACCGAGCCTGGCTGGGTAATTTTTAAATAAATTCAAGTTTGGGCCAGACCACAACTGAAGATCAAAATGTGAGGAGGTGATAGAAGGTTCTTTCAGTGGGTGTTTAGCATCTTTTATTATATTCTATGTTTAATTTTTTTAAAAAACCCTTTTATTGATAAGTCCAGTAACAGCATTTTTATTGTCAGTATACTACACTCCTGTAAAAGTGTTTAGCATATATTCTGATCATAAGAATTATGTATCCAAATTAATATAGTCATGTATTATTTTGTTTTTCTTCAGTATTCCATTCAAAGAAGTGCATTTGATCGCTACGCCAACTTGTCGCAGTCTGGGGGCACTTTTCCCATTGCTAATGGTCCCAACCTTACCCTTCTGGTAAGGCAGCTTCTGTTTTTTTACAAACAAAATGAAGACTCAAAACGTTTGGTGAGTGTTAACTACATTTTCACTTGTCCTTGTTTACATATTTTCCCGCTTCTTATTTTTTAGAAGTGGAAGTAGTGAGTATCTGATCAAGAAGTTAGATAACCCCTTTGCTGTGTCTTAGCTTTTGTGAACTTTTCCTCAGCCAGCTATAATAGCTTGCCTTTGTGGTGATGTGTTTTACCTCTTAAAATTCAGTGTATCTTTTAAATAGACTTTTTCGTATTTTTATAATGGAAACTTTTAAATAGTAAAAAAATAGGTTGGGCACAATGGCTCACATTTGTAATCCAGCACTTTGGGAGTCTGAGGCAGGAGGATCGCTTGAGCCCAAGAGTATGAGACCAGCCTGGGCTATTTATAGTGAGACCTCATCTCTACAAAAAAGTCAAAAAATTATCTGGGCTTGGTGTCATATGTGTAGTCTCAGCTACTCAAGAGGCTGAGATAGAAGAATCATCTGAGCCCAGGAGGTTGAGGAAGTTGAGGCTGTGGTGAGCTGTGATTGTGCCGCTCCGCTCCAGCCTGGGTGACAAAGCTAGACGCTGACTCGCAAAGAAAGCAAAGAGAAGGAAAAAAAAGCATAATATTTTGCCCCACCTACCACATACCCCTGACCCAGCCTCAGCAGTCATCAGCACACTTGAATCATTGTGATGGGCATCCTCAGTATCACATCACAATCATCTGCAATCTCTAGCACACAGGGTCTCATTTTTTAAACATCAAAAATATCATCATATTAGTCTAAAAATGTTACAGGATTTTGATCTTATGCGTGCCAAGGAACAGTGTGTATTGGTGGTGGAAAATACATAGAGATGCACAGAAAGTTATTTATTTATTTTTTTGAGTTAGAGTCTCACTCTGTCGCCCAGGCTGGAGTGTAGTAGTACGCTCACCGCCACCGCCGCCTCGATCTGCTGGGCTGAGACGATCCTTTTGTCTCAGCTTTCCAAGTAGCTAGAACTACAGGCACGTGCCACCATGCCCGGCTAGTTTTTTGATTTATTGTAGAAACGAGATCTTGCCAAGTTGCCCGGGCTGATCTCGCAAACCCGTGGGCTCAGGCAGTCCCTCACGTCAGCCTCCCAAAGTGCTGGGATTATAGGTGTGAGCAACTGCACCCGACCTGAAAGTTAATTTTTAAAAATGGAACTTGTTACTATCCATTTTCACAGGAGATACATACTATGAGATTAGTATGCAATTATTAGGTTAAATGTATATCTGTTCTTAGAAATTTTTGTTTACATCTATTAAAAATTTCAAATAATGTATAAAGGTGGTTTTATAATGAAAAATAAGTCTTTCATACTACAAACCGAACACACTAGCAAGATCACCACATGAAATAACTACAGAAGACAAAGGAATACTTTATTGCCCATCTAATGTTTGGCCTTAAAACCCAGCATTGCTTCCTGAGTTGAACTAGGATGGATCATAGGGAGAACTTTCTATAAACTGGAGCCAATCTAGAGAGGCAGTAAAAGCAGTTTAATCCACCCTTTCTGGACTTCTCTTGAATGCAGGCTCTTTCTAGGCTGTCTGAAGTTGATGAGCAGAAGAACCAGAAAAGCACAACAGGGAGGGGGCACATAACATCACAACGGGTACCTAACCCAGGGGAAGTTGAGAGCCAGTTGGAGGTCCAAACTTCACCTGCACACAGCTTGCTTGTATAGCTAATCCTGGCTTATACCCCACATATGTATATTTTAAACAACAAACAAACAAACATAGCGGCAGATAATTTGGCTTGCTTTCTGAAACAAGCTGTCCCTGTCCTCACAAACTCTAATCTTGTAGATTAAAAGACCACCTAGAAGTCCAGACACCCTGGTGCCATGGGATGTCATGTCTCTCCAGAGCACCCACTGCTTTTAAGTGTGAGGTCTAGTCAGTGATTACCACGTGGTTTCTAAACATAGTACTTGGTACATTTACACAGTCCTGCCTCAGAAATCATCTGTGAAAAGCTTGGGGGTAAATGAAGGTATGTGACTCTAGGCCTGAAGCAAACACAAAGCAAGTTGCTCATGGGCAAAGTTCAAACCTCTAAATGAATTACATGTCATCAAACCTGGCTAATATAAGAAAAGTAAATTTGAATTTCTATTCAGTTTGTAAACAAAGATGTGAGAGCAGTACATTAACCTTTGATGAAAAACCTCCTGCCCTAAACTTCAAGTTCTTTACTTCCCGCTCTAGGAACAAGCAGAATGCTACTTTTGATGGTTTTTCAAATATACTCTATGCAAAAACAAGCATATATGGTTATTTCTTCCTCATCTCCTCCCCTTTTTAAAAAAAAGTATTACTTTAGTCTTAGATTTTCTGCTAAGACAAATAGAGTCTATGGTTATATTGTCTTTTGTATACAGTTTTTGATCTTTAATCTTGAATTAATAACTTTCATGTGTTCGTTTAATTTTTTTTTAGTCCCTTCATAAAATCTTCTTCTGCTTTCTAGCAGTATTATGCATTGTTTCTCAGGACAGTTTTCTATATGACTCAAGCTCTCAGATGATTAGATCTTCTCTGGCCCTGGAGCTTTTTTCCTCATGCACTAGTTCGAACTGGTTGCTTTCAGGCCTGCCATTATCCTGGGAAAACCTTTTGCGTAGCTTCAGTTTTATATCCTCCCCATATCTTTTTGTTTTCTTGGTTTACTTCCTTGTGTTATTGATATACATCTGTAGTTAACCTCTTGAGAAAGAATATGTAAGAAGGTATGTTTTTAAGACTTTTCGCATCTGCATTTAGTAAAAAACAACAAAAGAAGTTAAAGCATATGTTTAATGTAGTTATACTAGAACTTTTTGGATGATACTGGTTCATTTATGAAAATTATAAAATTCAGCATTTGGACCCTGTCTAGAAAGTGTTTGTGTATGATTACAGTGTTGCTACGGCTTTGAGTGTTTAAAATTTCACAGGCAACTTGGAGCGTAACTACTTGATAGATATATTCCTCTTGTGTCTACAGTGGTCCTTTGACTTAATATATGGCTACCGTACGTCTTATTTATATTTGTTAATTGATGGTACAGCTTCATGAAGTACATATCCGATAGTGCAGAAAGTATTTATATCCTATTGGTTCCTGAAAAAATACGGGTAAGGTATCTCCAGACAGTTCAAGAAGGAAGCTTGTATGTGGCCAGTTAACTAATATTTGGAGTAGGTCACAGAGTTACTTCTTCCCAACTTAGGGCATACTGTAATTTGTTAAGCAAAATTCATTAATATTTGCATTGTTTAATAACATTTTAGTTCAAAGAAATTCAAAGGAGAAACTACTTAAAAATACGAGATAAAGAAAAGGTCACATGTTACATTTATAACTAGCTGCATTTAAGAAGCTATCTTTTAGTTTTGGATAGTTCTAGTTGGGTCTTATGAAATGAAAAAATAGCATACCTGCATAATGAACATTTGTATACCTAATCCTGAATTGTACCCCACATCTTTAAAATAGAAAATTAAAAGTTTAAAAAAAAAAGAAATGAAAAAGTAAATCACCAGTCTGTTTCACAAAAATATAGTTGAGAACGTGGAAGAGATTCCTTGTTAGGTATTGAGTCTTCAAAATCACTTATGACAGCTATGTACATTATGTGTTCAGGCCTCTTGAATGCTAGTGACAGAAGTCTGACTCAGCCTTTACTGAACTCATTGGCTAATCCTTGTATCCAGGAGAATAGGAAGTTCTGGTTAGCCTGGTCAGATACCATATCTTGTGTTGGAGACAATGGGCTACGATTGCCTTCCTTGTCAAAAGTTGGTGGAGTTAGAGAACGGAAGTATCCATAAGGAAAGGATGCTGGAGACACCACAAAAACACAAGAAAGAGGTGAAAAGAGAATACATCTTCTCTGTAACTTAAGATTCATGCGGTATTTCTCATGTATTTTTATTATGGATATTTGATTTTTGCAGATGAACTACTTTGTTTCAGATTGACATGAGCTTTAAGTATACCTTGTTTTGGTAACTAGTAATTTAGCTTAATACTGATGTACTATTTTAAGATAGAAAATGCAAATACTACTAAATAAAACCTGACTTAGAAGATTTACCTCTCATCAGGGTTTGCTTAGGTTTGTTAAAGTGTCTATTACCACTTAAGGAAGTTTGGAGTATTATGTAAATTAGCAAACAATTACAGTTTTGTGGATTGAGAGTTGTATGTTTTATGTTTCACTCTTTCAGATATGGCTGTATCAGAATTTAATTAAACACAGCTCTCTATTTGTCAAGCAGTTGGATGGATCTGAGAGACTTACATGCTTATTTCAAATAAAGAGGTTGATGAGCCTCTGTTGCAGGTAAATTCTCTTGAGTCAACAGCTTATGTAATCGCTTTGAATGTCTGGGGGAAGACGTTTTGATTTTCATTTTCTGAGACTGGCTTTTTCACAGTTTTGTGGATTTTTTTTTTTTTTTTTGAGGCCGTGGAATTCTCTGTATGATGATTTTCACTCTAGGCGATTCTGGTCATGTGACATAGAAGTTAAAACACAGATTCAAAGTATCTTCCAAATGATATTATCTTTCATGGATGCCCCGGGGTTATCTTGTGAAATGTTAGATGTCCTGCTTACTAGTGAATGAACGAGGACTCCTGATGTGAGAGTGATTTCATTCTGTAAGGGTTTTTCCCAAAATACTGTTTGAAGTCTGCCTCTTTAGAGTATACCTTTCACCAGGCTTACTTATTATTTATGTATGAACTCAAAATAAGTCATTGCCTTGGCTTTTTCTTGTGAATACAACCTGTCTCCCAGGAATTTTAGTCTCTGTTAGTGATCTATGCCTGAGTCAATGGTCATATCATCTGTGGTTTGTAAAATGGAGATTCTTCCTATTATCTTGTTTCTTCAGTACTTACTAGTTGACACTCTTTTATAAAGAATACTCCTCCCCACATTTTCCCTTTAGTCTCAGTAAAACCTCGTGTATTTTTAAACATGCAGTGTGTGAAATATTATTCCTTTGGATGACTTGTTTATGGATAGAGAGATCCTTTTAGGTAGCCTCTCTGTCCTTTGACTTGGCCCCATTCATATTTTGAGATGGCTTTGCTTTCTGTGAGGAGAGTGTCCTAGGCTTAACTTGTACTTTCCCAGCCCTGGGGCTGTTGAAGAGTGGAATTTTAATAAAGTGAAACTTAAAAAGTAAATGTTAGAAATTTTATCTCAGCTGGGCTCGGTGGCTCAGCCTGTAATCCCGCGCCTTTGGGAGGCTGAGGTGAGTGGATTGCCTGAGCCCGCGGGTTCAAGACCCGCCTGGGCAACTTGGCAAGACCTCATCTCTACAATAAAATCAAAAATCAGCCGGGCGTGGTAACATGCGCCTGTAGTTCCAGCTACTTGGAAGGCTGAGGCGGTAGGATCGCCGGAGCCCAGCAGGTCGAGGCTGCAGTGGCCGGGAGCACCCACTGCACTCCAGTCTGGGTGACAGAGTGAGACTCCAACTCAAAAAAAAAAAAAAAAAGAAAAGAAATTTTATCTCAAGTCTGTGATATTAATACACCAGCAGTTTTATCTGCTATGTGCAGAACATTCAATTTTACTTTTATCGTTATTATGTCTTTCCAAAACCACTCGTATCACATACATACTTTTTCATGCTGACTAATATTTCTAAAGCCTGGGGTCCCTGAAGTGTTTGACTTTCAACCTAGATATAGAATCACCGGGTCACAGGGTAGCTATGTATTTAACTTTATGAGAAACTACTAAACTTAAAACAGCAGTATATGCGAGTCCCGGTTGCTCCATATCCTTAACACCTGCTATTGGCTGTGTTAAAAATCTAGGCAGTCTAACGAGTTTATGGTTATATTTTATTGTAATTTGAATTTGTGTTTTCCAGATTACTAATAATGGTAGCATCCTTTCAAGTGCTTACTGGTCACTCAGATGTCTCCTTTTTGAAAGCATGTGCTCAAATCTTTTAGCTAACTTTTTAGCTGGGTTGTTTGTCTCTGAACAGCATGGATAAGCTGCCCTTTTCCTATCCAGTGTCACACCCATAATCCTGGAACTGCATCCTATACTCTCCACCCCTCACTCAGAAGCACTATTCCAGCAGTTTTTTCTTTGTGTCATACATGCTACTAATTTTTCCAGGTTAAAGAGACTCCCACTGCCCTCACCACCTGCAGTGCCATGTCTCTGCCCACCTTGGTGGCAGGGCTCCTCATCGTTTACAGTTCTACTCCAACCATGCTCAGAAACCCAACACTTGTGTCAGGTCACCAGAGGGAGGCATTACTAAGGGGAATATTGTGAAAGAATGTCCAACAGCCTATTAAAAAAGGGGGGAGGTTGTTGTGTAGAAACAGAAGTTAACCTGTAGTAAACTAATAAGCCATACAAATATTTTCCATCCAGAGCTGTACAAATTACTCCTGTTTCTGGCCAGGCAAAAGGGTTTTGTAAAAGTGTAAATTCCAGTAAGACAAATTCTTACTTGAGTCTGCTGAAACATATTACTGGGTCCCTCATTAAAGTTATTGTGTAGTCAAATAGATTCTGCTAAGAAATGGAGGGAGGGAAAGGAAAGACACCTATCCAATACATTGTGCAGATAACAAGGGAAATATGAAAATAAATTTAGTGTTAGACAAAGTGACTGACCTGAGCTATCTGAGTGAAAGGGGGTGCTATTACTGGGACTGTGAGACCAGGTTGTTAGCCCCCTAATATTAGTTAATATTACTCTTAAACATCAAAGAAACAAGTCACAGTCCATGCAGAGGATATCCTTCGAATGCAGAGGACATGTTCACAACAACTTTCTTCATGATAGCAAAAGAAATGTCTCAGATGTCCACCAACATATGAATGGACAACCTAAATGTGGTCTTTCCATACAGTGGAATACTATTTATAGCAACACAAAGGACCGGGTTTTGGACACATGTTCCTTGGATGAATCTCAGAAAGATGCTGAGCCAAAGAATCTAGACACTGAGTTCTTACCATATGATTCTTTTTTTTTTTTTTGAGTTGGTGTCTCACTCAGTCGCCCAGATTGGAGTGCAGTGGCCGCTCCTGGCCACCGCAGCCTCGCTTGCTGGGCTCTGGCGATCCTTCCACCTCAGCCTTCCAAGTAGCCGGAATCACAGGCATGCGCTACCATGCCCAGCTGATTTTTTGATTTATTGTAGAGATGAGGTCTCGCTGCCCAGGTGGGTCTCGAACCCGCGGGATCAGGCAATCCACACATCTCAGCCTCCCAAAGGCGTGGGATTACAGGCTGAGCCACCGAGCCCGGCTACCATATGATTCTTTACACAGAGTATAAGGTGCAGACATGGAAAGCCTTGAATTCATCTTTGAACGAGATGATATACACTTTTAAGGAGGTTCTTATCTAAGTTTAATTAGATGTAGTTTGTCTTGGTATAGTTCATGGAGTATAATACTTCTCATACTGTGTTTTGTAATGTTTTTCTTGTCTGTTTCTCCCTCTATGCATTTTCCATGTCTATAAACCTAGTGCTAACATACTGTTTGGTGCATAATAAGGGATCTTTAAAAAACTGTCTAAATGACAGAATGTTTGATCATTTTCTCATCTGTCTTTAAGATATGCCTATTTCAGAGATACTATATTATTAAAACAGAGTGGTTCAGATATTTGCCATTGACATTGAGAGTAATTTGGGGAAAATTTTGGTGACATTTGCCCTCCAGTAAGGGTGTGAATACTTTTTTCCGTTTTTACAGGTTACTGCAAAACTGTAATGATGACAGTTTGAATGTTGCACTTCCAATGCGAATGCTTGAGGTGTTTTCATCTGAGAATACTTACTTGCCTGTTTTACAAGATGCTAGCTATGTGGTGTCAATAATTGAACAAATTTTGCACTACATGATTCAAAATGGTAAGTAGCAGGTGTGCTCAGAATTGGGCTTGGCATTATTGTGTGAAGGAGGTGCAGGTTGGCATGCTTTCGGAACTCTGCCTTGCTCTGTAGGTCAGACTGTGATTGGTGTATTAGAAGCATTGTGCAGAGCCAATGATGCCCACAGGGTAGCAAGTTCCAACATCTGTCCTCAGCTCTGCCCACTCTGAAAATCTGGAAACATGCTACTTGCTTTAATATTTTTCTTTTGCTTGTAAATGGAGAAAGTTAACATATGCTTTCAGAAATTATCCTGGTACTCTAATCATCTGTGTGTCTGCACTGAAGCAGCCAGGCCTCCCAAAACTGAGCAAGAAGGGATTTCTCCACTTCATGCTCACCCTGAGTGGATAGGAAAGATACAGATGTGTGAGTTAGTCACATGAAGAACCTGTCTTATTATTTTTATTTTAAAAAATGACATATTCTCACATTAGTGCAGTAGAAGACAGTTATTTCGTTTGAATTTTCTTTCTAACCCAATGCTAAAGCTTTTATACATTGATAATGTTTGGTTTTTTGTTTTTGTTTTTTTGATTTGGAGTCTAACTATATCTCCCAGTCTGGAGTGCAGTCACACCCCCGGCTACTGCAGCCTCAACTGCTGGGCTCAGGTGATTCTTTCTACCTCAACTCAAGTTCTCCAGATAACTACTCAGTTCCAAGTTACTGGAACTACAGGCGCACACCACCATGCCTGGCTAATTTTTTTTTTTTTTTTTTTTTTGAGTTGGAGTCTCACTCTGTCACCCAGACTGGAGTGCAGTGGCCGCTCCCGGCCACCGCAGCCTCGACCTGCTGGGCTCCGGCGATCCTTCCGCCTCAGCCTTCCGAGTAGCTGGAACTACAGGTGTGCGCTACCACACCCGACTAGTTTTTTATTTATTGCAGAGATGAGGTCTTGCCAAGTTGCCCAGGCGGGTCTCGAACCCACGGGCTCAGGTAATCCACTCACCTCAGCCTCCCAAAGGTGCGGGATTACAGGCTGAGCCACCGAGCCTGGTGTTTTTTTTTTTTTTTTTACTTTATTGTAGAGATGAAGTCTCACTAAGTTGCCTGGGCTAATCTCAAACCCCTGGGCTCAGGCAGTCCTCTCATCTCCACCTTTCAGAGATTACAGGCATGAGCCACTGCACTGGCTGATAGTGTTTTTTTGGGGGGGAGTTGTAGAGTCCGAGTCTCACTCTGTGGCCCAGGCTGGAGTACAGTGGCACACTCATAGCCACTACAGCCTCAACCTGCTGGGCTCAGGCAATCCTTCCACTTTAACCTTCCAAGTAACTGGAATTACAGTCTTGTGCCACCACACCCTGCTAATTTTTTTGATTTATTGTAATGACAAAGTCTCACCATATTGTCTAGGCTGATATTGAGCCTGTTGGCTCAGGCAGTCCTCTCGCCTCGGCCTCCCAAAGTGCTGGGATTACAGGCATGGACCACCGTGCCCGGCTGATGATGTTCTTTGTTTTTTTGTTTTGTTTTTGAGTAGGACTTTCACTCTGTTGCCCAGGCTGGAGTGCGGTAGCACGCTCAAGGCCAAGGCCACTATAGCCTTGACCTGCTGGGCTCAGGCGATCCTTCTGCTTTAGCCTTCCAAGTAGCTGGGACTACTGGCATGTACCACCACCCCCAGCTAAGTTTTTTATTTATTGTAGAGACAGGGTCTTGCCATGTTGCCCAGGCTGGCCTCAAACCCACAGGCTCAAGCAGTCCTCTCACCTCCGCCTCCCAAAGTGCTGTGATTACAGGCTTGAGCCACCATGCCCGGCGATAATGTTCTTAAAATGACTATATTGGCCGGGCATGGTGGCATACTCCTATAATCCTAGCACTTTGGGAAACCAACGTGAGAGGATTGCCTGACCCCGTGGGCTCAAAACCAGCCTGGGCAACTTGGCAAGGCCTCATCTCTACAATAAATCAAAACAATTAGCTGGGCATGGTGGCACATGCCTATAGTTCCAACTACTTAGAAGGCTGAGGCAGAAGAACCTCCTGAGCCCAGCAGCTCGAGGCTGTGGTGGCCACTGCATGCCCCTGCACTCCAGCCTGGGCGACAGAGACTCCAACTCAGAAAAAAAAAGACTATATTACATAAAATATAGTAAACTATATTTGAAATTTCTCTGAGGACACATTAATGGCATGAGAAACTATGAAACAAATACGATTTTAAAAATTTTTATGATGAACAGAGTAAAATTTAAACTGGGGAAACACTCGGTCTCATTACTTTCACAGGTAGAAAGCAAAATACTTCAGGGCTCCTGACTTCAGAAGTATTCATCCACACTAAAAATAATTATGTGGCTGGGCTCGGTGGCTCAGCCTGTAATCCCGCGCCTTTGGGAGGCTGAGGTGAGTGGATTGCCTGAGCCCGTGGGTTCGAGACCCGCCTGGGCAGCGAGACCTCATCTCTACAATAAATCAAAAAATCAGCCGGACATGGTAGTACATGCCTATAATTCCGGCTACTTGGAAGGCTGAGGTGGAAGGATCTTGGAGCCCAGCAGGTTGAGGCTGCGGTGGCCAGGAGCAGCCACTGCCCTTCAGCCTGGGCGACAGACTGAGGCTCCAACTCAAAAATAAATAAATAAATAAAAATAAAAATAATTATGTGATTAGTCATGAAAAGAGCTGAAGGTTGTTCTGATTACTGATATAAGTATAATAACTGTGTTTTTGTTTTCTTGAAGTGGTGGGCTAGATTAAATCTTGTTGACCTTGAAATCCAGCTGATTTAGTTCTGGATTTAAACTGTACAAATTAAGTTCTTATTCATTTTAGCCTTATAATTTGGCTAACTTTTTTGTAGCTACTTATTTGTTGAAACTACTGAGTTAATTAAAAGTATATTGAAATTTGTGGAATTTGGTCTTTTAAAAAACAATAACTAGAAATGGTTCATTGTATGAATTGATGTATTGCATATATTGACTTAAGGGACTTAAGGCTAAACATTTGATGACAATTTTTACTTGTTTTCTAAAATTGTAAGGAGGATAACCAGGAAATATGCATTATTTGAAATGTATCTAAAAATAGGGCATGCTTGTAAACCTTACACTGAGACTACTACTTCTGGCATCTTCTTTAGTATGGCCAATTTTTCACTTTTTGTTTTGTTTTGTTTTGTTTTTTTGTTTGAGTTGGGATCTCACTCTGTCACCCAGGCTGTACAATGGGACCATCCCAACTCACTACAGACTCAACCTCTTGGACTCAAACAGTCCTCTTGCCTCATCCTCTGGAATAGCAGGGACTACAAGCCCTGCTTCCACCACTCTGCCTGCCTAATTTTTGTGGTTTTTGTAGAGACGAGGTCTCACTCTGTTGCCTAGGCTGGTCTCAAACTCCTGTGCTCAAGCAGTTCTCCTTCCTTGGCCTTCCAAAGTGCTAAGATTACAGGCATGAGCCACTGTGCCCTGCCAAATTTTAGCAGTCTTTTCATTAGTTATAGTTGGAATTGTTATTGTACATTATGTATTATGAAGCTTTCTAACACTTGCAGAAGAACTTAATACTCTAGTCATGATGTTTAGTTAATCTATTCAGTATATACATTGTTAATGACGTGATACTTCTAAAAAGACTTGATGTATTTTTTTTTTAATCTTGATGTTTTGTCTTTTCAGTTTTATAGGAAAAGAGCTTTCAAACTTCCATATTGAGTTTTTCTAGTAGTCAGTATATATTAGGTTACAATTGGGGTAGTTAAAAAGTAGGTCTAATAGAGTTCTGAGTATTTGTTGTTTAGTAATCTTGACTCAGATACAAAGCTGTGTAGGACTGTTTTTATAAACTTTCTCAAACAAGTGAGTTGTTTTTAGTGTTTACTAACAAATATACCTGTACAATGAAGGGTTACTCACAAATCACACCTGAGCATTGTTACTATTCTATAAAATCAGGGTAAATCATAAAATAATGTATGGTTTGCATCATTGATGATAACCAGAGTTTATTTCCACTGAATACTCAGAAATCTTATCGAAAGCATAGAGTGAAACATTTAATGAAGGTCATAAAAGCTGTTTCTGCCTACGTGTAAGTTGCCTTTCGATCATTTACCTTCCCTAGTGCCCAGATTGTGGTCTCTAGATAGATCATTTTTTCTAAAATGAACATAAGACTCCCTGGAGAAAAGACTGATTACATGTCACAGTCAGGACGCAGGAGGTGAGACGGGGGCATATGTCCCATCAGAGGGCAGAGTACTCCCAGGGACCACTGGACACAGGAGCCCCTGAAGCTCACCTCAGGGGCCACAGATGAATTAATCTGAGGATCAGTTAGGATAACAGCAGTGTATTGTAACATATCTATATATTTAATTCTATGAGTTCAACATGATATTAATAAACCCGCAAAATGGCCAGGCCATTTTGTAATCCCAACCCTTTGGGAGGCTGAGGTAGATGGATTGTTTGAGTTCAGGAATTTGAGACCAGCCTAAGCAACATAGTGAGACTTAATCTCTATAAATAAATAAAGAAACAAACAAATAAATAATCCAGGCTCTATAAACCAACAAATAAACTATTTGGGTTTGGTGGTGCAGGCCTGTAGTCCCAGCTTCTCAGGGGGCTGAGGCAGAAGGATTGCCTGAGTCCAGGAAGTAAAGGCTGTGTGGAATTATGATCATGCCACTGCACTTCAGCCTCGGGGAACAGAGCAATACCCTTTCTTAAAAACAAAAATTATATCTTCAGTTTGTTCTGAATGAGTTAGGTATATTGGTGAGAGAGATTGGCTTCAGTTGACAGTTGTTGATGTTGAGCAATGGGTTTAGATGCCATTCATCTTGCTATGTATTTAATGTTTCCCTTAATAGCATGTTAAAGAATAATTAACTTAATTTTGAACCTGTAGAGATTTGTTAAAGTTTAAAAATTGGAGAGTTTTTTTTCTTTATTATAAGAAAAGCTACTTTATTTTAAATATGTGTTTTTCCTTTTAGGGTATTATAGGTCTCTCTATTTGTTGATAAACAGCAAACTTCCATCAAGTATTGAATATTCTGATTTATCTCGAGTTCCTATAGCAAAAATATTGCTAGAGAATGTCCTAAAACCATTGCACTTTACTTACAACTCCTGTCCAGAAGGTGCAAGGTGAGGATGGAATGGCTTTATTGATTTTGTCCTTTTACAAGATCTGTATCTAACAGTAATGTTTCCATAGGATGCTATTTTAAATACAAACCTGAAAGTCAAATTTTTACTTTAGTAGAATTGATACATAGCTTATAGAAAAATGTACTTTTTCCTTTTGGCCTACTCCCTAATATAAATTTGTAATTCTGATAACCTGGTTATTTTTTTTGCTTTCTAGTCAAAAAGATAGAAAAACATGGTAGCGTTATCTTAATAGAGAAGACATAAAATTAAGTTCTCTTCAGGTTGACCTTGTTGACGTTAATGACTAACTTGATTAATTCAGAATGGTAGACTTTAAAGAATATTTTAAAAGGTTATTTTAGTCAATGATTTGTTGAATAATATATTTAGATTTTATTGGAAAACTCCCATTTTTCTTTTTCAGGCAGCAAGTGTTTACAGCCTTCACAGAGGAATTTCTGGCAGCACCTTTTACAGATCAAATTTTTCATTTCATCATTCCGGCGTTAGCAGATGTACAGACCGTTTTCCCTTACGAGCCCTTTCTGAATGCACTATTGTTAATAGAGAGTAGATGTTCCAAAAAGAGTGGTGGAGCACCATGGCTTTTCTATTTTGTTTTAACTGTTGGCGAAAATTATTTGGGTATGAAATACCAGATACATTTTATGTGAACTCGTGTGTAGGAAACATTAGCAGATGAGTCAAGAGAAGGCCATGCAGTGACAAGTGTCATGTGAAGGTGGTGTCTAGGGTGGGCATTTCTTGGAAGAGTGTGTTTTCTGAAGGGCAGTGTCTTTAGGGAGAGTTTGTAAATATGATAAAAAAGTCTTATTTAGATACATGATTCACAAGGCCTCACAGATTAAGAGAGTTAACTGAATTAAATGAGAGAATTCAGTTAACTGAATTAAATGCTTCTGTGAGAGCAGTGGTATTTTCCTACTTTTGCTAAACTTGGAATGTTTCTATTCTAGTATGACAGCATCTTCATCTAGTATATTTTAATACATACATATATACATGAATTACTGGTGTAAAAAAACAAGAAAAGCCACACTGTTTTTCTTACTGTCTCTCTCACTACAACACACTTCGGTGACCAGATGTAAGGGTTTTTTTCCCACACACTAAGCATTTCTCCAGCAAATGCCAACAATTATAGGTGTCCTGTAATTCAATTTGATTCTGACGCAGTCCATCTCGAGATAGCATCTGATGTCACACATTGAAGGCCCAGTCCCACAAGCTTGCATCCACTTCAGAGGCCTGTTGCAAGTAGTAGATCTTCACCTGTACGTCTGATCAGCCAGCAGAAATTGGGGTTCCCATGACTTCTCTTTGGGTTCGATAATTTACTATTATAGCTCACAGAACGCAGGATAGCTCTTGACTTATACATACCAGTTTACTTTAAAGAATATAAATATACAGATGAACAGCCAGGTGGCAAAATGCATGGGACAAGGCATGTGGGAAAGAGCACAGAGTGTCCCTGCCTTCTGGGCATGCCACCCTTCCAGCACCACTATGTGCTCAGCAAGCAGGGAGCTCAGTGAGTCTTGTTCAGGAGTGTCATAGAGGTCAATCTCCAGCCCACCTCCCTAGAGGTTGTTTGGTGGGGCTGAAAGTCCCATCCTAAGTCAAATCTGTAGCGTAAACTAAGATGTGGTCTAAAGGAGTTGGTATGAGTAACAAAAGCTAGTCCTATCTTTCAGGAAATTCCAAGGGTTTTAGGTAATGAGATGTGAACAGGAAGGGACAACGACCAAATGCGTTTCTATAACACGGACTTTTAAAATAATAAGTTCTGTCAGAAATGTCTCTTTGCATATGAGAAAAATGACATGAGTTTTATATTTTTCAAAATAGCTTTTTACTAAAATGAAAATAACATTGTTTTACAAAGGAGCCCTCTCTGAGGAAGGCCTGCTGGTGTATTTGCGGGTGCTCCAGACCTTCCTTTCTCAGCTGCCCGTCTCCCCTGCCAGTGCGAGCTGTCACGACTCAGCCAGTGACTCTGAGGAGGAGAGTGAAGAAGCGGACAAGCCCTCGAGCCCTGTAAGCCTTGCTCCCCGGTGTTCATGAGGCTGAACTGCAGGCAACTCCAGTCTTCTGCCCACGCTTATTTTTAATTTCATAAGTCCAACTCTATAGCAGTCTTGTACAGATAAGTCTCCTCACCCCTGCTCTGCCATACTTTTTCCTGGTGATTGAGAATGTCTTCTTTTATAGCTTTTTCTGTACATTTTTAGGAGATTATATGGAGACACATAGTTTTGCAAAAAAAAAAAAAAAACAGGTATTTGGTAATTATTACTTAGGAAATATTTTCTAGAAATAAACTTAAATTACTTTTAAGTTTTTCTTGGCTGGGCTCTGTGGCTCAGCCTGTAATCCCAGCACTTTGCAAAGCCGAGGCAGGTGGATTGCCTGAGCCCACGGGTTCGAGACTCACCCGGGCAACTTGGCGAGACTTCTTCTCTACAATAAATCAAAAATTAGCCAGGCATGGTAGTGCGCGCCTGTAGTTCTGGCTACTTGGAAGTCTGAGGCAGAAGGATTGCCAGAGCTCAGCAGGTCAAGGCTGTAGTGGCCAGGAGCGTGCCACTGCCCTCCAGCCTGGGCGACAGAGTGAGACTCCAACTCAAAAAAAAAAAAAAGTTTTTCTTACCCATTTTCTTATCATTAAGCTTTTGCTGTGTACTTTCAAAGAATAAAAAACTTTAGAATGATATATGCACACATATTTTGTGTGTTTTGCTCAGGGGAAATATCTGCTGCTGATCTTTTCTTTGTTTTTGAGTTAGAGTCTCTCTGTCACCAGGCTGGAGTGGTATAGTCACACACTCGTGGTCACTGCAGCCTCGACCTGCTGGGCTCAGGTGATCCTTCTGCCTCAGCCTTCCAAGTAGCTGGAACTACAGGCATGCACTACCACATCTGGCTAATTTTTTTATTTATTGTAGAGATGAGTCCTCGCCATGTTGCCCAGGCTAGTCTTGAACCTGTGGGCTCACGCAGCCTCTCGCCTCTGCCTCCCAAAATGCTGGGCTTACAGGGGTGAGCCACCACGCTTGGAATGCTACTGATCTTTTCTTTGGCCTTAATGAAACAATTGAAATGACTTGAGGTATGACTGTAATAGGTTGTTAATAAGGAATTTCATACTGGCTACTACTAAGTCTAATCCCAAAAATATATGTGAGAGTGGCTTGAGTTTTCCAGGTGAAGTAAACCTTCAGAGTATGGTGAAGTGAAAGGGTGTGTTAGTGCTGTACTTTCCAGACACAAGGAGCTTCATTAGCATAGAATTTTAAAAAATCACAATAATGAAAGGAAAACATTATATAATTACTAGGGGTTATGGCTGTGGGGAGGGCTGACTACAGAGGGGTGAAACTACATTTTTTGATGGATGTGTAATTGTTGGATCTGTCAAAACTCAGAACCATACATACCAAAAAGTATATATTTTTGGTAAGGTCAGAAAAAAGAATCATTTCTGTAGATGGACTATTGATAAAATTTTTGTTCTTAGAAGAGAGTTAATTTTTTAATAATTACCTTTCAGAGTTTCTGCGAAATTAAAATTTAAAGGCAATATATTTTGTATTCATGTGAAGATGGGGTGATGAGTTTTGTGAACTATGGAGAAAAGACAGAAAGTTCTTCCTTTGGGCTCTCAGACACAATGAAAGTAGAACTCAAAGACTCAGAAACATAAACCTCCCCCCGCAGAATCTCTTGTTGTGGGTATAATTTTAGCATTTAAGAAATGGGATCAGCTTATTGATCTCTCAAATTGCCTCTATCGAGTATACTAATCCACTTTATTTTTTTTCTTAACACGTAAGGGTTTCAAGATCTGTTAATTTTATAGCTTGATACTTCAGTTTCTCTTTTATATTTATTCTCTTCACTTACCCTTGCTTTGAGGATTATTCCTTCTTTCCTGGCCAGGTTTGGGTTGAGAACTAATGACCCAGTTTTGAACCAGGTACTTGTAGATTTGACTCCAAATAACTCTTATGTCAATATTTATATATTGCCTTTTCTCTCCTTTGGTACTTACAATTATGTAAAACCTAATTTGATTGTATGCAATTTTTCTAGGGTCAGAATATACCTGGGAGAAACTTTTTTGTCCTTTAGTTTTTCTTTTTTTTTCTTTTTTTTCTTGAGTTGGAGTCTCACTCTGTCACCCATGCTGGAGTGCAGTGGCATGCTCACGGCCACCCCAGCATCGACCTGCTGGGCTCTGGCAATCCTTCTATGTCAGCCTTTCAAGTAGCTGGAACTGTTCACAGGTGCGCGCTACCATGCCCCACTAATTTTTTATTTATTGTAGTGATAAGGTCTCGCCAAGTTGCCTGGGCTGGTCTCGAACCTGCAGGTTTAGGCAATCCACTTGTCTCAGCCTCCCAAAGTGCTGGGATTACAGGCTGAGCCACCGAGCCCGACCACTCTTTTAGTTTTTCTGTACAATCTGTTGACTTCCTGTTTCTGTCTGATTTTTAAATTGTACACTACAGATTAGCTGGGCGTGGTAGCATGTGCCTGTAGTTCTGGCTGCTTGGAAGGCTGAGGCGGAAGGATCACTGGAGCCCAGCAGGTCAAGGCTGCGGTGGCCGGGAGTGTGCCACTGCACTCCAGCCTGGGCAACAGAGTGAGACTCCAACTAAAAAAAATGTACACTACAAAAGTAGTAGTACTAGTATAATACTTTCTTGTTCTTACACACCTTTTGTTAGGTGTACCTTAAAGAGTCAGGTTTTGCAGATGACAGATTAAATTAATGTTACCTATAAAGCACTGTTTTATTTGGTAAATTATTATGTTTCCAAACAGTACAGTGAGCAACAACTAATGTCCTATATGTTCCCATATATCCATATATATGAAAAAAATATATATCTTTGGTTAATACCCCAAATGAATAAACTGCATAGATTAGCTTAGGTTTTATTTAGTGAATCAGATCTTCTAATGAAATTAAAATATAAAATAGATGTGTTATATCTAGCCTTTGATTAAAAAAATATTTAATATTCTCACTTATTTTGTTTAATTGTGACCTTTCAAATAATTTAAAATGGAAATGCCATCAGGTAATAATACAGTTTTACTTTGTATGCTGTCTTAGTACAACTTGATCTTAAAAATGTGAAATAAATTATTTTTGAAATTAAATACTAAAAATACTGTCATATAGATAGGCAAAAACTGAGCATTCTGAATTTCTGTTATTCTGCTAGACAAACTGATGCCTGTTAGTGACTGGACCTCCAGAGGATTTTACTTTACCTCAGTGAATGATTTAGTAGAGTTGGTGATGTGGAGAATTCTGAGATAATACCTATGTTGTATGTTGTATTTTCACTTGAAGAAAAATGCAATTTGATGTGTGTTTGTAGTGTAGAGGCAAATTCTAATAGAATTCATTCACTGAATGCGATTGTTCTGCTGTGTCCTAGCAGGATGGCAGACTGTCAATACCATATATTACAGAGGAATGTCTGAAAAAGCTGGATACAAAACAGCAGACCAACACCCTGCTAAACCTGGTGTGGAGAGACTCAGCGAGTGAGGAAGTTTTCACTCGGATGGCCTCCATCTGCCACACTCTGATGGTGCAGCATCGCATGATGGTACCCAAAGTCAGGCAAGTCTGTTGGAATGTCAACACTGTTACACCAACAGTGAAATATACTTTCCTCTGTGGAATTTGCTTTGGTTTTAATTTGGGTCAGTTTTATCTGCTACTTTCTGATAGAATATAGTACAGAATAGTCACTGTTCAAGCAGTTCCTAAAAAATAACAGTTTTTCTTTTCTAAACCAACTAATACTGTTTGGGTCGTTTTTCTGGTCTGTGAAGCTCCAGCATGCCTTGTGTATATTATGTCAGCAAATCAAATTGGCTTCTGTTTTGGTAATACCTTATAAAAACAAATTTAGCCACCCATTTGAAAGATGGGACTCATACTCGCATTTATAAATACTTTATATTACATATCTTTTAGGCTTTTTTCATAGTACCCTTTTTATCAGATTGTACTTGACAGTTAATTCTTATGAGTAAGTTTTTGTTTTTCAAACCATGAAATAAACTTTTGGTTGGGACAAAAAAACAAGTTAAAAATGTAACTAATTTGTACTTAGGTAATTGTGACAGTATTATTTGAATTATTTTGTATCCCTCCATTTTGAGTGATACTTTAGTGGGTTTTCTTGAGAATTTAATAGAAGAATGTTTAACTGGATACAGTGCAAAAAATACGTAGTGGTTTTGCTAGGACCTGAGCATCTGATGATGCCTGGCAAGTTGTGTCAAGTGAGCAGGTCCCACATAGGTAGATTCATGCTACCCTGTAGAATTTTCCCAGTTTTTATAGAATGCTATCTCACATGAAGAGTGATTCTGTTGGTTAGAAGAGCATTCTTTGAAATAACCTGTAAGTAGAGAACGCATCATCAGTTGAAATTTCCTTGTAAACACTAATGCAGCCAACTAATGAGGTGCTATCTTCGCTCGCTGGTGTTTATTGCCACTGGAGGAAGTAGATGTCAGTGAAACTGGGGCTCCTCCATTAGGTGATTAGCTCTTTGTAGGCTAATTGCGTGAGAGCAGGATGTGAGATCTGAGGTTCCCAGCAGCTGAACCAGGACACTTGATTTTATTGCAGTGCAAAGTCCATTGCTGTGGATGGTAATTACTGGATTTAAATGCATCCCTGCCCTGGTCTGCAGTTTACTAGTGAACTGCTTCCAAAAGGTGTTTAATGGGTAAAGGCGCTCCTGTGTAGGCTTGATTTTTATGAGTACAGCACCTATTTCCTCTAAGAAACTACTCAAGGAATTTTATTTATGGTTTAAATATATTAGGTAGGTATTTAGAAAGAGCAAGTAGCCTTACTTTAACTGTTATACATTTCAACTGCTATCAATTTTGATTTCTTCAAAAAGTATTTAAAAGATGATTAGTCTGTTTCCAGACTGTTAACTCATTCTTGACTCCTCACTGATTAATATGAGTCCTTATTTTCAGAGTTGGGATTTGCAATTTTATTTTTGTTTCACGTTGATTGTCAGGATGTATAAAGGAATATGGAGGCCCTTTTTACACTGACATGGAAAGATTTCCAAGATAGATGTATCTATGAAAAAAGGAAGATAACGGAGCAGTGTGTGTGATCACCTGCTTTTCATGTAAGAAGGGCAGAAAAAATAAGAATGGAAGCATATACAAGATGCTCCTTAAAGTGATCGCTTATGTCTAAATATGCTGTGGAAGCTAGAGCTAGAGCAGGAATGGTCTTCTGACTACACTGTTTTTATATTGCTTTAGTTTTGGATTGAGTGAGTGATTCAATTGTTTAAAATTAGTTGAATAATAAATGAGTTGCCAGCTCCTTTTTTTGAGAGGAAAATTTATATATATTACCATTGGACTTGGAAATCTGAGTAGAATTTTAATTAAAAAATTTTTTTCTTAAGAAAATATATCTGCTACTTCAAAATATGAATAAATATTAACTTGCTGTTTGGGGGTGAGTGAAGCCCTATCCCATTATCCAGAGAACTAAAATGAGAAAGTAGGATATTAAAGCTAGCCTGTGTGAAGAGTGTTCAGCTTTAACCCTGGTAGCCTTGGAATTTTTAGTGGGTACTGTTGTGGTGTTTTATTGAATGCGTTTGTGATCCTGCTTTGCAGATGTCCACATGGAGAGGAGGCCTGTGGTACCCCTCCTCAGCCCAGAGTCTTCCCACCTCATGTGGCCTTTGCGTGGTATTGACATTCCTCCTCCTTTCTTTTCCTAACACTCTTTCACCTATTCTCATGATTTTTCTTTGACTCTTAGACTTCCCCTCAGTTTCCTTTGTAGTTTCTTTTTTTCCCCCCTCTGTTTTCAATGTTTCCTAAACTTCTTAGACTTCTTTTTCTGTTGTTTTTTAAGTTCTTTCCCTTTAGTTAATCTTCTGGGAGTTCTCTTCCATGCAGGTGGCTTCAGCTATATTCTGGTGACTCTCACATTTGTGTGTTTAGCTTTAAGTTACTTTCTGGAGCTCCAGACTCATATTCACCTGTTCAGTTCAGTAGGAGATTTCCAGGACTGGTCTCATACCCCTCATACAGTGTCTGAAGTTGAATCCATTTTTCCTAGGAGACTCCTTTCCTTCCCTAATCTGTGTAAAAGGCCCCATTGTTTACTTGGTCATCTGTACTCACAACCGGAAGCTGTAGTGTCCTGCGTGGTAGCCATTTGCTTTAGATTAATTTATTTTGTTTTATTTTTTGAGTCTGAATCTCACTCAGGCTGGAGTGAGACTCTAACTCAAAAATATTCATGGCCTCTGTAGCCTCGACCTGCTAGGCTTAGGCCATCGTTCTGCCTCAGCCTTCCAAGTAGCTGGAACTACAGGCATGCGCCACCATGCCCAGCTAATTTTTTTAATGATTTGTTGTAGAGATGAGGTCTTGCTGGGTTCCCCAGGCTGGTCTTAAACCCTGGGCTCAGGCAATCCTCTCACCTCTGCCTCCTAAAGTGTTGGGATTACAGGTGTGAGCCACGATGCCCAGCTTAGATTAGTTTAAATACAAGAACAACCTCAGATCCTCAGCCACATGAGCCACATTTCAAGTGCTGAATAGCCACATGTGGCCATTGGCTACCTTATTGGACAGCGAATAGGGCATATCTACCCTCACAGAAGGTTAAACTGGAGAGTTCTGTCCTATGGTTTAGGCTGAGATCATATTTTTCCTCAGCCATTCCCCACTGTGATGTGTCAGAGCTGTATTCTTAAGTCATGTTTTGTCAGACTGAATTGTGGAAATTATTTCATTCTCTTGCTTGGATCCCCTTTGTTTTTATGAAAATAGTTTACATTCCTTAGGTTATTGATTTGTACAGAATCCTTTTGTTATCAATCATTTGATGATCTCTCTAAGTTTATTTCTGGCTGCAAAATATTTTTGCCTCAGCCATGCTTAATTTACTGCATTTTCATCGCCTTGTGCTATTTTTAAGCCTCCATGGTGTCTCATGCCTCTCCTTTTGCCTATACCAGTCTCTGTCCAAAATGCTTCCTCCATACTTTTTTAATGTAGATAGAATGGTGTGTTATTTGGAACTTGGCTCTTTTGCTCCATTGATGGATCTAAAAGCTAGGAAACAGAATGTTAATAGTGTTTCAGGGATCAGAGAGGTTGATATTATAATTTGCTTAGTTATATCTAGTGTTATCAGCTTAGTTATAATGAGCTTAGTTATAACTAGTGTTATCAATTACTGTAATTTAGACAATTGTGTGCCCTGGAAATAATGTACTTGCCCTTGTGTTTTCTAAGCACTGTTACATATGCAATAATAGTGAATGTTCTTTAGCTGTTGATTTCCAAGTTCATATCTCAAACTTTAATAATTTGGGATAAAATGATTATGCAAATGACTTCAGTGGAGGAAAAAATACAGATTTGTGTTTCATTGTCTGTGCAGAATTAAATATATATGTTCTTCATGTGTTTGTAAACAAGTTTTCATAATATTTTAGAAAAAAAATATTGAGGGTGTTCCTGGAGAGAGAAATAAAGAAGTTAATTTCTTTGCCTGTAACTTCATGGTTGCTTTGATAAGTGATACTGTCAGTGTAATCAATAGGTTTAATTAACTGATTCATGTTAAAATTTTCATCCTGTTTTGTGGTCAGAACTGGTGAGCTTTTAAACATTAACACAGATAATGATTTTATTATTCTGTTTTGAAGTCATGGAGTTTAAAAACTAATTTCCAACAGTTACTCTTAGACACATCAAATTAATAAAGTAGACTTCATTTAGTCAGCTTTAGCAGTGTAATTGTAGTGAGTTTTGAGACTTCTAAGAATTTTCTAAACATTTAATAAATGATAATTGTTTCACAGAAAATATGAGTAAACTTGGAAGAAGCTTACACCAAAACTCTTAAGACTCTCCTACTTTTAGAAAGTTTACGTTTAAGAATAATGTTAAAGCCAGGCGCAGTGACTCTGACTCAAAAAAAAAGAAAGAAGAGTGTTAAGAAATAGTAAGAGAAGAGATTATTAAAGAGGTCATTTGAGATAATGAATACTAATTTCCTCCATTTTAATTTAAGCTCTTAATAAGGGAAAGTGTATTTTTGATTCTTTTAATCTAATAATTAAAGAAAATCAATAACCAGTGAAAGGGGAACTATTTAAACTGGCTACCGTTGCAGTACTGATATGTTAATTTAACACAACTTTTTGTCTAAAGCTTGTTTTCCATTCTTAGCTCCTAGTTTGTGAAGCTTTAGCTTTCCTCAAGATGAAATATGTCTTAAAATTCTTCTTATCCTTAAAGAAATATGCGGTTTATTTTTAATCTTGCATTATCTAGTGGTGAATTGCTATATATCTATTTTATTTATTTATTTATTTTTTGAGTTGGAGTCTCACTCTGTCGCCCACACTGGAGTGCAGTGGCCGCTCCCGGCCACCGCAGTCTCAACCTGCTGGGCTCTGGCGATCCTTCTGCCTCAGCCTTCCGAGTAGCCGGAATTACAGGCGCGCGCTACCACGCCCGGCTAATTTTTTGATTTATTGTAGAGATGAAGTCTTGCCAGGCGGGTCTCGAACCCGCGGGCTCAGGCAATCCACTCACCTCAGCCTCCCAAAGGCGCGGGATTACAGGCTGAGCCACCGAGCCCGGCTATATATCTATTTTAATCTCACTTTTTATGGCATTAGAAGTGTCTAAAATCTTTTTTTTAAATGAATAAATGTATTTCAGGGGAGAAATCACAAAATTTGTATTTGCATGCTAAAAGAGTTAGATGGGTCATTGGGTGTCTTGTTATAGTTCTTTTATTTTGACACCTTTACTTAGATAAGAAGTTTCAGAGGCTGTCTTGCCGTTGTGGCCTTGACTGCCTCATGTGTGAGCCAGTATCTTCCATGGCCTGCATTTATGATCTGGGCTGAAGTTGTTGCTCTTTCTTAGTTATCTCATGGGTTGATAAAGCTTATTGGATAATTTTTAATCCATCCCAGTATATGGAAAAAGAATATGCCACTTCTTTACCTTTTAGATGTAGAGCCCCAAACTAAATAGCCTTCATATTTATTTTGTAAAGTTTAATAATTTGTTTTATCATTGCCTATTGAGTGATAAATAATTTCAGAGTTAGCTTTAAATATATCTTTAGAGATGTATAGCCATTAAAATAATATTTTGAAAATACGTACATATTCGCATGAAAAGGTGTTAATTATTCTAATCTTAGTGAAAAACTTCCTTGTAAGAGAATGTGTAGAAAAAATCGATTTTTGTTTTTACATATCCACACAAAGTATCTGGATGGATTTATAGCAGGGTAGTCACTGATTATTTCTGGGTAAATGAGAAGAAATGTTACTAGTGTTCTTTAGCCTTGTTTAGTTTTTGTTTGTTTTTAGAAAAAAGAAAGAAAGAAATACACCTGTTGAAAACATGTATAATTGGCCGGGCGCAGTGGCTCAAGCCTTTAATCCCAGTACTTTGGGAGGTCGAGGTGAGAGAATTGCCTAAGCCCGCAGGTTCGAGACCAGCTTGGAAAACATGGTGAAACTTCATCTCTACAATAAGTCAAAAAATCAGCCAGGTGTGATAGCATGCGCCTGTGGTTCCTGCTATTTGGAAGGCTGAGGCAGAAGGATCCCCAGAGCCCAGCAGGTTGATGCTGGGATAGCTGTGAGCATGCCACTGCAGTCTAGCCTGGGCGATGGACTGAGACTCCAACTCAGAAAAGAAAATATGTACAATTATACTAGATAATATATTGTTTTTAAAAAGAAGTCAATTTCTCCACTGAGGAGAAATAAAACAGGCAAATATTACCTTCTGGAAATTTTTCATGTTGAAAGTTCTTTTTTTTTTTTTCATGGCTCTTTCTCTTATTCTATTTTTTTATGTGGCTATTTGGGTATTCTTCTCAGCAAATAAAATTCCACAAAGGCACGGAAAAGTTGTAATGCTTTATATATTAGGCATATAGTAAGCATTTTAAATATCTCAGAGATGGTTGTATTACTATTTTCTAACACAGCTCTAGTTTTCAACATTATAGGTTTTTTTGAAGTGAGTCGAAAATGGAAATTCTCTTGGACACTACGTACAGGGAGACGGCATGCTTAATGACATGGCTTTATTGGCCTCTTTTAACTTATGTGTTATTACCATGTTTTCAATATTCCAATACAATTTTTACAAAATTTATTCATCTAATTAGAGACTCACTGAATTGCTTTTCAGTGGAATTAATATAGTGTTGTCATGGCAGGTACTTGTGACAGACGTAACACACACTTTTATGAGGGGAAAGACCTTAGAGCAATGTAGCCCCATCCCTTCATTTTCTGATGTGAGCAGATTACTTTTAGCCTACAGGACTTTTGCAAGGTAGTTGGGCTAAATAATCCACTAGATGCTCTCTACCCTAAGATTTCATGTTTCTAAGTGAATTTCACATACTCGTTCATGCTTTTACTGTTTTTCACTGATTGTGCCCTTCGTGGCATCTTAAAATGTCCCACACTAAAATAAGAATGGGGCAAATTGTTTTAAACCAGTACTCCATAATTGCTGATGTGGTGCAGTGCATCCTAAACTTTGGATTGAATGCAAGAAATTACTCAGCCAATCAACTTAGAGATTTTTTTTATTGAAAAGTGCCTTCTTTATCTGAGCCCTATTATTTCTCTTTTACTGTGGTCATTTAAATTAACAATACTTCTTGCAAAATTTAGTCTATTAAAATATATTATAGCAAGTACAGTTCAGTAATAACAGTAATTAAATCTATAGAGAATTGTGAGTACATGGGTACACACCACATAGAATTTTTATCTAATTTTTGCTAAGATTATTTCTCATGGAAGGAACTAGGAACAGTCTAAAAGAGACCACTGAGGCCAGTCATCTGGTCATCTGAGTAGATGAAAGAGACTTCTGTGACTTGGAGCTGTGCTGTGCCAAAGCCAGCATTGACTCTGGGGGCCTCATGGCTTATGTGCAACATACAGCAAGAACCAGGCATGATCTCTAGGGCCTCTGCCAACTTGAAACCCCAGTGACTGCTGAAACTCGACATCCCACAGAAAGGACATGAGACTAGATGTGTGAATATTTAAAAGTACAGAATCTGCTCTTGTAGCATTTTTCTGTGTTCATTCCATGATCATTCCTCTTACATCTCTGGTTTCTCAGTGAAAACATTTATGTTTTTTAGTTGTGCATACTAAACCTTATTTGTTTTTGTTGTTCTGCTTTCTTGTTCTTTTAGAATACTTCTAGTAAGATAACATTCCTTTCTTAAAACCATGTTTTCCTACCATCTTAAGTCTTTTTGTTGTTGTTGTTGTTTTTGATTTAGTGTCTCACCCTGTTGCCCGCCCGGGCTGGAGTGCAATGGCATGCTCATGGCCACCCCAGCATCGACCTGCTGGGCTCCGGCGATCCTTCCACCTCAGCCTTCCAAGTAGCTGGAACTACCAGCACATGCTACCACACCTGGCTAATTTTTTTTTATTGTAGAGACAAGGTCTCACCAAGTTGCCGGGCTGATCTCAAACCTTAAGGCTCCGGCAGACCACTCGCCTTGGCCTTCCAGAGTGCTGGGATTACAGGCTGAGCCACCAAGCCTGGAAAGTTTTTTTTTTTTTAACTTTGAATTTAGTCTCACATATGTTGGAGTTTTGATTTTTTGACTCCTGCACTTTTAGAAAATATTTATGTAGCCCAGCATGGTGGCACACACCTTTGGTCTTAGCTACTTTGGGAGCTGTGGCAGGAGGATCATTTGAGCCTAGAGTTTAAGATCATCCTGGGCAACAATAGAGTGAAATCTTATGTCTTTTAAAAAAAAATTTATCCTGTTTTTTTCCTGGTTATATCAGTGTGACTCAAATGTATTCTATCTCAAAAATACAGGCTTTAGCATAGAGCTAAGTTAGAATTAAGTTCACCCATTCTTCATAGCATTCTTTAGTCTTTTTGATCAATTTGATATAGAGTGAGAGTTTTTAAAAGCCTTTAAAATATATATTTTAGATTTAAGTTATGTTTGAGATGTTAGCAAACACTTAATGTTTGTTTTCAAGAAAAGCAGCTTACAGTCAGTCACTGAAACCTTCTGGGAAATATTAAATATCTATTATTAGTAGAAATAATATTAGTAATATACGATGTCATATTAATGTGATACATAGTCAGGAGAGAAGCAGCGTCAACTTGTGCGTGAAAACAGCCTTTGCCTTTATCTTTTTAAGTAGGTCACACAGCCACATCAGAGGCTTTCCTAGGTCTGTAACAGTCAGCGCAGAGTGACGACCTCCAGGAGCAGGGTCTATGAACTTGTCTCGGTGTCCTCCTCAAGTGACCTGTTGTCAGAGGCAGCTTTTTGCAGTGTTAGTGTAGATTTTCTAAGTTGCACATTTATCTACAGTGTATGGCTTTTTTTTTTTTTAAGAAATGTATTGAATGAATATTTGCTTACTGTTCCTTATTTTTCCTCATTTCATTTCAGGCTTCTCTACAGTTTAGCCTTTAATGCCAGGTTTCTGAGACATCTTTGGTTTCTAATATCTTCTATGACAACGCGGATGATCACAGGGTATGTGTTACACAGACTTATAAATTGAGCTCAAGGGCATGGAAAGTGGCCGCCTAATCAGAAATGTCAGAACATGTTTGTGAGTCCTGATTACACTACACTTATTTATTTATTTTTTTAGTTGGAGTCTCACTCTGTCGCCTAGACTAGAGTGCAGTGGCCGCTCCCGGCCACTGCAGCCTCGACCTGCTGGGTTCCGGCGATCCTTCCGCCTCAGCCTTCCAAGTAGCTGGAACTACAGGCGCGTGCTACCACTCCCGGCTAATTTTTTTGATTTATTGTAGAGATGAGATCTCGCCAAGTTGCCCAGGCAGGTCTCGAACCCGTGGGCTCAGGCAGTCCACTCACCTCAGCTTCCCAAAGCGCTGGGATTACAGGCTGAGCCACCAAGCCCGGCTCATTTATTTCATAATAGAAGAAAAAAAATTCTAGATGGTCTTAATTTCACAAAAAGGAAAATTAGTGCCTAATCTTAGTTATTTATCTCTATAAATTATTAAGAATATGCCTTGGTCGAGCACAGTGGCTCATGCCTGCAATCCCAGTACTTTGGAAGATCAAGGCGGGAGAATCACTTGAGGCTAGGAGTTTAAAACCACTCTGAGCAACATAGCAAGACCCAGTCTCTTAAAAAATAAAAAAAATTTAGCTGACTTGATAGTGCACTTATAGTGCCAGCTGCTTCATAGTCTGAGATGGATCCTTTGAGCCCAGGAGTTCAAGGCTTCACTGAACTATGATTGTGCCACTGCACTCTATCCTGAGTGACAGAGCAAGACCCTGTCTCTTAAAAAAAAAAAAAGAAAGAAAAAGAAAAAAGCGTTTCTTTTTCTGAAAATAAATTTGTTTTTTAAATCCTAGTCTTTTTTTTTTTTTTGACCAGACACTTGGAAATTTTGCTCTGTATGACTTTAATATTTTTTGACAATGAAAATATAGATTTGAAGCAAACTTAGCATCACTACAAACATTAAAACAATGTAGAAATTGATTTTTAAAGCTTTTGTTGAAATTTGTTTTTCTATAGGATTATTATGCAACTGAATGCTAGTGTATTTAATATGCATAATTTAATGGAATGTGTAAGAAGTAGAAATTTTGTATTTAAAATCCTTCTTTGTAAACTGACTAGCCCATTACTGTGTTATTGAATTTCTCCTTAAGTCTAAGCCAATCCCTTTGTATTGTGATATGAAAAGATGAAATGTGTAACTCAGTTCATTGAAGACTAAACTTTGCAGTGGCCCCCAAATCACCTGCATCTCAATTACTTGATTATACTAATAATAACAGTAGTTGCCATTACTGGCTACATACTAAGAACTAGCTCATTCTACAAAGGAAGGCACATCTCAGTTGTGGAGCAAAAGTTTTTACAGAAGAGGTGAAGTTTTTTCCTTTTAGGAACGAAAAGTTAGATAAAATAATTTTCAGTGGGTGGGAGTGAGTTGCCCTAAATTTAATATGCGCTCATCTGAGCTGGGCTCGGTGGCTCAGCCTGTAATCCCGCGCCTTTGGGAGGCTGAGGTGAGTGGATTGCCTGAACCCGCGGGTTCGAGACCTGCCTGGGCAGCGAGACCTCATCTCTACAATTAATTAAAAAAAATCAGCCGGGCGTGGTAGCGCATGCCTGTAATTCCAGCTACTTGGAAGGCTGAGGAGGAAGGATTGCCGGAGCCCAGCAGGTCGAGGTTGCGGTGGCCGGAAGCGGCCACTGCACTCCAGTCTGGGCGACAGAGTGAGACTCCAACTCAAAAAAAAAAAAATATACGCTCATCTGCAGCCAGGTTTGCACTGTACCAGGTAAGGTGGTGCTGGAAAACCTTATGTTGAGATTTCTGGATTTTGAGCTTTTTAGGGCAGTATGTAGTGAAAAAGATATTTCTATTTTAATGCCTTTTAATCAGTCACAGTCAGTCCTTTTCTGAAAGGACCTGGTGGTCAAATCATCTGTATAAAATCATTCTTACCAATGAATGAGAAATGTGGATTTATGACTAGCATTACTTTGAATTACTTTTATGTGTTTATGGGGGTTTTTGTTTCTTTTGAGTTGAGGTCTCACTCTGTTGCCCAGGCTGGAGTGCAGTAGCAAGATCACCACTCACCACAGCCTCAGCTTTCTGACTACGACAATCCTTCTGCCTCAGCTTCCCCAGTAGCTGGGACTACAGGTGCATACCACTACACCCAAATAAATAAAATTTTTTTATTTTTTGTTGAGATGAGGTCTTGTCAAGTTGCCCAGGCAGCTCAAACTCCTGAGCTCTAGCAGTCCTCCCCCTTGACTTCCCAAAGTGCTAGGATTACAGGCATGAACCACCTCGCCCGTCCACTTTCATGTTTTTACATTTAATGTTAGTGAATCTTAAGTGAGTAAAGAGTTTTTGTTTGTATATTTATTGTTTTTTTTTTTTTTTTTTTTTGAGTTGGAGTCTCACTCTGTGGTCCCGACTGGAGTGCAGTGGCCGCTCCCGGCCACCGCAGCCTCGACCTGCTGGGCTCCAGCAATCCTTCCGCCTCAGCCTTCCAAGTAGCCGGAACTACAGGCATGCGCTACCACGCCCGGCTGATTTTTTTTAATTAATTGTAGAGATGAGGTCTCGCTGCCCAGGAGGGTCTCGAACCCGCGGGCTCAGGCAATCCACTCACCTCAGCCTCTCAAAGGTGCGGGATTACAGGCTGAACCACCAAGCCCGGCAAGTAAAGAGTTTTTAACGACGCCACTGGAGCTTGTGAAATTCATAAAGGTTAAGTGATTTATCTTGCATCACTAGTGAGTGGCAGAAGCCAAGATGAGAGATTCCTATGATAACTTAATTTGTGGAAAAGTTATTTTCTATCCTTTTATTTCCAGTCTAAAATATAAGATTTTCGGTGTGTTTTGCTTTATTGTGGTTTTTGGAGCATTTCAGCCACTTCTGATTATACCAGCCTTGGCTTTAATGAATGACAGGTTTGTTTAGGGCAAAAGGAGATTGGAGATCATTAGGACAGGAAATTATCATTTATCTGTAAGTGTCCCAGCTTAGCAACAGAGATACTGTCATAGTTCTGCCTGATAGTTGCTTATTTGTTTATGGCAGTTGTCTCTTGGTGAGGAAATGAAGTCATTATGTGCGAAAGAAAAATAGGATATTGTTGATTATATTAAATTGTTAATATTATTATGTAAGTTGGTAAAATTATGCAAGTTTTAAAAACTCACTTCTTAAATGGCAATTTGAGAATTTGAGTTCCTTTTACTTTTTCAGTTTATTAAAATAAAGTCCCTTAGGAAACTGACCTATATATGAACACATTCCCAGTACATATGCTCCTCAGCTTACAATGAGGCTATATGATAAACCCATCAAATATCATAAGTTGAAAATGCACTCAATATACCCAATCTAACCTAGAATGTGCTCAGAACACTTAAATTAGCCTACAGCTGGGAAAATTATCAAACACAAGGCCTATTTTATAATAAAGTCTTGAATACCTTATGTAATTTATTGAACATTGTGCTGAAAGTGAAAAAAGCAGAATGGTGGCATGGGCACTAGAGCATGGTTTCTGCTGAATGTTTACTGCCTTTACACCATCATAAAGTTGAAAGATTCTAAGAGGAGCCATAGTAAGTCAGGGATGGGCTCTATGTATATCATTGTGTTTATTATTGGAAATAAAATTTAAAATAAAATGACCGATTTTCTGAAAATGGCATTCAATTTAGTTTGAAAATAGTCAAACAGCAAGACTTGCGTAACTAGGACTTTCAGCTTTCGTGGGCAGATCATCAGGTTTGTTGCAAAGCAAATTTCTTGGTCCTGCCATTGAGTCTTGGGTAGAAACTTGAGGAGCCTGTGATCTTACAGGCTTATCAAGTAATTGAGATGCAGGTGGTCTGGGGGCCGCTGAGAAGCATAGTGTTCCCCACCCCAGTCAAGCAGGCCTGCATTCAGACTATCTCCAAGTGGATGTAAGCAGTTGTTTTGGTACATCAAACATTTTGCAAATAACCATTCTATTCATGTACATCACTTCCAATATGTACTGTTGATATCAGCCAGTTTGGTTTCCTTCTTGTAGAAAATGAAGAAACCGATAGCCAACTGGTCACTATTTTCCATTAGGTAGCCCTTGACAAAGACATCGTATAGGGGTGCTTGGCGTGGCAGTGGGTGCCGGTGTTGTTTTTTTGATCATTCTCAAAGTAGTCTGCAGTAATATTCTGAAAACTTTTTTAGGCAAGAGTCCACTCTTATATGTAGAAAACGAGAAGCTTTAAGTTGTGGGGGTGTGGCAGGAGTGGTTCCCATACACACAACATGAAAAACCTTGTTCTGAGGATATTCAGAGAAGTTAGGGATTTGCCTTAGGGCTCACGGATTCACCCAGCTCCCCTGAGTTATAAATCATTGTATTTTTCATTAAACTATGAACTTTTTATTTGCTCATAAGTCTGAGATTATCCTGTTTTCAAAGAATATTTAAGTCAGTGTTTATAGAAGAAAAAATATTCAGCAGAGAACCAGAAGATTTGTGTCCTGGCTGCAGGGGATCTCTGGCTCGTTTCTAACCCTTCTTACCAAGCCCTATTTCTGTCATTAGAGTAAAAATGATGAATTCCTTTTGCTTATTTCACAGGGATTTAAAGAGAACAAACGAATAACTGTTGGTTAGTGGCCCTGTTTTTAGAGAGCTAATACAAGGGCTTTATGTGTCCTGGCATATATGTACATAACTGATGAGATGATGGTGATGGTGATGGTGATGATGATTTTTTTTTTTTTTTTTTGAGTTGGAGTCTCACTCGGTCGCCCAAACTGGAGTGCAGTGGCCGCTTCCGGCCACTGCGCCTCGACCTGCTGGGCTCCGGCGATCCTTCCGCCTCAGCCTTCCAAGTAGCCGGAATTATAGGCATGCGCTACCACGCCCGGCTGATTTTTTTTTTTTTTTGATTTATTGTAGAGATGAGGTCTCGCTGCCCAGGCGGATCACGAACCCGCGGGCTCAGGCAATCCACTCACCTCAGCCTCCCAAAGGCGCGGGATTACAGGCTGAGCCACCGAGCCCGGCAATGATGATTTTTAAGTACACAGATTGCTGACAGCTGGTTTATCACTGTCTTAGAATAAGAAAATACTTTGTCCACATTGTACTGGTTAGCACTACCTATATCTTGATCCCCCAAATACAATGTGTTCTTCATATTACCTATTATTTTTGTAGTTCTACAAGGGAACTAAAAGTTACCAACCATTTATTTTTACTAATATCAATGAAGTATATGACATTAATTTTTTTTTTTATGTCAGCACAATTTTTACTGAGCACCACTGTGTGGATGGCCCAATACAAGGTGTGGTGCACAGTGACTCGGGAATACAGGGTCTGACAATTAAGTTCACGAACTCATCCTAGAAAAAGTGCTGCATACCTCACTGCTGAATATCACTATGGTCACCTTCAAAGTACTCCCCCTGGGAAGCCACGCACCAGTCAATGCCAGTGCCTAATCAACTCGTCAGAACAGTTTTGGAATTCTTTTTCTGGAATGGCTGTCAGAGCTGTCGTCACAAGACTGTCAGAGTTTGAATTAGAGCAATGAGCAAACATTAAATTCATTGTTAAACTTGGCAAGAGTGGAAGTAAAATCAGGGCCATGTTAGTCCAAGTTTATGGGGATAATGCCATGAAGAAAATGACAGTGTAAAAATGGATTAAGACATTTTTCTGAGAGGAGAAAACATCACTGATGAAGAGAAGTCAGAACAGCCAGTAACAAGCAGAATTGATGAAAACATTGTAAAAATTCATTGAATTGTGCATCAGAATTGTCAACTGACTATGAGAAGCATAGCAGACCAAATAAACATTGATAGAGAAACAGGAAAATCTAAACCAAAAATCTTGGCATGAAAAAGGCGTGTGCAAAAATGGTTTCATAGCAACTCTTGCATCACGACAACGTACGAACTCGTATGACACTTTCTGAGGGAGTTTTTAGCCAGTAAACAAATACCTGTATTGGAACACCCTCTCTACTCACCTGATCTGGCCTCCAGTGAGTTTTTTCTTTACCCTAAGATAAAAGAAATATTGAAATGAAGACTTTTTAAAAAACTTGAAAGAAAAAATATATTGAAGATCTGAAAAACAATTCCTAAAAGATTGACTTTTCCAGAAAACTAGCTGCATGATGCATTGTTTCTATTATGTTAAAATGTGCATTAGTCACAAATACAAAAACCATGAAACAAGTTACTGGTCAACAATTTGAGCAAAGATAAAATGCCTAAGAACAACATGGGTGACTTGCAAAGGGTGGGCTCTTTACTTTAAGCACGATTTTTAAAAAATGAATGAGTGTGTTCAGTTATATATACACTGAATTGAACCTTTGGCACTAGGAATCAGAGCATTTTGTCATATAGCATTAACACATATTATAAAAGTGTGTAGTGTCAAAGGAATAAAACCACCAGCATTCAAAAGAAGCTTTGTCAACTAGGCCATAAAACACTCCACAGCATGTCTCTCTGTTGTCCATCATTGAATACATGGTAGCAATTTTGAAATGAAAAAAAAAAGTAAGAAGAGAAAAAAGGAACCGAGCTCAGTGGCTCAACCTATAATCCTGTGCTTTGGGAGGCCGAGGTGAGTGGACTGCCTGAGCCCGCAAGTTTGAGACCCGTTTGGGCATCTTGGCGAGACCTCATCTCTACAATACATTTTTTAAAAATTAGCTGGGCATGGTAGCGCACGCCTGTAGTTCCAGCTACTTGGAAGACTGAGGTGGAAGAATCGCTGGAGCCCAGCAGGTCGAGGCTGCAGTGGCTGAGAGGGTGCCACTGTACTCCAGTCTAGGTGATAGAGTGAGACTCCAATTCAAAAATAATAAAATAAAAAGAGAGAAGGAACAAGTTCTAGGTGAGAGAAGTACATTGAACAGATTATAGCTCTTGATGGGTGAAAGAGACTAAGCAGTTCTCTAAAGACCACAGTAGAGCTGCTTAAGGGGTCACTTAACTCACAGTTAAAGCAGGCTCAGGGCTGGGAGATGGTGAATGAATGGGACTATGGAAACAAGGTTGAGTGTAGAAAGGGGGAAACTTTATTCCTGAAGGTTCTGATTTGGCTTCAGTACCAAACTGTTTTCAGTGTTCTAAAAGTAAGTCATGAAGTAAATTTTTTCTGAGACCAGAATGATTTGCCCTTCTTAAATATGTTGATTAAAGGGAAAGGGATGGTTTTCCTCATTAAAGTAAAGTATAGTGTGTGTCTTTAAAAGTGATCTTAATGAAACCCTTTTTAGGACCTCAACTTTGGGATTACTGGCTCCCTCTTAGTAACTTAATTAACTAGCTGATAAAAGTAGCAGACTCAGCCAGGCTCTCGGCTGGCCTTGGTGGCTCAGCCTGTAATCCCAGCACTTTGGGAGGCTGAGGCGAGTGGATTGCCTGGACCCATGGGTTTGAGATCAGCCTGGGCAACTTGACAAGATCTTGTCTCTACAATGAATCAAACAAAATTAACCGGGCGTGGTACCGTGTGCCTGTAGTTCCAGCTACTTGGAAGGCTGGGGTGGAAGGATCGCCAGAGCCTAGTAAGTTGATGCTGGGGTAACCGTGAGTGTGCCACTGCACTCCAGCCTGGGCGACAGAGTGAGACTCCAACTCAAAAATAAAAAAAAAAAATAGGAGACCCATTAGTGAATAGTGTGGGCTGAGGTATTCTTTAAGTTGTTTAAATGGTAATGTAAATGCTATTTTTCCTTATCTGTCTGATGTCATGTCTTAATTAGTTCCCAAATTAAACTAGTGTTAAATAACTTTTTTTTCTTCTCCCTTTCTCTAATTCAAGGTCTATGGTACCGTTGCTTCAGGTGATATCAAGGGGTTCTCCTATGTCTTTTGAAGATTCTAGTCGAATCATCCCACTCTTTTACCTTTTTAGCTCCTTGTTTAGTCATTCACTGATTTCCATACATGATAATGAATTCTTCGGTGATCCCATAGAAGGTAAGTATTTTGAGAATTCAGTTTGCTGGCCACATGGCCTATTAATTTTCAAAGATAGTAGAAAGATGTTAAGCCTTTTGTCTGTTAGGAGTTGGGGAAAAAAATGATAGAAATTTGGCTTATGTTTTTCAGTTGTAGGTCAAAGACAATCATCAATGATGCCTTTTACTTTAGAAGAGCTGATCATGTTGTCTCGATGTCTGCGAGATGCATGCTTGGGAATCATCAAGTTGGCTTATCCAGAAACAAAACCAGAAGTTAGAGAAGAATATATTCTAGCATTTCAAAGTATTGGAGTTACTACTAATTCTGAAATGCAACAGTGTATACAGATGGAACAGAAACGATGGATTCAGTTATTCAAGGTATAGAGTATATGTACTTTTTTGTTTACTCAAATAATATACAAATCTGGTTAAATAATATACAGATTTGTCTTTTCTCAACTCATTGCAGAAGAATAGAGATACAGGTTTGTTTAAGGCATAAGTTTTAATTTGTAAAATTTTTTAATGAAGAAAATAATTTTAATTTACATTTGCCCCATTTAAAAATCTTATTTTACATTGTTATGCATCCTTTGTAAGTTTCACTTACTGTGGCCAGGTGAAGGGTACTTTTTTATGTTTTTATTTTTCTTGTCACTCAAAAATTTCTTAATTTATTATTTTTTCAAATTTTTTGAAAATTGATTAACAAGGTGAAATAGGTTGTTAATTTTTAATGCAGGTTGTATATAAATTATTTTAAAATGTTTTCATTTTTAACCATGCAGAAAGAGAAATTATGAGTTACTATAGCTGGAATGTTGGCAGGAAACCACTGGCACTGAGAATATAACTGTAGGGGTGGGAAAAAAGAAAAGGAAAAGGGGCTTGACTTCCCATGAAATTTCTGCAGCAAACACATCTAGTCAGCTAAAATTGCTCATTAAAGGAGTGAGAGCAGAAGAAATGCATTTTCCAAATTGAATGCTAGATTTACAGTCCGTTTAATACCAACGACCTCTCGCGCACTAATGTTCAGTTCGAGTCATCAGCTGTCCCTTTGGGTCTTTTATCACTGCTTTTGTCAAGCTATCTATTTAATTGAAAGAAGTTAATTGAATGAAAATGATCAACTAAGCTTGTATTAATATTGCTAATGGAACTTTCTTCTTGGCCATGTTTGGAGAAAGATGTCAAGCTAGACTTTAGGAAGGGCCCATTAATGCTTGCACTTAACCTGATGGGCTAATTAAGGAATGCTTATTCATCCTACAAGTCCACGAGAGTCTCTATCCAGCCCATTCTGCCTGATTTTACAACACATTTCACTTATGAGCATGAGCATTAGTAGCAGTGAGAGTAACTGATAATGTTTTGATTGCACTGAATACAGTGCTAATGCATCATTGAATTTATAATTTGGGAACATTGATGTAATATATGTTTGCACAATTTATTTTAATTACCTATCTCTATATTCCTAAGTAAACTTTAAAGGTCACATGTGAAGCCCTTAATATATCCTTTCTTCAAGATTAAGAACTGTGCAACTTTTCTAGGTGAAAAATAAGCTAACTACCTATTTAAAACTTATAATTCTTAAGTAAACTTTTCTTGTATATGGGTATTATAGTAGCATATGTGTTTTCATTTTGGTATTTAATTAAACACTAGGATCTTTGTTAATAAAAAGCTTTCTATTATTTAAGATATCAGGTTTTGTGTACAGTCTGATAATTACATTGTTTTATAGCACCTATTGAGAGTTTCATAATTTTCATATGACAGGCTTATCTTTAGGATATAGAAATCTCTGCATTTAATAATGCTGTATAAGATATTTTCCACACTGGCCCTATTTTGTTTTGCTTAAGCATAAGTAAAAATTTTATAGTGAATTTTTTTCTTCATACCTCAAAATGATTCTTTGCCACTTTATTAATTATTGAATGTTTTAAGAATTACAGTGAGAGTTCATCTTTTTTTGGTATGTAATTATTTTAGATTTGAAATTGAGTTGTTACAAAGACCTTTTGAATGTAGAATAGAATTGTCTGAAGACAGTTTTTGGACAGGACTTCTGTTCTTTGGCCCCCGCCAAAATCATTTTATGTACCTGTTTTTGAGCTGAGCCCTAAAAATAATAAAAATCAAAACATTATCTTTGAGTAGTCATTTGTTATGTTTTCCTTTTTAAAAAGATCTTTATTTTGAAGTAGTAAGAACTTATACCTCAGGGATTATTATGTTTTAGACGGTATTCTAAGAGTTCGGCATATATTAATTCATTTAATACAATAATTCTGTGAGAAAAAGAATAAATTATACCTATTGTACAGAGAGTCTACATAGCTAATAGTTGGTAGAGCCAACTGCTCCTCTACAGTCCCACTCTGAAAAGTAATAAAACTTTATCAGCATTTAAAATATATTATTGTGCCAAATGTAAGTTGAAGAATTCAAGGTAAAATCAACCAAAAGAGGTAAAAGCATTTTGCCAATGATCTTCCCAAACCTTCTGTTTATTTTGACCGAATTGCTAGTATGAGAACTAACTCCTTCAGCACTGACCGTTTTCATTTTTCAGTCTAATCATGGTCCTCCCAAACTAATTTGTGTGAGAGGCTCTGTTGGCTGGTCACAAAACATTGAATTTTAAGTGGATAGAGTCATCTTTCTTTGTCACTATAAGAATTGGGGTCAGTTTCTAAGCCCCGTATTGACACTGCTAAAACAGTTTATGCATTTATCAAATTTATAAACTCCTCTTAAAGTGTAATTTATAGTTGTAATTGCTTTAACTCTATGATGAGATAGGAAATCCTGTTTAGATATGTCTTTTTGTGTGACTGCCAAACTTAAAGAAGTTACCTCAAAGGATGATGTAGTAGAGAAATGAGAAGGAAAACTCTCACATCTTCCTTATTTGTATATCCATACATAGAGAGAGGTGTATATAGTATGAGTGATTTTCACTTCCTTGGTGGTTAATTTGTGTGTTTCAGTTTCAAAAAACTTTTTTTTAACTAAAAAATTAAAACAACAGCAATGCCCTAACTATAACCCTACCATGCCATCACTGACCATCAGTGTTAGCCATCAGATCCAAAGCAATGTGTCCAGCCTTGTTCTTGTGGCGTTGAACCGTATTCTTTTCTATCTTTGAAGGCTGATCTTTGTTTTTTGACTAGTAGTTAAAATGAATAGTTTGTGAAGTAATTTTGTAGTGTTGTAATCATGTCCTAGAGAATACTATTATCTTTTAAAATATGCCAATTTTTAACAAGTGACAACTAAGGGGCTGTATGAAACTTGATTAACCATTAACAGCATCTGTCCTTACCAGGTATTTCAGGACTTTCATAGGTTAGGACATTGTTAACTCTCAATTATTTAAACATTCACAGTATTTATCCCTTGCATGTTGACTCTGCCCTATACAAAGGATCATAGTGAAATTCAGTCTGGGTACCCTAAGCATTTAACCAATTACACTGAGTAAAAACAAACCTAGGAGGTCAGTACTGTTGAAGCATGGAGGATGGAAACACCAACTGCTGACTTCATTTTCTACTTTTGATTCACTTTAGGAAAATAGTCATTTTCCTATGAGATGATAATCTTAGAACTGGTACATCACCAGTTTTTCTGCTACTTTTCTTTCTTTCTTTTTTTTTTTTTTGGAGGTAAGAGTCTTACTCTGACTCCCAGGTTGGAGTACAGTGTTGGGCTTATAGCTCACTGTAGCCTAGACCCCTAGGTCTAAGCAGTCTTTCTGCTTTGGCCTCCCAAAGTGCTGAGATTACAGGAGTGAACCACTGTGCCTACCCTGATATATTCTCACTTGGTATGTTTACCATATTACACATTTACCACAGTTAAGTACCTGTAAATAGTGGACTAAGCATGCTTTTTTTTTTAATTGAGCTTTTCAAAAAATTTACTAAACTATTTGGTTTTACTTATCAGATTTAAGATAAAAATATACTCATTTTATATCATAATGTAATTTAGTCTCCTAATTGCATTTCAAAATTTGGACTGTATGTACCTTTTTTTTTGTTGCAATACTGTATCTAAATATAAATCATCTCCGTTCAGGAATATCATAATTTGACATTAATAGTCTTAGGTCAGCTATTTATATGTAAATTTATTATATGATATTATTTTGTATTAGGATATGTGTAACACAGTAACCCCAAATTTGAGAGGACTTGGCGCTTGATTCCAAATAAGTCACCTGTAAGCAGAGCAGGGAAAGAATGGTTTATTAAAACTCAGGTAGGCTCCAGTGGTGGCACGTCAGTGAAGAATCCGCATCTCAAAGCAGTATAGCTTCAGTTTTATTTTATAATCAAAGCAGTCAAGCCAAGCACTCAGATTCCTATACGGTGTGTATAATTACATTGATTAACTGTGACACCTGTGACAACTGCACTATTTTTTCAGTTTTGCTTGGTCACCTGCATCCCATGACTCATTACTGAGAATATGCATACCCTTCAGAGACCAGCCTTCACCAAAGGCCACACCCTAAGGGAGGGGACAGGAAGAAGCCAGGTATAGGGGGAAATAGTCACTGTCTGGACAATACCCCACATATGATAATATAGGTAATGCTTAAGAATATTCCCCAAGGTCAATTAAGCATGATATTTTTATCAGTGAACTCTCAAGCATATAATGTTGTTTTGAAAACAGTGCCTGTTAATTTATAATCTTTAACTTGGACAGTTGTCAGGTATGATTTTTATAAGAAATTTGTATGTTCCTAAGCAGTTGTCTGCTTCATCTTTTTAATATCGGTATTAAGGGAAACCTGCTTATAAGTATCACCTATTTTTAATTCAAATAGTGCTTAATAGAGCATGTGTATCAATTGTGTGCATTTCTAAGTATTTACTTAAATAAATTTATTAGTTTCTGAGCATTTATTTAATCTTAACTTTTGACTTAGCATGGAAAAATATGAGAAACAAGACTTAACACATCAAATGCATATAATCCTTTTGTATTTATAACTAAAATCTACTAAAACTGTATATTGAGGTAGGTATAGCTAGTTGTTCTAATGTTTGCTTGTTTATTTTACTTCATGTAACTTACCACTCTGGTTCTCAAATCATAACTGCATATCAGAGTCACCTGGGGCGTAATTGAAAACAACTGTTGACTGGCTTCACCTCTGACAGATTGACATTTGAGATTGTACAGTCTTGCTTAGCCAGTGGATACATGTGGGAGTCACGTTGTCCAAATTTTAATTTTTCCTATGATTATCCAAATTATATTTTATTTAATTGGAAATAGCTTGTAAACAAGCCTGGCTAACTTTCTCAGAAAATACAACATCATAGTCTAGAACTCCATAGTAGTTGTATGTTCGAATCCTGGTTGTAAAGGTTTAAAACTTTGGATTTATAATTTTGTCTTATCGCTGTTTATGACAAAATACATTTCTATACATATAGAACTTCAGGTCTTTTTTTTTTTTTTTGAGTTGGAGTCTCACTCTGTCACCCAGGCTGGAGGATAGTAGCGTGCTCCCAGCCACCACAGCCTCAACCAGCTGGGCTCAGGCAATCCTTCCTCCTCAGCCTTCCAAGTAGCTGGAACTACAGGCACGCACGACCACCACTCCTGGCTGATTTTTTTGATTTATTGTAGAGATGAGGTTTCGCCAAGTTGCCTGGGCTCGTCTCAAACCTGCAGGCTCAGGCAGTCCTCCCAAAGTGCTGGGATTACAGGCGTGAGCCACCGCGCCAGGCCTCAGGTCTTTTTAAAATAGTGCTATTAGATCCTTTGAATTATATATTATAAAATTTACACATAATTATTGATCACAAGTCAGTCCTTGAGTACCTACTGTGTTCCCAGGTAGTTAGTTCGATTCTGTTCATAAGGAGCTTACTGCACAGCCTGAGAGGAACTGCTGCTCATTTGGGAAATAGTGATGATGATAATAATAATAAAAGACTTAGGCTATGATAATACAGTAGAAGTATGTGTGGGCTGTACCATTTTGGGGAAGCTTATCAAAGAGATAAGATTAGACTTTTTTAGAGTTACAGCAGGAAAGAAACCTAACTCCTAACTCCAGAAGCTTACTTAAGGGACATACTGAAATTGGGTTTTCTTTTTAGAAGACATGATAATGATATCTAGGATACTTCTATTTTCCTCTGTTGCCCTTGGTAGTGTTTCTCAGAAAAAGAAGCAGCACTATTTATCTTAGAGAAAACTTTTACAAAATTGCACTATTTGGAGATGTCTTTCATTATAGCTCAGATGAGCAAAGATATTTCCAAATTTGGTTCAAAGCTTAATCACCATCTCCCTTGTAATTATTGAAAATTATTGAGAACACATATTTGTGTTAACTACTGTATATGCTGTTGGCATATAACTGCTTTGTAAGTATTTTTGTGATAGAAGAAAGAAACCTTTTCTGTAAACTGATTTGGTGGTCTGTGGCCAGATGTAGGCTCCTGCACCTGTTGCCAGGAACCTACTCCTCTGATTAGGGGTGATGCTTGCTCTGTGCAGTTGTGGTTACTGAGTTTATTTGTATGACATAGATCTGTTCTTTCCCTTTAGGTCATCACCAATCTAGTGAAAATGTTGAAATCCAGAGACACAAGGAGAAATTTTTGTCCTCCAAACCACTGGCTATCAGAACAAGAAGATATTAAAGCAGATAAGGTATTACCAAAATATTTTTAAAATATTTTTTGTTAGACTGTTCAGCTTTTGTCTTCTGAGGAGAATAAGTTCCTTAAAAGTGTATGTTTTGTTACTTATTTTGAACTAAATATTAATGATAATAAGCCTTTTTACTAACTCTTAGGTCATAGAATGGGACATATAGCAGCAATATCATTGACTTACACGTGTATTCTGAGCTTGTTGCTAATCTTTATTTTTCCTTTGTAACTTCATTGTATTAAAACCTAATGATTCTTTGTCAAGGTTGAAAAGATAATGCTTTTATTGATATAAATGTATATTCAGTATTTTAAAAGAGATCCTATCCTTGATTTTCTAAGGAAGCAGAGACAAATTTGAATATTACTAAGATCTACATCTGGGCCGAGCTCGGTGGCTCATGCCTATAATCCCAGCACTTTGGGAGGCCGAGGTGAGAGGATTGCCTGAGCCCATGGTTTCAAGACCAGCCTGGGCAACTTGGTGAGACCTCATCTCTACAACAAATCAAAAAATTAGCCAGACGTGATGGCTCGTGTCTGTGGCTCCAGCTACTTGGAAGGCCAAGGCAGAAGGATTGCCTGAGCCCAGTAGGTCAAGGCTGTGGTGGCCATGAGTGTGCCACTGCACTCCATCCTGGCAACAGACTGAGACTACAACTCAAAAATAAAAATTAGAAAACTTCATCTATAGCAGATTCAATGGAATAATATATATTTGAAAAAAGTAACCTTACAGAGGACATGTGTTTTCATTTCTGTTTTTTGGCAAATGTTATGACTGGATTCATTTTGAGGGTGCGAGACAGGCAGTGGAGAGGTATAGAAGAAACCAGGTCACAATTTCATAAGCATTGCTGTGTCCTCATGAGATATTTTACCTTTAAATTAAGCATGTGATGTCTGACTCTACCTATGGATGAGATATTTACACTGAGGCAAATCCTGTAACAGTGAACAGCTCCAGGGCTTAGTTGGGATCTCTATATAGCATTTCTCACTAAAAAGATACCATTCTTGGCACAGTGGTTGGTTCTAGGGGAAGACCCTCCAAGAAGAGTGTGAATCGTTTTGTCACGCTAGAGAGCAAAAGCCGTAGAAAGCTGCTGTGTTGTGAGAAAGGATCAGGATCCTTCTGGAAGGCTGCAGATGGTCACAGGCAGTAGATTTCAACATCAGTAAGAATAGCTGCATGGACTTAAACATCATATGTGTTTAATTTTATTAATCTATAATGATATTAAAAAGAAAACTTCGTAAGTCATTTTTGTAGGATGCAAAGGAACCATTTCATTTTGAATACTGTTTTGAAAAAAGAGGTAATCCAGCATTTAGCCTGCCTTCTTTATGAACTAACTGTACCTCAAACTAGATGGTGGATGGATATGTATGATCTTTTCTTGTAGAAGTATCGCACCTAATAGTACGTGAAAAAGGAACTTGTGAAGCAGAATCATCCCATTCTACAGGCTTTCATGAAGGGGACCACCTGGATGGTACTGCTACAGGTGTGGCCCATTCTTGGGGCCTGATGCTCTTGGAAGGTGGGAGCCCCCAAAAGATTAGGTTGTAGTGCCAAAATGTAAATCGTGACACCTTTCCTTACTCCAAAAAGCTGTGCCACAGAAAAATGTTGGCTGAGCCCAACAGCCTGTTTAGGGGTGGAATTGATTTATATTTTAGCACAAGTTCTCATTTTATCACCACCTTGTAACCCAGCTGCATATACCCACACTGGAAGCATCTTTGATCTTGGCAGTCATGAGCAGACACAGGTGCCTCCTGATGTGAGCACACCCTCCACCTAGGAAACGTTCTTGCCTAATTCAGTCTGAATGCAATGAAGCCTCTGGATCAAACTGCAAAGTTATAGAAAACAGAGGGGTTAGAGGTACATGTTTAACAACACCAGGAGGGCTCAGTTAGCAAAGTCCAGATTATGGGAAATTTACAGGATAGAGCATTGTTTCTGCATTAAAAATTGCAAGTTCTAAAATAAGAGATGAGAGGAATTGACAGATTAAAAATAACTGGAGAAAGTATGTTATTCCTGTCTTATTTGGATACAAATTCAACCAAATTAATTTAAAAAAATGGGAGAAAGTTTATGTTTGATAATATTAAGAAGTTAATTTTTTTTTTTTTCTTTTTGAGTTGGAGTCTCACTCTGTCGCCCAGACTGGAGTGCAGTGGCCGCTCCCGGCCACCGCAGCCTCAACCTGCTGGGCTCCGGCAATCCTTCCGCCTCAGCCTTCCGAGTAGCCGGAATTACAGGCACGTGCTACCACGCCCGGCTGATTTTTTGATTTATTGTAGAGATGAGGTCTCGCCTGCCCAGGCGGGTCTCAAACCCACGGGCTCAGGCAATCCACTCACCTCAGCCTCCCAAAGGCGCGGGATTACAGGCTGAGCCACTGAGCCCGGTAGAAGTTAATTTTTGATTGTGATATATCTTGCTTCATAAAGCAATTATATTATTATGATGTTTACTATGTCTAGATATTATACATTGTTAAATAAAGCAATTAGATTTGGGGGAAATGTATTAGGAAAAGTAAACTCTAAAACCAGTGTTTGACCTGACAACTTAGTAGCTTAGAAAGTATGAGGTATGAGGCCCGAGAGAGGGCCCAGCCCACTAAAAATAATTGTCCAGCACTGATTTTGTCTGGACAGTTATTTTGACCAGGGAAAGGTTGATGCTGGAGCAAAAGGAATTTCTGAATAAGGGTTTTCCCAACAGGTCACTCAGCTCTATGTGCCAGCATCCAGACATGTGTGGCGGTTCCGGCGGATGGGAAGGATCGGCCCACTGCAGTCCACCCTGGACGGTGAGTTTTCTAGGACACAAGTTTATTGATATGATTTATATACTGTAGAATTCACTCCTTTAGTGTATAGTTGTGTGATTTTTGGCAAACTCATATAGCCATGTAGCCTCCACCAGAATCTATCTTGTAAAAATAGGTTCAGCACCCTGAAAAATTGCCTTGGGCTCCTTCGTGTCCATTCCCTCCACAGCCCCAGGTTTGGCGACCACTGAGTTGTTTTTTGTCCCCGTTACCTTGCCTTTTACAGGATGTCTTTATTTTATTTATTTTTTTTTTTTTGAGTTGGAGTCTCACTCTGTCACCCAGACTGGAGTGCAGTGGCCGCTCCCGGCCACCACAGCCTCGACCTGCTGGGCTCTGGCGATCCTTCCGCCTCCGCCTTCCGAGTAGCCGGAATTACAGGCATGCGCTACCACGCCCAGCTGATTTTTTGATTTATTGTAGAGATGAGGTCTCGCTGCCCAGGCGGGTCTCGAACCCGCGGGATCAGGCAATCCATTCACCTCAGCCTCCCAAAGGCGCGGGATTACAGACTGAGCCACCGAGCCCGGCTTACAGGATGTCTTTAGATGGAATCATGGTTGGCCTTGTGCGTCTGGCTCCTTCTGTTCAACGTGTTGTGTTTGAAATCGGTAGTGCTGTGTGTGTCAGTAGTTTGTTCCCTGTTGTTGTTCAGTCTTTCATTGCATGGATGTACAGTACTTTCTTAATCTAGTCACCGGTTGACAGACATCTGGGGTTTTTTTTTTAAGTCTCTAGCAATTATGAATATAGCCACTATAAATATTTTTGTTTTCTTGGATAAATATCTGGGAGTAAGAATCCGAGTCATTTGGCAAGTGTTCGTGAACTTTATCAGAAACTGAAAAACTGGTTTCCAAGGTCGCTGTACCTTTTTGCATTCAGACCAGCAGTGAATGAGTTCCTGTTGCTCTGTATCCTAGGTAGTACTTGGGATTGCTGTTAATTTTTTTTCTTTTAGTCATTTTAAAAGATATAAAATACCTCACTATAGTTTTAGTTTGTGTTTCCCTCCTAATTATTTTGAGTATCTTTTTCACGTACTTGTTTTTTAATTATTGAATTTTGAGAGTTTTTCATATTTTCTGTGTCAGACATGTGATTTGCAAATATTTTCTCCCAGTCCATGGTTTGTCTGTCTTTCTCTTTCTTTCCTTCCTTTCTCTCTCTCTTTCTTTCCTTTCTTTCCCTCCCATCTCTTCCCTTACTTTCTTTTTTCTTTTTCTTCATTCCTTTCTTTCTCTTTCTTGGAATGATCTCACTCTCTTTCCCAGGCTGGAATGCAGTGACACAGTCCCAACTCACTGCAGTCTCTACTTTCTGGACTCAGGTGATCCCTCCTACAGGTGTGCGCCACTTCACTCTGCTAGTTTTTGCATTTTTTATAGATACAGGGTCTCATTATTTTGTCCAGGCTTTTTTTTAGCTCCTGGGCTCAAGCAGTTCTCCTGCCTCAGCCTCTCAAAGTGTTGGGATTACAGGTGGGAGCTGCAGTGACCAGCCTTGTCTTTCTTTTCTTAGCAGTATCTTTTGAGGAACAAAACTGTTAATTTTGATATAATCAAATTTATATTTTTTTTTGAGTTGTGCTTTTGGTGTGATGTCTAAAATAGCTTCTCTTAATGGTTTGCTAATATTTTTGTGGCTAGCTCCTTGTTGAGGTAGGCAAAATGTAATAACATAAACTACGTTGATAATTTGAGAATTAGAGTCAGCTACCTGAGGCATGATTTTCTGTATCTTTTGTTTTTTTACTCTTATTTAGTTTTAGCTTCTGAGGTCAGTGAAGCAGAGGGTTCTGTTAGAGTTCAATCTTCCATTTTGAAATACTGGAAGTTTCTAACATATGAACAAGTTCCATTCCAAGAGCTCATTTGTAAGTCCAACAGAGTTAGCCTGGATACCCAATTAACACAATTTACTATATAGTATGTGTGTATTTAATAGGCTATACTGACACTTGGTGAAAAGAAATAATACATAAAAATATTCAGTTGTACATTGTTAAAGTTCGTAACTTGAAGGTTTATATGTAGGGGACAGACTGTATTTGGTACTACCTGTGTGGTGCTCAAATTTTCCTGTTTCCATCAACTTGTGAAGTTGATGTTTGCTGTTAGTTTTTAGTAAAAATTGGGACATCAGTGTTTGAATCTTATGTCAGTTTGCTTAATGTTTTGGGCATGCTTAGCTCATCTTTTGATCAAAATTGATTTATCAGCAATTTCTATTTGAGGTATATACTGCCTTGTTTTGTTAGAATTGTTAAGAGATGTAATTTTTGTTTTCCAAAATTTTAAAGAAATATATTATTTTTGTGTTTCTTTTTTTGTGGTCAATTTTCTGTCACCGAGTAACATCTTCTGTTTTTTTCTCAGTGAAAAAACATTTGAGGTTTAAAATATTACTCTGTCCACTCATAGATTTGCACCCAAATACTCTTTGACCATAAATTATTGTTTTGCATAATATTTTTTTGTGGATATTGTTTTCCAGTGACAGCCCTGGAAATGGCTGAGATACTAGAATGACTCAGGTGGCGTAGGGAAGTTTAAGTAGAAGAGGTAGCTTTTGTGGTCTGACAGTTTCAGCAGACTAGAGTCACATAAATCGAAGAATGAAATTTTAAATGAAAGAAGAGCAGTTGTTTTAATCTGTTTGGCTTTTTCCTTCCCCTAATGCTATCTGAAGCATAATGATGTTACAAGAATACTTACATTATCAAACTAGCCCAGGTTTTGTTGCAGATTTTGGAGAACGCCTGCATGGCTTAGTTTTGCTATTGCAACTGCACTGTGCAGCTGTCAAGTTCTTAGGCATGGCCTGTCATTTCATCTGCTTAATGAAGATCACAGCAGTGCTTTTTCTTTTTCTGTTTTTAACAAGTTCCTCGTTTATTATGCTGTTTTTCTGATGGCTTATGGCTGAAGTATTTTGTCTTTCTTTAGTGGTATTTCTTCCGGTCCAGAGTTTGTTATTTAAACCCTTTCAATGCAGCTACATTCAGTTTTTAAAATACTGTCAGCACAATGGTGTGAAAACCACAGGAAACAATGTGTAATTTGCTTAATCTCACTTGAGTTAAATCTTAAGATTTAGTACACTAACCTTACACTAAGCCTGTCACACTAAGCACAATCAGTTGTATTTAGTTGTGTTTTTTTTTTTTTCATTTATTCATTTGGAAGGACCTGGATTTCTGAATACCTGTGTATTGATGATTATCCCATATTTCCTTGTATTGTATTTTATTTACTTATTTTTTGAGTCAGAGTTTCACTCTGTCACCCAGGCTGTTGTGCAGTGGCATGGTTACAGCTCACCACAGCCTCAGACTTATGAGCTCAGACGGTCCTCTTGCCTCAGCCTCCTGAGTAGCTAGGACTACAGGCATGTACCACCACACCCTGCTCATTTTTATTTTTTATAGAGACGAGATCTTGCAGTGTTGCCCAGGCTAGTCTCGAACTTCTGGGCTCAAACAGTCCTCCTGCCTCGGCTTCCCAAAGTGCTGGGATTACAAGTGTGATCCATCACATCCATATTTCCTTTTAAAGAGAAAAGTCCTGATGGGGAAATAGCAGTAAAATTAAATAGGCAAATTAGTTAAACAAGTGTTTTATATTGCTAAGGCACTTAATCCTTATTTTTGTAGTCCATACTGAGTCTAATCACATGTGTTTTCTGGGCATAATAATCTTATGTTTAATAATGGCATATAATTTAAAATTTTTAAGAGTTTTAAGGTACTATAATTATTGAGTTTTAGAAAATCAAATTATATTTTATTAAAGCTTTCTAAGAATTTGGTATTTCTCAGTAGTTTTGGAGAACTGATGAATCCTATAATTCGTTTATTGTACCCTTTTATTCCTTGGTAGCATTTAGAAATTTCTTTGGTTCTAAACATTAATAGGTTATCTCATCTTACAGCTTTCTTGGTTCAACCCATTCTCAGTGGAAACATGTCATGTCTTTCTTCTGCTTTGCTTATCCCACAGTGTTACACCAGTTTCTCTTTGTGATTTACTAAGCGTGATAGCATGCCTGGTATTCACAAGGGGACATTAAGGGACAGTATTTAACTACACTGGTGTCTGCCAGTGGTGGGAAGATGAACTGATAAATTTTGAGTATTTACCTAATTCTTAGTAAACTTTACTGAATCTTCAAACACATAAAAATAGTATTGGACTGATACTTTCAGAGTAACTAGTCATTATACTCAGTCTCCTGCTAGTTGAACTATATTATATAAAATTTCAACTACCAAAATGAATATATTTTGTAGGTGTAAAATGAGCTTATATTTGAAGAATTCTAAGCCTAGTGGATTTTTTAGTAAAGTAATTATATGGAGAAAAATATATGTTTTTTACTACAGAGGTAGCCATGTACTTCTAAAGCTTGGGCTAAAAATAAATGTAGTAGTGTATTATGACACATAATGAGTACTGATTTCCTTAGAGTCCATTGCTATTAGAGTTTTTAAAGTGATGATAAAATCTAGCTGGGCTGGGTGTGGTGGCTCACACCTGTAATCTCAGTGCTTTGGGATGCTGAGGCAGGAAGATCACTTGAGTCCAAGAGTTTGAGAACAACCTGGATAACAAAGCAAGACCTCATCTCTACAAAATAAATACTCCCGAAAAACATTCTAGCTAGTATAGTGCCTGGAGTAGACTCTTACTTAGTAAGTATGCTACATATTTGTTAAATAAATAAGTAGTTGATTTCAGAGTACTTCAATAAAATGTATATTATATTTTTTGGTTTTTACTTTTATACAGAGTGTAAAAGAAAATCTTACTTAGAGTCATTTAATAAAATGATTTAAAATCTGCAGGGATTCCCTCCTTCTTGAAATGAGTTTGAAAAGACCAAGTAATGATTGATTATACCTCCCACAGCCCTGTTATCATTGGGAAGGAATAGGACACACATTTATTAATGAAATAATGACCAAGGGCTCACTGCATCCAGCCCTCTGCTAGGCACCATCTGGTACACACACCCCTGGCCTGGGAGGAACTCTGTTGACGTAATAGGAGGAAAGTCTAGTACACTCGGGCCTCACTGTGGGCATTAGGGGCAACTGCGGCTGTGCCTTGAGATGTGATTTTCGGTTGGAGATTTAGAATTTGATTAGGATTTCTGTAATATCAGATCAGAGTATGTATCAGGGGAGCCACAGAGGACTTCTTTACTGATCCCACACTGTGCAGGTACAGTTTGTGCAATGGTGATGGCCTGAAAGATGGGATTTGGGGCCGGAGGGGATGTGTTCATGGGGGTGGAAGTAGACAGGTGGGTTAATAGGTTATTTTAATGTTTTGAGAATGATTTTTTGAATCCTGAACTTAAGAACTCATGGCCATTGCCTTACTACACTCTGGTGTGGCCATGTGCTCTTTGAGCTGGAGACGTTGCCATGTTTCCTGGCTTTGGTCCCCATCTCTTTCCTTGGGGAGGTGAATCCTCTCTCTCTCTCTCTCTCTCTCTCTCTCTCTCTCTCTCTCTCTCTCTCTCTCTCTCTCTCACAGCCACTGCAGCCTTGACCTGCTGGGCTCCGGCGATCCTTCCACCTCAGCCTTCCAAGTAGCTGGAACCACAGACATGTGCCACCGTGCCTGGCTGATTTTTTTATTTATTGTAGAGACGAGGTTTTGCCATGTTGCTCAGGCTAGTCTCAAACCCCTGAGCTCAGGCAGTCCTCTTGTCTCTGCCTCCCAAAGTGCTGGGGTTATAGGTGTGAGCCACCACACCTGGCAGTAAACTATATTTTCTAATCTTAAAAAAAAAAAAGGCCTGGCAAGTGGAAATGAAGAGGAATGTAAAAATGTACTAATTAAGTTTTTAAAATGTATTGTAGTGGGTTTGGAGTCCCCACCGCTGTCTGTATCTGAGGAAAGACAACTTGCCATCCTAACAGAGTTGCCTTTTGTGGTTCCATTTGAGGAACGAGTAAAGGTATGTCATTTGGTTTCGTTTTATTAACTCACTGCATTTTATGATTCGTTATCATATTGGTGTCCAAAAAATTACACACCAGTAGCAAAAATATTCCTTAGAGGTACCTAGTGCCTACCTGGTTATATAACTTATGCTTTTCTTGTTAGGTTGGGGTAGCTAACAATGATTTATAAAACCCAAACAGATATTTCTTTGTACGAACTGAAAATATTCTCTTAGTTATAACCGGTTGAAAGACCTATTACATTGTAGATTTCTTTTTTCTTTATTTTATTTAATTTTTTTTGAGTTGGAATCTCACTCTGTTGCCCAGACTGGAGGGCAGTGGCACACTCCCGACCACCGCAGCCTCAGCCTGCTGGGCTCAGGCAATCCTTCCACCTCAACCTTCCAAGTAGCTGGAACTACAGGCACTGTCACCACGCCCGTCTAATTTTTGATTTATTGTAGAGATGAGGTCTCACCAAGCTGCCCAGGCGGATCTTGAACCCGCGGACTCAGGCAATCCACTCACCTCAGCCTCCCAAAAGCAGAATATTACAATTTTAATCCGGTTTTTTCCTTTCTTAAAATGTATATACATTTTTTGGCACCCTCTGTATATTCAGCAGACATCTTAAAATTTCTCGGCTCTCTTCTCCAGCAATGGTTTCAAGAGTATATTTTTTTAGGCCACTCTCTTTACAGGGTAAGCAAAAAGAAAAGTTTCTTTTGAAGCTGTTAATGTTTCTTTATTAAAAACCACACACATACATACAATTACATAATTCCTGAGCTCCCTCTACAGGATTTTTAACATCAAAAAGTTTGAGTTTTGTCATAAAGATATTTTCACTGTTATGAGTATACACCTTTTACAAAACTGTTCTTCCTCCCTCCTTCACCACTTAAGTTTTTATAGAGGATTTATTAATGAAAATATAGCATGGGATTTTTGAAATTTATTGTAAAATGGGAGAAAGGAACAATACTAGAAATACTAAACATGAAACATACATATCTAAATTTATTGATACAGTCAAGGTTTAATACCTTGCCTATTAAAATTTATTTCGGAACTTACAGAGATTAAAAGTTAAGGTTTATGTAGCAGTTTTTCCTTTTTGTTGCTTATAACAAAAACCCGATTGTTTCTAATAACCTTACAACTTCCCCTGTTTATTAGATCTTTCAGAGGTTGATTTATGCAGATAAGCAAGAAGTTCAAGGAGATGGTCCATTTCTGGATGGGATTAATGTCACAATAAGAAGAAATTATATTTATGAAGATGCTTATGACAAACTTTCCCCAGAAAATGGTATATATAATACTTTTTACATGTACGTTGAGGGGGATGGAGAATTGTTTTAGAAAATCTTAATCATTTAAAAATTAGTGTCTGGCATATTGTTTTATAATGACTTTTTTTTTTTGAGTTGGAGTCTCACTCTGTCACCCAGGCTGAAGTGCACACTCAGGCTACCATAGCCTAGCCTCCACCTGCTGGGCTCAGTACAATAATTTGGATAGCATTTGGAAGTCAATGACACTTTTGTTTTGAGTCGGTGACTTACTCTGCTGTTGCCCTGGCTGGAGTGCACAATCATGGCTCACCACAGCCTCTACCTCCTAGACTCAGCTGGTGCATTAGCCTCCTGAATAGCTGGGACTACAGGTGTGTACCTGAATGCCTGGCTTTTTAAAATTGTTTAAAAATTTTATAGAGTTTATATCTCTGTTGCTTAGCCTGGGCTCAAGCAATTGTCCCAAAGTACTGGGATTTCAAGTGTGAGCCACAGTGCCCAGTTGATATGTTTGTCTTATGTTAATATTTGACACTCGGTGTTACTAGTTTTTGTATTATTAGCCAACTCATGTTAGCAGTTTTAACTTCAGCATGTCGTGGTCTTGACACTACATTAAGAACAATTTTGAATCAGTGCAGAAGGAATTAAGATGAAAACTTGTTACCAGATTTTTGGGAGATGGTAGGTTGTCGGATGTGAATTTTCTTCTAGGAAGACAAAACCTATGGTTTTTAATTTTTATTGGTTAAAGAGCTAATTTTGTCATAATGTGGAACAGTAGAGGAAAGCTGATGTCAGTTGTTCCCTACTCTATTCCAGGCTTCTGTTTTCTACATAATTTACTATTGTCTTTCAGTCCATACCAAGGGCCCTTGAAGCCTGGTGTTGTGAACTGAGTCAGTGGTCTGCGTAAAGGTTATGAACTCTCCACCTTGCCACATTTCTTTTGCCTAGAATATTGTGTTTTCAGAATATTATGTGTGGATGAGATGAAGTCAGAATACTGACTTTACTCTAACTAATTACCTAATTGGGAACTGTAGGTGAACATAGTTTTGAAAAAGTATCTTATAAATCAATTCTAGTAGTTCTTGTGTTGTATTATTTTATTAGCAGTTTTCATGTTATCTCTCCCACTTGATTATGAGGTCCTTACAGCCTAGTTAGGAATAATTTACTCTGTTCATTGCACACAGCTGAGGCTCAGTAGATATGTTTTGAATTTGTCATTGAACCCCAGGGGAAGAATTGATAGCTATGACAAAATAAGTTTGCAGATGATTGGCATAATCCTGAGGGAAGAGTGAGGTGTTTAATATTGGAGGGCCCTAGCCGGGCTCGGTGGCTCAGCCTGTAATCCCGCACCTTTGGGAGACAGGTGAGTGGATTGCCACGGGTTCAAGACCCGCCTGGGCAGCAAGACCTCATCTCTACAGTAAATCAAAAAATCAGCCGGGTGTGGTAGCGCATGCCTATAATTCCAGCTACTCGGAAGGCTGAGGCGGAAGGATCGCCAGAGCCCAGCAGGTCGAGGCTGCTGTGGCCGGGAGCGGCCACTGCACTCCAGTCTGGGCGACAGAGTGAGACTCCAACTCAAAAAAAATATGTATATATATATTGGAGGACCGTAATGAAAGGGAGAAATGTGGAAGAGGAACCAAGTCTCTGGTGAGGGGTGCAGAGGGCACAGACGCCAACAGGGGCATGGCTCCTTCTGTACTTGGAGGACGGAGACTTCCTAGGGAAAGGAGGGTATGTGCTCTTCTGCCACAGGAGAATATGTGCTTATTACCAATAGTTTAAAATCAACTTTAAAACTATTTTATTTACATGTTTTTTAGGATATCACTGCCCAATTATAACAATCTACAAATTTCCTAATGACTCTTTAAACCTTAAAAAGTATTCAAAAGCTAACCATACCCCATCTCCCTAAATATATGCTATAACTACATTGAGGTTAAAGGATTTGGAAGAACTTCTTCATAATATTTATGGTATAATGCTTAAAATCTTTACAAATGTTCTCTGATTCAGGTATTTACATAAGAATTTTCCTTTTTTTTTTGGTGGGAAAGCAGGATTTATTGAGAGGACAGAAAAGTTTCCAGAGCAGAAGGGTACCCAAGAGGGTTGTCCTACATAAGAAATTTTAAGCCATGTGTCAAAATTGGTATTTTGTCTAGGCAAATTAGTAAAATCAATACTATTTTTTTGAGTCTGGGTCTTACTCTGTCACTCAAGATGAAGGACAGTGGTATAATCGTGGCTCACCACTGCCTTGACCTCCTGCGTTCAGGCAATCCTCCTGACTTGACCTCCAGAGTAACCGGGACTACAGGCATGCACCAATCCACCCAGCTAATTTTTTTATTTTTTTGTAGAGACGAGGTCTCACTGTGTTGCCCAGGCTGGGCTCAAGCGATTCTCCTGCCTCGGCCTTCCAAAATGCTGGGATTACAGGTGTGACCCACTGCACCCAGCTGGAATTTAATTTACTTATGAGAAAATGATTCAAGGTGCTTTGTTGACTGATCATTTACATATAATCAATTAATGTGATTATTCCATGTATCATCTAGTCATTAAAGTAAATCTGTCCTTTATAGATGCTCATTATCTCATTTCACCTCAGAATGATTTTCTGAAGTATGTGTATTAGTCCCATTTTTATTTATGTATTTATTTATTTTGAGTTGGAGTCTCACTCTGTCACCCAGAGTGGAGTGCAGTAGCATGCTCCTGGCCTCCACAGCCTTGACCTGCTGGGCTCCAGCAATCCTTCCGCCTCAACCTTCCAAGTAACCAGAACTGCAGGCACGCGCTACTACGCCCGGCTAATTTTTGATTTATTGTAGAGACGAGGTCTCGCCAAGTTGCCCGGGTGGGTCTTGAACCTGTGGTTTCAGGCAGTCGCTCACCTCGGCCTCCCAAAGTGCTGGGATTACAGGGTGAGCCACCAAGCCTGGCCAGTCCCATTTTAAAATGAGTTGACCCAGCAGAGCTGAAGAAGTTGACAACCTGCACCCTACAGCTGGGGCTGAGCCTGGGCTCACAGGGACACCCACACGCTCCTTTGTACTTGGCACAGACTTGTTGCAATGTGGAGAATATGGAGAAAGATTCAAATTTGTTCATAGGTTTGCTGTAGGATGATAGAGATGAGGTTTGCCATGTGATTCCCGTTGGTCTGGTGCGCCCTCATAGGCTTCTGCTGTCCTTCACTGTGGCAGAGCTGGTGCCGAGCTGTGCTGTGGTCAGCTCCAAAGAGCCTCGCTCTCTGTGCTTTTGTTGGTTGAGTGGTTTTATTTTGTTTCATTTAATGCACAGAACTCATCACATTGTTTTTCTTAAGGAGAAATAGTAATAGGTAAAATAAAATTAGTCTTTCTTTAGCTTTTCACTAAAACCTTAATGTGTAAGTAGATATTTGTCATTTGTCCATAGCAACAAGGGGAAAACTACCCAGAAGGCTAGATTTGATTATGAAAGTATTATCATGCTATTGTATGTTGCTGTTTACAGAAATGAGCTTCAGGAAGCCACAAAGCCTCAAATCCAGCCATGACTGAAGGGCTACCTTCCATTCATGACTGTTGAGGTGCTCAGAGACAGCAGGCTTGGTACTTAGGGTTGAGTGTGAGAGTTACAGGGTGGACCGTGGTTGAGTATTTCCCACACACAAATTTTTACACCAAAAATTTTTACAGAATCATCTAACTCCTGACAATCGGCAAACTATTACATATGACAAGCAAATGCTTTTCTTTCTTAAAACTGGGTATTAAGAGGATATATGTAAAAGCAAGAAACACTCAAATATATTTTTTGTGATGCATCTATAAGTAGCTGATTAGATTTCTTTTGGCATTTTATCTGTAACTTGAAATTAAACATTTTATAATCAGTAATTAAAATGGATGCAAATAACATGTTTGTAAAATTTAAATATCAGTGAAAAGCATGTTCCTCATATAATAAAAGTTAAATTTAAGAAAAGAGGTAGCCGGGCTCGGTGGCTCAGCCTGTAATCCCGCGCCTTTGGGAGCCTGAGGTGAGTGGATTGCCTGAGCCCGCAGGTTTGAGACCTGCCTGGGCAGCGAGACTTCATCTCTACAATAAATCAAAAAATCAGCCGGGTGTGGTAGCGCATGCCTGTAGTTCCGGCCACTCGTAAGGCTGAGGCGGAAGGATCGCTGGAGCCCAGCAGGTGAGGCTGCGGTGGCCGGGAGCGGCCACTGCACTCCAGTCTGGGTGACAGAGTGAGACTCCAAACTCCAGTCTGGGTGACAGAGTGAGACTCCAAACTCCAGTCTGGGTGACAGAGTGAGACTCCAACTCAAAAAAAAAAAAAAAAAAGGAAAAGAAAAGAGGGAGGCGTCCAGGTGCAGTGGCTTGCACCTGTAATCCCAGCACTTTGGGAAGCAGAGGTGAGAGGGTTGCCAGAGCCCAGAAGTTCAAGACCAGCCTGGACAACTTGGCGAGACCTCATCTCTACAACAAATCAAGAATTAGCCAGATGTGGTGGTGCACAACTGTGGTTCCAGCTACTTGGAAGGATGAGACAGAAGTATCTCCCGAACCCAGCAAGTCGAGGCTGCAGTGGCCATGAATGTGCTGCTGCACTCCAGCCTGGATGACAGTGAGACTTCAACTCAAAAAAAGAGAGAGAGAAAGAGAAATAAACTATGTTTTAATAAAAACAGCCTAGACTTTGTGGGTACACACACGTACACATTTTAAGATGGTCTGGCTTTGTTGCCCAGGCTGGAGTACAGTGGCATGATTATAGCTTACTGTATAATCTTGAACTCATGAACTCAAATGATCTTCCTGCCTTGGCCTCCTAAGTAGTGAGGACTACACATATGTGCCTCCATGTCAAGCTTATTTTTTTGTTTTTTTGTAGAGATGGGATCTTTTTATGTTGCCCAGGCTGGCTCGAACTCCTAGCCTCAAGCAATCTTTTCATCTCGACTGCCCAAAGTGCTGGGGTTGCAGGCCTGAGCCACCATGCCCAGCCACACATTCCTAGTTATGTCACTACCCATTACAATATTAATTTTCACTTTAGAATAGATAATTTAACCTTTTTTCTTAATTTTCTCACTACAAAATGGGGATAATCATCATCATCATTATTATTATTTTGAATTGGGTCTCACTCTGTCGCCCAGGCTGGAGTGCAGTGACAAGGTTACCACTCACTGCAGCCTCAAGCTTCTGGGCTCAGGCAATACTTCTGCCACAGTCTCTGGAGTTGCTGGGACTACAAACATGTGCCACTACGCCTGACTAATTTTTTTCGGATTTTTTCTTTTCTTTTTTTTTTACAGAGATAGGGTCTTGCTGTGTCGCCCTGGCTGGTCTTGAACTCCGGGGCTCAAACAGTCCTCAAAATGAGGATAATTCTTATCCCAGAAGGTCATTATAGGATTTGAAGTAATGCATGCTAAATTTTTAGCTCAGGGTAAATAATCAATGTTAACTATTATTACTCCTTTACAAAGTAGGAGAGCAAGCTATATCCAAATTATTTAGATTTTTTTACCTAACTCCCAAGGGAAACATGGGCACTGACCCGGGGGGGTGACAGGATGTGGCACATCAGCACGAATGTCCCTGCTGGCCATGCAGTTGACCCTCATCCAAAGAATGGAAAGTTGGTACTCCTGTGCATGGTGCTATAAGCCTCAGGCAGTACAATAAATTGCATTTGTCTTATTTGAAAACATTTTATAGATAGTATAACTTCAAATCACTGATACCTGTACATAGCAATATAGAAAAGACCAGGATTTTAAGGATAGTGCCTGGAGTCTCTACCAACACGTGTTTAGCTAAACCCATTTTCCGAGTGTTTCTAGAGGTTGCTTGTCCCCTGCAGTGCTCCAGGTGACTCCGTACACTGACACAGAGAGATTGCAACAGCGAATGAAGTGGGGGCGGTAGTTCAGGGAGCAAGCCTGAGTACCATTGCTTTGCTGCTTCCCCTCACTTCATGCAGCAGCCTGCCTCTACTCGTCTCCCCTCTTCTCCCCTCTTCTCCCCTTTTCTTTTCCCTTACCTTTTTTGCAAAGCACCTATAGAACATTCTTAAGAAAAGATAAAGGACATTTCAGGTACTTCCCCAAACCTGTTCTGGAATTCAGTCTGTCCATCAAAGGATCTTACTTGGCCTCCTTGTTTTTGCTTTTTTTTTTTGAGTTGGAGTCTCACTTTCGCTCAGACTGGAGTGCAGTGTCCGCTCCCGGCCATTGCAGCCTCAGACCTGCTGGGCTCCAGCGATCCTTCCACCTCAGCCTTCCGAGTAGCTGGAATTACAGGCGCTGTTTTTGCTTTTGATAGAGTCACCTTTATTGACTTGTATCCTGAAACCTTTGGAAGCAAGTCTGGGACAGCCTCTTCCTACGTAGGGGGCCTGTGTGAGGCATGCTCTCAGGCATTAAGAAAGGCTGAGATCTGTAACTTTTTTTGTTGTTGTTGTTAGTTGGAGTCTCACTCCATTGCCCAGGCTGGAGTACAGTGGCAAGCTCATGGCCACCCCAGTGTTGACCTGCTAGGCTCAGGCAATCCTTTCGCTTCAGCCTTCCAAGTAGCCAGAACCATAGGCGTGTGCTACCACACCCAGCTAATTTTTTGATTTATTGTAAAGATGAGGTCTCACCATGTTGAATGTTTAAAATTTACTTTGTAGCAAATTATATAACCAGTAATTTCTCCCCTTTTCAGGCAAATACCTTTTAAAAGATCCTGTAGATTCTGGAATATTTCTCCCTAAATGTTTGTGTGTCATTCACCTCATTGATAGGGTTTATTTCCGTTTATAACATCATTGACAACTCTTTTTCTTGGTGGTAATAATCATGTCCTCTTATGTCCCTCATTTCACTTCGCTCCCTTGTAAGATTGTACTCTGTCATATTTTTTAGAATATGGGACTTACTTTTATTATTTCCTAAACACCACTCATCTCCCATCTCCATGCCTTCCCTCTTTATTCCTTTGTAGACTCTGGGGAAAATCTTGGTCAGTCTCTATCATTGTCTCTCTTTAGTATCATTGCTGTTTTGAGTCCTGCATTTAAATATCCCTAATATCCTTGTTCCCCTTCCCTAAGACATCCTATAATACCAGTTTATGTTATTGCTTGCTTGTAACATCTTTCCTCGTCCCCCTCCCATCTTTTTAAACAGAGCCTGATTTGAAAAAGCGGATCCGCGTGCACTTGCTCAATGCCCATGGCTTGGATGAAGCTGGCATTGATGGTGGTGGTATTTTCAGAGAGTTTTTGAATGAACTACTGAAATCAGGATTTAACCCCAACCAAGGATTCTTTAAGACTACTAATGAAGGGCTTCTGTACCCCAACCCAGCTGCTCAGATGCTTGTAGGAGATTCTTTTGCTAGACATTACTACTTCCTAGGCAGAATGCTTGGAAAGGTAAAGTGATTTTTATTTATAAATATATCTTAGACCACAAGATGTCGGCATTCTGTGTTTCTGTATGGTTGTTGTATAAGTTTACCATAAAAAGTTTGTTTTAAATTAATTTGCCAAGTGTTTGAAAACCACTGCACTAAACAGAGGTTTTTATGGTTGTGAGTAGGTGCTGTGATGTGAATGTTTGTCCCTCCAAAGTTCATGTAGAAACTTAATCCCCGTTGTGGCAGTAGTGAGGGGTAAGCCGTTTAAGAGGTAATTGGGTCATTAGGGCTCTGCCTTCATGGTTGTGTTAACCCATTTGTGGACTAATGGATATAGTGGATTATCATGGGAGAGGAACCCGGGGTTTTATAAGAAGAGGAAGAGAGACCTGAGGCAGCACATTAGCATACTCAGCCTCCAGCCATGGGAACCCCTGTGCTGCCTGGGACTCTACAGAGTCCCCACCAGCAAGAAGTCCTCGCCAGATGCAGACCCTCAACCTTGGATTTTCCAGCCTTCAGAACTATAAGAAATACATTTTTTTCTCATAAATCACCCAGTTTCAGGCTTAAGCAACAGAAAATTAGACTAAGACAGTAAGTTACTGCTTACTTGCTATTAATGACTTGGATTGCTGCAACAAATTACCACAAACTTGGAGCACTTAAAACACCAGAAATGTATCTTTCACAGTTCTGGAAGCCAGAAGTCCAAAATCAAGATGTCAGCAGGGCAGGCTCCTTTTTAGTGGCTCTGTGAGAATCCGTTCAGAGCCTCTTCTGGCTTTGCCAGCAGTCCTTGGTCTTCTAGGTTTGTAGAGTCATCACTCCAGCCTCTGCCTGTGTCTACCTATGGCCTTCTCCCTGTATGTCTGTGTCCAAGTTTCCCCTTTTGTATAAGAGTACAGTCACTACATTAGGGCTCACCCTAATCTAGTGTGACCTCATCTTAACTTAATATTCTGCAGAGTCTATTTCCAGAGACGGTTCTGTTTTGTCTTTTGGAGGACACGGTTTCACCAGCTATAGGGACATTGAGCCCAGGTGGTAAATCAAATGCATGCTGTTTATGAGTTCAGTTTTCAGGGATTATTGTTAACTGCTTTATCGTCCTTTAAAGAAATTAATGTTGCAATTAATTTTTTTTTTTTTAGAGTCAGAGTCTTACTCTGTCGTCCAGGCTGGAGTGCAGTAGCATGCTCATGGCCACTGCAGCCTCAACCTGCTGGGCTCAGGTGATCCTTCCACTTCAGCCTTCCAGGTAGCTGGAACTACAAGCACACACCACCATGTACAGCTAAATTTTTGGTTTATTGGCCAGGCTCGGTGGCTCAACCTATAATCCCAGCCAAGGCGAGTGGATTGCCTGAGCCTGTGGGTTCGGGACTCACCCGGACAACCTGACGAGACCTTGTCTCTACAATAAATCAAAAATTAACCAGGCATGGTAGCTTGCACTTATAGTTCTGGCTACCTACAAGGCTGAGGTGGAAAGATCACTGAAGCCCAGCAGGTTGAGGCTGCGGTGGCTGTGAGTATGCCACTGCACTCCAGTCTGGACGACAGAGTGAGACTCCAACTCAAAAAAGCAAAAATTTTTTTTTTGGTTTATTATAGAGACAAGGTCTTGCCAAATTGTCCAGCGTGGTCTGGAACCCCTGGGCTCAGGCAGTCCTCTCACCTCCCAAAGTGCTGGTATTACAAGCATGAGCTACCGTGCCTGGCTGCAATTAATTTCTATAAGAGCTGTAATCCTTTTTTTAATTTCTGTAATTTTTTTTTGAGTCGGAGTCTTACTCTGTTGCCCAGGCTGTGGAGTGCCCTGTGTGATCACGGTTCGTTGCAGCCTCAATCTCCTGGGCTCAGGTTATCCTTGTACCTCAACCTCCTGAGTAGCTGGGATCACAGGTGCACGCCACCACACCTGACTGATTTTTCTGATTTTTTGTAAAGATGAGGACTCACTATGTTGCCTAGGCTAGTCTAGCTCTCACTATGTTGCCTAGACTAGTCTCGAACTCCTGTGCTAAAGCAGTCCTCCCGCCATGGTCCCCATACTGCTGGGATTATAGACATGAATCACTGCACCTGGCACGTTTTTAACTTTTTAATAAAATTCCTTTATCACATTGGCGGTGCTGTTTTCTGAGGAACATAGTACATGGAGTTGCCCAGTGGAGACACAACTTTGTTAAACGTCAGTGCCTGCAAAACAGATTATGCTCTTGTGACCTCTTTTTTAATATATGACAGCTTTATTGAAATCTAATTTATGTTACATAAAATTTAAAGTGTGCAATTCAGTGGTTTTTAATAATGTTCACTGACTTGTGTAATCATCACTAACATCTAATTTCAGAGCAGTGTCTTAATCCTAAAACGGAAACCCTGTATTCATGAGCAGTCACTCCCATTCTGCCCTAACCCCACCAGCCCTACGCAACCACTAATCTACTTTCTGTCTCTATGGAGTGTTTTTTCCTAGACATTTCATGTATGAAGGAATGACCCAATAAAAACTAGAATCGTAGCCGGGCTCGATGGCTCAGCCTGTAATCCCGCGCCTTTGGGAGGCTGAGGTGAGTGGAGTGCCTGAGCCCGCGGGTTTGAGACCCGCCTGGGCAGCGAGACCTCATCTCTACAATAAATCAAAAAATCAGCCAGGCATGGTAGCGCGTGCCTGTAATTCCGGCTACTCGGAAGGCTGAGGCGGAAGGATCGCTGGAGCCCAGCAGGTCGAGGCTGCGGTGACCGGGAGCGGCCACTGCACTCCAGTCTGGGTGACAGAGTGTGAGACTCCAACTCAAAAAAAAAAAAAAGAAAAGAAAAAACTGGAATCGTTTTTTTTGGAGGGCAAGCCCCTTGTACAGGTGTCTGCCACTAGGTGTGTTCTAGGGACCCATCGGCATTAGTGTACTAGTTGGCATTGTTCTGAGAGGCTGTGTTTGGCTTCGTTGACTTTTTTTTTTTTAAGTTTCTTTCATTGCATTTGCCCATTTCATGATGCTTAATTTTTGAGCACATCTGCCAACACTGTGCTGACTGTTCAGCAGTTTTTGATCAAAAATGGCATGATCCCCATGCTTTACCCCTCCCTATTCACCCCAAATGGCTTTTTTTGTTCCCCGCATGAAAAAAGTTCTCGAAGGGAAACATTTTGTCAGTGTGGAAGAAGTGAAACAAAAAATGCCAGAAGCACTAAATGGCATAAAACTGACAAGTTCAAAAACAGTTTTCAGCAGTGGGAAAAGTGTCTCCATAGATGTATTGCATCAAACAGAGAATACTTTGACGGTGACAGAAGTTTGCACTCAGCTGTCCCCTCTAAGAGAACATAAAGAGATTGCTGGTGTTTATACATGACAGACTTATGCAAGTGCAAATTTTTTTTTTTAATGTATGTTTCCTTGAAGTTTTCCATTCAAATTGCACAAAAAAGCAAATAAAGAGATGGAATATATACTGAGATATAATCAATCAGTTGAGAAGTGGCTTTCAGGAATCACAAGTGCATCCTACATCTTTGAACAACAGACTGGACAATAAGTTACATATTACTAATGTGGGAGAAAGAAAACAAAACTGCATTGTCTGCTTGAATAGAAAAACAACAGGTGGAAGACGTCCAACAAATTACTATTGCACAATATGTGTCAGTGAACTTGCAATGCATGTTGGTGACTGTTTTCACATGTACCACACATTAGAAAAACATGAAATATAAAATGTTGATTTTTTTTGTCATAAATAAGTTTCTCAATGTCCAAAATTCCATTGTAAGCCAAATATTATGATGATGAAATAATTGGTTCCAACACTATACTATTTAATATGAAGTGGTTCACTTTTCACTATTTCATACAGAAGTGATGTCAAGTTGCTGGTAGGTGATCCGTGGGATGTCTCTGGGTGCAAAGGGTTAAACATATAGAATAAATACTCAATTTTTCATAAATAAATTCTGAGTATTTTACATCCCTTCTTGTACACAGAATCATTTGTATGAAATTATTCATATCAGGCTGGGCGTGGTGGCTCACACCTGTAATCCCAGCACTTTGGGAGGCCGAGGTGAGAGGATTGCCTAAGCCCACAGGTTTGAGACCAGCCTGGGCAACTTGGTAAGACCTCATCTCTACAGTAAATAAAAAAAGTAGGTGGGTGTGATGACACACACCTATAGTTCCAGCTACTTGGAAGGCTGAGGGGAAAGATCGCCTGAGCCCAGCAGATCAAGGCTGTGGTGGCGGTGAGCGTGCCACTGCACTCTAGCCTGGACAATGGAGTGAGACTCCAACTCAAAAAAAAAAAAGAAAAGAAATCTTTTATATCAACTGTAAATGAAATATGTGGCCCTTGGTGTCTGACTTGAAGTATCATCCATGTTATAGTGTGTATCAGAGCATCACTTCTTTTAATGGCTGAATATTTCATTGTATGGCTATACACCACATTTTGCTTATCCTTTGATGGACATTTAATTGTTTCCACTATTTCACATCTATGAATAATGCTTGTGAACATTTGCGTACAAGTTTTGTGTGGGCATAGATTTTTTCATTTCTCTCAGGAATATACCTACAAGTGGAAGTGCTGGTTGGTATTTGTAACTCTGTGTCAAGGTGTTTGCAGCATTTTACAACCCCATCAGCAATTTGTGAAACTTCTGGTACTCCATATCCTTGCCAACACTTATTATTGTCTGTCTTTTTTATTATAGCCATTCTAATAGGTGAGAATTGATAAATCATTTTGGGTTGTTTGAGTTTGTTTTTGAGTGGGAGTCTCACTCTGTCGCCCAGACTGGAGTGCAGTGGCTGCTCCCAGCCACCGCAGCCTCGACCTGCTGGGCTCCGGTGATCCTTCTGTCTCAGCCTTCCAAGTTGCTGGACGCGCCTGACTTATTTTTGATTTATTGTAGAGATGAGGTCTCGCCAAGTTGCCCAGGTGGGTCTTGAACCCACGGGCTCAGGCAGTCCACTCACCTCGGCCTCCCAAAGCGGGGGATTGCAGGCTGATCCACCCAGCCCGGCTTCATTTTGGTTTTTATTTACATTTCCCTGATGACTAATAATGTTGAGCATCTTTTCATACTTCATGTCTACTGTAGAGAAATGTCTATTCAAGTTCACATAGCCCATTTTAAAATCAGATTATTTGTCTTTTATTAATAAGTCCTTTATACATTTTAGATTTAAGTTCCTTGTCATATAAATGATTTGCAAATATTTTCTCTCATTGTGTGTTGCCTGTTTACTTTTATAATGGTGTTTTTTTTTTTATTTTGATGAAGTCTTACATATTTGCTTTTTCTTTTGTTACCTGTACTTTTGGTGTCTTATCTAAGAAACCATCATTTAATCTAAGGTCACAAAGATTTGCACCTGTGTGTTCTTCTAACCGTTTTGTAGTTTTAGCTTTTACATTTAAGTCTTTGATCCATTTTAAGTTAATTTTTGTAGATTGTGTGAGATAGGCTTCCTCGTGTTCTTGGCACCCTTGCCAAAAACTAGTTGACCATAAATGTAGCAGCATATTTCTGGTCTCTGGATTCTATTCCGTTTCTTTTTTTCTGACCGTATGCCAGTGCAGTATTGTCTTGATTACTGTAGCTTTGTACTACGTTTTTTATGTGTGTGTATTTATTAATGGCAAATGGGAATAGGACCCCAGGCCTAACAAAGTAGAGGAATAGTGAAAAGACTGATTCGTTTATCCTGGATAAAAAAATGATTTCTCTTTATTTGTATCTCTTTGAGATGCATTACTCTAGGCCCTGTTATTATTCTTGTGTTCGGATTCTAAATGATTTTAAGTGTTTACAGGTTTAATAATGGGCTCCTCCATGACCTCACCTACTATAAACAGTATGTATCTTTGTCTTCAGGCTTATGTATTGCAGTGGCAAGTTTTAGACGTTGAATATCAGATTCCTTAGCTTAGATTTTAAGCAGTTTTTTGTTGTTGTTTTTTGCAGTGTGCACTGGTTTTGGTGTCAGTTGTCATTGAAATAGCAACTCTTCCTGGTGGTGGTCACACAGTCTGCCTTATTGAAACTCAATTTCAGCTCCCTCTGGAGCATGTAAATTTCATAACTCATTCATGAAAATCTTCAAAATGATATCCTGTAGTTATTTATATTAAGTTGAGCCCAATAACCTTCCAAATTAATAATAATAAAATAATAAACACGAGTCATTATTTTGCTAGACTAACCTAAAATACTCTCTAAATTCAGTGGTTTTTGCACAATGCGGTAACAGACATAAGATATAGTATTAATTTTATGAGTGAATTAAATCTTATTAAGACTATATATTACTTTTTCTTCATGAATGTATCAATCATCCAATCTTAACTAATATAGAGACTAGTAAGTATGTCAGTCTTATGGGGATAAGCTCATTTTTCTATTTGCTTTTAATTGAAAGTATTCTCAGGATGATGTCTCATTGTACATTACTGTAGATTTGGAAACAACACTGGAGTCCTCATACTTCTCTGCTTTGGAATTTGTATGTATTTAAACTAGATTCTATGGGGAGAATTTGTGATCTCAACCTTTCTCCCACAAATGAAGTTTATGTAAATTAGATCTCATTAAAACTGTTTAAAATAATGAAATTTAGATAAAGCCATTGACAAAACTATAGTTATTTGAGGATGGTGGTTAACTTAGTTTCACTTACTTGACTTTTCTTAACATTTTTTTTCTGTATGGAAATTCCTAAGGGGCTACTAGTTTCTGAAATATATCTGATTACAAAATGGTTAAACTTTGTACTAACATATTCAAAACTGTTCAGATCTGAGTAAGTGTAATAGTACCACACTAATGGTGTGGTACCTGAACATTAAATCTTTAAGAGAAGAAGATTGTCTATTGATTGATTATGATATTTATTGGGTCATAATGTATTTAAATTTTCTTTAATGCATATGTTAGTGATTGTTTACTGTGATAAAGTGCAAAGAGGTCTTCAAGAGTGATCCTGTATAGGAAGAATTACCTCATGTCACTGGTCACTTCTCAATTAAAGGTTCCATTAGCAGATGATTCCTGCTTTGGTGTGGGTGGTGATTGCGTTTTATCGCCTGTAAATCAGGCTCCAGACAGGGAATAAATAAACAGCTCAAGGATGTGGTAATGTCATCTTGAACTTTTTTTTACAGATAGAAGCACCTTGGTCCATTTAAGCCAATTAAGTTCAGAATATTTATTGGAGCCAGTCTTTTATCATATTTGAATTCTATTTGAAAATTGCTCTTTTTTTCTTGCTTCAGAATACTGACTTAATTGGAACAGAATGTCTGTAAATCAGATTATTTGGTAATATCTTGCTTGGTTATATGTCTGGAAATCTTAATTAGTAAATTGTAACTTAGGCATGGTTTACAAATTTGTATTTCAGTAGAATTTTGTGTGCACGTAATGTATCATGTAGTGTAATACTGGCACTTACCTCTTTATCCTGAGCTCTTAGCTGGGAAAACTTATTTTTCTTATCATTAGCATCCTTTTATAAAATGCTCACTGAATTTGCTGAGGCTTTTAAACTGTAGGTTGAAGCGAATACTAATAATTTAAGTACCTTAGTCCTTAAAAATGGTAAAGCTTCTCCTTTATAATATCTTGCTTTGAACCTTAAACTCAGTGCAGTCCGTGCTATAGAACTTCTTCACATGACTGTCATTGGACTGAGTGTTCTGATTTATGAAGCCGTTATCTCTTCTCCCATAGATGTTGTAAACATAACATCCAGCACATAGTGGATCATGTTATGCTTAGCACAAGCCTTCCAGTCAATGTAAAGACTTTTTCTACTTTGATATCAGCAAATTTCACAAGCAGGCTTTCTCTGATTCTCCCAGTTGTCCCAGTAGACAGTTTATTCTGAGTTTTCTCTTGTGGACCTTATACTTTTTTTGGAAGCAGAAAAATAAAAGATAATAATAATTGACACGTGTTTTTTAATTTTAATTTCACCTCTTCCGAATGTTGTACCTGCTTTTACAGCATACTAATAATCATGGTTTGTATTCTTTTTCATTCGGAACAGACTATTTGCAGATCCTTATTTTAAATTGAGGTCATAGTTTTCTATAGTATATGTTTATTTTATTTCCTCAAGATTAACCATGAAATACAAATGATTTAGATTGTACAGTAAAAATGACAAGTCTATTCCTGGATTCAGTCTGTTCCATTACCTAAATAAATAGTATTCTCATTATAGTCTCAGCAGCCCAGGATATTCACAGAAATTCTTTCTGCTGTTGGATTAATAGATCTTGCTTCCTGTGTTACTCCTTTCCCCTTATTTTTCTAAGCACTACTGAATGACGTGAACATGGACATTTGTGAAGAGAATGGGCTAGTATGACATTGCGACCATTCTCCTTTTCTAAGCCATGTTAAATTGTTACCATGAAGATTAGGACCATGCTAGCTCAAGGGCAAGCTTTGGACTGAGCCATTAGCCTGCAGATTGTACTTCATGTCATGAGACTAAGATATAAGTTAGGTCATCCAGAGAGCATGTGTAGCTAGAGAAGAGGAAGAGCTGAAGAACTGAGTCCCAGGGCACTCCAAGATTAGAGTCCAGAGAATGGAGAATTCAACAATGCGTAGTTAAGGGGAGGTAACCAAAGGTAGGGAGAAAACTGAAAGACAGTGCTTCTGTAAAAGAACAGTGGTGACTGTTGTCTGATGGTGCTAATAGGTCAAATAAGGTCAGGACTGAGAAGTGGCCGTGCTATTTAGCAGTGTGGATAAGTGAATTTGTGGGGTGGTGGAGACAGAAGCCTCACCAGATGGTTTAGAAAGAATGGCAGCGGGTCCAGGCACAGTGGCTCAAGCCTGTAATCCCAGGACTTTGGGAGACTGAGGCGAGAGGATTGCTTGAGCTCAGGGTTTGAGACCAGACTGGGCAACTTGATGAGAACTCGTCTTTACAATAAATAAAAAAAATAGCCAGGTGTGATGGTGTGCACCTGTAGTTCTAGCTACTTGGAAGGCTGAGGTGGAAAAACCGCCTGAGCCCAGCAGGTCAAGGCTGCAGTGACTGTGTGCATGCCACTGCAATCTAGCCTGGGTCACAGAGTAAGACTCCAACTCAAAAAAAAGAAAACAGCAGCAGTATCTTCCTAAAGTATCATATTAAAGCTAAAATTGTTCACATCACAACAACTACTCACAGTGGTCTGGGTGAACCACACAAACCTAACTTTGAATGAAAGAAGCCAGTCACAGAAAAGTATGTTCTGTACGATTTCATTTATGTAAGTTCAAAAACAGGAAAGGCTAGCTGGGCTTGGTGCCTCAGCCTGTAATCCCATGCCTTTGGGAGGCTGAGGTGAGTGGATTGCCTGAGCCCACGGGTTCGAGACCCGCCTGGGCAGTGAGACATCATCTCTACAGTAAATCAAAAAATCAGCTGGGCGTGGTAGCGCATGCCTGTAATTCTGGCTACTCGGAAGGCTAAGGCGGAAGGATCACCAGAGCCCGGCAGGTCGAAGCTGCGGTGGCCGGGAGCGGCCACTGCACTCCAGTCTGGGCGACAGAGTGAGACTCCAACTTAAATTAAAAAAAAACAACAACAGGAAAGGCTAATTGATGTTTTTGGAAGGCAAGATCATGTTACCTCTTGGCGGGTAATGGCTGGAGGAGGGCACAGGGGGCATCCAGGTGCTAGTAATTTTCTTTGTTGTGGGTGGACTAAGTGCTTTTACATGAGTGTGTTCCCTGTGTAGAAATTGACTGGGCCGTACATTTGTGATTGCGATACTCTGCTGCAAAAGACTTCAGCACAATTACAAAGAAGTCAGAAGAGAATACTTAGGGAAGCAGTTGTGGCCCACTCTTCTGAGGAGTGTTGCAGTGAAGAAAATGTGAGCGGTTACTTACGGAGTATGAGGCTAGCAGAGCTTTGTTTTTCTTTTTAAAATGGGAGAAATAGCAGCATGTGTGTTTGCTACTGGAAGTGAGTCAGTGAAATGACTGTGAGCGAGAGGGACCAGAGCCCAGCCAGGTGAGTGCTTGGGGTCTGGGGCTGAGGCAAGGGGTGCCACAGGATGCATGTCCAAGAAGAGAGGGAGAGGAAAGCGTGTGGGTGCAGCTGCAGGGGGAGGGGGCAGGAGCGGTGGTTCCAGTGGCTTTAGCTGTCTGGGCACTACAGCTTAGGGTGAAGAAGAGAGTGACGGTCTCGGGGTGGTTTCCAGACCAGGGAAATCTGCAGCTGGTTGGAATTGCAAATTCTTGGGCTCCACCCCAGGCCTACGGAATCTGAAACCCTGGAGGCAGCGTTCAGCCATTTTTCTAAGCCCTGCAGGAGATTCCAATGAAAGCTAAATTTTGAGAATTACTGGACTATGGAAATGTAATAGGATTGCCAGCTAGTATAATGCTTACTAGAGGTTAGTATCATAAAGTGAAGTGAGGCCACCCTGCTGGGTTACTTGTTTTCTCCACCCATCACCAGGTGACTGTGTGGGTCTGACTAGGTTGTAGAGTTATATATAACCAAGGCATGATTTTGTTGCCATGTGAATGTAAGAAAGAGTGAATTGATTGCAAGCTAACTGACAGTATGAGAGGATTTCACCTAGGCTGTTTAGAGAAGGAGACCTGATAGGGCCACAGGAGTTGGGGCACTGCAGCAAATGTGCTAGGAAGGCAGGCAGGGAGTCTGGGCGTGGGATGGTTGAAGTTAAGACCAGGAGGGGCTCGGTCACTGGGAATGACTGTTGGAGGACTGGACTAAAAGGATGGGTGGTCACCGGAGCCACTGGCATTACCAGAATTATCAGCAGACTGTGCTGGTCTGTGTTAAATTCTCAGGAGCTAAAATCTTGAATGGAGGAGGCATGCCTGCACCAAGGAGGTGCAGTAGGTGCTCTTGACCAGGGCATGGGATTCAAAGCAGCCAATTTTAAGAAGGAGGGAAGATAAGTATGGTCCAGAAGTAGCAGTAAGGAACACAGGGCCCTCCTTCACTTCTCTGCCCAGTGGTGCAAAAAAATGGTATGGAAGAGACAACAGCCACTAAACGGGTGCTGAGGAATACACACAGAATAGCACACGGCTCACATTAAAGAAAAAAACACGTAAATGTTGCAGCAGAGTCAAAAATAATCCCGTGTCTTAGATATGAAACCAGGAACACAATAAACAATAAATTGGGCTTAATCACTAGTAAAAACAGTTGTGCTTCAAAAGACACCGTCTAGAAACTAAAAAGACAACACACTGAAAGGGAGAAGATATTTGTGACATACATATATATATATAAAAGAGACTTACATCTAGAATATATAAAGGATTCCATAATAGAAAGACAGCAGCATAACTAGAAATGGACCAAGGATCTGACTAGACATTTCTCCAGAGAATATAAACAGGCGATAAACACATTAAAAAGATGGTCAGCATCATTAGCCATCAGGGAAGTGCAAATCAAAACCACAGGGCACCACTTTTCCTCACTAGGATGACTAATTAAAAAGACAGAAAATACAAAGTGTCAGTGAGGAGGTGGAGAAATCAGTACCTTATGCATTGCTGGTGGGAATGTAAAATGATGCAGCCACATTGGAGAACAGTTTGGCAATTCCTCAAAAAAGTTATGACCTTTTGACCCAGCAGACATATGGTCGTACCAAATTTGTAGATAAATGCTCACAGCAACATTATTCTTGATAGGTAGAAGGTGGGAATGACTCAGGCTCATCAGCTGACAAACAGATACATAAGATATGGAATATTATTTGGCCATTAAAAGGGAGACAGCACCAACACATACTCACGTGGATGAACCTTGAAAGCATGCTAGCTGAAAAGAAACCAGCTGCAAAAGATCATTTAATATATGATTCCATTTATATGAAATGTCCAGAATAGGGAAATCTATAGCAACAGAAAATAGGTGAGTGATTGCCAGGGCAGGGGGTAATGAGAAGTGACAGCTGAGGAGATGGAAATTATTTTAGGAGTAAAGAAGATCTTCAAAAATGTATTTGGTGATGGAAAAGAGTCCTGGGAGAGGTAGCACCAACATCCTGGTGTGGTGTTTCAGGATTTCTGAGGCTGGTTACTGAATTGCTCCTTTTCTTTAAATACAGGACCACTGGGTCTGCTCAGTGATGCTTAGTAGACATTTGCTGAATCGGAACCCAAGAGCACACCCAACAATGGCGGTCAGAGTGAGGTGTGTGGGGCTCAGCCCCACCTCAGGGATCTCAGTGTCTTCCTTTGGAGGGCGGTCACACATGTGAAGCACATGGAACACTATAGGACAGCACAGATTTTTATTTTAGTGTCAAAGTTGATAGTTAACAGTGCAAGAAAAATCTCTAGAATAGGATGGCAAAGATAAAGGATTTGAAATGAACCTTGACATTTATGTAACCTTACAAAAGAATGAATGGGGTTTTTGGAAAACATTCATGGAAGTAGAATTCCAGTGGTCCTTGGCATATAGCTGGCACTGTTTGTCAAGTTAATGGGGACCATATGTTTTCTTTGGGCTCATGCATTAAAGATTAGGTATGAAGTCCAGGCGTGGTGGCTTAAGTCTGTAATCCCAGCACTTTGGGAGGCTGAGGCGAGAGGATGGCCTGAGACCAGGGGTTTGAGACCAGCCTGGGCAACTTGGTGAGACCTCGTCTTTACAATAAATCAGAAAATTAGCCAGTCGTGGTGGCTCGCGCCTCTAGTTCCAGCTGCCTGGAAGGATTGCCTGAGTCCAGCAGGTCGAGGCTGCAGTGGCCGTGAGCATGCCACTGCACTCCAGTCTGGGCAACAGAGTGAGACTCCAACTTAAAAAAAAAAAAAAAAGGTGGCCTTAAAACAAGGCATCATCTCTTATATAGTTTTTAGATTAAGTTATAAATGTTCACTTTAGAACTACCTGAAGATTGATAGAGATGCATTTGAAAAGCATTATTTTTTTATTGATTCTTAATGTAGTAAATTACTGAAGTTATTTGGCGGCAAACAGAAATGGCCTGTGATGTGGTTCACATTTATTCTTCTGATAGAGCCACAATTTGCATTAATTGCATTGCGACTGCACTCACTTATATTAAAAGGCTTCTACTATAATTAATCCTTTTTATTTCAAATCATTTTGGCACAATCTCTAGCTATAAACACTCATAAAAGACAGACAGTTGAAGAATTCATTACAGGTTTTTTCCATATACCTATTGCTATTTTTTCATGACAAGTAGTTATTGATATGCTTCTAGGAACAAGTGTGGTACAGCTGGCTGGGTATTAAGGCCAATGTGAAAAATGCTAAGTGGATTATTTTGCATAAAAAATAGGCAGTTTTTGAAGTTGTATAATTAACCTGTGTTTAGAAAATACCTTGATTTATGCTTACATTTATATCTCAGTTGCATACATTATGGAAATTTAATTTATAATCCATTTAGCTGATGCAATCATAGTTTTTAGTGCTATCATTTATTAGTGCTTGTATATTAAATGCTCTGAAGGTTTAAACCTGCCTTATGTAAAAAATTATACCTGTGCATTTACATTTTATGAGTCACAGTGGGATTTCTGTTTAAAATTCAGGTAGCTCTGATATATTTAACCAGTTTCACTAGTTTATTGTTACTAATGCAGAAATGGCAAACAATGACCTATATATTGACCGTCCAATGATTTACACTTCTAGTTTACTATTAAAGTCCACTGTACAAATGGGGGCTTTTCTTCAACACCTGGAATCAATCATGTAGTTTTATGCAGAATGTTCTCCTTGGCTTTGAACTCATCATTCATTTAGAAGTAATGGTATTTACAAGTGCTTCAGGTTAATAGTATTAACCATTCTTAACTTTAAACGAACTGTGGCTTTTCAAAACAACTCTTTTTTTTTTTTTTACACTATCAGTAGATGGCTGTTTGCTAGTTGCCATTTTATTATTCATGCATTCATTAAGAAGTCCTTTCTGCCATTTTTTCAAAATTAATAGCGTAATCATTAGTCTTTAAATCAGAAACAAAAGCACAAGGATATAATACTTTGATTTACTTGGAAAAGAATAGCTGTGGTCTTCTACAGAGGAATATTATGTTGCCTGGGCGCCTTACACAGGGCAACCTTAGGAGAAAAGCATTCTTCACAGTGTCTGTCAGTCTTTTTCTGAAACAAGAAGTCAGTGACACTCTAGCTATTTGCTTTTTGGGTAAATACCGACAGCTGTTTTCTAGTTTCCACCAGTCATATTAGTGGGCACATTCTTAAAATGCAGATCTCAAGAGATATCCGAGCGTGCTCTGAGTGTGTATGTTTTAGAGTATTTGTTTAAGGATTAGTGATTTGATAGACTATACAAATGAAATAGATGATTAAATACTGTAACTGTTGGAAACTACAACAAAGCAGAGGAGTCACTGTACAGATGAGCAGTGGCATACAGATGAAGCATTTCTCATTGCAGAAGCACCGTCCCTGTACTCTGGAAGCTATTTATCCTTTTTTTTTTTTTTTTTTCAGTTGGGAGTCTTGCTCTGTCACCCAGGCTGGAGTACAGTGGCACACTCATGGCTACCACAGTCTCGACCTGCTGGGTTCAGGCAATCCTTCCAACTCGACCTTCCAAGTAGCTGGGACTGTAGACATACGCCATCATGCCTGGCTAATTTTTTAATTTATTATAGAGAGGAGGTATTGCCATGTTATCCAGGTTGGTCTCGAACCCTTGGACTCAGGCAATCGTCTCTTCCACCTCTCAAAGTTCTGGGATTGCAGGTGTGAGCCACCATGCCCGGCTGCTCTTTACTCTTCACACAGATCTGTCTTAGTAAACCCTTGGATCTAATATTTAGTGTGATTGATATAGTCTAGTGATGGCCTCTGAGTTGGAGGAGTGACTTCCTGAGTGGACTGTGTCCTGGTTGAGTGATCACCCCATAGATGAAGTTTTGTTTTGATTTTGTTGTAGCACCCACAAGTGACACTGTGGCACCAAAATCTTAAAACAGTGGGCTAAAGAGGATCTGGATATATCACAACATAGCTTCTACAGCACAGCTCATTACAGTTGCTTATAAGGTGGGGTTAGGCCAGCCTTCAGTTTCTCTCTCTGTCCTTCCTGTTGTCCCTCAGTTTTGGGCTACACCTCCAGGCTACATCTCCAAACATGAGATGTAGATCTCTTCTGTGGAGGGTTTCTTATTTAAAGCTAGACTTGTGTTCTCCACTTAGAAAATGGGGATAATTCTATGGCTTCTCCTTTGACCTGGGGAGATGGAGGAGAGAACCTTTCATAGGATCACTTGAAATACATAGCTCTACAGACTAGACATTTCTTACAAGAATGGCATTTGTTGAGGTAATCCAAATTTCTCATTTGCTTCCATTATTTTACCTTAAGTTAGGAAATTGTCCAAATAGACCAAGTGGAAATGAGATAACAAATTCTAACTACATGCTTAGCACAAAGCCGGCACACAGTAAGCAGTCCAGGAACGATAACTATTATCTTTATTAAAAAACGTTGACAAGACAATTACTGTTTCACATGAAGGACTCAGCTGTCAGAAATTCCATTTGATATTAACATTCTATGATTTCAGCCTTAAATAGTGTGTTCTAGAGTTTTTGACATAATGCACACATTGAAGGCTTAAGCTGCAGCTAGGCACATAGTACTCACTTGATATTAGCTTCCACCATCCTCATCATTATTTTGAGAAAAAGTTATCTGCTATCTAAAGGTTCAGTTAAATATCAAACTGAGCATATATATATATATATATTTTTTTTTTTTTTTGTAGGCAGCATGAGAAAAGACTTGGTGTTGAGTGCTAACCACTGTCCATTGATCTTGTTTGAAGGCTCTCTACGAAAACATGTTGGTAGAACTACCCTTCGCGGGCTTCTTCCTCTCCAAGTTGCTGGGAACAAGCGCAGATGTGGACATTCACCACCTTGCCTCCCTAGACCCCGAAGTGTATAGGAACTTGCTGTTTCTCAAGAGTTATGAAGACGACGTGGAGGAGCTGGGGCTGAACTTCACTGTGGTGAACAACGACCTGGGGGAGGCACAGGTGAGGGACCATCCCCACCCCAACTTCTTCAGCCAGTGAGGAAGATGATTCTTCTGCCTCTGCAACCAATGACAGTGTTTCCTTTTGGATGAAAGTGCATTTGTTGTCCGTTGTTGGAGTTTTTGCACATTTTCATTAGAATTACTATGTCTGAGAGTTAGAAATTAGAGTTTGTGGGAACCTGAAACACATTAGTTCTGGCCTCAGAGCAGTGTGGTGCCCAGCGCTTCACGGTGAGAGTCTGTCCTTCCTCACAGCCCTTCTATAAAATTACATTCTTGTGGCTATAGTTAAGCCTTGTTTCTTGTCTAGTTCTTGGTGCTGGAGTCAGCCAGTCCTTACCTTCCTGACAAGAGCTCTCAGGGTTAATGAAATAGTCCTCATTCCTTAACCACTCATTGCCACCTTAGCTGTTCAAGTGCTGGGTCTGGGGTATGTGGTTATTATCAGTCTGGTTGCCCTTGTTATTTATATTCTTTTTTTAAAAAAAGAAAGGCCTGGGCAATCCCTTCCGGTCCCTTCCCACTGTGGGAGCTTTCCTGTCCTCTCAATAAATCCTGCTTTTAAGGGGTAAAAAAAGGCCTGTATTAAAGATTCAAGTTCTTTTCATTTTCATTTTATTTTTTATTTTATTTTTTGAGTTGGAGTCTCACTCTGTTGCCCAGGCTGGAGTACAGTTGCATGCTCATGGCCACCACAGCCTTGACCTGCTCGGCTCAGATGATCCTTCTACCTCAGCCTTCCAAGTAGCTGGAACTACAGTCATGCGCCACCATGGCCTAGCTAAAGATTCAAGTTCTAATAACAGCTTTATCAAGATACAACTTACCATAAAATCCCTCCTTTCAGAATGTACAGCTCAGTGGTTTTCATGTTCAGTATATAGTGTGCGGCCATCATCACCTCAGCCAATTCTAGAACATTTCACCACTCTGCACCCCTCTGCAGAGAATGTACCCACTAGCTTATCTAGGCAGCTACCAGAGTCCTCCTGTCCTTCCACTGACCTGTTCTAGACATTCCACATCAGTGGGATCTTATACATGACTTTTTGTTGCTGAAGTCCTTCATATGTTGCGTGTGTTGTAGCTTCATTCCCTTTTCTGGTCAAATGCCATGCCAGTGTGTGGATACACCACACGTTCTCATCAGCTTATGGACATTTGGATTGTTTTCTCATTTGGACTGTTAGGAATAATACTGCTATAAATACTCATGTGCATCATACTAGAATATTTATTGATGAATTTGATAGCATCTGAGATGACCATCCCTAATCTGAAAATCCGAAATGCTCCAAAATCCAAAACTTTTTGAGTACCAGCATATGAAGCTTAAAGTAAATGCTCATTGGACCATTCAGATTTCAGATTTTCAGATTAGGAATGTTCACCTGGTAAGTGTATTGCAAATATTCCAGATTTTTTTTTTGAATTGGTGTCTCACTCCATCATCCAAGCTGGAGTGCATTGGCATACTCAAGACCACCCCAGCCTGCTGGACTCTGGTGATTCTTCTGCCTCAGCCTTCCAAGTAGCTGGAACTACAGGCGCGTGCTACCACGCCCAGCTAATTTTTGATTTATTGTAGAGATGAGGTCTCATCAAGTTGCCCAGGAGGGTCTCGAACCCACAGGCTCAGGCAGTCCACTCACCTTGGCCTCCCAAAGTGCTGGAATTACAGGCTGAGCACCAAGCCCGGACTTTGTTTTTGTTTTTATAAATCAGAGTCTCACTGTCGCCCAGGCTGGGGTGCAGTGGTATGCTCACTACCACTCCAGCCTCAACCTGCTAAGCTCAGAGAATCCTTCCACCTCTGCCTTCCAAATAGCTGGAACTACAGGCACACATCACCATGTCCAGCTTTTTTTTTTTTTTTTTTTTTTGAGTTAGAATCTCACTTTGTCATCCAGGCTGGAATGCAGTGGCACACTCACAGCCACCACAACCTCTACCTGCTGGGCTCAGGTGATCCTTCCATCTCAACTTTCCAAATAGCTGGAACTATAGTCATGCGCTACCAAGCCTGGGCAATTTTTTACTTATTGTAGAGATGAGGTCCCTCCAAGTTGCCCAGGCTTGGCTGATCTCAAACCCATGGGCTCAGGCAGTCTTCTCTCCTCTGTCTTCCCAAAGTGCTGGGATTACAGGCATGAGCCACCACACCTGGTTGTGCTTTTCTAACTTATATTTGGTTTTTAGGCTAACAATGTCTTATTCAGGGGGAAAAGACATCATTTCTGCTCCTTATGTAGACCGATAGTCTTTTCTGAATCTAATAGCTAGATTTTAAGTACAAAAATACTGCTTTCTTCTAATTTTGTGATTGTTTCTCAAAATTTATATTATTGCTTGATTTCTAATCCAGGTTTCCAAATTTCATCAGCGTTGTCTAGCTTAAAATAAGTGCATATTAAATAAATACACTTGTAGTGTGTAGTCTAGTCACCATGAAAAATATAATGTTGGCCGGGCTCAGTGGCTCAGCCTGTAATCCCAGCGCTTTGGAAGGCCGAGGCAAGTGGATTGCCTGAGCCCACGGGTTCGAGACCCACCCGGGCAACTTGGCGAGACCTCTTCTCTACAATAAATCAAAAAATTAGCCGGGCGTGGTAGCGCATGCCTGTAGTTCCAGCTACTTGGAAGGCTGAAGCAGAAGGATCACCAGAACACAGCAGGTCGAGGCTGCGGTGGCCAGAAGCAGCCACTGTACTCCAGTCTGGGCAACTGAGTGAGACTCCAACTCAAAAAAAAAAAAGGAAAAATGCAATGTTTTTAGAGTCAGGGTCTTGCTGTGTTTCAGTGGAGCGCAGTGGTGTAAGCATAGCTCACTGCAGCCTCAACCCCCTGGACTCAAGGGATCTCCTGCTCCAGCCTCCCAGGTAGCAGGGACTACAGGCATGTTCTGCCGTACTTGAATAATTTTAAAACTTTTTGTAGAGGATCTTGCTTTGATGCCCAGACTGGTCTCGAGCTCCTGACCTCAGACAGTCATCCCACCTCAGCCTCCCAAAATGTTGGGATTACAGACGGACCCATTGGAAACACATTGACCCACACAGGATAATCCTTAACCTAAACCCCTAGGTCACAAGCACTAAGTAACATTTTACTTTGGTAAATGCACATTTTAAGCAAGTTTGAATTAATGCAGATTTTGTTTTTTGAAAAATTATAAAAGAGTACACATTCTGATAAGAGAGGCAGGTACATTTGTATGTACCATATGTATGTACATATGAACCAGAACAATAGGGTTTGCTGGTTAGCAGTCCAAAAGAATACTGGTAGGCCCCTGGTGGATGCTGAGGGGCTCCCCTAGCAGATGGTCTCACAGCATTCGAAGTTCTGGCACACAGGGGAACAGGAGGGCAGGGTAGGGGTCTGACCTGCTGGCCATAGATGAAGAAAGAGCCTGTGTTTCTTTCTGTAGCTGACATGAGGTATTTCAGTACTTCAGTGTAAGATGTCCTAAAACAGGTACATTTGAGAGCTAGTAGGGAAATAAAAAGAGAATACTTGAGCCTCCAGTCAGGATGATGAGGTTTTGATTCAGCAAGTCAGGGCAAAGACCTGGAAACAGCCTGGGATCTTCTGAGTCAGGAAGTTCTGAAATTCACGTGAGACCACACCTCAGGGATTAAGCCATAAAGCTTTTTAATGAGAGAACTCCTGTAATCTTCATTTCAAAAATCGTATTTTATAGATTAATGTACTGAACTGAGTAGATTTTGAATGAGAGGGGTAGGGTGGGACAATCTTACACACCAGACTTGCCAGTCCCCTCCCCAACCCCCAGCACCCACTTTTCTACTTTCTGTCTTTACAATTTGACTATTCTAGAGTTCTCATGAGTGGAATCAGATAGTATTTGTCCTTTTGTTCCCGTCTTCTTTTACTGAACTTAATGTTCCTAAGGTTCTTCTGTGTTGGTATTTGTCAGAACTTCCTCCTTCTATAAGGCTGGATCCTATTGCGTTGTAGCAGTGGGGCATATTTTGCTTATCCATCTGACCCTTGATGAACCCCTGGGTTGCTTCTGCCTTTTGGCTATTGTGAATACTGTTTCTGTGAACGTTGATATATAGATACCTTTTGAGACCTTGCTCTCGGCTTCCTTTGAGTGTGTGCCTAGCAGTGAAATTTCTGATCTTGTGGCAATTCTGCTTAGCTTTTTTAGGACCCACCAAACCATTTTTCACAGCAACTACCATTTTGCATTCCCTTCATCGGTGCATTGGTTTGGATTTCGCCATGTCCTCGCCAGCACTTGTTCCTGTTTTTTTTCTTTCTTTTTTTCAATAACAGTCAACCTAATGATTTTAAAGTGATACCTCATTGTGGTGTTACTAATTTCAAGCATAGTATTGTGCTCTAATACTGAGAATTCCTCAGGAAAATAAAAGATTTTAAAATCTTTTTTGGCTTCCTTCCTAAACTGCAGAACTGCTATGTAGTTTGTATTACCACAGTGATGTTTTCAAAACTGAAACAAAAAGCACACACAAAGATATATACATCCTAGTGTCTAAACATTTATCATGTTTAAATAATCATCTTTTTGGAACTTGAACTTTCAGTCTGTTTCTTAGCCTTTAAAGCCACATTTCAGTAATAAGTTCAGATTAACTCTTAAGTCAAATTAAAGGAAATAACAGTGCCTCAGCTCCTGCCTCTTTCCATTCCTGAGCAGTATCTAGGCATCCTGAGTACTAATACCACAGTGCCATGAAGTAGGAATGAGAAATACAGTACCATATTTTATTTGGCTGCAGCTTATTTCATTGCTTTCCTTTCAACCTGTTCTTCCATACCATAGAGCCTGAAGTTTCAGTGAGGCAAAGTTCAGATATTTTTTGGAGGGTAAGATTTGTTATTGCTGTAAGGAAATTTTCAGCATGTAATGATACTGCTTGCTGCTCTTGCTTTATACCACCTAGTGGTATGATTCCTAGATGGAATAAAAGTCTTAGGACAGAGAGTGTTATAGTGACCTGTCCAAGGCCTTTGCTAATGGGATTATTTCCCATTTTTTTCTTCTGAAATAGATGGTAATAGTGAAATGTCACATATGCAAGAGTTCCATTAAAGCACCACTGTTAATACTGGAATCTGTTAAAAGCAAAAGTGTGGAGTTAAAATGTTCCACTTATTCATAGAAATTCTCACTGAATTAAGAAATTATAGCTGATAATGTGTAAGAATAATTATACTAAAGAGCCTAATAAGAAAAACTAAGACATTCACTGGTAAAGCACCTAACTTAGGGGGGATATCTTAAGGATCTGTAGAAATAAATAGGTAGTCGTCTATACAGGTTTAAGTTTATAAAATGTTATGACTTTAAAAAATCCATAATATGCAAATATTTTACTATGTTGGCAGATTATGTTAATTAATCTTCCCTTTTAAAATAATAGTGCTAGCCACGCCCAGTGGCTCAGCCTGTAATCCTGCACCTTTGGGAAGCTGAGGTAAGTGGATTGCTTGAGCCCGCGGGTTCAAGACCCACCTGGGCAACTTGGTGAGACCTCACCTCTACAATAAATAAAATAAAATAAATTAGCCGGGCATGGTAGCATGCGCCTGTGGTTCCAGCTACTTGGAAGGCTGAGGCGAAAGGATCGCCAGAGCCCGGCAGGTCGAGGCTGCGGTGACCAGGAGCGGCCACAGCACTCTAGTCTGGGCGACAGAGTGAGACTCCAACTCAAATAAATAAATAAATAAATAAATAATAGTGCTGATCTTACATTTGTTTTCTTCAGTGTACCATAATCAATTTAGCTGCTTTGTTACTCTGTTTAATGTTGAGCGTGAAGTTTTAGACTATTGCTTTGTACATACCTATTCCTTGGAAAAAAAAATGTTTAAGAAGATCCACAGCTGGGCTCAGTGGCTTATGCCTGTAATCCCAGCCCTTTGAGGCTGAGACAAGAAGATAACCTGAGCTCAGGATGTTCGAGACCAGCCTGGGCAACTTGGTGAGACCTCATCTCTACGATAAATCAAAAAAGTAACCAGGCACGGTGGCACGTTCCTGGAGTTCTGGCTACTTGGAAGACTGAAGTGGAAGGATCACCTGAGCCCAGCAGGTGGACTGCGTTAGCTGCGAACGGGCCACAGCATTTCAGCCTAGGTGAGGGAGTGAGACTCTGACTCAAAAAAGAGAAGGGTCCACAGATACTCCCCTGTTAATGAGAAAAGATAATACTGAGTCAGAGACCTTAGTTGGGTCCTGATTTTACTCCGTTGTGGCATAGCCTTAGGCAAGTCACAGGGCCCCGTCCTCATCTCAGAAGAGGGTGTAAGCTGCTAGAGGATTAAATGACCTCATGTAAATAGGTCTTGTAAGATCGGATCGCATGGCCCTGTGGATTCCAGGTGCTGTAAAAGTAGACCTTCAGGAACGGCAGAGGACAGCTCATGCTGCCTTGAGAGCTTCTCCAGTTTTCCATATCTACATTAAAGGAGATTTTATTCATGTATTTTTATTTTTTAGAAAGCGGAATTTATTGAGAGGACAGAAAAGCTCCCACAGTGGGAAGGGACCTGAGGGGGTTGCCCAAAGGAGATTTTAATTGTGCCCCACAACCTGACATTTTAGTACATACTTGACATGATTTGTAAATCTATATCACTGTTTAGGTTTATTCTGAGAGGATTTTAAATTTAAAATAGTATAACCATTTTAAAGTTATTAGAAATGTCAGTTTTGTCTCATCAGAAGGATAATTGGAAGACTTGGAAGTTCCTTTAACTGATAACTTCACACGGGTTCTTTGTCTTCCAAATCATACAAGTACATCATCATTTATTACCTGCCTTTAATCCATTTAAAGGAAGAGGGTGGTATTTTATATATTGAAATATAATAGCTAGCCTCTTGAGACTTGGTTAACAGATGGACTGTCAGCTGAGTAGAAGCAAAGGAATTAAGGTAATGAACACAGTCTTTAATCAGAATGAAGACAATGTATTTGAAAGCCTATTTTTAGACTTGATGGTTCCAAAACCAAGAAAGTGTATTAGTAAGAATAATTGAATCATCATTTAAAATGTGAAATATTAAAAGAAGCAAATCTTAACATTCAAGTTTAACGCTGTTTAAGATGAGATCCAGCAAACTGCTCTGTCCTGTAACCATCAGATATGGGATGACTTAAGTAGAGCTCTTCAGCAGATTTTGAAATATCCTTTCTGTACAGGGTAAAAAAATTTAGATATAAATACCATTGCCCAGGGACAGTGTTCTTGTCTTTGTTACTGTAGGAATATAAAAACTACCAGGAGAACTAAAGGCAATGGAAAGAAAATAGCGGGCAGGGAAGGAGGTTAATTAATAGTTTTTTTATAATCTAAGCATCACTGTGCCACCTGCTTAACAGACATATTAAACCTATTTTGTACTGTTACTTAGTTTCACTAGCATTCTTTCTCTTTATTAATATGTCACCTTGGGATATCTTTTTGCATTGATATGGACTTATTTTATATTTTTTTTATCTGTGACGTAGACTACCCTCATCTCACCCCAGGAATGCAATTGTTGGGGCTTTAAAAAAATTTTTTTAATTACTATTAAACAGGTAATTTTAATACTCTTTTCTAAATTATGCTTATATGTTTATAATTGTCTGTGTTGTTTTGCTCATCAGTTTTGTGTTTATGAGTTCACATATTCTCAGCAATTCCAAGATAGACAAAGCAAATATCACCATTTTCAATGACAAAAGAAATTCAAGGAGTGAAGTGACCTGTCTGTGGCCCTTTTTTTTTTTTTTTAAGTTGGAGTCTCACTCTGTCACCCAGGCTGGGGTGTAGTGGCATGCACACAGCCACCATAGCTTCGACTGCTGGGCTCAGGTGATCCTTCCACCTCAGCCTTCCAAGTAGCTAGAACTATAGGCACGCACCACCACGTCAAGCTAATTTTTTAATGTATTGTAGAGGTGAGATCTGGCCAAGTTGCCCAGGCTGGTCTTGAACCTGTGGGCTCAGGCAGTCCTCTCACCTTGGCTTCCCAAAGTGCTGGGATTATAGATGTGAGTCACCATGCCCAACAACTGTGCTTTTCTTATTGTCACTCTTGATGCTCATAGGATCCCTGTACTACACTGCAAATTCTGTGTGGCTGGTACCCCACATTTTTATAATTAATAAGTAAATAAATAAATAAATAAAATTCTGTGTGACTGTACTGATAAAAAAAAAATTGTTCTGCCGGGCTCGGTGGCTCAGCCTGTAATCCCGCGCCTTTGGGAGGCTGAGGTGAGTGGATTGCCTGAGCCCACAGGTTCGAGATCCGCCTGGGCAACTTGGCAAGACCTCATCTCTACAATAAATCAAAATGAGCCAGGCGTGGTAGCGCGTGCCTGTAGTTCCAGCTACTTGGAAGACTGAGGTGGAAGGATCACCGGAGCCCAGCAGGTCGAGGTTCCGGTGGCTGGGAGCGGCCACTGCACTCCAGTCTGGGTGACAGAGTGAGACTCCAACTCAAAAAAAAAAAAAAGTGTTCTTATTCTGTTGATATACATAAGAAATTGACCCATTACCTCTAATTATTACCACTATCCTGTAGAGTGTAATTAAAATCCTCTTCAGTAGTAATAGCATGGAAATACAAAGAGAAGTGTATTTGTATACTGCTTTAAGTACAAATATGAGTAATCTTTTGTTAAAAATTTTATATTTTCTCTAAAATTCCTTTATTCTTTTCTGACTTACGTTGATTGGTTCATATCTTTGCCCTTTGTGATTTCTGGTTTTTTTTTTACAAAATTGCCATGATTGATTGCATTGCCACATGATTCCTTAGTACTTTGGAATGGTTAATTATCTTAAAGACAAAGTAAGATGCCAAACTTTGGAGAATCTCCTCAGAGCTGTGTCTTTGAATCTGCATACAATGACGTGTGTACTTATTGTACTATTTTGTGTTTAGATTCTTCTTCACAAAGCAACAAATCATATTTTCTTAAAACATTTGTTTGTTGCTTTTGTGTTACCTACCGTCATGCTTCAAGAATTTTGAGATTCCTGTTTCATACTCACAGGTGGTTGAACTAAAATTTGGTGGAAAAGATATCCCCGTCACCAGTGCCAACCGGATCGCGTACATCCACCTTGTGGCTGACTACAGACTGAACAAGCAGATCCGCCAGCACTGCCTGGCTTTCAGACAGGGCCTGGCCAATGTCGTCAACCTCGAGTGGCTCCGAATGTTTGATCAACAAGAAATTCAGGTACCCTACCTGCTGACTCTCAGGGATGCAGTTGTCATAGGAAATGCAAAAACTTTCTTAAAACCTACCTTAAATAGGTTTTGAACTTTTATTTGAACTTTTTTTTTTAGGTATTAATTTCTGGTGCCCAAGTTCCCATAAGTCTAGAGGATCTAAAATCCTTTACAAACTATTCAGGTATGTTACCATTACTAGTTATTTTTTCTGAAGATGTTGCAGATCATCGTATTTTTAAAAGTAATTTTAGTGTAATCTTCTGTGTGGGTAATTAACGTGGTCCAAATACCAGAATGTATCACAAGCTGTGTGCAGTGAAAGGCCACTTCCTATTTTTGTTGCCCATCTGTCCCTCTCCTCCGACCCCAGAAGTAACTACTGTTCTTAGTGGCTTTATATATTCACCAAGAAATACAAATTTAATTCATATTTTTCTAGTTTTTGCACACTGTTCTGCATCTTATTTTTTCTCTTGACAGTATATCTTCTTAAGTCTCTATTTACAGGCATTTCTCCTGTCTTTTGCTTTGAAAAACAGTACTGTCTCCTCCGCCCCTCACCCCTCCACCCCCAGAAAAACAATAATAATTAAAAAAAAAAATAGGCTGGGCTCGGTGGCTCAGCCTGTAAACCCAACACTTTGGGAGACCGAGGCCAGTAGATTGTCTGAGCCCACGGACTTGAGACCCACCTGGGCAACTTGGCGAGACCTCATCTCTACAATAAATCAAAAAAATTAACCAGGCGTGGTAGCACGTGCCTGTAGTTCCAGCTACTTGGAAGGCTGAGGTGGAAGGATCACTGGAGCCCAGCAGATTGAGACTGCTGTGGCTGGGAGCATGCCATTCAGTGACCGGGAGCACTGCATTCCAGTCTGGGCAATAGAGTGAGACTTCAACTCAAAAAAAACCCAAAAAACTAGACCCCATCCAATTTGTTGCTCTTGATTAAATTAAAACTTTCTACACGTCAAAAAGAAATGAAGCAGCAAGCCACAAATTGTACGAAAACTTCAGAAAGTGTATCAGTATCCAGAACTAAAAATGCATTAGTAAGCCGGGCTCAGTGGCTCAGCCTGTAATCCCGTGCCTTTGGGAGGCTGAGGTGAGTGGATTGCCTGAGAGCCCGCGGGTTCGAGACCCGCCTGGGCAGGCGAGACCTCATCTCTACAATAAATCAAAAAATTAGCCGGGCGTGGCAGCGCGCGCCTGTAGTTCCGGCTACTCGGAAGGCTGAGGCGAAAGGATCGCCAGAGCCCAGCAGGTCGAGGCTGCGGTGGCCGAGAGCGGCCACTGCACTCCGTCTGGGCGACAGAGTGAGACTCCAACTCAAAAAAAAAAATGCATTAGTAAATAAAAATAAAACTTAGTTACCAAACTGGGCAGAAGTCTTAAACAACCACTTCCAAATAGAAGTTATACTAACATGGCCAGTAAGCACATAGATGCTCTACAGCCTTAGTCATCAGAGCAGTAAAAAAGCTACAGCTATAATTGATCAAGGTTGTTCAGAATGTTCAGTGTTGGAATTGGTATCTTTTGGATATTTATAAGTTTTCTTAGGCCCATTGCATATATGTGAGAACAGTAAAAAGAAAAAAAATCACCCATAACCCAGTATTCTCAAACAGCCACTGCTGTGTTGGAATTTTTTTTAATTGTATTTCTTATTCTAATATGTTCTTGTGGCTTGTGATTTTACATACAGTGTATTTTATATATGCTAGGTTTTTTGCTTAGCATCAGTAATAAATTTGTTAACTGTAACTCTTGTAATTAATTTTTGATATTAACTATATTATTTATTTATCTTTACACTATAATGAACAACTTTGTGTATGTTTCTGTGGGTAAAGTCTTTTTTTTTTTTTTTAATGATAGAAGCCCAGAAGTTACATTACTTTTTTTTTTCCAGTATTTTTTATTTTGATATTGTGGGTACAGTTAAGGGTTAGGTATACAAATATGCTTCATTCAGGCACCCTTTTGTTGATAAGAGTTACATTATTTTTTAAAGGCTGTGAACATTTTGGGGTGTGAAATTAGAATGAATCTGACTCTCAGAAAAAAATTTGATTAGGGAATAATATTAATCTTTGAACATATATAGTCTTAGAGTAGGTTATGAACAGTGTTTGTCATATTATATTGCAACTATGAGAATAAAGTATTGTTAGATACAAGCAAAAATATCTAATAGTCATGAGATTATACGTCATTTTACTTTTTTTTTTTTTTTTTGAGTTGGAGTCTCACTTTGTTGCCCAGACTGGAGTGCGGTGGCCGCTCCCGGCCACCGCAACCTCGACCTGCTGGGCTCCGGTGACCCTTCCGTCTCAGCCTTCCGAGTAGCCAGAATTACAGGCACGCGCTACCACGCCCGGCTAATTTTTTTATTTTATTGTAGAGATGAGGTCTCGCTGTCCAGTTAGGTCTCGAACCCGCAGGCTCAGGCAATCCACTCACCTCAGCCTCCCAAAGGCGTGGGATTACAGGCTGAGCCACCGAGCCTGGCTATTTTACTTTTTTAAGATCTTGTTTTCCTTTATTATCTGACTACTAGGTACTACAAATGATTTACTTTTAATACTAAGAAAATTTTAAAGCCATGTTCCCAAAATGGTAGGGTCATTTACACTTAATGCAATTTCAAGTGATTTTTCTTCTTTGTACTTCTCTTTTTTGTAAACATTTTGAAATGAGTATATATTTCTTTTAAAATAATCTTTAAACCATAAAAACATATCTTGGGCAGAACTTCCAGCCACGGCTAAGTGAGGAGACCAACAGATTCTCTTCCTCAGTGGTCAGTATTAACTTGATAGCAAAGACAGATAAAAGTAACACACAAAAAGACATTTGGCCAGACATAGTGACTCACGCCTATAATCCCAGCACTTTGGGAGGTGAGAGGATTGCCTGAGCCCAAGGGTTCGATACCAGCCTGGGTAACTTAGTGAGACCTCATCTCTACAAGAAATTTTTTAAAAATTAACTGGCCGGACACAGTGGCTCACACCTGTAATCCCAGTACTTTGGGAGGTGGAGGTGAGAGGATTGCCTGAACTCAGGGTTCAAGACCAGCCTGAGCAACATGGTGAGACCTCGTCTCTACAATAAATCAAAAAATTAGCTGAGCGTGGTGGCACATGCCTGTGGTTCCAGCTGCTTAGAAGGCTGAGGCAGAAGGCTCACCTGAGTCCAGCAGGTTGAGGCTGCGGTAGCTGTGAGTGTGCCACTGCACTCCAGCCTGGGCAACAGAGTGAGACTCTGACTCCAAAAAAAATTAACTGGGCATGATGGCACACCCCTATAGTTCCAACTACTTGGAAGATTGAGGCAGAAGGATCACCTGAGCCCAGCAGGTCGAGGCTGCAGTAGCCTGACTGTGCCACTGTACTCCTGCCTGGGAAACAGAGTGAAACTCCAACTTTAAAAAAATAAAAGATAGTTGTAGATTAATATTTCTTATGAACATTGATGTAAAAATTCTGAACAAGACATTAGCAAATTGAATACAGCAGTATATAAAAATGATTAACCCAAAGTAGTATTTATCTAGCAATTCAAGGTCAATTTGACATCTAGAAATTTTTTTTTTTTTAAGTCAGATTTTCTGTCGCTGAGGCTGGAGTGCAGTGGCACAATCATGGCTTGCTGCAACCTCAAAATCCTGCATTCAAGTTATCCTTCTGCCTTTGCCTAAGTGTTCCCAGCAGCTGAGACTACAGGTGTGTGCCATTACTCCCAGCTACTTTTTAAGTGTTTTGTAGAGACAAAGTCTTGCTGTGTTGTCTATCCTGGTCTTGAACTCTTGGGATCAAGTGATCCTTCTGCCTTCCCTCCCAAAGTTCTGTGATTACAGGCATGAGCCACCACACCCAGCCAACATCTGGAAATATGTAATATACCCTATGGATTGTGTAAAGGAAAAAACCCATATGATCATCTCAATAATTAGAGGAAAAGCACCAGACACAGTGGTTCATGCCTGTATTCCCAGCACTTTGGGAGGTGGAGGTGGGAGGACCGCTTGAGCCTAGGAGTTCAAGACCAGCCTGCGCAACATGACAAGACTTCGTCTCTACTAGTAACTATAAAATTTAACTGGGCATGGTGGTACAGCCCTGTAGTCCCAGATACTCAGGGGGCTGAGGCAGAAGGATCACTTGAGCCCAAGGAAGTTAATGGCTGAGAATGTGGTGAACTGTGATCATGCCACTACACTCCAACCGGGGCAACAGAGTTGAGAACCTGCTTTAAAAAAGCATTTGAGTCTGGCTCAGTGGCTCACCCTGTAATCCCAGCACTTTGGGAGGCTGAGGTGAGTGGATTGCCTGAGCCTGCGGGTTCGAGACCCGCCTGGGCAGCTTGGCAAGACCTCATCTCTACAATAAATAAAAAAATCAGCCGGGCGTGGTAGCGCACGCCTGTAGTTCCAGCTACTTGGAAGGCTGAGGTGGAAGGATCACCAGAGCCCAGCAGGTCGAGGCTGCGGTGACCGGGAGTGGCCACTGCACTCCAGTCTGGGTGACAAGAGTGAGACTCCAACTCAAAAAAAAAACAAAACAAAAAAACATTTGAAGCTTCTAAGCATCTAAGTATCTCAGACCCGCTTATAAACTAGAGATAGAAGATAAATTTTCAACTTGATGAAGAACATCTACAAAAAGCCACAGTAACACCACACTGATTGGCGAAGGCCTGGATGCTTTCTGCCTGCAGCAGATGCTGGCTTTTGGCATTTCTGTTCAACCTTGTTTTCAGGTTTCTGGCTAGCCGAGTAAGGCAGTCAGTCAAGAAGCAGAAGAAGAAATAAACCAGAAAAGACATCCAGTTTGGAAAAGAAAAAGTGAAAGAAATAAAAGTGTCTCTTTTCACAGAAGATGTGACCCAAAAAATAATAGAATTAGTAAGATTTAGCAGTTAGAGCATAGATTAATATACAGAAATCATTTGTGGTTTTGTATACAATCCAAGAATGAAATTAAATAATTTTATTCCTTTTAGCATCAAAAAGGATGAAATGCAAATAAATTCAACTAAGTAGAAGACATGTACACTAAAAACTGCAGAACATTGCTGAGAGAAATTAAAGAAGACCTAAATAAATTTCTATGAATTACAAGACTCAGTATTGCCAAAATGGTCATTCTGCCCATATTTACCTAAAAATTGAGTTCAATCCAGTCCTGTCAAAATCCCATTAGGGTTTTTTGTGGAAATTCACAAAACTAGTTTTAAAATTTGTTTGGAAACATAAAAGACCTAGAATATCCACAAAATCTTGTAGAAGAACCAAGTTGAAGGACTCACACTCTGATTTAAAACTTACCATAAAGCCACAATAATCAAGATGATGTGGTATTGACACAAGACCAGGTATATTGATCAGTGGAGCATAATTGGGAGTTCAGAAATAAGTCCTATATTTATGGTCACCTGATTTTCAACAAAGGACCCAAGATAATTGAATGTAATGGTCCCGGAGCAGTATTCACATGAGAGCAAATGAGCTTAGACCAGAACTCCGTAGGCAAGAGCTAAAAACTATAGAACTTCTTGACGAGTGTATTTATGACTTTGGATTACTCAGGGTTTTTAGGTACGATCCCAAAAGCCTGATCGAGAAAAGAGAAACTGACAAATTGGACTTCTTCAAAATTAAAAGCTTTTGTGCTTCAATTGATATTATTCAGAAAATGAAAAGACAAAGTACAGATTGGGAGATAATAATGAGCGTTTATTCACAATATATAAAGAACTCTTGCAACTCAATAATGACAACCCAGTTTAAAATTTTGGGCAAAAAAAATTAAAAAGATATTTCACGTAAGAAGTTAGATTAATGGCCAGTAAGCATAGAAGCACATGAAGAGATCTTTAACACCATTAGTCACCAAGGAATTGCAAATTAAATACAAATGGGATACCACTACATACCTACTGAAATGGCTATAATCAACAAAGTCAACACCAAGTTCTAGCTAATATGTGAAAAATTGGAACCTTCCTTGACTGATGAAAATGTAAAGTGGTAGAGCCTCACTGGAAAAGTTTGCAGTTATTTTTTAAAGTTGAATATAGAATAACTGGATTTTTGCAAATGGTTGAAACGGAACCCCCATTTTACACTGTATACAAATAACTTAAAATGGATTAGTAGCCAGATGTTATGACACATGCCTATAATCCCAACTACTCGGGAGGCTGAGGCAGGAAGATCACTTGAGCTTGGGAGTTCATAGCCAGCTTGAGGAACATGGTGAGACCTTATTTCCTTAAAATAAAAAAAAAAAATAAAGAGCAAACATAGTGTATCTATAGTCTAATATAAGAGCTAAAACTATAAAACTTGTAGGAGAAAACAGGAGTAAATCTTTATGACCTTGGATTTAGCAATGGATTTTTTTTTTTTTTTTTTTTTTTTGAGTTGGAGTCTCACTCTGTCGCCCAGACTGGAGTGCAGTGGCCGCTCCCGGCCACCGCAGCCTCGCCTGCTGGGCTCTGGCGATCCTTCCGCCTCAGCCTTCCGAGTAGCCGGAATTACAGGCATGCGCTACCACGCCCGGCTGATTTTTTTATTTATTGTAGAGATGAGGTCTCGCTGCCCAGGCGGGTCTCGAACCCGCGGGCTCAGGCAATCCACTCACCTCAGCCTCCCAAAGGCGTGGGATTACAGGCTGAGCCACCGAGCCCGGCTTGGATTTTTTTTTTGTTTGTTTTGTTTTGTTTTGTTTTGTTTTGTTTTTTGAGTTGGAGTCTCACTCTGTCGCCCAGACTGGAGTGCAGTGGCCGCTCCCAGCCACCGCAGCCTCGACCTGCTGGGCTCCGGCGATCCTTCCGCCTCAGCCTTCCGAGTAGCTGGAATTACAGGCATGCACTACCACGCCCGGCTGATTTTTTGATTTATTGTAGAGATGAGGTCTCGCTGCCCAGGCGGGTCTCGAACCCGCGGGCTCAGGCAATCCACTCACCTCAGCCTCCCAAAGGCACGGGATTACAGGCTGAGCCACCGAGCCCGGCTGTTTTGTTTTTTTTGTTTGAGTTGGAGTCTCACTCTGTCGCCCAGACTGGAGTGCAGTGGCCGCTCCTGGCCACCGCAGCCTCGACCTGCTGGGCTCCGGTGATCCTTCCGCCTCAGCCTTCCAAGTAGCTGGAACTACAGGTGCGCACTACCACACCCAGCTAATTTTTGATTTATTGTAGAGATGAGGTCTCACCAAGTTGCCCAGGCGGGTATCGAACCCACAGGCTCAGGCATTCCACTCACCTCAGCCTCCTGAAGGCGCGGGATTACAGGCTGAGGCACTGAGCCGGCTATTTTTTTTTTTTTTTTTAATTTACTCTGTCAGCCGGGCATGGTGGCTCATGCCTATAATCTCAGAACTTTGGGAGGCCGAGGTGAGAGGATTGCCTGAGCCCAGGGGTTCGAGACCAGTCTGGGCAACTTGGTGAGACCTTGTCTCTACAATAAATCAAAACATTGCTGGGCGTGGTGGCACATGCCTGTAGTTCCAGCTACTTGGAAGACTAGGCCAAAGGATCGCCTTAGCCCAATAAGTTAAGACTGTGGTGGCCATGAGCATACCTCCGTATTCCAACCTGGGTGACAGAGTGAGACTCCAACTCAAAAAAAAAATTTACTCTGTCACATAGGCTGAAGTGCAGTGATGTGATCCCAACTCACTGCATTCTCCACCTCTTGGGCTCAAGCATTCCTCCAACCTCAACCTCCCCAATAGCTGGGACTTTAGGCACCCTAGCTGATTTTTTTATTTTTATTTTCGTAGAAATGAGGTTTCACTGTGTTGCCCAGGCTAGTTTTGATCTCCTGGGCTTAAGCAGTCCTCCCACCTTGGCCTCCCAAAGTGCTGGGATTATAGATTCTTAAATAGCAGAAGTACAGGCATGAAAAGAAAAATAGATCAATTGAATTTTATCAGACTTAAAAACGGTGCATGAACAGGCACAATCAATAGAGTAAAAAGGCAACCTACAGAATGGGAAAAAATACTTGCAAATTATCTATGTGTCAAGGGTGTAGTACCCAGAATACATATAAAGAACTCTAAAACTTAATAAAAAGGCAGCTCGATTCAAAACTGAGGAAAGGGCCTAAATAGACATTCCTCCAAAAAAGATGTACAAGTGGCCACTTAGTACTAAAAGATGGTCAACATTGCAAGTCATTAGGGAAATGCATATCAAAATCATAGTAAGATACCACTTCATACTCATTAGGATGTCTAATATTAAACAAAAAGATAAAATAATGAATGTTGGAGAGTTAGAACTCTTGTTGCAGGTGGAAAAGTCATAGTACAACCACTACGGAAACAGGCTTGGTGGTTCTTCAAAAAGCTAAACATGAAATGAGCATATGATCCAGCAGGTCTTCTCCTAAGTGTATGCCCAAAGGGACTGAAAGCAGACACATAAGTAGCTATTTGTACACCAATATTCACAGTAGTATTATTCACAGTAGCCAAAAAATGAGGAAACAACACAAATGTCTGTTGACAGTGAATGGATAAGCAAATGTGGTATATAGATATAAGAGAGTATTATTAAATCTTAAAAAGGAATTAAGCTTTGTTGTTTATTTATTTATTTATTTATTTTGAGTCAGGGTCTCACTCTGTCGCCTAGGCTGGAGTACAGCAGCACAGTCACGGTTCATTGCAGCCTCGACCGTCTGGGCTCAGGCAGTCTCTCCACCTCAGCCTCTGGAATAGCTGGAACTACAGGCATGTGCCACCACGCCTGGCTAATTTTTTGACATAGAGATGAAGTCTCACTATGATGGCCCAGCTGGTCTCAAACTCCTGGACTCAAGCAGTTCTCCCACTTCAGCCTCCAAAAGTCCTGGGATTACAGGTGTGAGCCACCACACCCAGTTTAGGAATGAAATTTTGATACATGTTACAACATGGATGAATCTTGAAAATATTATGCTAAGTTAAATGAGCTATACAGTATAAATATTAGATGATTCAACTTTATTAGTTACTTAGAATAGGCAAATTTTTATTTTTTAAAAAAATATTTATGTATTAAAGATGTGGAGTACAATTCAGGGTTAAGTATACAAATGTTCATTATGCAGGTACCCTTGTTGATGAGGCATGCCCAACCTCCCCCGACAGAATCCCACTACTGCCAATAGTGGCAAATTAATAGACAATGAAAGTAAATTCGAGATTACCAGGGCCGGGGGAGAGGAGAGCTGGGAGTCGTTGCTTAATGATCACAGAGTTCCTGTTGGGGTGATGAGGAAGTTTGGGTTGGAAACAGTTGGTGGTGGTAGATGCACAACTCTATGAGTGCCATTAATACTGCTGAATTGTGTGCTTAAAAATCATTTAAATAGTGAGTTTGATGTTATGTGTTTTATCTCAGTGAAAGAAATATCCTACGCAGGCTCCTCTGTTCTATTGTATGAAATATCTTGGGAAGTACATATATAGAGACAAAGCAGAACAGTGATTGTCTGCTGAGTAGAACTGAGATCTTTTTTGAGGAAATGGAACTGTTCTTCTACTGGATTGTGTTGATGGTTGTAAAACTCTAAACTTGCTAAAAATTATTTTTACGTATGCATATATGTATATCTGTATTGTGTATGTCTCTCTCATTTGTAGTCAATTTGTATTCTAAATTTGAGCTCTAGTCTTTATGTAAAGGCAAGTAATACCTAAGGTCAAATTGTCTCCACTATCAAGTCATAAGTTTAAGAAAACGAAATCATTCTAACCTTTCCTTTGCCAAGAAATTGTCTTGACTTGTTTGCATTACCCTATCTGCACTGAAAGCTTATACCTTTAATGATCTTAGCTATTCCAGTAAACTGGTTTAAAATATTATCATACTCATTTTGGTGCCAATTAATGCACTTAAGATATCTTATTGATGTTATTCCTGTAGTATATTAACAATGAGGGAACAATATATAGCAATTATTTTAGTTTTAGAAAGCACTTAACTAGATTAAAAGCTATAAGTAGCAGATACTACATTTGGAGGTGTTCTGATCATATACTGAACTTAGTTGCTAACTATAATCTTATTATCCAAAGGAGAGATGACAAAATTAATATAGATTACATTGGAAAAACATGTAGTTCTATTAGAAATAAAAATCCCATTGTCACACTGGGCACAGATCCTCACACCTGCAATCCCAGCATTTTGGGAAACTGAGGCGGGAGGATTGCTTGAGCCCAGGAGTTTGAGACCAGCTGGGGCAACATAGCAAGACCCCAGTCCCAAAAAATTAGCTAGGTATAGTGGTGCATGCCTGGAGTTCTCACTACTTAGAAGACTGAGGTGGAAGGATCACCTGAACCAAGGACTTGGAGGCTGCAGTGAGCTGTGAGCATGCCACTGCACTCCAACTTGGGCAACAGAATGAGACCTTGACTCCAAAAAAAAGGACCAGAAGATAAAATATGGCCGGGCATGGTGGTCTGCACCGTAATCCCAGCACTTTGGGTGGCAGAGACGAGAGGATTGCCTAAACACAGGGATTCAAGATCAGTCTGGGCAACATGGTGAGATCATGTCTCCACAATAAAACAAAAAATTAGCTGGGCATGGTGGCATGTGCCTTTAGTTCTAGCTACTTGAACAGCCGAAGCGGAAAGATTGCCCAGAGCCCAGCAGTTCAAGGCTGCAGTGGCTGTGAATGTGCCACTGCACTCCAACCTGGGTGACAGAGTGAGACTCTGACTCAAAAAAAAAGATAGGTCAGGCTCGGTGGCTCAGCCTATAATCCCAGCACTTTGGGAGGCCGAGGTGAGTGGATGGCCTGAGCCCGTGAATTCAAGACCAACCTGGGCAACTTGGTGAGACCTCATCTCTACAATAAATCAAAAATTAACTGGGCTTGGTAGCACATGCCTGTAGTTCCAGCTACTTAGAAGGCTGAGGTGGAAGGATTGCCGGAGCCCAGCAGGTCGAGGCTGCAGTGGCCTCCTGGCCACTGCACTCCAGTCTGGGCAACAGAGTGAGACTCTGACTCAAAAAATATATATATAAAATATTCAGAAGAATATTATAGGATATATGAAAATGCTAAACCGTTTTATAGAAGGGACTTGAATGAACATCTACAAATTTTGTTACTTGCAAGAGTTCTGGAACCAATCCCCACAGATGCTGAGGGACAACTATGCTTTATTTTTAATAAAATATGTGTTCATTTTATCATAGGAGGCTATTCTGCTGATCATCCTGTCATTAAAATCTTTTGGAGAGTTGTAGAAGGTTTCACTGATGAGGAAAAGCGCAAATTGCTCAAGTTTGTAACAAGCTGCTCTCGACCCCCCCTCTTGGGATTTAAGGTACACATCTTTCTTGCTGTTTGCTTTAGAAACCAAACTGTAACAAGAAAGGCAACAGAATGATCAGTAGTGCAAATCATTTAAGTACTGATTATCTATATATGCCAATACTGGTTTTATTTTGTGTTGCTTTTTTCAAAACTGTATTCACAGCATTAACCTATAATATGATAGCTGTACATTGTGGTTATGATTACCTGTGAGCAGGCCCTACAGTCACATGGGCTGTCTGTGCTATGGATCGTTGATCTCATGAGTCTGTAGTGTATCTTGAGCCTTTTACCACTGAACTGAAGAAAGCATCACCTAAAAATGTTGCTAGGATGTGTGTAAGCAGAAGTGTATTTTTGCCTTGAGTACTCATTGTTATTTGCTCTGTTAGCCAGCCTTATTTTACCACTTCTGAAAATTAACATTGATCTTATCTAATTTGGCTTATTTTTAGCAATTAAAATTACTTGAGGGACATCTAACAGTATGTCCTGTATTCACTGCAAATTAAAAATAAGGCAGCAGGGCTCAGTGACTCAGCCTGTAATCCCACGCTTTGGGAGGCTGAGGTGAGTGGATTGCCTGAGCCCGTGGGTTCGAGACCCACCTGGGCAGCTTGGCGAGACCTCGTCTCTACAATAAATCAAAAATTAGCCAGGCATGGTGGCACATGCTTGTAGTTCCAGCTACCTGGAAGGCTGAGGCAGAAGGATTGCCTGAACCCATCAGGTCAAGGTTGCGGTGGCTGTGAGCTTGCCACTGCACTCCAGCCTGAGTGACAGAGTAAGACTCCAACTCAAAAACAAACAAACAAACAAACAAATAAAGCAGTATTATTAGTACTTAAAAATATATACAGTGGTATATAGAGAATAATAATATTAAGTTAGATAAACATTGTACATAACTTGTGCTTGTGAAACTTGAAGGATAGGCTTTTACTTTCTACTAACCTTTGATCAGAAAGTTTTATTTAGCATTCTGTCACACTCATGTAGTTACAGCTACACAGGATGCTGAGGTGGGCAGGGGGTCACTTGAGCCCAGGAGTATGAGACCAGATGGGGTACATAGCAAAAGCTCTGTCTCAAAAAAAAAAAAAAAGCTGTATTATGTATATTTTATATTTCTGAATGATGCTGTTTTGTTAACCTTTTACTTTGAAATTATTTTAAGCTTATAGAAAAGTTAAAAGAATGTCTTCTTTTTTTGGTTTGTTTTCTGAGTCAGTCTCATTCTGTTGCCCAGGCTAGAGTGCAGTGGCACACTCACAGCTGCCACAGCTTCAATCTGCTGGGCTCAAGCAATCCTTTTGCCTCAGCCTTCCAAGTAACCAGGACTAGAGGCATGTGCCACTATGCCTGCCTAGTTTTTTATTTGTTGTAGAGATGACATCTCACTGTGTCACCCAAGCTGGTCTCTAACTCCTGGGCTCAGGCAGGCCTGTCATCTCAGCCTTCCAAAGTGCTGGGATTACAGCTGTGAGCCACCACGCCCTACTAGACAAAGGATTTCTTATCCCACCTTGACCAGTTGTTAACATTCTACAACGTTGCTTCATTGTTCTCTTCATATGTTTCTTTTATGAATCATTTGAAATAATTTGAAGACATCATGTCTCTTTACTCCCTAAATATTTCAGCACATATTTCCTAAGAGTAGGAACTTCTTTTAAATAACCACAGTTAAGTGACCAATAATAAGAAATCTGGGCCAGACACGGTGGCTCACACCTATAATCCCAGCACTTTGGGAGGCTGAGATGAGAGGATTGCTCGAGCCCATGGGTTCGAGACTAGCCCAGGCAACTTGGCGAGACCTCATCTCTACAATAAATCAAAAAATTAGCCAGGCATGGTGGCGCATACCTATAGTTCCAACTACTTGGAAAGTTGAGGCGGAAGGATCGCCTGAGCCCAGCAGGTTGAGGCTGCGGTGGCCATGAGCATCACATTGCACTCTAACCTGGGTGTCAGAGTGAGACTCCAACTCAAAAACAAAAACACAATAATGCTGGACCTTAGGAAACTAGTATTAATCCCATTGGTAATTCAAATGCATACAGTAAGGTGCTTGGGAAGGTCAAGACTGCAGTGGTCGTGAGTGTGCTACTGCACTCCAGCCTGAGCAAGAGTGAGACTGCGACTCAAAATAAATAAATAAATAATAAGGAAATTTGACCTTGACTTTAGCTAATGCATTGGTTGCAGAGTATGGTCCTGGGACCAGTGGTTTCAGCTTCACTTGTGCATGTTAGAAATGAACATTTTAGCACCCCTAACCCCAGATCTGCTGAATCAGGTGGTGTGCAGTAGTGGGCTTCAGCCAGTCCTGAAGGCATTGTGCCATTGTCCTGGCATGTCCTTCTTAGAATTTATTTTCCCCCATCTGTACTCCAACCCAGGACCACATGTCGCTTTTAGTTGGCATACTCCTTAGTTTCCATTCACCTGTATTGTTGACATTTTCAGTGGTAACAAGCAAGTTATCTTGAAAATATCCCTTAAGGTAGTGGAGCAATTCCACTCCTAGGAGCGTATCAAGACAGATGACAGCATAGCTTCACACGCTGTCCATATGAATGTTCAGAGCAACATTATTTATAATGGCCCAAAACTGGAAACAATTCAGATGTCCATCAACTGATAATGGGTGCCATAGGATGGAAGATATTCAGAAATAAAAAGGAATAAATGACTGGTATATATACAGCATGTATGAATAGTGAAAATTTTGTGCTAAGTGAAAGAAGTAAGACACAGCCATACATACTGTGTAATTCCACTTGTATGAAGTGTCTTTTTTTTATTATTTTAATCAATTTTTTTTTTTTTTGAGTTGGAGTCTCACTCTGTCGCCCAGACTGGAGTGCAGTGGCCGCTCCTGGCCACCGCAGCCTCGACCTGTTGGACTCCGATGATCCTTCTGTCTCAGCCTTCCAAGGAGCTGGAACTACAGGCGCGCGCTACCACACCTGGCTAATTTTTTATTTATTGTAGAGATGAGGTCTTCGCTAAGTTGCCCAGGCGGGTCTCGAACCCGCAGGCTCAGGCAGTCCACTCACCTCAGCCTCCCAAAGGCGCAGGATTACAGGCTGAGCCACCGACCCCAGCTTTAATCAATATTTTTTATTATGGTTTTGTGGGGTACAGTTAAAGGTTAGGTGTACAATTACATTTCATTCAGGCACCCTGTTGATAAGAGGTGTTTTCCATCCCCAGGTAGATATTTGCTACTGTTAATCCCATCCCCCTCCCCCTCATAGTTTCCCAGTACCGTCAGTCATTTTCTTATAGTATTACATTGAATGTTCAAGGTCCATTATATGAGTGAGAACATGTGATACTCGGATCTTTGTTTCTGTGAGAGGTCACTCAGTATTATAGACTCTAGTTCCATCCAGGTTGCTGCGATGAAGTGTCGTTTTTTGTTTTTTGTTTTTGAGTTGGGAGTCTCACTCTGTCATCCAGACTGGAGTGCAGTGGCCGCTCCTGGCCACCGCAGCCTCGACCTGCTGGACCCGGCAATCCTTCCACCTCAGCCTTCCAAGTAGCTGGAACTACAGGCATGTGCTACCACGCCCGGCTGCTTTTTGATTTATTGTAGAGATGAGGTCTCGCCAAGTTGCCCAGGAGACCCGCAGGCTCAGGCAATTCACTCACCTCAGCCTCCCAAAGGCATGGGATTACAGGCTGAGCCACCGAGCCCCACTTTGAAGTGTCTTTAAAAAGGCAAATTTAGAGAGACAGAAGATCAGTGACTGCATAGGGCTGTGGGTAGAAGTGGGGAACATTTTAGGGGAATGGAAATATTCCAAAACTAGATTGTAAGGATGGTTGCACAGCTCTATAAATTCACTAAAATTGTTGAATTGCATATTTAAATTTGTAAATCTATATAGTATGCAAATTATACCATAATTAAGCTGTTTTTAAAAACTGATATCTAGCCGGGCTCGGTGGCTCAGCCTGTAATCCCGCGCCTTTGGGAGGCTGAGGTGAGTGGATTGCCTGAGCCCGCGGGCTCGAGACCCGCCTGGGCAGCGAGACCTCATCTCTACAATAAATCAAAAAATCAGCTGGGCATGGTAGCGCGCATGCCTGTAATTCCGGCTACTTGGAAGGCTGAGGCGGAAGGATCACCGGAGCCCAGCAGGTCGAGGCTGCAGTGGCCGGGAGCAGCCACTGCACTCCAGTCTGGGCGACTGAGTGAGACTCCAACTCAAAAAAAAAAAAAAAAAAAATACTGACATCTATAAATTAATACAGCATCTCAATAATGCCCTCAGAACTGGATCAATAGCCGGGCTCGGTGGCTTAGCCTGTAATCCCACGCCTTTGGGAGGCTGAGGTGAATGGATTGCCTGAGCCCGCAGGTTCAAGACCCACCTGGGCAACTTGGCGAGACCTCATCTCTACAATAAATCAAAAAATCAGCCGGGCGTGGTAGCGCATGCCTGTAATTCCGGCCACTCGAAAGGCTGAGGTGGAAGGATCGCCAGAGCCCAGCAGTTCGAGGCTGCAGTGACCGGGAGCAGCCACTGCACTCCTGTCTGGGCGACAGAGTGAGACTCAAACTCAAAAAAAAAAAAAAATCATAAAATAGAAAATACAAAAATGAGAAAAACCTAAATGTTACAACAATGAATGTACTCAAAATAAATGTTTCAATTAAAAGAAAAAGAGGCCAGGCATGATGGCTTAAGACTATAATCCCAGCACTTTGGGAAGTGGAGGCCAAGAATGACCTGAGCCCAGGGTTTGAAATTAGCCTGGGCAACTTGGTGAGACCGCATCTCTACAATAAATGAAAAATTAAGCCGGGCTCTGTGCCTCAGCCTGTAATCCCGTGCCTTTGGGAGGCTGAGGTGAGTGGATTGCCTGAGCCCGTGGGTTAGAGAACCACCTGGGCAACTTGGTGAGAAATCATCTCTACAGTAAATCAAAAAAATCAGCCGGGCGTGGTAGAGCGCGCCTGTAATTCCGACTACTCGGAAGGCTGAGGCGGAAGGATCGCCGGAGCCCAGCAGGTCGAGGCTGCAGTAGCCAGGGGCTGCCACTACACTCCAGTCTGGGCGACAGAGTGAGACTCCAACTCAAAACAAACAAACAAACAAAAAAATTAGCCGGGCGTGGTAGCGCCCGCCTGTAGTTCCAGCTACTTGGAAACTGAGGCGGAAGGATCACCGGAGCCTAGCAGGTCGAGGCTGCGGTGGCCGGGAGTGGCCACTGCACTCCAGTCTGGGTGACAGAGTGAGACTCCAACTCAAAAATAAATAAATAAATACATACATACCTACATACATACATGCATAAATAAATAAGCTGGCCTTGTTGCATGTGCCTGTAGTTCCAGCTACTTGGAAGGCTGAGGCAGAAGGATCACCTGAGCCCAGCAGTTCGAGGCTGCAGTGGCCATGAGCGTGCCATTGCACTCCAGCCTGGGCAACAGTGAGACTCTGACTCAAAAAAGAAAAGAAAAAGAAAAAGACTTGCAGATAGGGTCAAGAAAACTGCCATCTACAAGTAGCACACCTAATCAAAGTGCTCCAGAAAGATACAGCCATACTACTGGCTTAGCGTATGATCTCCTGCCTCAAGAAGGAGATAGATGGGTCTACTTCATGGTGTAAGCACTGGCTTGTATAGCTGATTATGAAAATTGGCCTGTGCAGTGCAACACGTCTTTGCTCTTTGGTTCCTCTTGGGCTAAGTTGAAGTCTGGCAGCCTTGATGTGTTGGGATCTAAAGGAATGCAGATGAAGTGCGCAAATTCAGGAGTAAATGGAGTCAGCAAACGATTTTTCATCACTTAATGATAGCAACTGTTATTAAATTAAGTTTTTATAAATATTTTAATGCCATTAGGTAACTTTATCATTAATACTTATGATAAACAAGGCTTCTAGTATCTTCGTTTCAAAACAGTACCAAATATAAAGGTGAAAAAATTAACCGTCTGGTTTTAAAAAACAAAGTTTGGAGCCGGGCTCGGTGGCTCATGCTGTAATCCCACGCCTTTGGGAGGCTGAGGTGAGTGGATTGCCTGAGCCCGCGGGTTCGAGACCCACCTGGGCAGCAAGACCTCATCTCTACAGTAAATCAAAAAATCAGCCAGGCGTGGTAGCTCGCACCTGTAGTTCCAGCTGCTTGGAAGGCTGAGCCAGAAGGATCGCCGGAGCCCAGCAGGTCAAGGCTGCGGTGGCCGGGAGTGGCCACTGCACTCCAGTCTGGGCAACAGAGTGAGACTCCAACTCAAAACAAAACAAAACAAAACAAAAACAACAAAGTTTGTTGCTCCCATCAAAACAGAGTGGAAGACCTAGAGATTTTTGTCAGCTCCAGGCTAATTAGAAAATGCTAGTTATGTTAGCAGCAATGCAAGTTAGGAGTTCTTCTGGAAGGAGGAGGTTCTAGACATCCTGACAGCCAACTAAAGAGCCAGTGATAAGACAACAGTCTAGAAATGCCAGAGTCTTCTCTGCTTTGGTGCTTCCCCTGGATTCCTGCATGGGCTGTTTCACTGCATGAGTGCCATATGTTTGAGGGAAGGGAAGTTGAGGCATTTACATTAATTTTTAACTCCCAAATAGAATAATAGTGAAAATTCTCCTACCCCGATAATGATCTCATACAATCATAATTGGGTTGCCATACTATGGAAAAACACTTTTTTTGGAAGCCATGAGACAATTTTCCTATTTGGAGTTTTTTAAATGATCTAACATGTGAAATTTAATTGAGTTTTCCATGATAAATGTTTTTGCAGTTGTCAGATGTTAGACATTCAGTTTAGAAAAATCATCTTAATATTTAGCCTTTCCAGTTAGTATGCCTGGTGAAAGGGCTGCCAGAATTAATTTAGACTTGAAGGAAGGGAGCATCTTTCCATTGAAGTACTATAAATAGCAAAGGCAGACTGGCATAATTTAAAAGTTATGAAACTCCTTAGTACCAGATTATTGGGGAAGAATAACATCTGCTAAAGCTAATTAAAGTTTAATATGTTTAATAGATGTGATTGTTACAGACAAAAAAATCATTAAAGTGCTGTAGAAAATTGTTAAGTTACCATCAGGCCACATAATAAATTGATGATTTTTCTCACTCTGAATTAATGCAAATTCCCGTTGTACTATATTTAATTATGCACAAAATGGTGCCCTTGACTCAGATTTCAATGAAGAACTTCATTTTTTTACTTTTAAGACTCCAAGTAGGAAATTCAATTAGCATTATGAAAGAAATACTAAAATGTGGCATTTAACTGCAAAATATATTTCAAGCTTTCCATTTACCCAGTAACTTTGCCAGCATTCACTGACCCCAGCCTTCAGGGATCCTTTTCTGTTTCAAAACGGTGATGCTTCCATTATAGTTTATTTGAGCATTTGAGAAAATTATTGCCCTCATGTACTCAGAATGCTGAATAATAAATGTAATAAATGTTCTTTCTGATTCTCCTTTGGTTCCTGTTCTAACATTTTTATGCAAGATTTAAAGTAGCATATAAACTACAATTAGAAAAAGAAGACAGTTGTTTCTAGTGGTTTTTTGGTGTAAAAAGTAGGATTTATTAAGAAGATAGAAAAGCTTCTGCAGTGGGAAGGGACCTGAAAGAAGGCTGCCCATGTTATTTGTTTGTTTGTGTTCTTTTTTTTTTTTTTTTTTTGAGTCAGAGTCTCACCCTGTCACCCAAGCTGGAGGGCAGTGACACACTCACGGTCACCTGCTGGGCTCCAGTGATCCTTCCACCTCAGCCTTCCAAGTAGCTGGAACCACAGGTCCACACTACCACACATGGCTAATTTTTTTTTTTTTTATTGTAGAGATGAGATCTCACCAAGTTGCCCAGACTGGTCTCGAACCTGTGGGCTCAGTCATTCCACTCGTCTCGGCCTCCCAAAGTGCTGGGATTACAGGCTGAGCCACCAAGCCCGGCTGCCCTTTTTTTTTTTAAATGAAGGTTGACAATAAGCACATAAGTCAACATGTTAGTGAAACAAAATCCATCTGATATATGGTTCCACCCAGCTTGGGTGCTTGTCATGCTTTGCAACAGCTTAGATGCTTCTGAAGATCCCTTAAGCATGGAAACTTTGCTCCAGTTTTATTCATGCTCCACTGCAGAGGTTAGGAGGTAATTACTGTCTTTTAAATTGTTGGATTTTTCCCTTGTAACAAAAATAATGTTTTCATTATAGAAATTTAGAAAATGTGATTAAGTATAAGAAAGAAAAAAATCTGTATTTTCTTTCATTCTAACCATTATTGTGGTTTTTTAAATCTAACATCTCATCCCTGTATTGCTGAGCTCAGATGTGTGTTAATGTAGATATAAATAATTTTTAATAAAAATTTAGCTGTATCCTGTTGTCAGTTTTATAGGCTTTTTCAACACTTTATCAGGATTATTTTTTCTAATGTTAAATATTCCTTGAAATGTTTTTAATGAACTTTGTAATGGTCCATCGTGTGAATTTACTCCAGTTTGCTTCCTGTTTTTTGTTAGTTTTCACAGTTGTTCCTTCCTTGTGATGCTGTGAACATCCTTGTACAGAGTTACCCTCTGCATCTGATGGTTTCTCACGGCACAGCCTCAGGAGTAGAGGGCTGGACCAAGGGGTAGAAACGAGTGTGAGGCTCACGCCGCTAGGCTGCATCTCAGACAGTTGCACATTTTCCACACATGTGTAGCGAGGGGCTGAGCTAGGTAGATCTCTGAAATCTGTGCCAGGCATTCAGTCCACACAGGCTGGGAGAGTGAGCCAATGAAGGGCATCTGTGCTTCATTGGTTTTCTGTTGGAAAGGAGCATATAATCACATCTCCAGAGTCTCAAGTTCCAGGCAAGTGGCTAATGATGTTTGTGTATCAGAGGAAGATGTAGTACTGGTTATTTGTAACCATCAAAGGACTGAAGTTTCCATAGATCTCTGTATTAAATCTGCATTTGTCAGTGCCTAACACTTAGGAATTTTGCCTGCAGATATATTTGCAGTTATGCAAACTAAGTGCATAGATTTTCATTGCATCATTTTTTATTAAAAGCTGAGGTAACACAGTGCCCATCAACACCTCGTGCCGCACACCTACACGGAGCACCACGTAGCCTCAGAGCAAAAGCAAGGATGCCGTTGATGAGAAAAGGTCACTGGGACTTACTATCAAATGAAAAACGCACAGCACAAAACAGTGTATATAACGTATGTGCATTTTATATCTTAAAAAATAGCCAGGGCCGGGCTCGGTGGCTCAGCCTGTAGTCCCAGCGCTTTGGGAGGCCGAGGTGAGTGGATTGCCTGAGCCCGCGGGTTCGAGACCCGCCTGGCCAACTTGGCGAGACCTCATCTCTACAATAAATCAAAAAATCAGCCAGGCAGTAGCGTGCGCCTGTAATTCCGGCTACTCGGAAGGCTGAGGCGGAAGGATCGCCGGAGCCCAGCAGGCGAGGCTGCGGTGGCTGGGAGCAGCCACTGCACTCCAGTCTGGGCGACTGAGTGAGACTCCAACTCAAAACAAAAAAAAAATACAAAAAAAAAAAAAAAAAAAAATAGCCAGGCTCAGTGGCTCAGCCTGTAATCCCGCGCCTTTGGGAGGCTGAGGTGAGTGGATTGCCTGAGCCCGCGGGTTCGAGACCCTCCTGGGCAGCGAGACCTCATCTCTACAATAAATCAAAAAACAGCCGGGCGTGGTAGCGCGCTCCTGTAGCTCCAGCTACTTGGAAGGCTGAGGCGGAAGGATCGCCGGAGCCCAGCAGGTCGAGGCTGCGGTGGCCGGGAGTGGCCACTGCACTCCAGTCTGGGTGACAGAGTGAGACTCCAACTCAAAAAAAAAAAAAAGGGAAAGGAGAACATATTTACTTGTCTGTGCATTAAATCTCTGCGCACGTGTACTTAAAACACTGATAGCATTGGTTGCTCTTGGGAAAGGGAACTGGGTTTCAGCATTAGAGGGATGAGAATTTTACACTGCACTTTTAACAATAGCCAGAATGTCATTATCACATCTAAAAATAATAACATGAATTCATATTTCCCTGATTGTCTCTTATTTTTAAACAATTTAGATTCTGGTACATACAAGCTACGTTCCATACATTGCATTGGTTGGTGCATGTGTAATCTCTTCTCATCCCTTTATTTTTACTGTGTGATTTAATTAATGGAGGAACTGTGCTGCTTGATATATCTTGTAAACTGATAGAGGTTTTATCAGATTCTAAACTTGAATTTTTCTTTTTTGGCAATAACATTGCATAGATGATGTTGTATACTTCCCGCTTCCTCGAATGATCACGGGAGACCCATTGCTTTGAGTCATCTCGCTGAGATACTGGAATTGATCTTGGGTTCAGAATTTCTCATCACCCTGTGCCTAATGATTTTAGCTGTTATTAATCATCGCTGCCTGGATCCATTCTTTAATGTGGTTCTAAAATAGCCATTATCCAGTTATATAATTTTATCATTCATTAACTGAAATTTTCTATCAAGAAAAACTTTATTTTATCTCACCAACTGTTTTGTTGCCCTGAGGAATATTTTGTACGGAAGGATAGAATAAACTTTGATTTTGGCCAGGCACAGTGGCTTACGCCTGAAATCCCAAGACTTTGGGAGGCTGAGACAGAAGGATTGTTTGAGCCCTGGAGTTCAAGACCAGCCTGGGCAACATAGCAAGACCCCATCTCTATTTAAGTTTTTTTTTTTTTTAAGAATAGATGTTGATTATTTTTATTTGCCAGTTTTTAGAATAATGAATAGGTTAACTAGCATCTTACAAAGGCAACCAATTAATTTTAGTTCATTATCATCATTGTGAACTCTTGGACTTCAACATTTGTTTCAGTTATTATTATTCTTTTTCATATTCAAATCATGACATCTTTGGGCAGGAAGAGTGTGACTAAGCCACTAATGAATAGGTTCAGTTGTTTCATTTTGCTTTCATTATTTAGAGATTGCTTTATTTATCTCATTTTCTTTGAATTTTTCTTTTTTGTTGTTGTTTTTTTTTTTTTTTTTTTTGAGTTGGAGTCTCACTCGGTTGCCTAGACTGGAGTGCAGTGGCCGCTCCCAGCCACCGCAGCCTCGACCTGCTGGACTCCGGCGATCCTTCCACCTCAGCCTTCCAAGTAGCCGGAATTACAGGCGTGTGCTACCACGTCCGGCTAATTTTTTTATTTTATTGTAGAGATGAGGTCTCGCCTGCCCAGGCGGGTCTCAAACCCACGGGCTCAGGCAATCCACTCACCTCAGCCTCCCAAAGGCATGGGATTACAGGCTGACCCACCGAGCCCGGCTGAATTTTTCTTTTTCATTGATCGCCTACATAGTTACTAAGTTAAATCTACAAATGTCATTCATCTGAAGGAGTCCAGCTGGCTGCCATTTCCCGCCCCCACCCCACTCCTCTTCTCTTTCCTTGAGGGGGTCTTTCCCTTTTTGAGTTGGAGTCTCACTTTGTCGCCCAGGCTGGAGTACAGTGGCACGCTTATGGCCACCACAGCCTTCACCTGCCAGGCTCAGGTGACCCTTTCCCCCTCAGCCTTCCAAGTAGCTGGAACTACAGGCACATACCACCATGCTAATTCTTTGATTTATTGTAGAGATGAGGTCTCACCAAGTTGCCTAGGCTGGGCTCAGGCAATCCTCTCACCTCAACCTCCCAAAGTGCTGAGATTATAAGAGTGAGCCACTGCACCCAGCCAGTCTTTCCCATTTTTAATATAAGCAATTATGTACCATCAACTCTTTACTCTTTTTTTTTTTTTTTTTTTTTTGGAGTTGGAGTCTCACTCTGTCAGCCAACCGGAGTGCAGTGGCTGCTCCCGGCCACTGCAATCTCAACCTGCTGGGCTCCGGCGATCCTTCCGCCTCAGCCTTCCAAGTAGTTGGAACTACAGGCGCGCACTACCATGCCCAGCTAATTTTTTGATTTATTGTAGAGATGAGGTCTCGCCAAGTTGCCCAGGCGGGTCTCAAACCTGCGGGCTCAGGCTATCCACTCACCTCAGCCTCCCAAAGCGCGAGATTATAGGCTGAGCCACCGAGCCGGCAACTCTTTACTCTTAATGTCTTTTTAAATTTTAAACAAATCTTTGTTGTTTTTTTTTTTGAGTTGGAGTCTCACTCTTTCGCCCAGACTGGAGTGCAGTGGCCGCTCCCGGCCACCGCAACCTTGACCTGCTGGGCTCCAGCGATCCTTCTGCCTCAGCCTTCCAAGTAACCGGAATTACAGGCATGCACTACCACACCTGGCTAATTTTCTGATTTATTGTAGAGATGAGGTCTTGCTGCCCAGGCAGGTCTTGAACCTGCGGGCTCAGGCAATCCACTCACCTCAGCCTCCCAAAGGCACGGGATTACAGGCTGAGCAACCGAGCCCGGCTTAAACAAATCTTTAAAAGACCCCCCCCAAAAAAATATTCTTTAGAGTCCTTATTTACTGAAAACATTGTTTCCTATGCATGAATGTTATTATTTATTTATTCTTTTTTAAGCGCTGTGTACAATATTTGATACAATTTAGAGGTAAGTTGTTCGTGTAACTAACTTAAAAAGCAAATGTGGTTTTGGGAAAATGGGACTGAGGTGATAACTCCCTTCTGATTGAACCTAGCAAGCGTGGTGTGCTTTTTAAATTCATGTAAAGCCATGCCTGTTAAAGCACATCCTGTGCACACGCCCTTTTTCAGGAGTTGTATCCTGCATTTTGCATCCACAACGGAGGCTCCGACCTGGAGCGGCTGCCCACGGCCAGCACCTGCATGAACCTGCTGAAGCTCCCAGAGTTCTATGACGAGACACTTTTGCGGAGTAAGCTTCTCTACGCTATTGAATGTGCTGCTGGCTTTGAACTGAGCTGAGATGATGCTGGGATCCGACCCTCAACCGAGAACCAGTGCCTCCGTCACAGAGCCTCCCCAGGCCCACGCGGATGTTCGGCTGGACACCCAAGGCTCTCCCATGCGCCTTCCTTTTTCCTCCCCTCCTTCACTTTTTAAATGATTTTTATTATGATGTGGTCCCTTACTTAGATGGACATTGCTTTTCAAACAACTTAATAAATGTTATGTGCCATGTGGCTAGGTTAGTAACTTTGCCAAGAAGAGCACAGTTTTTAGACTAGTGGCAAACTCAGTGAAATTAACCAAAGATGAAGCTTTGGCTTTGCTGATCAGATCCAAGCCCTCCTGGGCATGCGGCACCAGGGTGCAGACAGGCCGCGCAGGCAATAGAGATGCAGGCTCGGGGAGGGGGGTGTGACATGCCATTCCCAGGGGGCCGCTGCTTCTCGTGTGGTTAGATTGTTTACAGCCTCATTGTTAAAACTAAAGACATTTTTTTCTGCTTCCTTTTCCAGAGTGGTGAGGTTTGGAAAATAAACAACGATGGTGATACTGTATTTGTGCTTTTAAAGCCATTTCCCCAACATGGGACTAGCATGCTTGTTTTCAGTATACCCTTGACCTGCATCATGGTGGTTTGGGTAGTACTGTCTGTGGATATGAGGTGGGGACTTCATCTGTTGTCCTTGTCCTATTTCTGTCTCCTTGTTGTGCCTGGAGAGCTTTCGGGGGGGTGAAGAAGGAGGGTTGCCCAGTGCCGACAACATGTGTCACCCGCGGTTCCCAGTGACTTGGGGGAGGACAGACAATGTAGTATCCATTAAAGTTGTTTGAACCAAAGTGGCGGTTGCATCTTTGTCCCGATGCCTGCCGTGCTGGGTCTTTCCACCATGTACCTGCCCTCCTTGCCCCCAGGCTGCACTGCCAGTCTTCCTGGATATTTGGGGGCAACTTGCCACGCTTCGGCGCCCTCTGCTTCCTGGTGCTGCTTTGACACAAAGACTGGACAGTCCCTGACATTTGTCCAGAGAGGAGGGGCGTTCAGTAGTTCTTGCAATAAGGCACTTTATCAGGACTTGACTTGTTGCTGGGTGATTTTAGTTTCTAAAAGCAAAAAGCATTTCAGAGCATCAGCTGTGGGAATCAAATGACCCTTTGCTGATGCCAGGGGTCCCGGGGGAGGAATCTAAATCTTTATTCATGTCTTCTATGTCTAGTATCTTACTGTCACTGGAGGCTCTGTGGGTTGTCATAGTTAATTGACCATAATTAGCAATATACTTCTAAATGCGGGAAAACTGAATGACACTTTTAAGACCATGACCATTATTAAAACAAAATGTATAATTTCTTAATTTGAATAATAAATTAAGTGTTTAAATGCTATTTGTAGTCTTGATATACAGAAATAAAATAATTAGAGTTTGTCTGGGTTTATTTTTATTTGAGGTTGTTTTATGTTGAATGTTCTTTACCTTCTTATTAGTTAGCTTGTATATTTTATCCATCACTATTTTGGAAATAGAATATCTTGGAATGAACAGAAATTGGCAGTTAGGCCTATTTGTGTTTTTTTTCTCAGCTACTCTGAGCTTATTTATTTATTTGTATGTTTTAATGGCTAAATATTTACATTAAATTTTTTTCCCCAAGATTGTGTTGGAGTCCTACCCCAAATCATTGTTGGTTACATTCTGCTTCAGTAAAACCACAGTTTCTGAGCATTAACTAGTTTTGTCACAGATGTTTACATGTCATTAGTTTATACCATAGGTAACATAGCCTGTGCTTAGTCTAAGCCAAATATCATGACTACTACTGCCTGTCCTGTGGAGCAGCCTGCGAGGCTGCGGTGCAGTTGGCCTTAGCGCCACCAGGGGCCGGCAGATTCCCTGTCCTAAAGGAAGAGCCGTCTTTGTTTTGGTGGCCTTTGTCTATGTATTCTCCTACTTTTCGTTTATTTCTTTTAACTTTGTGCTCAAGCCTAAATGTTTCGGCAGAGATGTTATTCAGGTATTTCTCACAAGCTGTGGTCTGTAAATAGACCTTTGCTTTGGTGTTGACAGTGTCATCACCCCATAGTAGTTTGCACCGTGGTGTTTGTTTTTCACACCATGTGTTCTGACCCCCAGGGAGCACAGAAAGGCCATGGTGGGGTTCATTACTCCTTCCAGAAATCTCCTAAGGTGAGGGGTGAGCTTGGAGTAATTGAATATATAAGTTTTCTCACTTTAAAGAAAAATATGCCAGGCACAGTGGCTCACGCCTGTAATCCCAGCACTTTGGGAAGCAAAGGTGAGAGGATCATCTGAGCCCTGGGGTTCGAGACCAGCTCGGGCAACTTGGTGAGACCTTGTTTCTACAATAAATCAAAAAATTAGCTGGGCGTGGTGGCGCACACCTGTGGTTCCCGCTACTTGGAAGGCTGAGACAGAAGGATCACCTGAGCACAGCAGATCGAGGCTGTGGTGGCCGTGAGCATGCCACTGCACTCCAACCTGGGTGACAGAGTGAGACTTCAACTCAAAGAAAAAAATATACAACCAAAGGCATATAATAATTCAAGTAAAATGAAATGCAGCTCTTTCAGATTCACCTGCTCTGGTCAGAAAGCATCACACCTGGCACAGTCGTCAGTGAGGCAGTGACGCAGCCGTTCCATCATCTGCACAGGACAGCAGGGTCCACTGGGAGTTTGTTTTGTAGGATATAGACTCCCCACACTGGGTGAGCTGCTGAGCCCTGCCGGAATCAGCTGTGGGACTCCTGAAGACACTGAAGATGAGCTGATTTATTTGGGAGAATGCACTGACTACACAAAGGCCTCTGCTTCCAGAAACTTCTCATGGTAAGTTCTTGAGTCTCAGAACTTTGTGCCTCAGTTTGTATATCTGTGAAACGGGGATAGTAGTGTTAATAACTTTGCACAGGAGTGTTCTGAAGATAATGATGAGAATCGTAGATCCTTGAATTTAACATACTCTAAGCTCAAGAGTACTTTATTTAACTCATCTTCTTGCATGGTTGGTAGCACAGGTTGCAAATGTCATGTGTAAACAGTACAAAAGCCTGCCCTAACTACCTGCAAGATGGCAGTAGTTTGACCAAGACTTTCATAATAGAAATGTTGTTCTAGCCGGGCGCAGTGGCTCACACCTATAATCCCAGCACTTTGTGAGGCCGAGATCAGAGGATTGCCTGAGCCCACGAGTTTGAGACCAGCCTGGGCAACTTGATGAGACCTCATCTCTACAATAAATCAAAAAATTAGCTGAGCATGGTGGCGCATGCCTGCAGTTTCCTCTACTTGGAAGGCTGAAGTGAAAGGATTGCCTGAGCCCAGCAAGTCAAGGCTATGGTGGCCATGAGCGTGCCACTGCACTCCAGCCTGAGCGACAGAGTGAGACTCTGACTCAAAATAAAATGTTACTCTAGCCGGGCTCGGTGGCTCAGCCTGTAATCCCGCGCCTTTGGGAGGCTGAGGTGAGTGGATTGCCTGAGCCCGCGGGTTCGAGACCCGCCTGGGCAACGAGACCTCATCTCTACAATAAATCAAAAAATCAGCCGGGCGTGGTAGTGCATGCCTGTAATTTCGGCTACTCAGAAGGCTGAGGCAGAAGGATCGCCGGAGCCCAGCAGGTCGAGGCTGTGGTGGCCAGGAGCGGCCACCGCACTCCAGACTGGGCGACCAAGTGAGACTCCAACTCAAAAAAAAAAAAATGTTACTCTATAAAGACAGCACTGCTAACTACTTTTTCTTCTGCAGGGGTAGGCAGAAAACATTCATCCTTAAATACTCATCTCTGTTTATGTGCATGTTTTTCTCCTTCCTCTGTCTTTGTTTGTTTTTTGCTTTTTTTTTTAGTTGAAGTCTCACTCTGTCGCCCAGGCTTGAGTGCAGTGGCATGCTCACAGCCACAGCATCCTCGACCTGCTGGGCTCAGGTGATTCTTACGCCTTAACCTTCCAAGTAGCTGGAAGTATATGCACGCACCACCATGCCCAGCTAACTTTTTGATTAATTGTAGAGATGAGGTCTTGCCAAGTTGTATAGGCTCCTCTCAAACCTGTGGGTTCAGGCAATCCTCTCACCTGGCCTCCCAAAGTGCTGGGATTATAGGCATGAGCCACCACACCCAGCCACATCTTTGTTTTAAAAGGATAGTTCACATGACGGTTGCAGAGATGGACTGTTGAGGGCTGGATTCTTGTTGATGGCCCACTTCGAGGTGGTTAGAGGAGGCAGTGCCTGTCCAAAATTATCATCACTAACTCATAACTAGTGAAGAGCCCTCACATTGCATTTTAGGAAGGACCTTCTTTACAAAAACAAATTATTGTGAGCTAATGATCTCTTCACTTATACCAATTCTGTGGTTCAGATAAGAGCTGCCACCACCTGCTTTGTTTACCCCGGCCCTTCAAAGTGGGCAGCACAAAAGTAGAGGCTCCAGAGATGTCGCGGCAAGTGACCACAACCACCTGGTGCTGCCTAGAGTACTTAGTACATTAGAGATCACTGGGCTTTTATTTCACCTCCATCCAGAATAAATAAGCATGTGTGTTAGAACCTGGCCACAAAAGCAACTACATGCCATGCAAAGCAGCCTTCTTGCAATCTTGAGATTAACATGCAGATTGTTCAAATATTGAACCTCCCCAAAGAATGTGATTGGTGGGAATGTTGCTGAGTTATGGGCAGTGCAAGGTCTGAGCATCTTGAGCTGCCAGGGTTGCATACAGAAGTCCATCCCTCTGGAGGGAGCTTCACACCTTCGGACCTCAGGACCCGTCTGTGAACTGACGAGCTATTCACACCATTCTACCTGGATCCAATGTAGGCAATTAGTTGGCAAGAATTGACCGCAGAATTTAAGATAGTGCAATGAGCATTTGCCACAAGTGCTCGGATCAGTGACTTGGAACCGCAGGCACAGCAGAACCGGCACTGTCATAGCTCAGACAGATATGTGTGGTGTTCGCTTCCTGTGGCTGCCATAACACATTTCCACAAATTGGGTGACTTAGAACAACAGCACTTATCCTCTGGAGCATTCTAGAGGCCAGATCTGTCAAGAGGCTAGAGGTGTCAAAGGGCCACACTCCCTTGGGGGACTCTTGAGAAGAATCCTTGGTCTCTTCCAGCTTCTGGTGGCTGCTGGCATTCCCTGGCTTATGGCCATGGTCACATCACCTCCTCTTTTGTCTGTCTTTTTCTTCTCTGTCTCCATCTCCTTTTGCCCTCTTCTTATAAAGAGACCCCAGTAATCCAGGGTTACTTATCTCAAGATCCTCCATTACATATGCAGAGGGACTCTTTCCAAGTAAGGCCGCATTCAGTGGTTCTGGGGTCCGGACATGGACCTTCCTGGGAACTAGCACTCGGCTGTTTCTGTTTTTTGTTCTTGGAAGTTGGAGTCTCACTGTCGCCCAGGCTGGAGTGCAGTGGGACGCTCACGGCCAGCATAGCCTCGACCTTCTGGGTTCAGGCAATCCTTCAGCCTCAACCTTTCAGGTAGCTGGAACTACAGGCGTGCGCTGCCACACCTGGCTTATTTTTTTTTTTTTTTTTGTAGAGACAAGGTCTCGCCAAGTTGCCCAGGCTGGTCTCGAGCCCTGGATTCAGGCAATCCTCTCGCCTCGGCCCCCCTAAGTGCTGGGATGACAGGCTTGAGCCACTGCAGCGGCCATGTTTGTTAAATTACTTTGAGAAACGGTTTGCCTCCCCCTCTGGACACCAGAGCAGTGTGGTGGTGAGCCCCTTGAAATTCTGAAGTCTGCTTCTGGTTGTAACTTGGCTGTTGCCCATTAGGATTCTCAAGCCTTACTGGAGGAGCCTTAGTCTTCAGAGCAGGGTCCTCCCACCTTTTGGCTCTCTGGACTATATCCAGTGAAGGGGAATTGTCTTGGGCCTCACAAAATTATGTAATATAGTTAGTGTAGATACATTAATAAGACTTCTTAAATTGTTTTTACTTAGAAAAATGAGAACATTATAAAACTAGTGAGAGGCCGGGCTCGGTGGCTCAGCCTGTAATCCCAGCACTTTGGGAGGCCGAGGTGAGTGGATTGCCTGAGCCCGCGGGTTCGAGACCCGCCTGGGCAGCAAAACTTCATCTCTACAATAAATCAAAAATCAGCCGGGCGTGGTAGCGCGCACGTGTAATTCCGGCTCCTCGGAAGACTGAGGCGGAAGGACCGCTGGAGCCCAGCAGGTTGAGGCTGCGGTGGCCGGGAGCGGCCACTGCACTCCAGTCTGAGCGACAGAGTGAGACTCCAACTCAAAAAAAAAATAGTGAGAAGCCAGGTTCGGTGACTCATGCCTGCAATCCCAGCACTTCAAGAGGTGGAGGAGAGGGGATTGCCTGAGCTTAGCTGTTCGATACCAACCTCGTCTCTACAATAAATCAAAAAGCAGGGAGGCTGAAGTGGAAGGATCACCTGAGCCCAGCAGGTCGAGACTGTGGTGGCCGGGAGCGTGCCACTGTACTCCAGCCTGGCCGACAGTGAGACTCCCAACTCAGAAAAAAATTCTGAGTCATTCTGAAACTGCACTTAAGCTTTGAACTTGAGGTGGGTGAAGGGCTATGGATTTTGGGTATAAGTACTAGAATGAGCTTGTGTTGCTTTGAGCGGGGTTTTGGTAATGATGTTGACTACCTGTCTCCCTGTAACCTGGTTAAAGAAATTAAGCCCCCTTTTCCCAGTTTTTTGCTTCTCATCTTTGATTGGCTGTGAGGAATAAATAGCAGCTGGTTTGTTAGACCAGACAAAAACACTACCAGCCTATTAAAAACTGCAGCCTCTGGTAGCGCGCTCCTGTCCTTCCGGCTACTCGGAAGGCTGATGTGGAAGGATTGCCAGAGCCCAGCAGGTCAACGCTGGGGTGGCTGTGAGTGTGCCACTGCACTCCAGCCTGGGCGATGGAGTGAGACTCCGACTCAAAAAAAAAAAATACTACAGCCTCACTCTATCCCCAGCATATCCATCTTCTCTTATTGATACCTTTCTAGCACTAATTTCTGTCTGATATATCACGTATTTCACTCATTTGTTATCCTCCCATTAATATAAGTTTCATGAGGGTAGAGATGTGTGTTTAGTACATTGCTGTTGACCAAGCACCTAGAAGGATGCCTCGCACAGAGTAGGTGTTCCATAAGTACTTGTTGAATGAATGATTTGCTCTATGAAGGAAGATGTTGCTAGCGAGGATCCATTTGAGGCTCACACCTGCTACAAAGTTTCAGTTCCTCCATCCTTGGGTCCCTGTTTTTCTCTCAGAACTCTGAGAGCTGAGCTGCTGCTACCAGCCAGTGCCCAGCACTGGAGGAAGCGTAGTGGGTGCCTGGAACAGACTTGCTCCAGGGCACTGCTCTCTCATGGTCCTTCCTGAGTCTCCCGTGGTGAGTCTCCCCACCAGGCAGGAATTCCTCTCCCCAATGCCTACACGGTTGCTTGTTGACCGTGGGTCAACGGCCTGGCTCTGGGCAGTAAGCAGGCTCCATCTGGCGGTCAGGAGCGAGCACTGCATCCGGACATGCCCGCGCTAGGGAAAGTCCCTGCACTTCGCCTACACACTGCTAGCTGATGGGGGGAGCTAAGGACGGGATCATCCTACTGTGTCTCTTCATCAGGAGGTGGCTACTAAAATAGAAATGTAAAACAAGGCTTCTAGCAGAAATGTTAAAGTTCAAAACCTCATTGCTTTAGTTCCTCAAAATGCTACCTAGGGTTGTCATAGGAGCCAGCAACCCCATTTCTAGGTTTATACCAAAGAGAACTGAAAGCTGGGCGCAAATGTTCATGGCAGCATTCTTCGTAATAGCCAACTGAGGGAGGAACCCACAAGCCCAACGACTGATGAATGAATAAGCAAATGTGGTCCATCCATACAATGGAATATTACTGGGCTGTAAAAAGAAATGAGGCAGCCAGGGGTGGTGATTGTTTGAGACCTGGAGTTTGAGACCAGTCTGGGCAGTATAGAAGACCCCATCTGTACAAAAAAAAGTAAAACAATTCATTGGGCATGGTGGTCCCAGATACGAGGAACCAGAGGATCCTTTGAACCCTGGAAGTCGAGGCTGCAGTGAGCTATGATCACATCACTACACCTTAGCCTGGGTGACAACTTAAAAAAAAAAAAGGGATGGTGTGGCCAGGCACAGTGGCTGAAGCCTATAATCCTAGCACTTTGGGAGGCTGAGACAAGAGGATTGCCTGAGCCCGCAGGTTTGAGACCAGCCCGGGCAACATAGTGAGACCTCGTCTCTCCATTAAAAAAAAAAAAATTAGCTGGACGTGGTAGTATGCACCTGTAGTTCGGGCTACTTGGAAGGCTGAGGTGGAAGGATCACTTGAGCCCAGCAGGTCGAGGCTGCAGTGGTCGGGAGTGTGCCACCGCATTCCAGCCTGGGCAACAGAATGAGGCTCCCAAGTCAAAAAAAAAAGATGACAATAGCACATGCTACAACATAGATGGACCTTGAGGACTTTGTGCTGATTGAAAAGTTAGAACAGGACATAGTGTGTATTTGTGATTCCATTTATATGACATGTCTAAAATAGGAAAGTCTCCAGAGGCAGGCTGGTGGTGGTTGTGGCTTGGAGGAAGAAGAGATAGGGAATAACAGCTAAAGGGGATACAGGCTTCTTCGAGGCTGATGTGAGGTAGTGGTAATAGTTGCAGTCTTGCGAACATACTGGCAACTGTAAAATTGTATACAGTTGACCCTTGAACCACACAGGTTTGAGCTTATGGGTCCACTCAAAAATGCATGGTTTTTTCTTATAACACATTTCCTTTTTTTTTGAGTTGGAGTCTCACTCTGATGCCCAAACTGGAGTGCAGTGGCCGCTGGTGGCTCCAGCGATCCTTCTGCCTCAGCCTTCCAAGTAGCCGGAATTACAGGCATGTGCTACCACGCCCGGCTGATTTTTTGGTTTATTGTAGAGATGAGGTCTCGCTTCCCAGGCGGGTCTCGAACCCACGGGTTCAGGCAATCCACTCACCTCGGCCTCCCAAAGGCACGGGATTACAGGCTGAGCCACCAAGCCCGGCACACATGGTTTTTTCCAAGAAAGTTACACCCTACATCCCTGCATCACTTTCAGTCTCTGCCACCCCTGAGACAGCACACCCAGCCCCTCCCCTGCCCCAGCTCCTACTGTGAAGACGGCAAGTATGAAGGCCTTTAGGGTGAACCACTTCCACTTCTTGATCGCACATAGTTTTTTGTTTGTTGAGTTGGAGTCTCACTCTGTTGCCAGACTGGAGTGCAGTGGTCGCTCCCGGCCACATCAGCCTCGACCTGCTGGGCCCCAGCGATCCTTCCACCTCAGCCTTCCAAGTAGCTGGAACTACAGGTGCGCGCTACCATGCCCAGCTAATTTTTGATTTGTTGTAGAGATGAGGTCTCATCAAGTTGCCCAGGTGGGTCTCGAACCCGCAGGCTCAGGCAATCCACTCACCTCGGCCTCACAAAGTGCTGGGATTACAGGCTGAGCCACCGAGCTCGGCCTTTTTTTTTTTTTTTTGAGTTGAAGTCTCTGTTGCCCAGGCTGGAGTGCAGTGGCACACCCACAGCCACTGCAGTCTCAGCTTGCTGGGCTCAGGCGATCCTTCTGCCTCAGCCTTCCAAGTAGCTGGAACTACAGGTTGGCCCCACCACACTGGCTAATTTTTTTATTTATTGTAGAGACAAGGTCTTGCCAAGTTGCCCAGGCTGGTCTCGAACCTGTAGGTTCAGGCAATCCTCTCGCCTCTGCCTCCCAAAGTGCTAGGATTATAGGCATGAACCACCATGCCCGGCATAGATTCTCTCTTATTTTATTATAGAGATAAGGTTTTGCTGTGTATTGTTTTATTAACATTTTCTTTTTTTTCTTTTTTTGAGTCAGATTCTCTCTCTGTCACCCAGGTTGGAGTGCAGTAGCATACTCACAACCACCACAGCCTCGACCTGCTAGGCTCAGGCGATTCTTCTGCCTCAGCCTTCCAAGTAGCTAGAACCACAGATGTGTGCCACCACACCCGGCTAATTTTTTTTATTTATTTTAGAAATGAGGTCTTGCCAAGTTGCTCAGGCTTGGTCTCGAACCCCTGGACTCAGGCAATTTTCTCACCTCTGCCTCCCAAAGTACTGGGATTACAGGCATGAGCCACTGCACCTGGCAGACGTTTCCTTTTCTCTAGCTTACTTTATTATAAGAATACAGTATCAGCCGGGCTCGGTGGCTCAGCCTGTAATCCCGTGCCTTTGGGAGGCTGAGGTGAGTGGATTGCCTGACCCCGCGGGTTCGAAACTCGCCTGGGCAGCGAGACCTCATCTCTACAATAAATCAAAAAATAAGCCGGGTGTGGTAGCGCGCGCCTGTAATTCCAGCTACTCGGAAGGCTGAGGCGGAAGGATCGCCGGAGCCCAGCAGGTCGAGGCTGCGGTGGCCGGGAGCGGCCACTGTACTCCAGTCTGGGCGACAGACTGGAAAAAAAACTCCAACTCAAAAAAAAAAAAAGAATACAGTATCTAATACATGTGACGTACAATATAATCTGTTAACTGAGTTTTGTTTTGTTTTTTTGAGTTGGAGTCTTTGTCACCCAGACTGGAGTGCGGTGGCACGCTCACAGCCACCGCATCCTCGACCTGCTGGACTTACGTAATTCTTCCACTTCAGCCTTCCAAGTAGCTGGAACTACAGATGTGTGCCACGATGCCTATCTAATTTTTTGGTTTATTGTAGAGATGAGGTCTTGCCAAGTTGCCCAGGCTGGTCTCAAAACCCTGGGCTCTAATCCCGCGCCTTTGGGAGGCTGAGGTGAGTGGATTGCCTGATCCCGCGGGTTCGAGACCCGCCTGGGCAGCAAGACCTCATCTCTACAATAAATCAAAAACTCAGCCGGGCGTGGTAGTGCATGCCTGTAATTCCGGCTACTCAGAAGGCTGAGGCGGAAGGATCGCCGGAGCCCAGCAGGTCGAGGCTGCGGTGGCCGGAAGCGGCCACTGCACTCCAGTCTGGGTGACAGAGTGAGACTCTAACTCAAAAAAAAAAAAAACAAAACCCTGGGCTCAGGCAGTCCTCTCACCCCCGCCTCTCAAAGTGCTGAGATTACAGGCATGAGCAACTGCACTCGGCTTGAGTGTTGATGTTAATGGAAAAACTTCTAGCCGACCATTAGTAGCTATGTCTGACCTGGGAACATTGCCTGGTTGAGAGGAAAAGCTGGAGGAGGAAATCCTGACAAACCTGTTTAAAGACACTGAGATTTTTCCAAGTTTTGGATAGATTTAGCTTATTTCATCTTTACTCACTTTTTTCTGAGACTTCTAGTTCAGAGAGCTTTGTAGCCCCCAGTTGCAAGATCCTTCCTTTGGGCTGGGCTCGGTGGCTCAGCCTGTAATCCCAGCACTTTGGGAGGCCGAGGTGAGTGAATTGCCTGAGCCCACGGGTTCGAGACCCGCCTGGGCAACTTGGCAAGACCTCATCTCTACAGTAAATCAAAAATTAGCCGGGAGTGGTAGCGCGCGCCTGTAGTTCCAGCTACTCAGAAGACGGAGGTGGAAGGATCGCCGGAGCCTAGCAGGTCGAGGCTGCAGTGGCTGGGAGCGGCCACTGCACTCCAGTCTGGGCGATGGAGTGAGACTCCAACTCAAAAAAAAAGATCCTTCCTTTGAGGCAGGATTCACCTGTGTCTGGAGATGGCCTGACCTCTCTGCTGTCCACATCCTTGCCTGAGGCCTCGGAGACCCCAGGCTTAGGGACACCCTGATGGACCTCTTCTGCCACGGGGCCCCCACTTTTTCCCCGGGGAGTGACCACAGTGGCAGGTCCCTGTGGGGATCCGTGGTTTCTGGGACCGCTTGCCATCCCGCAGCAGAAGCCGCCCTGGCACAAGGCGGGCTCCCAGTGGGACAGGCAGAGGGAGCCGGTTAGCAGCTGCACAAGTGAGGCCTGAGCTGCTGGACACATGGGCTCCAGATCCACTTCCTCTTGGGGGGTGTCACCTGCAGTCAAAGTCGCTGCAGAGCAGTTTGCACAATGTTCACATCAGGACCCCGCGGTGAGAGAGGCCCCAGTAGATGCCATGCCCCAGGTAAGCAATGAACCACCAGGCCCAGGTCTGAGGCCCCCTGCCCCTCTCTGTCGGCCCCAGCCTGAGTTCCCCGAGGCACCTGCACTGAAGCAGAAGGGTGAGGCCAGGACTCCTCAGCGGCCCTTCCCCCTCTGTACCCCAAAACTCAGCTCAGCTCTCAAGAATGAAAACCACCCAATGACCAGGCTCAGTGGCTCAGCCTGTAATCCCACGCCTTTGGGAGACTGAGGTGAGTGGATTGCCTGATCCCGCGGGTTCAAGACCCGCCTGGGCAGCGAGACCTCATCTCTACAATAAATAAAAAAATAGATCAGGCGTGGTAGTGCACGCCTGTAATTCCAGCAACTCGGAAGGCTGAGGCAGAAGGATCTCTGGAGCCCAGCAGGCAAGGCTGCGGTGGCCGGGAGCGGCCACTGCACTCCAGTCTGGGCAACCGAGTGAGACTCCAACTCAAAAAAAAAAAAAAACCACCCAATGCCTTGGACTTTCATTCAGGGAAAAAAGGCACCTTTTCCCATCTTCAGAGTTGGCCTTACTAAGACCGCAGCTGCAGCAGCAAGGCTGCTTCCACCTGGACGAATGACGAATTGCCAGATGCCTCTACTCAGAATGCAGTCACCCCACACAGGAAGCAGAAATGGCACAGCTCACTCTGAGAGAAACGTGATGATCCACAAAAATACCTACCCCGTCTACTGGCAGGCCATCCATTCCTACCGGGGGTACTATTTGCCTACTCTGGGCACCATCCCTGTCTGCTCTGGGGACCTCCTCCTTGTAACCTGGCCTCTCCTGTGACTGAGGCAGACCGGGGAGCACTGGGACAGAGCCCCACTATTTGTACTGTCCTGGTAGCCTGCAGCAGCTAGCAGCCCCTCCTGCGGCTTCTGCCCTTTGTCTAGCCGACTCGTGTCTCCCAAGCCTGTCCTTCCTGGACTGCTGGTCCCTCCGCCAGCAGCTCAGGCCTCACTTGTGCTCCGGCTCTGGGTTCCTTCTCCCTTTCACCCCCTTGCCAGCCTTGCGAGATGGCCTCGCCTGGCGTCTGCCATGTGTTGGGGCCTTTCAACCGAGCATTCCATATCTGTTGAATCTGTTATCACAGATCTGGGCTTCTGTGTGTTGTCTGAGTTTCTTCATTTCCTAGTAATGAGCACCGACTGCAGGCTGCACATGGATTGAGCAGTTAGACGATCACGTTTGACTCTGCTCCACCACCTGGCACTGCCTGGCACATGATGACCCCAAGGGATGTATGCTAAGTGATCTCTTTTAGGAGTTTCTGGAGGGCTGGAATTGCCTCTCATGGAGGAATTGGGACCGGTTTACTCCTGAAAGAGTGAAGAGCAATGGTGTCCTCCCTCCTGGGGCCATCCTTACCCCCATCTGCATGGACTTCCATCTTGCTGGAGTCTCTGGGGACAGGAGACAGGAAAAAAATCATTTGTCTTGGGAAACCCAGGCCGAGGAAGTAAATTACTTGTCTTGGGGGACCCCAGGCCGAGGACTGTTGCTGGCCTTAGATCACCTGGAGAAGTGAGTATTTAGGGTCTCAGGAGGGCAGGGCCCACGGTGGGACGGTGACTAGACAGCAAGGGGCCTGCAGAAAGGCCAAGGAGAGATCCCAACCCTGGGAAAGAACGAGTGGGGAGATGGGTTGACCCATGCGGGTGGGCACCACACCAGGACGAGCTGTGTGGCACTGTTGATGCTTCCTCCAACTTAGATATGCCCTCTTTGAAACAGGTATCCCTCCATCAACTGGGATTAAGCTCCTGTTCCATTAGAAATGGAGATTATAGCCGGGCGTGCTGGCTCACACCTATAATCCCAGCACTTTGGGAGGCAGAGGTGAGAGGATTGCCTGAGCCTATGGGTTCAAGACCAGCCTGAGGAACATGGCGAGACCTCATCTCTGCAATAAATCGAAAAATTAGCCAGGTGTGATGGTGCATACCCGTGGTTCCAGCTACTTGAGAGGCTGAAGCGGAAGGATCGCCTGAGCCCAGCAGGTTGAGGCTACGGTGGCAGTGAGCATGCCACTGCACTCTAGCCTGGGTGTCAGAGTGAGACTCAAAAAAAAAAAAAAAAGAGGAAGAAAAGAAATGGAGATTACAGCCAAGCATAGTCAGTGGCTCATGCCCATTATCCCAACCCTTTGGGAGACCGAGGCGGAATGATTACTTGAGCCAGGAGTTCAAAACTAGCCTGGGCCACAAAGTGAGACACCGTCTCCTCCAAAAAATAAAATTAGCTGTGTGTGGTGACATGCACCTGTAGTCCCAGCTATTCAGGAGTCTGAGGCGAAAGGATTGCCTGAGCCCAGGAGGTCAAGGCTGCAGTGACTGTGATCTTGCCACTGCACTCTAGCCTGGGTGAGAGTGAAATTCTGACTCAAAAAAATATATATACAAGCCAGGCTCGGTGGCTCAGCCTGTAATCCCAGCACTTTGGGTGGCTGAGGTGAGTGAATCGCCTGAGCCTGCGGGTTTGAGACCCGACCGGGCAACTTGGCGAGCCCTCCGCTCTGCAATAATTCAAAAATTAGCCAGACGTGGTAGCGCTTGCCTGTAGTTCTGGCTACTTGGAAGGTTGAGGCAGAAGGATCGCCAGACCCCCAGCAGGTCAAGGATGCAGTAGCTGGGAGCATGCCACGGCACTCCAGTCTGGGCGACACAGTGAGACTCCAACTCAAAAAAAAAAAAAAAAAAAAAAATATATATATATATATATATGTGTGTGTGTATTATATATATATAAGTATATTGATTATTGTTTAAAATACTTGCCCTCAGCCGGGCTCGGTGGCTCAGCCTGTAATCCTGCGCCTTTGGGAGGCTGAGGTGAGTGGATTGCCTGAGCCCGCGGGTTCGAGACCCGCCTGGGCAGCGAGACCTCATCTCTACAATAAATCAAAAAATCAGCCGGGCATGATAGCGCATGCCTGTAATTCCGGCCACTCGGAAGGCTGAGGTGGAAGGATCGCCGGAGCCCAGCAGGTCGAGGCTGCGGTGGCCGGAAGCGGCCACTGCACTCCAGTCTGGGCGACCGAGTGAGACTCCAACTCAAAAAAAAAAAATAAATAAATAAATAAATAAATAAATAAATAAAATAAAATACTTGCCCTCAAGCCTGGCTCGGTGGCTCAGCCTGTAATCCCTGTGCTTTGGGAGGCCGAGGCGAGTGAATTGCCTGAGCCCGTGGGTTTGAGACACACCTGGGCAACTTGGCGAGACCTCATCTCTACGATAAATCAAAAAAATTAGCCGGGCGTGGTAGCGCACACTTGTATTTCCAGCTACTTGGAAGGCTGAGGAGGAAGGATCGCCGGAGCCTAGTCGAGACTGCGGTGGCTGGGAGCATGCCACTGCACTCCAGTCTGGGTGACAGAGTGAGACTCCAACTCAAAAAAAAAAACAAAACACATGCCCTTTCTGGCCTCAGTTTCCCTAGCTACAAGGTCAAAGGCTCCTCCCAGGCTGCCACTTCAGGAGGACAGAGCACTCAGGCCCAGCCAGCAGGGACCCTGGACTGCCCATCCCTCAGTCCCTCACTCCGCCCTGAGTGTTCATTTCAGCTTTTTTTCAGTCTAGGTTATACATGCATGCAGGAAAGACAAATAATTTTTCAAGGCTTATTGTAAAAAGGACTGCATGCTCCCCACCCCCCAGGAACTGCCCTTCCTGAATGCCACACGTACTATAGGCATGCCGGGTCCCTAGTTAGGTCTGAATTTCAAGAGAGCTACAAATAGCCTTTAGTGTAAGCACAACCCACGCAATGTGTGGGAAATGCACTAAGAATGTTGTTGTTCATCTGAAATTCTGGTTTTTTTTTTTTAGTTGGAGTCTCAGCCAGAAGCGGTGGCTCATGCCTGCAATCCCAGCACTTTGGAAGGCGGAAGTGAGAGGATTGCCTGAGTCCAGAGGTTTGAGACCAGCCTGAATGACCTGGCAAAGCCTCGCTCTACAAAAAGGATCACCTGAGCCCAGCAGGTCGAGGCTGCAAGTAGTTGGAGTCTCACTCTGTTGCCCAGGCTGGAGGGAAGTGGCAAGATAACAACTCATCACAGTCTCCAACTTCCAGGGGCAGGCAATCCTCCCACCTCGCCTCCCGAGTAGCTGGGACTACAGGCACATACCACCATGCCCAGCTAATTTTTTTATTTTTAATTAAGCTGAGGTGTCACTATCCTGCCTAGGCTGGTCTTGAACTCAAGCAGCCCTCCCGCCTCGGCCTCCCAAAGTGCTGGGATTACAGGCATAAGCTGCAGTGCCCAAGCTGAAATTCTGATTGAATTCAGCATCCAAGTATTTTACTTGGAAGTCTTTCTTTTTTTGAGTTGGAATCGCACTCTGTCATCCAGGCTGGAGTCAGTGGCACGCTCACGGCCACCGCAGCCTCAACCTGCTGGGCTCAGGTGATACTTCTGCCTCAGCCTTCCAAGTAGCTGGAAACATAGGCACAAACCACCACGCCCAGCTTTTTTTTTTTAATTGTAGAGATGAGGTCTTACCAAGTTGCCCAGGCTGGTCTCGGTCAGGCAATCCTCTCGGCTCCACCTCCCAAAGTGCTGGGATTACAGGCATGAGCCACCACACCTGACTGGAAGCCTTTCTTCCAAACTGTTTATTTCCAGATGAGACATCTGGAGCCCAGAGAAGGCAAAGAGCTTCACAGCCAAGGCTGCTGGGTGGATATGTTCCTCTGGGATTGTGACTCGCTCGGGAACCTGCTGGGTCATTTTCTCCCTTGTAGGATGCTTGGCTTTCGGATCTTTCTAGGACCAAGGACAACAGACCCTGCAGACACCGCAACAGTATGCACCTGGCATGGCACGGTGACTCACACTTGTAATCCTAGCACTTTGGGAGGCTGAGGCAGGAGGATCACTTGAACCCAGGAGTTTGAGACCAGCCTAGGCAAAACAGGGAGGCCTCGTCTTTACAAAAAAAAATTTTTTTCTAAATCAAAAAATAAGCTAGGCATGGTGGTACACACCTGTAGTCCCAGCTACCTGGGAAGCTGAGGCAGGAGGATTGGATTGCTTGAGCCCAGGAGGTCAAGGCTGAAGTGAGCCGTGTTTGTACCACTGCATGCCAGTCTGGGCAACATGGTGAGACCCCAACTCAAAGCAAAACCAAAAACATTATGCACCGGCTGTTTACCTTGGTCATCTGTGCCTGTGCCTTAAAGGACCACGACGGCCAACTTCGTTTCCCTGTGTCTCCATTGGCTCAATAAACATTTATGGAGGCTGACCTTCCTGGATGAGCTAAATGACAAAACCAGGGAATTCAGGACCAGTTTTGTTTGCAGTGGGGAGAGGGGAGCAGGATGGGACAGATGAGGGGAGTGGGCTTCCCTGAATCTTGGGTAGTGGAGGGACTCCCCTGAGGCCCCAGGGAAGGGGCTGTGAGGACTGAGGACACCCCTGGGCAGGACCAACCATGAACGGGGTGGGGAAAGGGGGATCAGGCCTTAGGCTTGACTTGGAGACAACAGGGGCGCCCCTGAGAGTGGAGGATTTGGGGACCAGGTTTGTATTTCCAGGGGCGGGTTGAGAAGGAGCCCAGGAGGGCGGCCCTTCGGCAACAGTGCATCCCCCGCCCCAGGGCTGAGAGAGTCCAGGGAGTGACCACGGAGGGCCTCACAACAGCCCCAAGGAGCTGGGGATGCCCAGCTGGTGTTGACGGGCAGCTGTCCCGGGCTGCCCAGCCGCTCCCAGGGGAATGCAAAGCACCCCAGCAATGAGGGCCATGCAGCGACAGCACCCACAGGGTGGCTCAGCAGCACCCAGCCCGCCTGACTCATCTCGGCCCCTCCCAAGCCTGCGCCCCTGTCCTAGGGATTGGGAACCAAAGCAAGGACATTCCTGCTTGGCCCACCTCCCTCCTGCCCCTCTGGGAGTCTCCCCGCCCCAGGCTGAAGTCCTCGCTGCCTGGCCCCAATGCCTTGGCACTGCTATTCACTCCGTCTCTCCGGGGCGGGGGTGGGGGGGCATGCTGCCCCCAGGGGACCTCTGTCAATGTCTGGAGACCTTCTGGGTTGGCACCACTGGGAGCTGGGGAGGTGCACTGCTGGCCCTGGTGGGTGGAGGCCAGGAGGCCAAAAGCCTCCTGCAGAGAAGTGATGCACACCCACCCTGCTCCCTGTGCCTTCACTGTAGATGAGGAGAGTGATCTCCCCCCTCGACACCCCTTTTCTCCCTGAACTTCCCGACCTTCAGACAGCATTCACATTCGGTGCCGACCAGCAGGCGATGCCAGGCCAGGCTGTGTGGGACCGCAGAATGCATTTGATCTTCCAGGTCATTTAAGACGTCGTTTCAATTATTCACATCTTTCAAAAGCCACTGAGCCTGGTAAGTGATCTTCTGTCTGCGAAACAGTCCTAGAGACAGGGGCCAGGTGGTGGCAGATAGCACGTCCTGCGTCCGATGGCACCAGGGGAGAACCACGTTGCCCTCAGACTGAGCCTGGGCTCTGTGGTGCCATGGACTCAGGTGGCTGGGCCAGCAGCCCAGCAGCTACCAGAGACATTCTCGAAGGCCCCATTCACAGGGACACAGGTGGGTTGGGGGTTGGGGGAACAGCCAGTGCCCAAGGGAGATCACCCAGCAAATGGCAGCACACGCACCAGACGTGCATTTCTGGGAAACAGTGTGTCCAAAGGGTGTTATCTGAGTCTGGGCATGGCAGTTTACACCTGTAATCCCAGCACTTGGGAGGCCCAAGCAGGAGGAATCGCTTGAGCCCAGGATTTTGAAACCAGCCCAGGCAAAACACCAGGAGCTCGTCTCTACAAAAAAAAAAGTAGGCGTGGTGGTGTGCACCTGTAGCCCCAGCTACTCCAGAGGCTGAGTGAGTCGTGATCATGTCACTGTACTCCAGCCCGGGTGACAGAGTAAGAGCCTGACTCAAAAAAAGCGTTATCTGAAAGTCACATTTCACAGGGCGCCCTGTTTCTTCTCGGGCAGCCCTGCATCCCCCAAGGAGCCCAGGTGGAGCAAAGCCCGAGGACAGGCCCATCCGCCTCCCTCCGGAAGCCTGCGGGGTCCAGCTGAGAGGGGTCCAGCTGAGGCCTGCAGAGGGCGCAGGCGTCAAGGTGTGGGCTGCTGACCCCACAGCTGACTTCTCCCCTGGGTCTTCCTTGGGGTTGTGACAGGCCTGCTGGGGAGGCCTGAAGTCCAGAGGCAGGGCGGGGCAGTGGACAGCGGGTGTCGTCTGGCCCCGAAGTCCTGCCGCTTCGACAGCTCTGGCTCTGGCGGTCAGGGTGGTGAGGCCTGGGGACTGGGATGACTCTGGCCTCTGGCCCTGGTTCAGAGGCTGGGTGGAGGTGAGGATGAAGGTAAGAGGCAGCCAGGAGGCCGGGCTCGGTGCCCCAGAAGAGCGCAGTAGCCCGTCCCTGCGTCCTCCTCGGTATCCTGAGCGCAGGGCCTGGTCATCAGCGTGTTCAGCCTTTAGTGGAGAGCGGCCCCTTCTAGAAATAGGGAGCTTTTCCGGGAGACGTCCGGCGGGCAAAGGCCTTGAGTGACAGCACCACGAGCCCCCCACTAGTGGATGCGGGCCCTGGGGAGCGCCTGGAAGGAGTTGAGGCGATGGGTGTGACCAGGTCCCGAACCCAGGAGGACCCGCACTGCCATGTCCAGCTGGAGGCTCACGAGTCTCCCCAAGCCAACGGTCCCCGGAGGCTGCAGGTCGAGGGGAGCACTTCCTCGCAGCTCTCAATGGGCCGACAGACGGGAGGAAGGCGCTCTCTGGAGGCAGAGTGTGGGCCTCAGGGAGGGGCCCCTCGTGGCATCGCCCCTGCCTGAAGACAGCCTCGCGGGAGCCCTGACCTCAAACTGGGATTTGTGGGGTACACTTCCCAAAGGGCTGGGAGACCGGGTCCAGCGGGTGTTGTGGGCGCTGCAGGGCGGGGCCAGCCGTGCCCTCGAGGGGTGCAGGCTCTGAGGCCAGCTTTGTGCTGACCAGCAGGAAAAATCACTCTTGTCTGGCAAGGACTTAGAACTGACCTGGGAGAAGCGGCTGACACGAATCCCAGAAGTCTTCCCAGAGCAGGTTCCTTGACCTCACTTGGCCTCCAACAGACTGTGCGGAGACAAACCGCCCCTCTCTTCACAGACAGACAAGGCAGGCACAGGTTAGGGTTCACCATGGTAGCAGCCAGGAGCCTTGACAGCCTCTGCCTCACCCACACTAAAGGTCCTCGTGTGGCATGGAGTGTGAGCATGTTCTGCTGGGCCTCTCAGAATGGAGGTTCTTTTTTTTTTTTTTTTTTTTTTTTTAGTTGAGGTCTTACTCTGTCACCCAGTCTGGAGAGCTGTGGCTACCGCAGCTTCAACCTCCTGAGCGCAGGTGATCCTCCCACCTCAGTCTCCAGGGTAGCTGGGACTACAGGCATGAGTCACCACATCTGGCAAACGTTTCGATTTTTTTTTGTAGAGACAAGATCTCACTACGTTGCCCAGGCTGGTCTTGAACGCCTGGGCTCAAGCGAGCCTCCTGGCTCAGCCTCCCAAAGTGCTGGGATTACAGGTGTGAGCCATTGCACCTGGCCAGGGACTGAGTTTCAGCCGGGACCAGGGTCAGCTGTGGACCTCAGGAAGATGGAGAGGAAAGAAGGGCAGGCCCAGCTGAGGCTGGAGCTGCATGAGAGAGCGAAGTCGCTCTCACTAGTTCACACCCGCCCAGGGCTCGGGGAGGCCCAGACAGCAGCAGGCTCAAAACTAGGTGAAACGCCCAACGTGCAATGCAGCGCAGGGATGTGCAAAGATAGGAGACAAAGGAGGATGGAAAAGTCCTACATATTCCAGAACGCTCTACCTGAGCTGTGACTCACAGCACCCACTCTGGAGCACAGACTTTACTCCAGACGAGACGAGGGAGGGAGCCATGCGACCATGAGCCAACTGCCTCATCTGTGGGTCATGCCAAAGGTCAAGGTCTGACGTCAGCCTCTGTCCCCAGGGACAGGACGAGGACCCAAGGAGAGACTGCATAACAGCACAGCTTGCTGGGTCAATGGCTCACACCTGTAATCCAGCACTTTGGGAGACAGAGGCAAGAGGATTGCCTGAGCCCAGGAGTTCAACACCAGCCTGGGCAACTTGGCAAGACTTTGTCTCTACAACAAGTCACAAAAACTAGCCGGGCATGATGGCCTGCGTCTGTAGTTCCAGCTACTTGGAATGCTGAGGCGGAAGGCTCGTCAGAGACCAGCTGGTCGACGCTGGGGTGGTCGTGAGCATGCCACTGCACTCCAGCCTGGGCAACAGAGTGAGACTCCGGCTCAAAAAAAAAAAACAACAGTGCAGCTTGGGAGCAGGAGACCCAAGCTCTTTGGCTCTCTGACCTTGGACCAGTGGCTCAACCGCTCGGTGCCTCAGTTTCCCCTCTATGAAATAGAGGTGTGAATACCTCGCCACCCCCTTGCAGGTTCGTTGTAAGGATTTGCAGTCATGAATCTGGAACAGCCACACACGGCAGCTGATCCTGAGCAATGGCTCCATTACTAGGAAGGACCTGAAGAACAGCCCTCACTGGGAGAGGCCATCTGCCCCCACCTGACAGGCAGACACTGACGGGCAGCTACTCACCCCGAAGGCTCCTCCTGGTGCCTGCCTTGTGTGAGTCAGGGCTGCTGGCCCAGTGGAGCCTAAGACTCTGCCCTAGTGGCATCGTCTCTGATTGTTCCTACAGCTTCTCAGTGCCCAGCCCCGGGCCTGCGAGCACCGGGCTCACAGGGAGGTGCCATTTCCAGCCGGGCCTCTTGGAGGCTGTTTGCCAAATGATCCCAGGAGTATCCTCGTCTAGGCGTGGGGTCCTCAGTGCTGGCTTGAGCCCTGCCCGGGTCTCTCCTTCCCACCCCACACCCAGGGAGCACCTCCCCTTCCTCAGGGGCTGCTGTCCTCAGTGCAGTTTCTCTGCTGCTTCCCTGGGGCTGCCCAGGCCACGGGGGATAACGTGCCGCACCCCGCCCACGCCACTGTTGGCATCACCTGTCCTGATGACCTGTCTACCTGCCGATCCCACTCGCGTGTCCTCTTGGAAGGCAAGGCCTGTGTCTTACTCATTCCAGGTGCTAAGGCCTGACCCAGACATCATCCAAGTGCAAGAAATGTCTGTTGGATGAACGAGGGCCTGATTTGTAGATGGAGCAGGTGGAGGGTGACAAACAGGAAGTGGTGGCGGAGACCCGGGATTCAGGTCTCAGCCAGGAACCTGTGATAGCACAAAGTAGGCAGAGAGGGAAGGAGGATGACTGTGTAGGAATCACACGTTCCTCACGGGGCTCATCTTCAGGATCTGAAAATGAGAGGTCAGCATTCCTGGGAATTATCAGAGAGGCCCCAAGTCATGATTTCATCTGTATTTTTTTCTATACCTTGTTTCTTTTTTATTTATTTTAAAGATTTTTTGTTTTGTTTTAATTGTCATTCTTTTATTTTTTTTTTTAAGTTGGAGTCTCCTGTCGCCCAGCCTGGAGTGCAGTGGCACACTCAGGGCCACCGCAGCCTCGACTTGCTGGGCCCAAGTGATCCTTCTGCCTCAGCCTTCCAAGTAGCTGGAACCACAGGTGTGTGCCACCACACCTGGCTAATTTTTTGATTTATTGTAGAAATGAGAGCTCACCATGTTGTCCAGGGTCGTCTCGAACCCGTGGTCTCATGCAATCCTCTCGCCTCAGCCTCCCAAAGTGTTGCGATTACAGGCATGAGCCACTGAACCCTGCTGTCATTCTTTTTATTTCAGATTCGGAGGTACACGTGTGTGTTTGTTCCATGGACATATTGTTTAGTGGTGGGGATTGGATCTCAAGTAGTCCATTCCTCAGACAGTGAACATTGTGCCCCGTAGGTAGTTCCCTTCTCCCTGCCCCCTTATTAGTGTCCCCAGGATCCATTATTTCCATCTGTGTGACCATTTAGCTTTCTCATATGAGTGAGAACATGCGACGTTTGGTTTTCTGGTTCTGAGTCAGTTCACTTAGGATGATGATCTCCAGCTCCATCCGTGTGGCTGCAAAGGATACGATCTCATCCTTTTCTATGGCTGCATAGGATTTCATGGTTTATAGCTACCACATTTTCATTATCCACTGATCAGTTCATGGGCATTTAAGTTGATTGCACATCTTTGTAATTGTGAATTGTGCTGCAATGAACATACAGGTCAGATGTCTTTTTATTTACTTATTTATTTATTTATATGTTTTTTGAGTTGGAGTCTCACTCTGTCGCCCAGACTGGAGTGCAGTGGCTGCTCCCGGCCACCACAGCCTCGACCTGCTGGGCTCCGGCGATCCTTCCGCCTCAGCCTTCCAAGTAGCTGGAACTACAGGCGCGTGCTACCACACCCGGCTAATTTTTTTGATTTACTGTAGAGATGAGGTCTCACCAAGTTGCCCAGGCGGGTCTTGAACCCGCGGGCTCAGACAATTCACTCATCTCAGCCTCCCAAGGCGTGGGATTACAGGCTGAGCCACCGAGCCTGGCTTCTTTTTTTAAATAGAAGTCTCTCTCTGTCACCCAGGCTGGATGCAGTGGCACACTCACAGCCACCACAGCTCACTCAGGTGATCTTCTGCCTCAGCCTTCTAAGTAGCTGGAACTACAGGCACGTGCCACCACCCTCGGCTAATTTTTTGATTTATTGTAGAGATGAGGTCTCGCCAAGATACCCAGGTTGGTCTCAAATCCCTGGGCTCAGGCAATCCTCTCACCTTGGCCTCCCAAAGTGCTGGGATTACAGGCATTAGCCACCACGCCTGGCCGGGTGTCTTTTTTAGTTAACAACCTCTATAATACTTTATTTCCATGTTTATAAGTAATATGGACTGACTATGATAATAAGAGTAGATAATTTTTCTGTGATAGGGTCTTACTAAAATGTGGGGTCTTTTCTGCTCAAAAAAGATGTAATAATGTGTGATTCACTGACTTAAAACAGATCCATACACAGTGGAATAATAGATAAAGGCAGGAGCGTGAGGATAGAAAAATTACCTGTCAGGTACAATGTACACTGTCCTGGGAACGAAAATGCTAAAACCCAGACTTCACCACGGCACGGTATAACCGTGTGAGAAATCTGCACTTGTAACCCCTAAATACGAAAAGAGACCCAAGAAAACAGAATTCATTTATTAAAAATTGTGTATTAGCCGGGCTCGGTGGCTCAGCCTGTAATCCCATGCCTTTGGGAGGCTGAGGTGAGTGGATTGCCTGAGCCCGCGGGTTCGAGACCCGCCTGGGCAGCGAGACCTCATCTCTACAATAAATCAAAAAATCAGACGGGCATGGTAGCGCATGCCTGTAATTCTGGCTACTTGGAAGGCTGAGGCGGAAGGATCGCCGGAGCCCAGCAGGTCGAGGCGCGGTGGCCGGAAGCGGCCACTGCACTCCAGTTTGGGCAACCGAGTGAGACTCCAACTCAAAAAAAAAAAAAAAAAAATTGTGTATTTATTCTTACATGTTTAAACTTCAGTCACCTTCAAAGTCCTCTCTGTTGAATGCTCAGGCAATCCTCTTATTGAGACACTTTTTCCACTGATCAAAACAGTTTTTTTGTTTGTTTTTTGAGTTGGAGTCTCACTCTGTCGCCCAGGCTGGAGTGTAGTGGCATGCTCCTGGCCACTGCAGCCTCAACCTGCTAGGCTCAGGCTATCCTTCTGCCTCAGCCTTCCAAGTAGCCAGAACTATAGGCGCATGCTACCATGCCTGGTTAATTTTTTTAACTTATTGTAGAGAAGAGGTCTCACTAAGTTGCTCAGGCTATTCTCTAACCCATGGGCTCAGGCAATCCCCTCACCTCGGCCTACCAAATTGCTGGGATTACAGGCTTGAGCCACTGCACCTGATCTTATTTCCTTATTTTGTTTTTTGGGTTTTTTTGGATTTTTTTTTTTTTTTTTGAGTTGGAGTCTCACTCTGTCGCCCAGACTGGAGTGCAGTGGCCGCTCCCGACCACCGCAGCCTCAACCTGCTGGGCTCCGGCGATCCTTCCGCCTCAGCCTTCCAAGCAGCCGGAATTACAGGCATGCGCTACCACGCCCGGCTGATTTTTTTGATTTATTGTAGAGATGAGATCTTGCTGCCCAGGCGGGTCTCGAACCCGCGGGCTCAGGCAATCCACTCACCTCAGCCTCCCAAAGGCACAGGATTACAGGCTGAGCCACCGAGCCCGGCTATTTCCTTATTTTTAAAGGAAAAAATAAGGGTTCTCACTATGTTGCCCAGGCTGGTCTTGAACTTGTGGTCTCAAGCAGTCCTCTCACCTTGACCTCCCAAAGCACTGGGATTACAAGTGTGAGCCACCACACCTGGCCTTTTCAAGCTCTTTATTCATCATCTACGGGGATCTAAAAAGTTTTGTTTAATAAGGATATCAAGTTAAGGAGTGTTCCCAAGTTCCCAAGGCTCTGTTGTCTGGAGCATAGCCTCAGACACAAGAAAGCACCTGTAATTCTGAGGATGTGTCTGAAGTGAGGGACGCGCATATCCACTGGCCACACGAACCGCCCACACAGAGCCTGGAGCTGCGATGTCTGTTCCTGGGCCACCACGTAGGACATGGAAGTGACCTGGGTATGCAGGCTGCTGGTGCTGAATCTACTGGCAGGAGTGACTCAGCCTTAGCAGCAGACGCGGGATCACACACTTGGGCTCTGACAATAGCCTGCAGCGAGGCTAGGCTGGTTGCTACATCTGTTCAGAATGCCACTGCCCTGTCCCGAAAATGTCCGACTCCTTGTGCCCCATCTCCTGTTCCAGCTTTTGCTTGGAGACCAGGGGTCCCCCCAACCACCAATATCTGCGTATTGGTTGTTAAGTTCTAATAACTGCATCTTTTTTCCAATTTTACCAACTTCTCAACAGATTCCACTCAGGATCCAGAAGATTGTATTTATATTTCCTGGGAAATGCCGGGAAGGCAGTTCTGCAGGGAAACACATCTCGGAGACCAGCCTCGCCAGGGAGGCCGGCCAGGCCGCGCCGTGAACAAGTCACCATCTGGACTGCCCAGTAGGAGCAGAAAACTCAGGCTCAGCAACCACTGGGAGCAGCCACACAGAGGTCGGTGAGCCAGAAGGGCAGACAGACAAGCTGCGTGCCCGGGTCCTGTGCAGTGCAAAGGACATTGACTACATGGGGCCGGGTGTGGTGGCTCACGCCTGTAACCTCAGCACTTTAGGAGGCCAAGGCGAGAGGATGCTTGAGCCCAGAAATTCGAGACCAGCCTAGGCAACATAGAAAGACACTGTCTCAAGCCGGGCTTGGTGGCTCAGCCTGTAACCCTGCGCCTTTGGGAGACTGAAGTGAGTAGATTGCCTGAGCCCACAGGTTCGAGACCCGCCTGGGCAACTTGGTGAGACCGCATCTCTACAATAAATCAAAAAAATCAGCCAGGTGTGGTAGCGCATGCCTGTAATTCCGGTTACTTGGAAGGCTGAGGCAGAAGGATTGCCGGAGCCCAGCAGGTTGAGGCTGCGGTGGCCGGGAGCGGCCACTGCGCTCCAGTCTGGGCGACAGAGTGAGACTCCAACTCAAAAAAAAAAAAAAGAATAGATTTTGTTTTTCAAATTTGGGTTTTTACTAGCACATTCACTCTCAATTTGTGGGCAGTGCTTCAGTTTAGATTTATATAGATATAATTTTTATAAAAATTTATATTTATATAAATATAATATGTATTATTTTTTCTCACAGATAGTGCAAACAGCTTAGTTTTTTTTGTTTTTTTTTGTTTTTTTGTTTTTTTTTTTGAGTTGGAGTTTCACTCTGTCACCCAGATTGTAGTGCAGTGGCCGCTCCCAGCCACCGCATCCTCCACCTGCTGGGCCCCGGCAATCCTTCCACCTCAGCCTTCTGAGTAGCTGGAACTACGTCCGGCTACCACGTCTGGCTAATTTTTTGATTTATTGTAGAGATGAGGTCTCGCCAAGTTGCCCAGGCAGGTCTCAAACCCGTGGGCTCAGGCAATCCACTCACCTCGGCCTCCAGGCTGAGCCACTGAGCCCGGCTGATGATTATTATTATTTTTTTTTTTTTGAGTTGAATTCTCACTCTGTCGCCCAAGCTGCAGGGCAGTGGCACACTCACGGCTACCACAGCCTCGACTTGCTGGGCTCAAGTGATCCTTCCGCCTCCCAAGTAGCTGGAGCCAAAATTGTGCCCCACCATGCCCAGCTAAATTTTTTGTTTATTGTAGAGATGAGGTCCTGCCATGTTACCCAGGCTGGTCTCGAACTCGTGGGCTCAGGCAGTCCTCTCGCCTCTGCCTCCCAAAGTGCTGGTATTACAGGTGTGAACCACGATGCCCAGCAACAGCTTAGATTTTAGAGTCACTAGGAAGGTACACAGATATGCCCCGTCACCACGTTTTGTAAGAGCTTTGTTGTAGCAGAGATCTTACACACACATCATGGTATATAGACAAATCCTTTTATTAATAAGGGCATCCAGTTCAAAAGTTTGGAGATCCCCTCATCCGTGGCTATGCAGGGGGGTGTCCCTGGGTGGGGGTCCCCATAGGTCCAACCAAGGCAGGGGATTTGAGGGATGGGCTGACAAAAAGGAGAAAGATGTGTTCTCTGATGCAGTTTGCACACAGGAAGCTGTAAGAGGTGAACTTTTTTTTTTTTTTTTTGAGTTGGAGTCTCACGCCAAGTTTCACGCCGTTGCCCAGGCTGGAGTGCAGTGGCACACTCATGGCCACCCCAGCGTCGACCTGCTAGACCCAGGTGATCCTTCCACCTCAGACTTGTAAGTAGCCGGCACTACAGGCATACGTTACCACGCCTGGCTAATTTTTTTTTGTTGTTGTTGTTATTTATTTATTTATTTGATTTTTTTTTTTTTGAGTCGGAGTCTCACTCTGTCACCCAGACTGGAGTTCAGTGGCCGCTCCCAGCCACCGCAGCCTCGCCTGCTGGGCTCCGGCGATACCTCCACCTCCGCCTTCCAAGTAGCTGGAACTACAGGTGTGCGCTAACACGCCCGGCTAATTTCTTGATTTATTGTAGAGATGAGGTCTCGCCAAGTTGCCCAGGCGGATGTCGAACCCGTGGGCTCAGGCAATCCATTCACCTCAGCCTCCCAAGGCGCGGGATTACAGGCTGAACCACCGAGCCCGGCTCACAACACAGTTTATAGTGCAGGTGAGGACCCCGGGTTTGGGGAACCCGAATCTTTTGTAACCGACCATAAATATACCTGTCCTTAGCTCAGAATGAGACTCTCTCTCTCTTCCACAGATGTTTGCTACACAAGCACCCTAAAAAAGACAATCTGTAAGCTGGGCTCAGTGGCTCAGCCTGTAATCCTGCGCCTTGGGAGGCTGAGGTGAGTGGATTGCCTGAGCCCCCAGGTTTGAGACCCGCCTAGGCAACTTGGCGAGACCTCATCTCTACAATAAATCAAAAATTAGCCGGGTGTGGTAGCACGCACCTGTAGTTCCAACTACTTGGAAGGCTGAGGCGGAAGGATCGCTTGAGCCCAGCAGGTCGAGGCTGCAGTAGCCGGGAGCGGCCACTGCACTCCAGTCTGGGTGACAGAGTGAGACTCCAACTCAAAAAAAAAAAAAAGACAATCTGTAGATACTGGAGAGATGTTTAAAACATAATAACAATAGAGCCAGATGCAGTGATTCATGCCTGTAATCTCAGCACTTTGGGAGCCCAAGGCAAGAGAATTGCCTGACTTCAGGGGTTCAAGATCAGCCTGGGCAACTCAGTGAGATGTCATTTCTACAATAAATTTAAAAAATTAGTCTGGGCTTGGTGGCTCAGCCTGTAATCCCAACACTTTGGGAGGCCGAGGTGAGTGGATTGCCTGAGCCCGTGGGTTTGAGACCAGCCTGGGCAACTTGGTGAGACCTCATCTCTACAATAAATCAAAAATTAGCCAGGTGTGGTAGCATGTGCCTGTAGTTTCGGCTCCTTGAAAAGCTGAGGTGGAAGGATCACTGGAGCCCAGCAGGTCAAGGCTACCATGGCTGTGAGTATGCCACTGCACTCCAGCCTGGACAACAGAGTAAGACTTCAACTCTAATAAAAATAATGATGATGAGCCGGGCTCGGTGGCTCAGCCTGTAATCCCGCGCCTTGGGAGGCTGAGGTGAGTGGATTGTCTGAGCCTGTGGGTTCGAGACCCGCCTGGGCAACTTGGCGAAACCTCATCTCTATAATAAATAAAAAATGAGCTGGGCATGGCAGTGCGCGCCTGTAGTTCCAGCTACTCGGAAGGCTGAGGCGGAAGGATCGCCGGAGCCCAGCAGGTTGAGGCTGCGGTGGCCAGGAGCGGCCACTGCACTCCAGTCTGGGCGACAGAGTGAGACTCCAACGCAAAAAAAAAAAATTATGATGATGATGAAAAACAAAAAGAAAAAACAGTCTGAAATAAAGGCTCTGCTCACAGCTGTGCAGCAAAACCGAAGGCTCCCAGCCAAATGACCCAGTGTGTTTCCATTGTGAAGTCGAATCGAATCATAGCTTGCTGTTGGGCAATCGGCTGTGGGAGACATTTGGGAGCAAGACCCATGAACAGTCAGCATTGGCCCAAGGTGGGACAGGATAGCCTTGTCTTGGCTCACACAGACTCACGGAGAAGCACACTCTGGGGCCTCTGGCCACAGGCTGCCATCCACAGGGGTGCCGAGAAAGTAATACAAGTAGCATCTTGCTGGCTGGTGACAAACTCCTGAAAGAGCAATCCCAGGCGGAATCGAGAATCTCCCACAGCAGGGGCCTCCTGCGGGAACCCTGCCCTTCTGCCCCCAGGCCTGAGGGTCATCGCCTCCAGGCGTTTCTGTGGGAATGTGGGTCCTCATGCCAAGCCCCACCCAGACCGGCTCTCCTGGAAACGCCAGGCTCTTTCCTGCCCTGCGGACCAGCCCGCTTCCTGAATGGGCTCCTGTGAGTCCATGAGATGGCAGAGTCAGCTTGTTTCTGCTCACATGTAAATGACTGCATGACTGAGGGCCTCTCCAGGACAGAGGAGGAGACCCAGAGCCCCTGGGATCCATCCGGAGAATTTTCGGCGGGGGTGTCCCTCCAGGGACAGGGCTGGGCAGAGGCAGCAGCCTGCCCAGGAGTGGGAGGCTCAGGGGAGTGGCTGAGGAAGGGGCTTCAAGAAGTTTAGGTTTGTGGGTGGTAAGGCAGGGGCCTGAGGAGGCGGAAAGTGAGTCACGGCAGGGAGGCGGGTGCGGGCAGGAGGCAGACACAGGCCATGAAGTGAGCACTGCCTAAAGGGCCTCTGTCCCACTATCGCAGCCTCATCTGCGGCCTCTGTGCCTGGAAAGTGCACCCCCAACCACCACCAGGGCTTCCGGGCACCAAAGGTGAAAATGCAAATGTGTTCTCGGAAAGAATGGCAAAAGCCACGCTAGCGCTGGTTCACCTGGAAAGCCTGGCCGCCAGGGAACAGGGCCTCAGGAAGGAAGGCGCCAAAGCACCTTGGGGCAGTGGCCCAGGTGTCATTCCCCAGGTACAGCTGAAGGGAAAGGTCATGGCCACTGTCCATGGTCCATACACCTGCTGAGCCAGCCGTCAGTGCCCTGACCTCCCTCCCCTGTGAGCGTAGGACTGCTGTGGAGAGGAAGTGGTCCCGTACTCGGTGGCAGCTCATGCCTGTAATCCCAGCGCTTTGGGAGGCTGAGGCGGCAGGATCACTTGAGCCCAGGAACTCGAGACCAGACTGAGCAACAGAGTGAGACCTCCTCTCTACAAAAAAATCAAAAAATTAGCCAGGTGTAGTGGTGCGTGTGCCTGTAGTCCCAGCTTCTCAGGAGGCTGACACAGGAGGATCACTTGAGCCCAGGAGTTGGAGGCTGCAGTGAGCCATGACCGTGCCACGGCACTCCAGCCTTGGCACAGGGTAAAACCTTGCCTGAAAAAATAAAAACAGCTGGGCTCGGTGGCTCAGCCTGTAATCCCGCACCTTTGGGAGGCTGAGGTGAGTGGATTGCCTGAGCCCGCGGGTTCGAGACCCGCCTGGGCAGCGAGACCTCATCTCTACAATAAATCAAAAAATCAGCCGGGCATGGTAGCGCATGCCTGTAATTCCGGCTACTTGGAAGGCTGAGGCGGAAGCATCGCCGGAGCCCAGCAGGTCGAGGCTGCGGTGGCAGGGAGCGGCCACTGCACTCCAGTCTGGGCGACAGAGTGAGACTCCAACTCAAAAACAAAACAAAACAAAACAAGGGAAATAGTTACCAAGCAAAGCCTCAGCGTGGTGAGTGTTCTGAGACTCTGCTATATTGTTCATGACGCCTCTTTCACGGTACCTGTATTTTCCCTATCTGCAGCCAGAAGCTCTAAGTTGACTTCACAGACCCTGGAACATTTTGAACAGGAAACTCAGCCTCACAGAGATGACAAGGGGGCCCTTCCTGCAGGGGCGGTTCTGCCAGACAAGGGCCAGAGAAGTGACACAGGAAGAAGAATCAACACAGATTCCCGAAGTATTCAGTCTTTGAAAGGAAGGAGAGTCTGGGCACGGTGACCCACGCCTGTAATCCCAGCACATTGGGAGGTAGAGGCGAGAGAATTGCCTGAGCCCAGGGACTTGAGAACAGCCTAGACAACTTGGCCAGACCTTGTCTCTACAATAAATAAAAAAATTAGCTGAGCATGGTAGCATGCGCCTGTGATTCCAGCTACTTGGAAGGCTGAGATGGAAGGACTGCCTGAGCCTAGCAGGTTGAGGCTGTGGTGACTGTGAGCGTACCACTCCACTCCAGCCTGGGTGACAGAATGAGACTCTGACTCCCCCAAAAGAAGAAAAGAAAAGAAACTGCTACGTCCTGGTGTGCTCCACTTGTGTCAAGAATGGAAGGATCAGCCAGGCTCGGTAGCTCAGCCTGTAGTCCCGCGCCTTTGGGAGGCTGAGGTGAGTGGATCACCTGAGCCTGCGGGTTGGAGACCCGCCTGGGCTACTTGGCAAGACCTCATCTCTACAATAAATCAAAAAATTAGCCGGGCGTGGTAGCACACGCCTGTAGTTCCAGCTACTTGGAAGGCTGAGGCGGAAGGATCGCCAGAGCCCAGCAGGTCGAGGCTGCGGCGGCCCGGGGAGCGGCCACTGCACTCCAGTCTGGGCGACAGAGTGAGACGCCAACTCAAAAAAGAAAAAAAAAAAAAAACATCACATCCACCTGAGCCTGGCAGGTGGCAGCTGCATTAGCCAGGGGCGTGCCACTGCACTCCAGCCTGGGTGACAGAGTGAGACTCTGACTCAGGCTCAGTGGCTCAAGCCTAATCCCAGCACTTTGGGAGGCCGAGGTGAGAGGACTGCCTGAGCCCAGGGGTTCAAGACCAGCCTGGGAAACTTGGTGAGACCTCATTTCTACAATAAATCAAAATATTAGCCGGGCATGGTGGCTTGCGCCTGTGGTTCCAATTACTTGGAAGGCAAAGGCGAAAGGATCATCTGAGCCCAGCAGCTCTAGGCTGCGGTAGCCGTGAGCATGCCACTGCACTCCAACTTTGGCGACAGAGTGAGACTCCAACTCAGACAAACAAACAAAAAAGAACATCAAAGCAACAGCGTCAGCCAGGCTCGGTGGCTCAGCCTGTTATCCCGCGCTTTGGGAGGCTGAGGTGAGTGGATTGCCTGAGCCCGCTGGTTTGAGACCTGCCTGGGCAACCTGGCGAAATCTCATCTCTACAATAGATAAATAAAATTTTAAAAAATCAGCCGGGCGTGGTAGTGTGCACCTGTAATTCCGGCTACTCGGAAGGCTGAGGCGGAAGGATCGCTGGAGCCCAGCAGATCCAGGCTGTGGTGGCCGGGAGCAGCCACTGCACTCCAGTCTGGGTGACAGAGTGAGACTCCAACTCAAAAAAAAAAAAAAAAAAGCAACAGCGTCCCTAATATCAAAGCTTAAGATACTGTATTGGCCAGTCACAGTGGCTCACGCCTATAATCCCAGTACTTTGGGAGGCCGAGGCAAGAGGATTGCCTGAGCCCAGGGGTTCAAGACCAACTTGGACAACTTGGCAAGACCTCGTCTCTATGATAAATCAAAAAAGTAGCCAGGCATGGTGACGCGCCTGTAGTTCCAGCTACTTGGAAGGCTGAGGTGGAAGAATTGCCTGAGCCCAGCAGGTGGAAGCTGCAGTAGGTGGGAGCGTGCCACTGCACTCCAGCGTGGGTGACAGAGTGAGACTCTGACTCAAAAAAAAAAAAAGTACTGCATCACTGCCAAGCAGATTTCTCCACCCAAGCCTTTAGTGAGAGACAGTGTGAGAGTTCACTGAGGGTGTGCACATTGCCTGTGCATGAGTATGCATGTATGTTTATGCATGCATGTGTGTGTGAGCATAGAAATATGTATGTACATTTGTGTGAACACGTGTGTGGGTGGGTGTGTTCACACATGTGGTTGTATGTGCCAGCGTGTGTACATGTAGCCACACAGCAGGCCTGGCATGGCCTGGGGGGGGCTGACAGGGGCTCACGTGTCCACAGCTGCACACGTTTCCCCAGCTGCCCCTGTTTTCTCCAAGAGGGGCCGGTGGCCCCAGGAGGAACGTGGTAAGATGCTGACCTCTTGCTGCAGGGTCAGAACCTCCAACCTGCTAGTCCGTGAGGGCGGTGGCACTGGCCTTTGTCACTGTGAGCCAGCAAAGAGGAGGCAGGCCGGGCGCGACTGCCTATGGGAATTCCTAGGTTCAGCCCTGGAAATCCCGGTCTGTGTTGGCTGCAGGCCCAGGGCCCCTGGGAGACAAGGACCAGCCTCTCCCGGCATGGATGACAGGCCTCAGGGCAGCGGGTGGCCTGCCCCCAGCAAGATGAAACTGAAAGAAGACTGCCAGAGCCTGTGGTGCGGGCAGAGGGTGCTTATCTTTCCAAGGGAGAGACTCTGCCCTTGGTGTAAAGGCCCCCAGGCCTGACCTTCCCACGGATTGTGGGCACCCAGGAGCCAGCCTGGACCAGGGTCTTTGGGGCATCATCCCAACCTGGCTGCACCTTGGCACCAGGGGAGCTGTCAAGGCCTTTTTTTTGTTGACCAGGGGGCTGTGGGGTGGCTCACACCTCTAATCCCAGTACTTTGGGAGGCAGAGGTGGGAGGACTACCTGAGCCCAGGGGGTTGAGACCAGGCCGGGCAACTTGGTGAGACCTCGTCTCTACTATAAATTTATTTTTTATTTATTATTTTTTAATTGTTTAATTTTTTTAGTTGGAGTTCACTCTGTCACCCCGACTGGAGTGCAGTGGCCCCTGCCCCACCACAGCTAAACCCGCTGGATCCCGGGGATCCTTCCGCCTCAGCCTTCCAAATAGCTGGAACTACAGTGCGTGCTACCACGCCTGGTAATTTTTTTGATTTATTGTAGAGATGAGATCTCGCCAAGTTGCCCAGGCAGGTCTTGAACCCGTGGGCTCAGGCAATCCCCTCACCTCAGCCTCCCAAAGCATGGGAT